>CM068483.1:8979500-9638000 GCA_034769265.1 Remorina albescens
TTATAATAATTCAACAAAAACACGACTTTGTTTCCTGTGTATGTGTTCAAGATCAAGATCATTTATAGTGACATTTTCAATTAGTTTTCCTTTTCTGTTTATGTTTTTAGGAGGTAATTGAGGCCATCGCAGAATGTGCCTTCAAGACCTCACCCTTCCCCATCATCCTGTCTTTTGAGAACCACGTGGACTCGTAAGTCATCCTGTCGTGTCATGGGTGCAAAAGCTGCAATATGACCCCTGACCTTATTAATCCATATTTTCTGTCAATAGATGGTTTAATGTCAATGAGCCCAATCAGCCATTTTGTTTGTATCATCAATGTAAACATCTGCAATGGTAGGATGAGGATTCGCATTGGTGGGTTAGGCTTGTAATGGCTCCTATGGGGTTCTTAAGAGCAGCATTCATATTTAGTATATATTGATATTTTGTCGAAAAAATCACAATGGTTATGTTTTTGTGTGTGATGACTCCCAGACCAAAGCAGCAAGCTAAGATGGCAGAGTACTGCCGGTCAATATTTGGAGATGCATTACTGACAGAGCCTCTGGAGAAATATCCTGTGAGTACATAAGATGTTTATACATACGCATACGCACACGTGCACGTGTTCACATACACACTCACGATTACAAGCCCTCTTGCTTTTACTGTCTTTCTGTCACACACGCATTCATGCCAAATAACCAGCAGCACAAGATTCATCAGATATTATTGCACGGTTGAGTGTGCCAGTGTCCTTGAACGGTACAGTGTATACGTTACACGTGCATGTACAAGTGTGACACTCACACTTACTTGTGCACACACATATTGTGAAATAGTTTCATTCATTTGATTACATATACTACTATTTATCTTTTTATGTTATTTATTTTTGTAGCTTTGTCACTTCCAGCAACTTATTGACATGCCCTGTAGCACCTGGTAAAATGTGTTGTCACTGTGTTTCCTCTTTCTGTCACTCCAGGCATACTCCTAAATGGCCTCCGTGACTTTTACTTTCTCTCCCCCTCTGTGGTGTTCACTCTATTTGTCAATCACAGACACACACATGCCTATGGCTGTCTATGGACCAACTTTTAATGATCCATCCAACACTCTTTTTTTTTTTTCACATCTCTGTTACCATGAGAGAGACTGCAAATGACAGGCGTATATGATCAAATGGAAATATTTTACACTATAATCTAAACTGGGCTTTTCTTTGCAGCCCTTTATCTGTCTCTGTTCTGTTGCCATGGCTACTACTTAAAAGCTTGCTATGTCCCTTTGTGGCCAAACTCTTTATTCTTTTTATCCCAAAGGCATCTTTTTTCATAATGACGCAGACACTTATGTACGACAAACACACACAAATGCACAAACTTATCCATACCGCTTATTTGTCTTGTGCTATTCACCAGGGACAACTTCTCCCTGTTGGTACTACACTAAGGAACATCTAAAGTTCCCCAGCAGTCAGATGTAGCATTATCTCACATATGCAGGGAGCTCCTCCAGCAGTGCCGCCTGCCAAAGACACAGTCTGCTGAGAATTAAAGCATTCTGACTGGATTTGACATTGACGCATTATCAGGGAGAAGCCCTTTGAATGGAGTTGCAGAGGGAAGGAGTAGGAGAGAGATACAAGGAGAGAAGAAAGAAGTTAGAGGGAGAGACCCAGAAAGAGAAAGTGCTCCTAAAGAATCTACAATCTACCACTGAGCATGTAATAACTGGAAAAGGTGAATGCAATGACAACCACTCCCCTCTGGCATTGTGTGTATACCGAATCAAATGGGATATCAGCTCCGTAAATCCATAGGGTCAGAGGCAGATTGGGTAATATATCTGGATTGGTTTCATCTGAGCCCCGGGTGAGAATAAGGAGGATTACGGGTTTCTTAGAAACTCAATCTCTTCCTGTGTTTCCACTCAACAAAACTGTCATTTATGTTTAATAAGAGAGACTGGCGACAGTGCTTTTTCTTTTTTTTTTTTTATTAAACTGAGAACAGTCTGCTGCATCACTGCATTCATTATGCTGCTCAAGGCCTATGGCCAAAACATTTTCATTACAACTGCAGACAAAATATGAAATATGTTGAGAACTTTTTTTTGCAGTCTGTTAAGTGAGTGACATGCCAGAATTGGAAAAGTGAATTATACTCACATGCTGGTGAAAGGCAAGTGTGATTGAGAATAAAGTGAGCAGAGTAGGAACCATAAGATGTTGGAACTGAAACAAATATCTCCACAAATCGCTGCGCTTGCATTTAATTATAACCATGAAGCATCCATTTTGCTTTAACACTTGTATTATATCAGCATATTGTTAAGTACTCCTATCTATAGAGGAGTGGGAGTAAGGGTATCACAAAATGGAAATTAGGTACCTCTAAGCTAAGGACAAGTATGTATATATTGTGCTGTACTGCATTCAGACATCAGATCTTAAAAGTAATTAAAGTGGAGGAAACATTTGAGTGAGTGTTGAAGCATTAAAGCCTTTCCTTCATTTTCCTCATATTCATTCCATTATTCCAATGAAGAAAACAAAAGGTTGGTGAGATTGGGGTGAATTTAATCCACAAAAATAAATTGTAGGTGAAAGTAGTTTACTGCTGCGCTTTTGACTAGATTCAACACCACATGCCACATACCTTGCTGAACTGATTTCCTTTCAGTAGAACTGTATGAGTGAGCCAAAGCAAATAGTAACTCTGATTTTTATTTTATCATTTTCCAACAGCAGCAGTAGAAAGGTGCACTTGAATGTGTGTGGCTGTTAGGAAAGTGGGTTATTGAATAGAGTATTTTGTGTTGAGTTTGGTGTGTGAATCACACTCTTGGAAGAAGTCAAGTTGAAGTTAAAAACCTTTTTAGGTTTGGTTATGTTTATAGCCTGTAAAGTTGTTAAGGCCACAGTTGTGTGTTTTCAACTTCACTGCTGAAATCTTGATAATACATTATTAATACTCCTAAACACTGTGATCCAAAGCAGTGTACCCCATAAATAAATCAGAGATCTGCCTACTTCCAGCCAGCTCCCTTGAGAGGGTCTGTATTTGTGTTTAATGCTCATTCCCCCCCCACAGAAGTTTTTTTCTCTGTTAAAGGTGTAAACTTTGTAATGCCCAGAGCCGATCCTCGTGGTCACTAACAAGCTCTGCCGTGCAGAATCATGCATTCAGAATTTTTAACAGAACAAGATTTTCTTTTGACGTGCCATGAATTTACATAGTAAATGACTCACTCCAGTAAACAAGTTGTGCAATTTCTTTCTGTAATTATCTCATTTGTCTCAAAATGATCATGAGGCTATAATGGAACAGTTTTTAGCCGTGTAAGAATATATTGGAACTTTTCTACCTTTATTTTTATATTTTTCACAAAAAGCAGTCCACCATTGAATAATTGAAAATATTTTCCAATATTACAACAAAATATGACACGATCCTGCTGAGAACCTCACATTAGACACATTCATGACCTTTCTATGATTTTCATGACTGCCCTGTTTCTATCTCTTTCATCAACGCATCAAGTTGGAGTCTGGTGTGCCACTTCCCAGTCCAATGGAGCTGATGGGGAAAATCTTGGTGAAGAACAAGAAGAAACACCAAAAGAAACACGGGAGCACCAAGAAAAAGCTGTCTGAGCAGGTCTCAAATACCTACAGTGATTCTTCCAGTGTGTGTGAGCCCTCCTCCCCAAGTGCAGGTACAGCCTTCCCTTAAACAAACACAAACACATACATTAACATCCCACTACCACAGCCATCGTGTTGGCTGAGTTATGATGCTTCAGAAGTTAAATGTAGTCTAACCATTTTGGTCCATCTGTGTTATGGATAGACACCTCCACGCTGCCCAGAAACTGAATCACTGGAGCAAAACAGTTCTATTGTTTATCATTTATCATTTTCATGGCCCTCTACATCAGCTGGAGGTGTTATTGGCTGTTGGATACTCTCCCTGTCAGGCATATACACTACTACTCACCGGGGCATCTTAAACACTGGCCAGTAGTGGCCTTTAGTGTGCTGGTGTGTGTTCATGCAACTCTCTATACATTATGCTATAACTGTTGAGATCTTGTATGTATCACACTTTATACATTTCATGTATTTTCACTGTTGCTTCCTGGATTGAGTTTTTCCTAATCATTATTACCTCCCTGAAGTTTGCTACGAATATGTCATGTGCTTGTGTGTTTGCTTTTGTTTTGTACTTATTCCTCCTCTTATATTTGTTTGATCAGCATATCATTCATCTGTAATTTATAATTGACCTTGCAATCAGTTGCCTTCAGTTTTGCTTGACTGCTGAGCAACAAGCTTCACACTTACACTAATGCATACTGACCTCTGCTGGAGGAAAAAAGAAACAAAAGTGTTTCACTGTTGCATAACAGACATGTATACCGGTCTGCACTAAGAATTTAGGTTGGTTTATCTGCGGTGACACATTATGAGCCATTCACTGATTAGAGCGAGTGAGGAAATAGGTTTGATTACAAAAATGGAAAGGAACTTTGAGTGTTTTCCAAAAAGACTAAAAAACAGTTAATCAGATGCAGTTATATTAACCTGGCAAATAATGTTCCAATGAAACTTGTCCTCAACAATATATTTAGAAATTTGGCCTTAATTTCGGCATTATAATGCACTTTTATTGATTAAGACAACATTGTGTTTACCACAAATCATGACGAAGAATGTAAATACAATGTTGGGAATACCATGTTTATATCATTTTTTAATTTGACGATAAAGATATGTTGTTAGTAATAAATCAGATATAAATTTCTCCCGATAAAAACATATAAGAGAGAGGGTTAGTAGTTTTTGCAGCCCTAAGTGTCTGTGGAGCTTCCTGTCAGGACATGTACAAGCTGCAAAACATGTTCAGCTGTCTGGACGTCATGTGCAGTGATGGATCTTACTGCCATTCACCAATCTTGTCTTTGCGCCATCTGATTTGGATTTTTTGAGGTTGGACTGTAAGAGGATACTATTTAGAGAAACTTTACCATGCATATCAAACTAATACTGCAGACATGGGGTCGACAAACAATAGTCGTTTGAAAATGGATATGACATGAATCCTCTGGCTTCGGATCAATGTGGGTGTTCTTTAAAGCCGCATAAAGCTTTTTATTGTCATTTGTCATCTGATATTTTGTGGTTATGAAGCATTTTGTGGCATTTAAAAGTGCTCCTACTAAGTAATAAATGACATACTATACCACACAATGGTACATTAGCAACTTCAAACAAAGTGTTATCACGTTCATACAGTAGTTTGACCTTGGATTATTTTTGTACAGGCTCGACCAAAGAGGAGGCGGCCGACTCCTCACAGCCCTCTGACGGTGCTGAGCTCAGCCTGAGGCCGCATGGCAGGAAGTCTATAGGTAAGTCACACATAGTACATGACCTGAGACTCAGGCAAAGATTTACCACAGCTCCCATTAGGCACAGAAGCCATAGTTCAGTTTGGCCATTATGATGTGTACATTCATTTCCTTAGTCAGTCTGAGCTCGGATTCAATGAGTAATCTATTGTAGATCTCTCATTATGCTGGTGCGGACGCTGTGTCAGCTCAACCAAAGCCATGTTAAAATTAATTTCCTCAATGTGCACTCAGCTGTCAGGGGGACTCTTGTTTGTGTCATTGCTTTAAATGATGCTAGACAAAGACTTGGTTAAAGGTCATTAGCTTTAAAACTAGTTTGCGGAAAGTTTGTGCTTGTGGAAATGCCAATCCAGTTAACGCACATTTAATTTTGGCTCATTTATTGTGATTGGATGTGACCCAATCTGTGACTTCAGGTGAGGTGGAGGCAGAAAGCGACGATGAAGATGACGACGATGATGACTGTAAAAAAGGTTTAATGGATGAGGTAGGTATCTCTCAAGTGACGTTTAGCAATGACTTCTCAGCTCTCAAGTGAATTCCAGCTTAGTTTGTTATGTGCACTAATGCTGCCACCTAGTGTACATATTTAAAAAGGCTCCTTAAAAGTTCTTTCATTGTTTTCAGGGATTTTGTAACATGGTAACATGTAACATTTTGTAACACACACACGGTGTGTGTGTGTTTATATGTACAGGGTACAGCAGGCAGTGAGGCATTTGCCACTGAGGAAATGTCCAACCTGGTCATCTACATCCAACCAGTCAAGTTTAACAGCTTTGAGGCTTCCAAAAGTACGTAAGAACAAAGACAGTTTACTTTGTATAGTCCAATATGAGTCTAGGTCTGACAAATATCAGTTTGTTAGCGGGTGATTAGTCATCCGAAGATATTTTCTTACAAATAAGCAAGATTATGTGAGTTTCCTAAATGATGTGCTTACTGTGTTATAGCATGAGTGATTTCTGTTATGAGGAAGCTTTGGAATTAACTGTTCATCAGCTCAATTATAGTGCTTAAAGCAAGTTTTTCTTACAACAGTGATCAATTTTAATGCTTTCAATCTATCCAGTGACAGTGACCATTTGATAATTCTGGTCAATATGTCCCTAATTTTACCCACAGAGATCAATCGCAGCTACCAGATGTCATCTTTCGTAGAGACCAAAGCTTTGGAACAACTGACCAAATCTCCCGTCGAGTTCGTGGAGTATCCTTCTCAGTTTTACTCACACCGCATTTAATACAGCTCACAATCTGATTTGGATGTACAATTATTCAGTTTCTGTTCTTTTAGCAATTCTAATCCCTGTGGATGTGACAGTAAACGCAGCATCATTATGCTCTTTCTGACTTGGCTTCAATGGCTCCTCTTGTAGAGTGGAAGTAACAAGAAATTAGGGAGATCACTATTTGTGGTTTAAAATCAGTGATTTTTATTTGGATGCTATGATACACTTAGATGGTCTTGTACGAGCAGTAAACAGCAGCAGTAACGGTGTCCGCAGTTGCACCATTTGCAATTTTTGATTCAGGTCAAGTCGCTTCCTCCTTAACACACCTTTTCAGATACAACAAGCTGCAGCTGAGTAGGATCTACCCTAAAGGCACTCGAGTGGATTCATCCAACTACAACCCTCAGCTCTTCTGGAATGCCGGCTGTCAGCTGGTTGCTCTTAATTTCCAAACCATTGGTTAGGAAAGACTTTTTTCTTTTGTGTAAATCTTTTATTCCTTACATACACTTTTGGGACTGGTATTTCATTGTATGTATTTGTGGTCCATGCACAAAAACTGCCGTTGCTCCTGTTTTCACTCCATAGATTTGTCCATGCAGCTGAATCTGGGCATGTATGAATACAATGGGAAATGCGGCTACAGACTCAAACCAGAGTTTATGAGACGGCCAGACAAACACTTTGACCCTTTTACTGAAAGTACAGTGGATGGGATAGTGGCCAACACACTGTCTGTGAAGGTGTGTGTTTGTTTTGGTCTTTTAGTGTTTGCTTTGCTTTGTCCATGTGTTTGAGTATATTTTTCTTTCTTTCTTTCCCTCTTGCTATCTTACATACTCCTTCCTTCCAGATTATCTCAGGCCAGTTCCTGTCAGATAAGAAAGTCGGCACGTACGTTGAGATGGACATGATTGGCTTACCAGTGGACACCAAGAGGAAAGCCTTCAAGACCAAGACCTCTCAGGGCAACGCCATCAACCCTGTCTGGGAAGAGGAAGCCATTGTTTTCAAGAAGGTGAGCAAAAGTGATCACATTTTGGTTTAAAAAATTCACATTTATGAAAACAAAAGTTCGGTCAACTTTATCAGCTACATATGGTCACACGTATGCCTAGTTTTCTGTTTATCTCATACAAAGTACAGGAGAATACAAGCACAGTTGAGATGGCGAATGGTTAAATAATAAATATATGAAATTATGTAAACATTTAAACAAAATTGCGGCTAAAACTTTATATTTCTTTGACAAACTAAAGTAATAACCACTTATTTGAGTCAAAATGTGTGTTCTAGTTGATCACGTAAGTCTGTCCTATACATTTCCTCAGGTTGTCCTGCCCACACTTGCCTCGTTAAGGATAGCTGTGTTTGAAGAGGGTGGGAAGTTCATCGGCCACCGTATCATTCCTGTATCAGCTATCCGTCCAGGTGCATTTAGTTTTGACACTCCCTCCATCTTTATCTATTGCCATTTTAAACATTATTTTGAGAATGCTGATGAAATATGGAAAAGTAAATACTATTAAACCTTTATATATTCAGGTACATGGCAGTATACTAATAGAAAATGTTTAATTCAGTTATTAATTAACTAAAAGGATGAAACGTTTACATATGCTATAGTTGATGAACTATTTGGATATGTTGCTGCCATTTTAATCTTCAAAATTATTATCTGTACTGATAAAGGTTATTCTTATTCCAACACTGCAGGCTATCACTATATCAGCCTAAGGAATGAGAAGAACCAGTCTCTGATGTTGCCTGCTCTTTTTGTGTATGTAGAAGTGAAGGACTATGTCCCAGACACATTTGCAGGTAAGTCAGGTGAACATGTTTAAACCAAAAAACATAATGTCTTGCACAGACAGCTGTGTAAGTTCAAGGTTGTGTTGAGTATTACAAAAAGGTTGCTCTCCTCTC
Source organism: Remorina albescens (assembly GCA_034769265.1). NCBI lineage: Eukaryota > Metazoa > Chordata > Actinopteri > Carangiformes > Echeneidae > Remorina > Remorina albescens. The sequence goes on from CM068483.1 coordinate 8,988,068, forward strand.
TTCCCGTTCCTCAGATGTTATTGAAGCCTTGTCCAATCCCATCCGTTATGTCAACCTGATGGAACAGAGAGCCAATCAGCTGGCAGCTCTCACTTTGGAAGAGGGAGGAGAGGAAGAAGGTGACAAAGAGGTGCGTAATTATGCCACTTCCTCCATTATGCATACAGACCTGTCCGTGTTCATGTGTAAAAAGCTTTGTGTTGCTAAACAGTTGCTGATTGAGTTGAGTGGTCCTTTGGCCAGCTGCCTGCTCCTCTCAAATTCAAAACATATGGTGGGGAATATGATAAGATGCAGAGAGAAGTAGAGTTCCTTTCCTTGATAGCACTGCAAAATACTTGAAAACCCACAGCCATGGACCAGCAACACTGCAGTGGATTATGAGCCGCAGCTCGTTTCAAACACAGATCCCTGTAGATATTATCAGCACTCTTTGTTTGGGCCTTTTTTCATCCCCAGTCCCTCTATGATTAACTGTTCTGCAACCACAGCTGTTGCAGTATTGTCATCAAGTCTCTTCCACCTACAAGCTCTGATACTAGGTGTCCTCAGGAGGGGGAGTCTATCACTGCTATGCATTAAAATATGAAGTATGCTTGTATGGATAGAAAGGTTTAATCAAGACTAGATTTACTGTCATCAACTGAAATGATGCAAAGGCTGATAAGATTTTTAAAATTTCATAAAATCAAATTAGTGCTCAACAACTGACTGTATATTGATTCTGTATATACAGTATACAGCAATGATAATTCTCCTCAGCTGCCCAGCGACATGAACAAGTACAACAGGTCTTTTGTCTAAGCTATGGTAAATGTAAGCTTATCACAGCAGCACCCTGATTGCTGGCCTGTTTTTATAAGCCACCTGTAAACTATTGTATCTGCACAGCTCCTACAAGCAATGGAAGTAAGTGACAAAGAGGAACATGTGTCAACTAATGAGTCACATATATCTTTCAGGAGATGAAGGAAACCAAAACAAAGATAAACAAGGAGTCAAGAAATTGACTTAATTTTGCCAGTTGGCCATCACAGCTGTAGCTGAATGCTAATGGCGCTTTGTGTGTTCTGCTTATGTAACAGGCAACAGCTTGCTGACACATTAGCTATATTCATTTTAAATGGTGGTTATACCTCACTGTTAAGATACAGCTTTCTGTGCTGCTCCCACTTCATCAAAAAACATTCAACACAGGATTTATGTCTGTGTCTGATACTAAGCTTAAAAACACATTTTTTAACTGCTGACTAACTTCTCTCTACTCAGGAAATATGCCAAATTTATGAATCCAAACTAAAGTTGGCAGTGACCTTTTAGTTTGGAACAGACTTCATTACTGTAGGAACACAACCTAAATGCCAAGCAGCTCAGAGGCTTTTAACAAGTCATGGCTGCTTTAGAGGACATGACCTTCTGCTTTGTTCCAAGTGACATCCAAGGAGAGACTGCACTGCAGACATCTCACACTAATGGGCCATCTCCATTACAGTAATAGCAGCAGAAACTAAATTTGTTAACTGGAAATAGGGCTTTAAGGGTAAAGTAGCTGCCTTGTTAAATGGTGTTTGTCAGTTTAAATGGACTTGATGGAGAAGTACAAGTCGCTGAGGATTAATGGAGGTGTAGTGCAACATGGTATGATATCCAAGGAGAAATGTGAACAATTTTTAAGACTGAAGTCAGGATAGCATTTGGGTGAGAGCCAAGGCAGGACACAGGGTTATCTGAGGTTATTAGAAAAGGCTACTGGGAAGAAGGGTTGTTCCTGTGGGGCTTCTTTTATCTGATTTGCCAGCTGATACGATTTCCCACAGAGAGCTGTTTCATGCTGTGACCATGGCAACAGTCACCAAAAGAGGTTGATCACAGAAAGGCAGAGCTCAGTGTGGGGAGATGAATGTAGAGAGAGCAGGAGAGGAAAGGAGGAGATTGTGGTTAGCGTGACTAGAAGAGAGATTATTTTAAATTACATCCACCTTTCAGAGATAGGGGCATATAGTTTGAGATTCAGCCCAGCCTAGGGGAAATGCAGGTCTGCTGAGCCTCCGCACAGGAAGCAATGCTGAGAGTGGGTTACCAAAGATATATCTACAAACTGTCGTGCAGGACACAGGTACAGCAAAAAAGAAAACAGATACCACCTTTCTACGAGGTTTTTGTTCGTCAGAAAAAAAAAAAATCTTTAGTGAATGTATTTTAGAATTAGTTTTGTGACACTGCTGTGCGACACTGTGAGAATAGATACCCAGAGAAGTTTAAGCAACAAAAAAAAGAGAAGGAAAACTGGAACAGCCAATTTTAAAGTGGCAAAAGTGTGTTGGATGAATGTGTGTGTGTGTCTGTGTGTTTGGCTACCACCACTTTGATAAATGCTCTGTCCATTTTATTTCACTTCACCCTAATTGGAAAAACAAACTGTCTTCATGTAAACTACAGTGTTCATTTGTTTTTGTATGTTGGTCTACACTAAATACCTCTCTGTACTGACAAGTTTGAGTGATCCAAATGTTGACTCTTTCATGTAATGAACAGGTGGAGGCAGGAAGTGATGCTCCTTCAGAATCTAAGGTGGACCAGAGGGTAACGTTGCCTGCAGAGAATGGACTGAGCCACACACCCATTATTGCCCCTAAACCTCCTTCACTGGTCGGCCAGACTCAGTCTGCAGGTGCTACATACATAACATGACACATGTACAGTGTTGCTATAATCATTACATCCACCCATAAGCAATATTTTATGATGAATGGTTAGAAGGTTATGGTTAAAGATGAGAAATACAAGCAAAATATTCTTAGCCTGGTTTAAAAATAGAATTGATCTTAACAGAAAATATACATTTCCATGTATGGTAAGTTGATAAACTCTTTATTTGTGATGGATAAATAAAGTTAATCTGTTCATATGAATTTTATTTTTCCTCAAAGACAATTCATTTATTTATATCAGAGCAAAAAAGGAAGAAACTGTCTTTGAACTGTTGTAATCGGTCAGGATAATTTGTGTTTTATTGTAAAAATGAATTTGTGAACTTATCTTTGATAACAGGCTCACTAAAGCCCTCAGTAAAGACTGAAGATATCATTCAGAGTGTGCTCACCGGTAAGATGTTTTCAAAACTCAACATTTGCATCTGCTCTTACTCTCACTCCCTTTGCGTGAAATTAATGCCACTCTATTTGACTTCCACTTGCGCAGACTGAATTTGTTTGTCTTGTAGAAGATATTAAGAAGAATGATTTTAAGTATAATGGTGTGGGGGTTTTAGAATGAGACTGAATCTCTCATAACCCAATATGTAGAAATATTTAGTAAATTAGTAACTCTCAGTACTGTACTTTTTTTTTTTAACCACTTACCGCTTATTTTTGCCCTGGTTGTGGCTCTTTATCTGTTTTTCTTCAGAACTAGAAGCTCAGTCACTTGAAGAGTTGAAGCAACAGAAAGGCTTTGTTCGGGAACAGAGGAAGCAGTACAAGGAGATGAAGGAGCTGGTTCGGAAACACCACCGCAAGACCAGCGAGCTGATCAAGGAGCACACAGCTCGTGTCTCTGAGCTGCAGAGCCAGCATCAGCGCCGGCGCTCTGCCTTGCAGAAGAGCCACAAACGAGACGGTAAGAAAAGGTATGTAGCCCTCCTGTTCTCCTTTTCAAACTGTTATTGTATGGGGTGGCCTTCATATCTCCCTTCTTTGAAGTCTTCACATTTGCTTTGTCTGTCTTCAAAGGAAAGCACAGCAATGTGAAACAGAGCTGTTGGTTAATGTGGATGCAGTATTCTAATGAGACACCTCCAGCAAAGCTTCAGCGAGCAGTGAACATTTTCACTGCACAGTAAAAGAGGAGAGGAGTTTTGACATTACCAAAGTGCCAGGCCTTCTGTAAAAGTCCTTACAAGAATTATCTCTATGAAGCGGAAAAGATTCAGCTTTAAGCCAAATAACATTTAATACGATTTCATAATAATATTATTATTAACATTTAGACCTAGCTTATGGCTTGCACTTGTACTGGGTTGTAAAGAAAGCTCTGATCTCCTCATTGTCTCAGTCTGTCTGTGTGTAGCCCACAGCTTAAACAACCTGCCTCTCTTGGGATCGTTAAAAGTCATCCTGGGAAATACAGTAAATTAATATTTGAATCAGAAATAGACCCAGCAAGTTTTGTGCAGATGGGAATACTGCAAAAAGAAAATTAACAAAGCATCACAAATTACCTCATGACACATCTTGCTAATTTACAAATAGTGTATATCAATATTCCTAGCCCAGTCCTGTAATTCTTTTTTCACGTTAACACATCAAATAAAATAAAATACACATCCAAATCTATTTTTGCATGCTGTACTTCACAGAAACAAACATCTCATGGTGGAACTCGCTCTGATCAGTAAGACGAAATCCTGAGTTTTGTATAAAGTAAGAATGAGTTGTTAAAGCTTCCTTCAAGCCTTAGGGACATGTTCAGGGGCCACAGGAGTCCTCCACACACTAAAGGATCAGGACTCAACACACACAGAGGCAACTGACGACGAGGCAACTTTCTTGATTTTGTTTGCATGTACTTTTCCAGTCGGTCTGAGCCCTCTCTGTCAACGCTGGACCAGGAGCTGTATGAGCTTGATCAGGAATGCAACCAGAGGCTTGCAGAGCTAAAGGAGCAGCAGCAGCAACAGCTCCTCACGCTTCGCCAGGAGCAGTACTACAGCGAAAAGTACCAGAAACGAGAACACATCAAACAGGTCCTCACAGACACACAAATATACGCATGCAGTGGGGTTCAAAAGTCTGACGCCGCTTTCCCATAATGCATGTAGATGTGAGGGCAGCTGTCGGTCTCGTAATGTTAGTTTTCACTTAAACAATTTAAGCCTTTCCCCAGAGGTCCAATAATTATCTAATAATTATTGTTATGTACATACTGCACATATATGGACAGAGGACTTACAGCCTCTGATTTCATGTCATCTCTGTACATCTCTTATGGCTCCACATTTGCAGTTAATTTCATCCTTGTCTTTACAGAACTTCTGTCCTTTTTATGTTCTTGTAGAGAAAAAGATTGTTCTTTTACCTTCACTTTCCCAGAGCTAAGAATACCAGTACACATGGAAACGCACACACACATATGGAAGCTTGCCCCAACTTGTATTGGACTTGATAAAGCTCTGACTCTTGCCTACTGTCCCAAAGCGATGCTAATGCAGATTAACCATATCAAGCAAATGAATAAGTAACTAAACCCGAGGTCAACTCCATCTACAATATTATAGCCATCATTCTGCTACCTGTGCACTTGCTTTGTTGTCTGCTTTGGAAAATGAATGTGTTCTGCTCCAGTACACCTGTGCAGTGAGCATAGCTGAGGTGTCTGAAAGGTTTATTCAAGCAAAAGACAAAAGGCACAGTGGAGACTATGATGGATGCAGTTTTATTGGGATCAGAATAAAAACAAAACTAGCTTGAGTTAAAGAGAACTATTAACTAAGGTAATCTGAAATCAAAGCACTTATTACATTATTTAGTTATGTCAGAGTTTGACTCACTCTTTGTCTCTTCCTCTAGCTGGTTGAAAAGCTGACCACTATAGCAGAAGAGTGCCAGAGTTCCCAGATCAAAAAGCTCCGAGACATTTGTGAAAAGTGAGGCTGTATTCAGGAGGCACACACATTCACAAATGCCCATGATGTTTTCAAAATCTTTCATAATCTTTCATAATCTTCCCTCTTTGCTTACTTATCTGCAGAGAGAAGAAAGAGCTTAAGAAGAAAATGGATAAGAAAAGGCAAGAGAAAATCAATGAAGCCAAAGCAAAGGACAAGAACGTGACAGAGGAGTAAGTTTCTATATGATATGATATGATATGATGTATGACCACTAGATGTCACTGAATGCTAACGATTTGGTTCCTTTGTGACTGGTTTCTCAGTTTGACTCTTGATAAAATTCTCTTAACAGCGAGAAGCTAGAGATAAACAGGTCATTTGTCAATGAGGTGGTGCAGTTCATCAAACGGGTAAGAGAAGATATGGCCATGATGTGATGAAGAACTTGTACTAATGGTTACTAAAAAAGCATAAAGTGTTGCTGCTAAATTCAAACTCATACAGTTTAGTGTATTAAATCAAATTTCACTATCTATACACCAGGTCGATGAATTGAAAATACTGTGTGTGTGTGTGTGTGTGTGACTGCAGCTGGAAGACGCACAGAGTAAAAGACAGGAGAGACTACTGGAGAAGCACAAGGACATTCGTCAGCAAATCTTGGATGAAAGGCCAAAGGTAAGACACATCAACTGTACACCAATATTTATTTTCATTTCCTCACAAGTTACTGGTCTGTTGCATGACAGCATCCACTATCAGGGTGTAGGGGGTTTTGAGGCAGGGGCATTTTTGGAGTTTGTGGATGTGCAAAAAGTAAATACCCAAAATACATACCCAGCAGCAAATGTTTCCAAAGCTAATTGAAATAGAACTATACAAATAACTGTAGCATGTCTTTTTATTTTATGAATTGACTGTTAGTAGGTGTGATTGGAAAAAGATCAAGGGGTCAGTATTTAGCTTTTTTCATTGATGTTTTTTGGCTGATTGTTTCCTTTATAAAGAATGATGATAGAGGTTAAATGCATCCTGAATACAATTATCTAGCCAAACCACAGCTCTTAATGTAAAATACTAATTTTAACCACTGGGTGGTGACCTGGACCAGGTTTAGTCAGATGCTGCAGTGTCTGGCACTTTGGTGCAAAGATGTAAGATGAACATCACTGACAAGAAGACAATTGGTGGTATATATGTGGATTGCTGTGTTGGTCAATAAAACAATAGCTGAATATTTTTTCCCCCTTTCAATTGTTTTATTATTGTGGCATCAGGTTCTATCAGCCCAGGTTTAAATGCCAATTCCTGCTGTAGTTGATGTGGTTGCCTACAGTACAAACAGTGATACAGTGATGAGTTGGTTTGTTTACCAGTTTTAAATTGCTTTGTAACATACAGCTCCTTTGCTGTTGCTGCATCCTTGACTGAAGTTTATCTAATGCCATTGTAGCACTCAGCTACATGCTACATATACATAGATTTACTGTGATGTGAACACATAGGTATACTTGTGGGAGTTTTGGTGTGTTTGCTTTCCTTCTATGAGTTGCACAGTTCCAAACCTTGTCATTGTGACTGTCATTGTAGGATGGCTTTGCAGCTGAAGAGTATGGTAAGACCAGTGTTGCATCCTAGTGTTTAACATTAATTTAGAATTGCTGTAGCAGTATTAATATGCAAGCTTTTGTACACCTGGGGAGCTGATTGGCAACAAATGAATGCATATTGTATTTCTGTAATGACTGCTACCTGCCAAGCATGTATGAATTACCATAAATATATTTATTGTTTTTTGTTTAGCGAAACGAGCTCCAGTGTGGTTGGATTGCTGGAATCTAGCAGTAATTAGTAAAGCATGAGACACAGCATAATAACAGGTGCAGCAGAGTGCGCAGTATAGTGAGATCACACCTCCGTTGGAGTGCTTGGATTTAACCCCACCTGTCAATGTGTCCTTGAGCAAGATCCTATAAATGTGATAGAGTGAAAAGGAAAGAAGGCCATCCTTTTGGGCCATTAATAAGGTGTATCAAATCAAATGAACAACGTCCTCCATCTAACATAAATGTCTAGAGTAAAACCCCACAGAACCTATCAAGAAGCACAGTTGTCTCCCTAACATATTTCAAATAAGAACTCATTACTTATTATGGACACGTAGTCTGTCATTTCTATATCATAATATAATATTTACTATTAATAAATCTGTCATCAATATTTTAAGTAACATTACAACAAAGTACCAGTATAATCAAGATAACAATTGCTGTGATCCTCCTATAAATTATTGACTTAGATTGTCAAATGTAAATTTTTAAAGACATAAATCTGAAGTTCTCTGTTGGACACTGTTCCATAACCAGCCACTCTCAAAATGACAGCTCCTGCGGACCAAAACCTCACATCCACTATCAACAGCTTTCCGCAAAGCTGCAGTCAATAGAAGTGGTAAGACTCAAGTTTGCTTGAGGGGAAACAAGATACGAGGGTAGAATTAGAGATGATTCGCCTTGTTGTGATTATTGTTAAATCAGGCAGGTTACTGAACTCCACTCCTTTTAAGTGTGTCCCACAGTGACAATCATCATCTCTTCATAAACTGTCCTTGTCAGTATCAACATGATCACAATGATTTCATGAACCAGCTTACTCAATATTAGCTGTGTGAACCAGTGTTATCAGGGTCTAAACACCATTAAATGAAGCAGGTTTCCTCGGATCAGAGAGAGCAGCAAATGATGCTGTTTTTTCTAGATCACTTCTACCTAAAGCAGTGGAACAACATCCGGAGTTTAGGATATATGTTTGTATGCCGTTATGTCACTAAACTGTATTTGAACACTGGAAAAATAGTGGAAAGCAATCTGACACCATTCAGACTATCTTCAAACACCTCAGCAGATCAGGACAGCAGATCATGAGGAGTGCTACTGACTGTGTGGGACATTTTAGTGGAAAATCAGATATATTGCATCAAGCTATATCTATTGAGCCAGTATAAGTTGAGGTATAAGAGTTTCAGAATAAAACAAAAATCTGAGGTGTGAAGTTGGAAATTGATGTGATCACAAGACCACCAGTCCACTTCACATCTTTGCATCTGGGTGGAGGCTCCAAGTTACATCAGCTACAAGTAGTATAGCACACCCAGATCTATGACTGAATTGTCATTGGTCAAGTTGCATTTTGGATTAAGTAGGTTTCTGTTTTGGAAGAGGAAGATAATTAATTTTTTTAAAAAAAGAGAGAGCGAGAGAGAGAGATAGAGAATACTTCAACGGTTGTATCTATCTGATTCTTATCATTTTTAACTGTTAATCATTATGATCCAACAATGCTGCATTGATGGAGCCTTAAATTAAAGAAAAATGATGATGATGGCAACAAGGCCGTAGTCAATGACTGGTCTCTTTCTTACAGTCATCTTATTCATTATTATTTTTAGTACATTATCACAATATAGCTCACTTACAGCAATGATAGCAAAGCAGCACAGTTTTTTCATGTTGTGAAATACAGATGGTATAACTGTTCCTACCAGCCTTTTTTATTCTGCCTGTTTTTGTTCGGCCGGATTTCATGTTTCACTTAGCTTGTACTCTGTTCAACACTGTGCTTCCTATCCTTGGATGCTATTTTCTGTTAAAAGCACCAGAGGGGACTTAGTTAGCTAGAGAGTGCAGCATGACTGAACCTTGACACAATAATTAACTATATCAATGCCATTACAGTGTTTATCTAATTTAACCACTAGCAACACTGTTGGCACAGTCAATATGGCAAACAACAATGAAAGGATTGTCAATATAAGTAATGTCTGTACTCATTTGCCTCTGTGAATTCAGCCAGTGTGACCTTAGAGAATCAGAGCCCTGTGTGTCTGTGTTTGTGTTGAACGTGTGTGTGTCTGTGTATAGAAGGCTTTTTGAATCAGTGACAGAAAGATACAACATACTTTCTCTCTCATGTAGTTCTGACCCAGTTTCTCTTCTGGTCTCAGAGCAGCCACTAATGGACAGCTATAACCATCCCTGGTGGAGACCCTGAGAGCTGCACAACCCACTAAAATGGTAGCTGTGTGTATACATGTGTGTACTCACATACGCATCATTAACCAATGTAACCTAAAAACTAACCGCTATATCTCTGTTATGCAAAAAGAAAACTAACTACCACTCAGAACAAACCTTAACCGGGACAATTTCCAAAAAGGTAAACATGTGAAAGACATGTTGTTTTTTTTACTTTAGCTTTAATGATAACCTGTAACTTTTGTAAGATCATGAAATCCTGGCTGCAGTTGCTGTGGTGGTCACATGCTAAACTGAAAGAAAGGTGAGAGAAGAAGAAAGATGTAGTGTCGTGACTCCCAGCATGCTCACTCAGGTGCCACTGTCCTGCTAATAATCCAATCAAAATGCCCCTCAGGAGTCAGCAGTGCCCAGCACGAAGGCACATAGTGTTTCAGCACACCTACAGATGCTATATCCTGTCATGTTGCTTTTTCTCATCTTTTCTTATAGCACATGGGTCAAGTTCAAACTAAAATATGTCCACCTTATTATTTACGCATTAACTCAGCATGATCTTCTTGTTTCTTGTAAAAGGAAGTGAAAGCCTCACTTGTAACTCAACAAGGACATTGGATTTTTCACTTCATGGCTGAAGCTTCAGAGTTTTAGCTTTTTCATTGAAGGGTGTTGAGTGTAACTCGACTTGCATGTCCTGCCAACTGAGATTGAGTGAGCTGACAAAAAGGGGCTGTTTTAAACCTTTTCTTAACACAACCTTTCTAAAGTCACACTTGAGGCAGAATATTTTATAGAATAGGAGGAAGGATGACTCGAAGCTTTGTACCAGTGTGGTCTGTTCATGTTTTTGTAAATGGAAATCCAGAGAAAAGGAATCCAGGCTCTTTGAAGGTTTTGTTAATGGACAGGCTATGTTGTAATTCATCTGTACTAGTCATCCCCTTCACACATTTTTTGGCCGCGAAAGGGATATGAAATAGTAATAAGGCAATATGTTTCACAACAGTGTGCGTTGGTGTATGTGTGTTCAGTTTAAATGTGCGTTATTGTGAAGGTGATGTCCTGATTCTTTTTTATTTAAAAGAAATTAAGAAAAAAAATGTGGTGGTGTCTCCCCATTGTGCAAGCCTTGAATCAACGCGCAGAGCCACGCATATATGCGCACACACTCTCATTTGTTCAACAAGCAGGAGTCCTGTGCGGTCGTCATGGAAACTTGGGTCCCCTACTCAGCCCCTCCCCACCGCTCATATCCTCCTCTATCCTTCATGAGTCTCTGCAATCTGTTAATTTGGAACTAATTCCTTATTACGCAATCCCAGGGACGGCTACTGGAGGTGCAGGACAGGAGCACGTAAGGATGAAGAGGGGGGGAGCAATCATGTCGGAGGAGACATGAAGGTCTGGAGTTGGAGAGGAAGAGAGAGCAAGTACAGTGCCTCCTCCTCCTTCCTTCTGTCTCTTCCTATGTCCCTCTCTCTCATTGGATGATGTACGGTTGGCCACTATGTTCCCCGATCGCAGACTTTGATCTGCATCATCTCTGCCTGCTGTGATTGCATCAATAATGCACTTATGTCCATACATACATACATACACGCACGCACACGCACACGCACACACACACACACACACACATACAAAATATACACTTCACACACACTCTACTCACAGAGAACACTACTTGCAAACCAGGGACAGTGAAGTAAAATCCACTGTGTTTGTGTGAGTGTGCATACGTGTTGCATGCTTGGTTACTCTGCTCTATTATGCTAGCTGCTATTTTAGATCAGTGCATGAGTGTTCATTATGTATGCCCACATGTGCTAACAAAGCTCTCCAGGGTTATGTTCTGTCTGAGGAATATTCACTACTCAATTCCTGTGGGAAACTGTGCTCTCTACAGTATGTTTGTAAGTTTTATGGCTAAACCTTTTATTTATCAAAGGAGGAAGTAAAGAAGAAGTTGCAGCACCTGATAGTGGCTGTCAACATAGAGGGAGAGGGTGATAAGATGTGTATGTTTTTGTGTCCATACAATAATTACATTGTGAACTTTATCACGGTGAGAGAACTTCAGTAGCCATTACTTCGAGCTTTATAGTGTTTTCAGTTTAAAGCTGCATTAGTCAATATTTTTATACTTACAACAGATCAAATTACAACATGAAAGGTGAAACATTTCTAGCGAAAAAATAATCAGCCAACTCCTCGGCTCTACAAAGCATTGTTCATCTCATTATTTTGTTTACTGCTTTTGGTTCGCTCAACATCTGTGTTTATAGATGGCAGGATCCTGTTTTCAGATAAGCCAACTGTACACTCTCTGGCTAGCAACAAGCAAACCGACCATAAATTTATCAGATTGCCAGAAACACATCAAATGAATGCTCCCGTTGCTCAGTATTTGCTGGGTATGTAAATAATCATCTGTTTGCTAACGCATCTACCTTAGCAACTTGGTAAGGTGATAATATGTCAGTGTTGTCTACAGCTACAGAAGCTGCACTGACCTCCAGTAAGCCCAAATTTGGACAAAAATTATATAACAGTCACAAACAGTAATCGTTGGCCTATATTGTTGTCAGTTATCTATTTTATTTCATGATCAATATAAGGATTTTTATGTTTTCCAAGAAATATTCAAAACTCAGTGACAGTCACAGAATTGCCCACTTTAAGTACTGTGAGAAACTATTGGATGTCTGGATTCAGCACTTACAGGCAGCAAAAGGCAAAAACATCAAAAACATATATTTGGTGGCCACAGAGTGGTCTACTCCAGATGACTGGTCTTGGTCTCCTTTGACCTCCTTCTCCTCCTACAATGTGACTTTTAAGCATCAACCTTTGCCAGCCTGTAACTTCGAACTGCCTTATATTGGCCCTATCATGAGATCTGCAAAAAGTTACAAGTTTTGAGTTGCTGTGACACCTGTCCTGAAATTATGTTTATCTTTATGCATTACCAGTGGATCACCGTGTACAGCATATTTTAGTGGAAAATTTGTTTATGATTACACAGAAATGGTAATTGAATCAATAAATGAGTTCGTATTCAGTGTTTGGTTGGTTCCGATAGTAGGATTCAGTTTTGAAGCCATTCTGTAAAAACTGTAGATAGCATTTTCTAAATAGCATCCACATCTGTTTCACAGCTAAGATTCCTTTTGAATCGATCCTTTTAGGGGAAACACTCATTACTGTACATGGATGGTAGAGGTATGCAGGAGTGTGTTTTAAATTACTGAACCTGAATTTCTTAGAATAATCCAAGAAAAATTCCTGAAGATGAATTATGAGAGGACTCATGAAAGGGCATAAACACACAGACACACACACACACACTAGATGGAAAAGATGTCTTGAGTAGCAGCTGCTTTCGTCTCTCTTTCATTACCTTCAGTATGTTGTTCTTACTCTTGAATTGGGTAGCATCATAGTTATGACAAATACAGTGCAAAAAATGAAAACCAAGGCATGTGTTACCTTCCTACGCTCTCTCTCTCTCACACACACTTTTTCACATAATTCCACACAATTCATATGCTTTGCACGGCAAACTGCCTTTTTGTGTAATGCTGGCAGGTGGTGACCCCATCTCATCTTCTTGGACGTGGGATCTTAGGTTGAGCCTAATTGGGCTCTTTTTGGATATACATATCTCAAGGTCAGGACACACATCTCACAGGCCCTGTGATGGCTCGGCTTTGGTGGGTTTGACCTGTGTCACAGCTTCTCTGGAATGGTTTGAAAATAAGCAGAAACTGCCAAAACAGAAAAGAATAGACCGTATTGTACATGTAAGGCAAAGCACATATAGCATAGCTACATACTTTAGATGAGGTGCCGTGTGATTTTTTTTTTTTTGGTGGTGCTGCAGCAGGCGTTATGTCACGGCTCAAAGCAAAGAATTAATTTGGCTCTTTGGAGGCCTTCTCCGCTTCCCTCGATAGCTTCTCAAAACGAGGACAGCTGGTGAAGAAGGTCACTGACTGCTGTATTTTAAGAAAGGCAGAGGTGTGTGTATGCGTACATGTGAGTGTGCGTCTGCGTGCGTGTGTGTGTGTGTGTGTGTGTGTGTGAGTCAGTGAGTGAGTGAGTGAATGTTGGTTTGTTGACAGATGACAGGTCTTCAGAGATGAGAGTCAGTATTAAAGCTGGCAGGATAACTACTGCTACTGGTTGATGTCCAAACAGAAACTGGACCACACATACACACACACACACATCCCTTATTGTATTATTGTATAGACACATTGTGAACAAAAAACAGGCCTCATTACATTTTGATGTTGTCTCAAGTCTGAATTTAGTTCAATCTAATTTAGCTTAAAATTAACTAAAACGTATCTCCACCAGCTGTACTCCTCTAAAGGGATTTCTTTGCTGCCAAACTGATAAAATTTCATATGGAGAGTGGGGATCTTGAAGCCATACATCAGTTTGAGCTGTCTCCTCTCTAATCGGTCGTTCTTTCTATCATTCTTCAGGATTTTTTAAAACTCAAAATATACTTTGATAAAAGCAAAGTGCCATATTTATCGCTCAGCATCCAAACTTGTCTTTCTGAGAGCTGCCTGGTGCCCTCAGACACTTGTGTCCCCTGCTCCCACCTCCGTCACATGAGCCAGGGTGTCATCAGATGGGAGAAAGATGACAGCTTTAATCAGAGGGTGTTTGTGCCTCATCAGACAGGGTAAAGGCAGGCTGCACACACATACACACACATATACACACATTGCAGACTGTCCCACCCCTAAGTAGGTCATGCGCAGTGCAGAGCAGGGAGAGAGAGAGAGAGAGAGAGATGAACTGTGGTACATCTTTAGCCATCTGCTTGTGATGTGCTGGATGTCCATCATTTTAGACCCACAGAGAGAGGAAGAAAGAAAAGAGGAAAGGAGAGCAAGATAGAGGGAGAAAGAAGAAGGGAGGCATGTTTCAGAGAAGGTGACTTTGAGATGTCGTGCTTGGTGGGGGCTTTTGCAGGCTTGACTGGACTGCCCAAAACAGCACAAAGACACAAGACAAGAGTGCCTTTTTTTTTTTTACACAAAGACACAGAGCATCAAGTAGAGAAGCTGTCTGGCTGATTGAGACCGCACCTCACTCATGTATAGTTTTACAGCGCACACTCACAAATGGTCTCACAGCATGTTTCCCGTTTCCTTTTTCACTCCAGTTTTAGACTGAGCTATGACAAGCAGACAGGACTTCACAGTGGAGGATACATCTAGCAAAATGGAAAAGTAACCTGTGGATTTCTGAAGTATTGAATTTGATGTTGTTTGTGTTTTGACAGAAATAATTCACTGCAAACACCCTAAAATAAAGTCTCAACAGATAGAGATAGTAACTTACTGAATACCAGATGGTTTTTGTTTCTTTATTATTTCCACAGGTTTTGACGAGGTTACTCTGTTAGAATTAAAATAGATCTACTTTTACTTTTGCTATCATGAACATGTTTATAACTGAAAAAAGAATTATCAAATTTTAATTCATTTGATTGTAACATACATTGCCTAATTCAGTATGTCATACTATAGACAAATTTCTGTTGGTACTCAAAAGTTTTGAGGTTTGATGCTTAAACCATAATCATACTTAGACACATAGTCATAATCGACTTAATCCAGTATCCGTCTCATTGGCTTTGAACTTTTTAAAGATCTTTAGCATCGGTATTGCCAAAATCAAGTCAATCCATCTTACATTTTCTATCAGGGTTTTTTGTGTTCACTTTTGAGTTATACAAAGCTTGAAGTGGGCCCTTAAGAAACTCCAAGGTACTTTCGATCTCTGACGTGACTGTATTGAGCTGTGAGACTTTGACACCATTCATCTTAGCGGCTTTTCTTTTAATTACTGCTCTCCCATGGGAGCCAGTCGGGTAGTTAAACAGAAAAATCAGCATTACAGCAATTATTGGCTCACGATGAAATGAATACAATCTTGTCATCTGTAATCATTGGGGGCATCTATGCCTAGGAGAAAACAGCTTCTCCTTTTGATTTCTCACCAAGGGGAGGGTGCGTATGGGTAATGGTTGCAAAGGGGACTATGGTCTACCTCAGCTGACTGAAGTACTTAACAAGTTCTGAATGCAAAGGTTCAAGGCCCTTTTCTGTCTATCACTATATATTTTCTTTTTTATAAATTTTCAGTCTCTATTGCAGCATCAGCTGTATCTCACAAAGGCAATACAACATAGACAGTAATTGTTAATAATGCTGTGAAGGTTAAACTCTTTCGAGCTGCTTTAGTCAGTATTTTTTGCAGTTATGTGGCTTTAAATGTAGAAAGTGGTTCCTCATAGTGACAAACAGATCAATAATAAATATGACAAATAAGCAGTTCCCTTTAGCTTTTGTATTTTTTTTTCTGTGCCCTTACAAAACTTTGCTGTTTTAGCTAATCTTCGCTGTTCTCTCAGACTCAGTGGGCAGCTGTTTTCAGCGAAGCACCGCTTTTCATGCTTATGAGGTACCAAACCATAGACGAGTGAACGTGGTGGAGCATTTAGCTGCTAAGCAGCCAGATATTTCCATTGGGAGTTGGTTGAAACCAAATTAGATCTAAAAGAAGAGTGAATTTTGGACGTGCATTTGTTGGACTGCCAGAATAATTGCTTAAAATAAATGGTAATGCTGCTCTATGTTTGATGGATGTTAAAATAAACCACAGTTTGCTCAAATGTTCACCCTGGGTGATTATGTTTTAGTGTTTTGTTTATAGGTTGTTGTGTTGCCTCCAGGTGGGCAAAAAAAAAAATAAAAAAAAATCTATTAATACAGCTGTTTGAATGCCTTATTCCATTTCCTAAAATGTATAAATTAAATTAGTTTTGTGGAGCGTACAAAGTATATCTTTAACTGGTTAGACTTTATCTGTTTTTTTGTTTTTAATTGGAGCCAGTGTAGCATCTACATCAGTGTATCTTTCCAGCTTTCTTATCACTATTATTTGTATCTCGGCTTGTTATATTATACTCATACACATCAAAGCAGCAGGAACAGTTTTGAAAATTGTTGCTGGAGGTTCAAAAATATTGACATTCAATATTTGGAGAGAGACAGCAGAACGCTATATGTACACTGCACTTTAAAGCATGGTATGTTTCTTGCAGTATAAATAACCAAATTTTTGCCGTCATTCTTGGCCTCAACAGATCAATGACATATTGAATATTTCCCAGGGCTGGTTTTTATAGATGTCAGACTGTTCACATTGTCAATTAGGCAACTTATGATTGTTGACTTTATCCTCTTCTGACAGCTGATTTGCCTGTAATCGTAATGCAAATAAGTTAAACTTTCATATGTAAAGGCCACTTTTATAACCTTTATGTGCCAGACACAGGGAAAGTCAAGTAACCCGCTTTGTATGCAGTCCTACACATTCAGACCTGGATACATCCCTGTGTTATCAGGAATTCATTTCCACAGGGATATTTTTGTCACAAGTTAGTGCGACTACTTTACTTAGTTGTGTTACTGATGACACAATTTGAGGGTATACTCTCGTAGTTGTGTGGTTTTCTCATATGTAGGAATTCTTAGCTCATGTGCTCATTGCGTATGTCCTTCTGCTGCAGCTACAGAGCGACCTGGACCAGGAGTACCAGGACAAATTTCGCCGGCTACCTGTGGAAATCCAAGAATTTGTTCAGGACAGCAGCAAGGCCAAGCTTGGCGACGATGGTGTCCATGGAAACCTTGTTTCCTCCTCAACAACAGAGAAGCTCAATCACAAAGCGTCACAGTCTGAGGACGACATGGAGGAGGGCTCGTCGGAACGAATATATGACACGCCCCTTTAGAGGTCTGACCTTGGCCCTTTGCGTTACACTGGGACACTGATTGGTGGATGTGTTTGTGACCACAGATCTATGATGGGACTGCCCCAACTTTGGTCCTAATTTTAACCAGTGGGAGGATTAGATCAAATCTGAGCCTGAATTGGTGAGTAGAGGTCCTCTCTACATAGAGTGCAGTCTTGTGCAGAAAACCATTTCATGTAAATAGTACTTTTTGTGCATTTGTATGTTACCTGTATGTTGTCGTCTCTTTCGGTACGGCCACAGGATATGTCACAAAGCACTAACTATTTGCAGGAAATAATTTACTTGAACTATTGCACAGAGAGAGTAGTTTCTTTTTTATTATTTTTTATTATCATGTTATTAACAGTAGTAGTGGTCAGTGAGGTGTGTGGTGCCAAGGTTTTGAATTCACTTACAATGGACATTGTATTTTAAGTGGAGTCAACTAGTACTGTAAAGAAACCACTGCATATTCAGCCTTTGAAGCTTCCATCTTTATAAGATTTAGATTCACCCTTTCATATTTGCACTGCATAACTGTAACTCTTTTACTTTAGCCCAGAGGCACTGGTGGCTTGCTGGTTCTCAATTTTGTTCTCACAGAACTAAGCCTATGTGTTGCTGCTATTTTGTTTTAAAACCATAATTTTTTAACCATTATCTGGTTTGTACGATGTTTGGCATGGTGATATTATGCAGTGCTCCGTTGTTCTTTTTAGTTTGGCTAGTTTTTGCGTTGTTTGTGGATGGTTCTGCCCAGACACCCAGAGAAGAGGTGGTGGCAAATTGTGCTGTACAGTATCTGCATGTATTTGAACAACTGTAAATGTTACAGTAGCTCTGTAGCAGAGATGTTTATTAAATGTAAATCTATTTTCTCTTAAACACTTAAACTTAACCTGCAAAACAGTTAGCCCAGTGTGGCCTGATGGATCATTGCGGCTGAACTGCACTAAAATAAATAACAGCACTCCTTTTTCTTTAGCTGGCTCCAGTTTACAGGTCACTCATTGTATTCTTTATCTTTGTCCCTTCGAACTAAAACTGTCAAACCAGGGCCTTTAAACTGAAGAAGATGATCCTGCTGTAGTTCCTCTCAACTGGTTCACTATGTACCAACAGGGGAATATGTGAGCAGATTGCCAGTAAACAGAACAGAAATACAGGACCATAGGAAATACGTCATTCACTAGCATCATTCTTAATATTCATTAACAATTGGTAGCTATGGTTCAAAGTGGGGAAACAGTTCAGTTATTGTGACCCCAAAAGCTAAGTTAATGTCTGCAGAATACCAGCGTTGCATATGATCTCATGGCGAACCGAACTATTTCCTCTTCAACACTTCAACTGTGTCTGTTTGGGTACCACCAGGAAGTGTTTTTGACTTCTTAACTGTCTAGTGCCATTGAACTCACGGGTGTGTCATATCATATTTCAGCTGAGTTTCCTTAAAAAAAAAAAATGTTGAAAGTGAAGGATAACCTGACATGTAAGTACAAACTACTTTTTAAAAAGATGATATTGATGTGAGAGTCCTGTGCCTTTGAATAGGTTTGCCTTGTTTGATGTTGAATGTTTGAAATGCATCATTGTTTAAATTGCCATTATATTAAATGAAGCTGTCTGATATTGAATAGACCGTGTGCACTTTTTAGTACAGTAACTACTGAGTAATGCTTGTGATGAGCAGTATTTGACGTGTCTCATAAAAAATGCGGAACACCCTTCTTTTATGTCTTGAACCACTTTATTTAACAGCCCCCCCCCTCCCCTTCATCATCATCTTAAGTGTATGCACTCTGTATGTATGTATGTATGACATAAAGGATAAAACATGAAGTGGATTAAAAAAAGATATATAGTGTAAAGGGAATTTGCCTGTAATTAAAATAAATGTGGCTATTATTGTACTTTCCTGGAGTGGAGTTGTGTGTCTTTTTAATTTGTCATTATTCAAAGTAATGTGTATGTTTTAATTTTTGTTTTTACATCTTACTGTGGATGTGATTTTTTTTTTTTTTTTTTTCAACTGTATTCCACTCATCAATTTATTTTTTCCTGAGCTTTTCCATCAGCCTCTTGAATTCTGTAATCAAATAGTTCCCCCGAAGAACTATCGTCTTATCATTTTTTATTGAGTCTCTAATTTTGGGTCATCTGCATTTTGTTTGCCTTAAGATGTGTCACTTGTGATTGTCTTGTCATGCCTTACTGTTTTTCTTGAAATAGAGATTTCTTTTTTCACCCACAGTCTTTGCAACAAGGCTCAGACTAGATAATAACGGTGGGGAAAGGAAAGAGAGAAGCTGCAGAAAGAAAAATGCATATAACTGAACAATGACCCAAACCAAGCTAAATAGTGTGTTTGGGAACATCTGTGAACGGAGTGGGCATGTATGTAATGTATTCACCATGCGTACGTTAGTGAGCATCTATCTATGTCACGTGCAGGGGCTGGGGGAAGTTGGGAGAAAGCCTTGATGACCTACTTCCCATCATCTCCTAGGTAACAATATCTGTGATATAAGGAACATGAAATCCAAGCCCTTCCATGATTGTTTCACTGGCTCCCACCTGAAGACTTGAGAGGCAGTGAAGTCAAGCTGAGTTGTTAGTATTTGTCTTGAAGGATAACATATCTGAATCATACAAATTAGCTATGACACTGGCACTATGCAAGACCAACGCATGTTCACTGGTGGCCCTGTGTGTACTGTGTGTACCTTCTGCCTATTTTCCTGTACCTAAAAGTCTAGTGAAACATTTAAAAATCAAATACAACTGAAAACTGAAACTTTTTCAATCGAGAATTCCACTTCTGCTCACTTTTGATGCCTTTCACATCAATTGGCATCAGACTGTGGAAGGGAATATTACTGTTTTCTGCGGGTTCTGAGTCTTTTCTGCCACAGTAATATCAAGCTATTGCTCATAGAGGATGACCAGAGATAACATATTATTTACTCTTGACCACGTTCTCAAAGCTCGCTACACATTATGTGAGTGCTGTACCATGTGTATAATATTATATGTATATGTGTTGTATAATGTCTGTGCTCAAAGACTCTGTGTGTGTGTGTGTGTGTGTGTGTGTGTGTGTGTGTGTGTGTGTGAGTTTGTCTTTTCCAGATTTCATCAACACTATGTCTTTTTCAGTCTCAGCTCCTCCACAGAATCCCAACAGACAATGGAAGATGAGACAAGCCTGGTCGCTCATGACAACCACTGTGACCATTCAGAAGCCTCCATGCATAACAGCAACTAGGAAGTGAGCTAATTAACCCCGAGTTCAGGACGGAAGAAGAGTGGCTTTTTAATAAGATTCTCTGTGTTATATAAACAGTGACGCCCCTCCAAATTCCCAGGAATACTATCACCCTGTGTCAGTCCATCTGCTCCGGGGATGAGGAGGAGGAGGTGTCCTGTAACTGGGATTTAATGAGGCACACCAGGACAGCAGAAGAAGAGAGGACCACAGGGTGCTGTTTAGAAGGTACACTGAGCACAAACACATACACACTCACAGACACATAAACACACAGCGACATTTACAGACATGTTATAGCACTCTAAGAGCTCTCCACTGACTACTGAAAGTCCTTGGCCTCAACTCTAATTCTAGCCCTGTCCACTTTGCCTCAGATAGCCTAATCCTAAACCCTAAAGTAATGTTAACACTAAACCTAACCTTAATCTAGTCTGGATCAGATTCTGACTTTAATTCTAATATTATCCGTAAGATAAGACCATGTCCTAAATTCTGAAATGGCCCCTTTAAATGATGAAAAAAGGCACACTGCCCTTGCTTTGCAGGGCTTTTCTCACCAGTTGATCAATCATGTGTTTGTTTGTTTGTCTTTACAGCATTTAGTCCTCAAAGCTCAGATTGGAAAATTTTCTTTCTGAAGGTACAGCAGTTACTGTTGCTTTTATACCCTGCGGGGCATCTGCCAGGAAGTTGTGGTTGACTTTTAAAGAACTCTACTAATCTTACACAAGTATTACTTAACATCACGGCTACTACCACTTGACCTTGCAGGATAGACAAATGATGTGTGGCTCAAGAGCTTTCAGAGGATATATCCTGAAGGTGACGTCAACAACAAACAGCCTACTTTATAAACTGCAGATGCTAACTTTGTAATGCGAGAGTTAGATCATAGGAACTTCATAATGTGGTATATTATGAGACTATAGGTGGCATCAGCATATCTTCACCTTTGCTGCTTCTTTTTTAACCTTTACTTTTTTGTCTTGTGCATCCCAAGATTGTATCACTGATGATAAAAAATTTTATTCAATTCAAAAGTTATAAGAAATAGTTTTCTGCATAACTATCAGTGATCTGTATGTATACTAAATACTGAAAATGAATTTAGCCTCACTTAAATGATTTCATTTCATTCAAATACAAGTGCGACAATGATTTAGTTTTACAGTATAGTAACAGAGAAAAGGAGACCTGAGCTGGCTGCCTGTAGTAGCTGTAGTGATGGCATCAGTAGAAATAAGCGTGCTGTGTGCTGCGCTCTGCAGTCACACACAGACAGCTGTCTCTGTAGGAAAACGGTGCAGCTCTACAGTGACTCTCCAAAGGGAGGAAGGGGAGCCGGTGTTTGTCTCTGTCTCTGTCTCCATCAGCGCATGGCAGCCACAGCAGTCAGCTGTGAGAGGAGCAGGGAGGAGCTGCATCTGGATCTGCTGGATGACTCACTCTGTCAACTCAAGAAACGCTCATTCACTGGTTTGCACGCACGCAGACAATTCACGCGCAGGCACGTTTGGTGGTGGAGGGGGGAGGGGGGAGGGGTGAGGTGCGCGCCGCCGAGTTAAAGAGAGGTTCCTCATCAAAGCGCATCAGGGCCGTTCATTCTCCACTGGAGGGCGAGCGGTACAAGACACCGGGACACTCCGGCAGCAGGGAGACAGGCGGAGGGAAACGGCATAGAGCAGCAAGAGCAGCGGCGGCAGCTGGAAGACACACGGGCAGAGAGAGAAAATCCCCCACCGGACTCTGCAAAGCGCTATTTCATACCCGCCGTCGGATTAAACCCCGTCCCCGCCCCCCAGCACCAGAATCACGTAAGAAACAAACATAAAGCTGTTTGAAATGTCTCTCCGGCGGCTGCTAACGGCGGAGTGTCCAGAGTTACTGTTAACCGCTCCGGTCGTAACGGACAGCAGCGGGTGGAGCTGTGAGGCGGATGCTGTGGACCTTTTCATTTAAACTCCATCACACTAGCTTCAAATCCTGTCCGCATCATTCATACAGCACACACATACACACACACACCGCTGGAGACGGTAGCCTTTGCTAGCTTGCTAACCAGATGCATCGCGTGGATCTTTTAGCGATGTGTTAGCGACTTTGTCCCGGCTCTGCCTGCCGTGCTGTCCCTCCCCTGTAAAACGGTAGGTGTGTGTGTGTGTGTGTGTGTGTGTGTTTGGGGGGGGGGGGGGGGGCGTGTGATGAAATGCTGCCGGTATTGATGTTTCCGAGGCTGGAAGCTAGCCAGGGCAGCTAACTTTAGCGGGACAGAGCAGGAGCCAGCCGGCCGATGACAGGCACACTGCACACCGGCCATAAAAGTCAACCGACTAACCAACATAGTCCGGCTCTTTTGTTTTTTCTTTTTTTAGTCTAATATTTGCGCAGGTGTGTGCACATTATGGTTGACTGCACTGTAATATTTACAGCCTCTGAGCCGCTTGGGAATTGTAGTTAATTTAAATGTGCAGGCTGCTGCTGCAGGTCGGGAGCTGCAGCTGCCGTGCACATATCACAGCGAGCTGTCATTGATTCTGTCAGGAAAAAACCAACGAAAACTCTGCCTGCTTTTGTGTATCTTCCGTGTCATATCAGTTGGTGCTAACATAATAAATTTGAAATTGGATGTTATAGTTTACAAAATGATGTCAGTTTTTTTTTTTTTTTTTTTTCATTACCTGCATGAATTGAATGGACAAGAAAAGGTGTTGATGCCTCACACTCATTCTGGGTTGAATTGTCAGTTTGCTGTCTGGAACACAACAATTTTTACTGAACAGGGGAAAAAAATAAATAAATAAATATATATATATATATATATTCTTTCTGTGATACCAAAGCAATTGAAAGAGTTTCTTTGTTTGATATAAAGTCAGACAGCAGGTTAATAAAGTTAATAACCTGTTTTATCACACATACCCAGAAGGCAGGCTGTGTTATTTGTCTGGGAATAACCTGCAAGCTTATTTGCAGTTCAAATAGCCTGTTGAAATGATGGGTTATTTTGTTTAAGCTTGTTTTGGTTGTCAGCCTCCAAGATTAATAGATGAATGGGTATCAGCTGCGCTTCCACAAACTTGTTGCTTCAGCCATTCCACCTGTTCACACAGACATGCTCTGTCCACTCCTGCAGGGGGATTTGGGACATGGACTACAGTGCGTGTCAGTGTCTATTATTGTAAAATTACACAAGGTTGTCTCCCACTCCCTTCTCTCAAAGTTTGTCCTCTGTTGATCATGAAAGATCACCACCTTATGTAAAGAAAAACAAATTCCACTTTAGCTGGAATTAGTGAAATGTTGAGGCAACAATGTCAATAGACATTGTTGCCTCAACATTTCGCTGGTGATTACAGAGGGAAACATTTCCTTGCCTCACATAATAACAATCCCTTACCTGTGGCTTAAACCCAGATGCATTTAGGGCGCATTTGGCTGAGTAAAGGTGTGCTAAGAAGCTTAAAGGTTAACTGAGGGTGTTTTTTGTTTTTTTTTTCTTTTTTTCTTTTTTTTCTTTTCATTTTTTTATTTATATGTATTTATTTATTTATTTATTTATTTATTTATTTATTTATTTATTTATTGACTAATCGCAATTGTAATGTGTTGTCTTTTGAGCACCCAGTGGTCTGTAATTTTGATAGATTTTCTTTTTCTTTCCCCAAAAGGTGCTGCACATCACTGGGAGATCTTACTTATTTGTATGTTTATCTGGGAACAGAAAGATACCATGGATGCCATTTTATGTCCTATGATACCTTCTCATTATCAGGCTTCGAAAAAAACATCACTAGATTCCCCTTTTCATATTATTTTGGAATTGCTGATATATTTTACTATTCTTAGGGCGTGTTGTAGCACTTACCGGTCAAATTTTGACAGTTTGAAATTATGTCTTTTTCGCCAAACGTCCATAGTGAGCCTAGTTTCTGTCTGGACTGAGCTGAGTGAAATAACCCTATCATGCCCTGCTTGATATGTGTCAGATGTATTTTAGTAAATGCAATGCAGGTGTCGTGGCTGCAATTATATTTACTGTTAAGACTTGGATGGCTTGAAGGTACCTTTTCGTATTTTTATTTTTGTTTGTATCTCTCTGCGTTTAACCAGTGAGAATAACAATATATTTGCTTTGAGTGACACAGAGGCTAACAAGAAACTGGATCTTGACTCTTGGATAAAAATGCAATGTATAATGGAGGAGGAGGAAAGTAAAACAACATCTCAACATTTTGGAACTTACAGGATTTTTTTAGGGTTCCAAGATGTGAAAGTGTGGCAGGCATTGATATTAGGATGAATAGGCTATGAAAAGGTTCAAAGGCACACATTTCCCACTGTTGTCTTTTTGGATTCCTTTAGTTCTGTGGTAAGGCTGAATGTTGCTGTAGGGTTTGGTCCAAACGGCAATGAAGTGAGAAAATCTCTTTTTCTCTGTTAGTATGTTTTCACAGCAGCGTACTTGCCAACAGCATATTGAATTCCTTGAAGGTTGTTGGAAGTTTATTCTAGAGGGATTTGAGTTGGAATCCATTCCTCTGTCTGCCACTTCACTGTACATCTTGATTGCTTGTGCTCATTTGCTCTTTTTCCTGTTTATTTATTCTTATGCTGCGTTTTTTTATGAGATGGCTCTGGGCTTGATTAGCTGGATGGTCTCCTCGGTTTTGATGGAGCTATCGGGTTCTTATCACAGCACACTTTCTTCTTACAGCAGCCACGAGAAAGCTGTCAGTCAACCTCATGGATACTCGAAAGGCTCACAGCGAGATCTGTGACCGGAGTGGTGTAGACAGACTGCCTATTTTACTGTTACCCGAACAGATAGACTGGTACTCCAACTAACAAGCCCTGTGTTATGGTTGGTTGTTTTAAACATGTTAAATAACAACCTGTGACATATCTGACCCAATTATTAGAATCTGGCAAGCTGAAGCTGTTCTGAAGCTCTGTGTCTATGTTGTGAGTTACTGTATGTTTTCCTTGGCAGTGCAGTGATACAGGATGTGCTCATCTCTCTGGTACTAGTTTGAATCCTGTGTTTCCTACTGTATAGCAGGTTTTTAGACATCAAACCAAGTCTAGTTTCAGGTCTGGTTTATGAAGTCCTCTCTCCTTACTGTGTGTCCTATTTTGTCTTTGCAGGCCAAGACATGAGCTTCTCCCACTGAACGTTATTGATGCTGAACTGGTGAGTTTTGGATTTGCTCACTGCCACAGAACACTGCAGTATTTTCTTGTTGGTATTTTTATTCAGTTCCCAGTATGTTCTTCCTAACAGTACCTGTGGTTAGTAACCATCTGGTAGCAATTGATGAACAGGCAGCGATCCTAGAATATAGTCTAGCGCAGAAACCTCTTCAGCATTACCTTTCTTCTTTCCAGAACATCCAGTTCATGATTGCATATTAATAACCTAATATGCATTAAGTTAATTGATTAAAGTGTATGCATAATGTGTGTGAAACATATGGCCTAATCCTGCCTATATGTCTACCTGACAAGTTATGTAATCGAGACATCTCAGTGTGTAATCTAATGTTTTCTTTAATGTACAGAAGATTTTCTATCTAAGATAAAGCCCATATATCCACTTGACTCTTATTTTGCCTTGTTGTTATCTCATCTTTGAGGGCTCATTAGAGATTACAAATGCTTTTTCCTATAAAGTGTTCAACATTGCATTGAAGTTGCATTGGGAGCAACCAACGACAGGCATTTTATTGGATTAGTGCTGAATGATGAAAACAAGAGGCGTCATTTTTCACTTGATGGTTCATACACAACTGATGCGCAGGGCTCGTCCATCCATGGCCAGACATCACTCACCAATAAGCAGGTTGCTGGGCTGTTGCTGCTCTGATGTCCCTCCTGCCAAGCTAGAAACTGTAATGCGGCTGAGAGGTGATTGCTCTCTATAATATGCTCTATATTAGTGATGTAATCTGTATTAATAATGTAATGTGTAGCATGAAGGCAGTCCGTCTGCTGGGTTTGATTAATTTTCATATGCTTAAAGCTTTATTTTTATTGAGATGAGAGATATACATTTTCATTATCCATAAATTACACTTGCTTCACTGGAAGTGCTTATTTAGTATTTGAGAACATGATATGATGACACAAGAAAATACTGTAATAGTGCTGTCAGAGTGGAGCTTGTTTAAAAAAAACAAAAAACAAAACAAAGGATGACTGAATTTGCTTTTGATAACACAAGTATTGTTTAGACCTCTCACTTTTAAACATCAGTGGTTCTGACAAGCCTTTAATATACCCTCTTTGTGTGATTTTTAGAAATATCCCAAAATATCCTAAAATTCCAAGTGCTTGTCAAGTCTAAGATCTACTCAGCATAAGGAGAGGAGCATGCACTGTAACATTTCCTTCCATTTTGTCCTGATGTGGCAGTATATTAGCATAAATGTAAAAGAAGGGAATGCAGTTCCTGTCTTTGTAGTCTATGTGGGATAAAATGGTGCACAACGTATCTGGTTCATGTATCTCAGTTTTGTGGTCATGCCTCACTTTATTACACATTGTATAATGTAGCCCAGTCAGTACAGCAGTGACAGTGCATTTTCATTCCACTAAGTTGTATGCCATAACAAATTCATCAGTCTTATAAAATACAAACTGATCAGTTTGCGCTCAAGAGGAATCATAAGCTCAGTATATTTTAACATAAACCACCAGATATTTTGATATTGATTGTAAAAGACCTATTCATTGTTAGGCTCAGTGGAGCCTCGGATTTCCATTTCCATCTGAAGCCTCCAAAAGTAGAAAACTGTAATACCGTTAGCAGCAGCAGTAGTCATACATCAGCACTGCCTATACCAGCAGAGATGTCAACAGCAGCAGAGTCAACACAGAAATCAATTCCCATTGCCATTTGCATGGATCCAGCACCCTGAAATACTGTCCAATCCTTAGCTGTATTTTCAGACCTTGATGTTCATTGAAATGTAGATGTGACAGTCACATGAGGCTGCATCCATGCAGAGGCTCTCATAAAACCCCAAATCTTTAAATATAGGAATTGAGTGGTTTAAAATTGTAACACCAAAACTTTTGATGCTGATCTGATTTCTTTTGCTGTGTAAATATTTTTAATATATGTATAATTTTCATATATGAAAAATTATATGTGCAATTGTGTATTCAAGAATAAACTGTAGTTTCAAGGACAATTAACTGCTTCCAGACACCATCTAGAAATGATATGAGCTCAGTTTATATTTTTGGAGAACAGAGCTGTTAAAGGGATAGCTCTTACATAGATGGTTCTCTAACATAGTACACGCAAGTAGTGATGAAATACTTCATTATAGATGTCTCAAAAGTTTCAGTAACTCCCAGTCCCAGTCTGTGCCCTCTGCACTAATAAACCACTCAGCTCTACTCTGGCTTGCTCATCTTCAAACACAACTTAACTGATTAAAACTGGGCCCCAACCAATACTACTCCGAATGTTATAAATTGATCTGAGAGTTCACAGTTTTTTGGTTGAAGAAAGTGAGAGCTCAGTGATGAGAGAGTATGTCTTCACCACAAGGGTAAGTGTGGCTTGAGGGTGAATGTAATGACAGGGGTATTCTCTGCAGACTCTCAGACAGCAGCACAGAGCAAGAAAGAAGGAGGGAAAGAGATGAAGAGCGAAAGCAAAGCAGACAGAAAGAGAGGGAGCTGCTTATTCTCACACCAACAAATGGGAGCTGCAGCCATCAAGTCAATATTTACTCTTTTTTAACAAAAAATTGGCAGCATTAGCTTAGCTGTTTCAGTAGCAGTTAGTAGGAGCTTCCTGGTTAGTGTGAAGGCTTTGCGGAGTCAAGACAACACTTATGCGATGATAATTGTAGCTCGGCTAAACGTGCGCTCTCTCCTCCCTCCATCCACCCCTCCCATTTTAAATGCACACACTCGCTTGCGGCATGCATACTCATTTTACCCATGGCCCTATCCACAATGGGGATACATGTGAACGCAATTTGCACTTCCAATTAAACTGTCGACCTTTGCTCCAGAATGCAAAACTTGATTTTGTACCATCCTCCTCTGGATTCCTATTATTACCCAGCCAATCAGAAATTCCACTTACATATATAAGCTATATAAGCATTTAACCAGCAATGTGAATGCAGTGAGTTTGTTAAATGCAAAGAGGTCCGCTTCAGACTGGACAATATTGTCTGAAAGGGACTCCAGTATTTTTGTGATTTAGAGGGGAAAGCCTGTTCGTTTTACGATAGAGCTGTGTGAAAGACCGAGTTGAGGAATTGAAAACAGCAGAATACATTGGGCAAGGGTTAGCCTAAAGCCTGCTGCTGAGCCTCTGACACAGCTCCAACACATGACTCTCTGGCGAGATCAGATGACTAGATAAACAGCAGGAATGTTGCTTCTTCCTCTTTCTACAGCACTGTTCTTGTCTGGCTGAGAAAGGGGGGACAATTTTGTGTGTGTGTGTGTGTGTGTGTGTGTGTGTATATATCTCTATATATAGATACACACACACACACACACACACACACAGTATGTGCCAGAAGAGCATCTTTAATCAGCCCTCTACTGTACAACATAACAAGTCCAAGCAATGATGTAACATTTAGCAGCTGAGCTTATCACTTATCCTGTTCAGCTAAGTTGAAATACAGAATACAGAGCAGAGCACAATTATGCCTATTTTATTATTGACTTGCATAATATCATGGCTGTGAGTGAATGCCTGTTTTTGCAGATATCTCAGAGTAAAACAACATTAGGAGTTTGATAGGGCGCCAATTTATGTCTTTCTTTCTTTGTATGTATTGAGAAAAGTGGATCAATCATATTTACAACTCCTAAAATGCAAAATGCCTCCTGAACTCTAGAATTAAGGGTAACAAACTTTGGGCTAAGTATAAACACAGAGTATAATGGGAAAACAGTTCCCTCACATGGGTTTCCGACCAGTGCAGGATATTTGTCAAAGCCACTTCTCGCATGTCATTTAAACAAACCTCTGGGCTTAGCACATAAATCCATTAGATGACTATCATAACAAACTGTGGAAGTTACGTAAAGTTTATAAAAGTGTCGCAATCAAAGCACATTATAAGATGAGTGTTATAAATGCTCCTTTGGCAAATGCTGTGTGACCTTTTTTTTCCTAAATGACAAAAGGATGGCTAGGGAATTACACATAGTGTGTATAGTTGATTTTATATATACATTTTTTTTGTTTTTTTTCAAGATGCACTTACTTAATCCTGAAGACAGTCACTCAGGGAATACCCTTTTGAGCAGCTTTCATCTTCCCCATTAATAACTCCTTACTTTCCACTGACCTCAACTGCTCTATAGACTCTATCCAGATGTGTGATCTGAGAAATGCCACCAGGCTTTGTAGGATGCAATGAAGTGTTAAAAAAAAAAAAAGAAAAAAAAGAAATTGATGTCTGAAAAATACAGGAGTGAGTGGCCACTCACAGGTAACAGCTGTTGTGTATTTCACAAAGAGATGGTTGATTGTTTCACAGTGTTTTCTTGGCTCTGTTGAAATTGACTAAATCAATTTGTATATGGAAATCCCATTGATATCAGACTTTGTATCATGAAAGGGAAGTTTTACTTTATTTAGACAAGTTTTACTGTTGCTCAGCATACTGACAAGAACTGTTGTTGTTGTTGTTGTTGTTGTTGTTATTTAACCCGGGGGCTTTAGTTAAAAGCTCCTCTGGTGATGCTCTTCATGTCAGTGTCAGGTTTGAATTTGCCCCCAAGACCCAAACTCTGATCCGAACAATGAAAACACATTTTCCATTCTTTTCTGTTTTCAGGAAATTGGGTTGGAAATTGGTTGCTAATGTGTTAAATTAACAGTTTATAGTGTGGCCAAACAATCACATCTTTTAATGAAGAGGTCAGTCAAAAATAATTGAAACCGATGTCGCACATACATGTTGAAGGGACAGCCTGAAAATGTTCGTCCTTGTTCTCTATTTACCTACAAAACAAATATATATCTGGAAAAAAGCCAAAAATGACCCTGTCCTGCTTTTTGATAGATTTTTGATGAATGACCATGACCAGAGCTGATCTTAGGGTCAAATACATTGCTTTTTCAGTGACTTCTGCAGAATAACAGCCGCCGTGGGCTTAGCACTGACTGAATACAGCACTGGTAGGGCCATGGGAGAGTGAACAGTAAACAGTATGGCTCTCATGAATAGGATAAAATTAAAAATGGTAACAACTACTTACATGCATCCCTCGTTTCATGTGAACCTCTCATGTGTAGGTAGGCAGTTTGAATCCAACACAGGAATGGCAGTCATTAACAATAAACAATACTACTTTTCTTTCTTTTCTTTTTTTTAATAACTGTAGAACGGGGCAGCACAGCAGCATAGTGGTTAGCACTACTGCCCCACAATAAGAAGGTAGCGCATGCTGGGGCCTTTCTGTGGGGAGTCTGCATGTTCTCCCCATGATTTCCTCCAGGTACTCCGGTTTCCTCCCACCATCCAAAAACATGCATTTTTAGGTTAATTGGTGACTCTAAATTGCCCGTAGGTCTGAGTGTGAGTGCAAGTGGTTGTTGGTCTTTGTCTATATGTTGACCCTGTGATGGACTGGCGACCTGTCCAGGGTGTATCCGCCCTCGCCCAGTGTGAGCTGGAAACAGATAAGCGGTAGAAGATGAATGAATGAATGAATTGTAGAATGTAAATGCATGGAATGGCTGCTGAAAAACAGTATATGTAATATCAAGAACTGAGTGTGATTTTTTTTTTTTTTTTTTGGTAATGTTGAGAACTAAAACAGTATAACATGAGAAAATATTCGAGATTTGCCTGTCACAAAGTAAACTCATGACAGAAGTGAGCAGTTTTTTAATATATATATATATATATATATTTTTTTTAATATATTACACTCTCCAGCCACTCTGTCACAGAGCAGGTACCAAATACCATGTGTAAGTTACACTTTGCATCTGAAATGATAATGTTAATCTTAAATAGACTCGTGATACAATATTTATATTAAATGGGAGTATCACTTTCACAAATAGTAAAATGCAATTGTAAGAAAATCCATGTTTGAAAAGGCTGAATTATTATGTAAAGGATGAAAGTTGGCTGATCTGTGTACATGTGTGTTAGACCCAGACTTAATATTTGTCTTGTTATTGAAAACAGTTTTCCATCATTCTCCAAGGCAAAAGGAGTGATGCTCTGACTCACTAAGCATTAAAACTCACCACTCACCTCTCTCTGCCTGGATTTTACTCTCTCTGGCTACCTCTCTTTCTGCATTCGCCCTCAGGAGCTGGCTCCTGACAGCATGATACAGAAAAGGAAAAATTTTAAAGTCAAAGTGTATGTGAAATGTTTTGGTGCATCTCTTTGTCTGACTGCCTCCCTCTCATTCTCCACTGTTCTCTGTTTTTCGCAGAATGCCTTTCCTTTTGTCCTTGCCTCTCATTTCACTTTTGCCCAATTTTTTCTCAGAAGACACAAAGACAGATTGCTCTTTCAAGTCATTCATTCAGTTCAAGTCAATGCTGGTCTTTTTGTTGAGCTGTAGTTTTACTGCATCTATAAAATAAAAATAACAGAATTTGCTCTTCTGCTTTTAAATCTTCAAATGAAAATACAAGTATAATCAAAAGAAAAAAAAATACAATTATCATCATAGAAGTATTACATTATTCTCTCACTTGCCAATAGTTTGATGTGAAGATAAATGCCAGTTTGGCTCCTACTATCTCATCATTATTTCATGTTCTTTGTAGATATAGTCTTAGAATAAACCTCTCTTATTTTTAGGGTTGGCTGTTTGAGGTCATTGGCTACAGAATCACTTTCCAATGTGGTGACCCCCCTTCAACCCTCTCAGGAGTTCCACAGCCCTATGGGACACAGCTGCATGAAAACCAGGAGGCGGGGTTTTCTCAGAGTGCTCCTCCAGAGTTGGTGTTGTTTGATATTGCCTTCAATAGTTACTCTAAGAAGATGATAGCAAAGGAAGTTATCTGGCAGTAGAAAATGAGAGTTTCTTTCTCAATACCCTAACAGGTGCTGTTCATAGCAGCTTTACAGCCAAGAGTGAATCCCACAGAGAGCAGCATGTCAGGCTATGGGGTGGGTTGATTTCCTGAGGCGGAGAGGCTGTCTGCTTTTGATCCACCTAGCCATTCTCTTCAGAGCCAAATGAGTTTATAAGACACATTTTGGTGGCTGTCACCTTTAAAGTCATTGTGCTTACTCACTTTTCACTTGTCACTTCCCTGCTTTACATTCCTGTTGTAATGTCACACTTATTTTATAACCTTTTTTCTCCTATATATGTGTTTAAAAGGTTGCACATGGACATCTGGTATTTTTACATTAGACTATTGAGGTAGCATTGATGATGTCACTTCCCCGCCAAATCCTGTCTTGTTATACTTGTGGGAGTGTGTGGGGGTAGCTGTGTTAACAGTGCTGTCTTTCTAATCAGCACCCTGTGTGTTTCCCCTGTGGAGCTGTCATTGCTTGACTGATAACAGTAGAGCCATCACTTTTACACCATTTAAATTCTGTGGCAAGCAGGGGTGAGACTACAAGCCTCTTACCTGTTGCCCTAATAAAAGGAATTATTACTGCTTAATAAGTTGACTTGGAATACACAGGCTGAAACAGAGGAGGGAGAAAGAGCAGATGATAAAGTATATCCAGCCTTTGTTTGATATTTGGTGTCCATCACAGGACTACAAAAGCACAGGTTGCTGGGCGTTTCCGTGGTAGGACTGCTTTCTTCCAGATTGTGAGTTGAAAGTGAACAGGTTTTATTTAGAAATATTGAATAATAGAACTGAGTTTGAGTGGTTGTTGGTCTCTGTCTGTCTCTGTGTGTTGGCCTTGTGATGGACTGGTGACCTGTCCAGGGTGTCTATCTTAGCTGTCCCACAGTCCAGGCTGAACTTCATTTGGTGGCCCTGTGGTTATGACCTCCCCAAAGGGACCCTGTCATCCATCATCTATCATTCTAGTCCGAGCCGTTGTGTTCTCACTAAAAAGCTAAGCATAACATAAATACTGTTCTCTATATAAGTGATGCGGTTTCCCTTTTTCAGTGCAGATTGTATCCGCTGATCCTCACTTCTGGCTGAAGAGTCCTGTGAACAGCTCTCATCCAGTGAGACCCTTTGACATGTGGAATGTTTTATCCGAATGACTCTAAAGGTGGACTTCATCTTGTCAATTGTGATCGATCAACTCAACATTGATCTTGCTACATCTAATCTGACTTCTAAATCAAGTCTTGATTATGAATAGATTTTTAATTCCCCTATGAGGTGACCGAAAAATATACATTATTTCACAGCCAGTGTGGTCCTTTGTGGTTTATATGGGTTACTCATGGAGTCATTTCATTCATAATCCAGCTCATTATGCTAGTATGCATAACCGAATTAGTAATCAAGGACCCCTCTTTTTTATTACGTAACAGTATGGGGTTTTTCTTCTCAGCCTTTCTTTAAATCCATAATTCATGTACAAGTTTGTGTCTTATGGGTACATGTGAGATTCAGACAGCTGAGCATTGCTACAGATGGCTCCCCCGGGAAAGACTATGACTTCCTGAAATAGCCATTTCCTGAATGATCAGACAGGGTGCTTGTGCAAATGACCACACAATGGAGATGACAGTGACGGATTTTTGCATCTTTCACATACATTTTTAAGCACTTGGCTATAATTGCTGCATGTGTGAATGCATCTCCATATTTCTCCAAAATGAAAGGAAAATTAGAATATATATTCAGTCATTATATTAAAATTGTATGAAGAATCGTTCATGTTTAACAGGTAATGAATCCCTTTGGTTTCACCCTCTTGTTTACTGCAAAATGGTAGCAAAGCAGCCAAGTCACAGGATATATTTTTCTATTAACTGCACAAAAATCAACATTAATAAGATGGAATATAATCTTCACAACAGCAATGTTCCTCACTGTTGAAATCTATCCTGGACTGTCTTATCAGGCAAAGTTTATCCTGCAAAGTGATTGTATAAAGAAATCATTCCCGGCACAGTTCCTGTCCTGCACTCGGCAAAACAAGATGGAGCTGTGACGATGAGGTGAGGAGAGACACAGGCAGAGTGCAGTCATTGCTAAGTACAGGAAATGTTGAGGAATTTGTCTTGTCTTTGGGGCAGACATAAGGATAGATAATAGATAGATGCCAAGAGGAGACTTTTTTCCTATTTCCATCTATTGTTCCCGATTCTCACCTCCACTCTGTCTCTCTGTCTGACCCTTTGCCCCTGTATACATTTATATTTTATGCTTTTATTGAGGCTCTCATCCTCACTGACATATCTACCTTTTAACAGCCACAGCATAGCAGATGTGGAGGTGGTGCCATTTATCTTATTTGCCAGCTCATTTCCACATCTCTCTGTGGGAAGGTGAGCATTTCTTAAGGGAAGCAGCTTCCTATTAAAAGTTTATTTAGCAGAAGCCAGAGAAATTATTAAAATTCTGCACAAGGCAAATAAGATGAGGAACATGAGTGTGATAACAACCCCAGAGTATTGTGTGCGCAAACACTCGTAGTGTGTGTCTGGGCATGTGTTTGTGTGTCAGTGTCTGCCTTGAAGGCATCACAAGCATCTGTTCTGTTACTGTAAGTGTAGAAGATGAAGCTGAATAATGAAGTCACTGGTAAATTAGATATCTAGAAAGTGCAAGTGACTAATTTCTTAATTATTTTTTTTATTTAATTTAATTTTTTTTTTTAATTATATCAGAGTGGTACAGTGCTGTCCTCCAGTGTTTCCCCTCCCCTCGGTTTGCTGTGTCCCTGTCTGTCACCTGGTAAGTGCTCTTAGACTCACATCTGATATATACAGTACATGAAATTACAGTACAGTACAGAGACTTGCAGTCATTTTCAGCCCTTTATGTAATGTGATTTCCACTGTTGTAAAGAAAGCGCCTCATTTCTTGCTAATGTTATATAATAGCAGTCATTTGGTAGGTATTACAGTATACATACCTAAGATATACCTTAGATGAGTATATTTGGGATTCATGTTTAGTGTTTATTTTGCCACATTGAATTATTATGTAGACGATGTTGGTATTGGGAAAGACCATATTTGATGTTACAATTACACTGTTATATCATTACACCAAATCAGTTCTAAATAAACAATACATTAATGAATAAAATGTCAGGAAAAACAACAAATGAAACAACATGCTAGAGTACGGACTTGTCTCCATTTGATATGGCAATGGGTGATACCTTATTTCTTTCCCTTTGTCCTACTGTCTCTATAAATACACACTGGGATCCCATTCAGTGGCTGAAATGGTCCTCTTTGTGTGTGTGTGCGTCTGCATGACGCCGTAACAGCCAGGCAAGCTAGAGGCTATTACTGGCCAGCAAGGTTTCTATGGAGACCAGTGGTGTCAGAGAGGAGCAACATCTGTGGGGTGTTAGTTTGTCAAGACAGGTTTTCCTCTTTCTGCCGCTGTCTTTTCTTGTTTTCCATAAGTCTAGCAGTTTAAAACCTACTGCCAGGAAAAGACAAATGCCAATAGGAGTTAGAAGACCTGGAAGAGATATCTCATCTGTGTTTTCAAACATTGAAAAACATGGCACTGGAATGTGGAACTGATTTAAAAGCTGCGCAGTAGTTCAGCTGCCTATGCTCAGTCATGCTCACAGTAGGTCCTTAGGCTATGTCAGTCAACAGGGACTCAGGGACTCTTTTCACTTGGTTTACGCCATTGAAGAGCTCAGATTCTGGGGAAGCATTTAACCCCTGCCCCCATCCTGCTCCCTCTCTCCACAGCGTTCCTCTCTATATGGACATGTTCTATTTCCACAGCTCCTTTCTCCTGGCTGCCTTATCAGCAGCTCAGCAGGGCACAAATTCGCTTTTAATAGGTACTTATTTGGGCAAGAGGAAAATCCCATATTTTTTAGCAACCCCTACTCCATCCCCCTGTCTTCCTCCTGTCCTTCTCTCATTGTCTCAAACTCAAACTTTGGATTATCACAACTTTTTCTTTCTGGCTTACCCCTCATTTCTGTGTGCCCCTCTCTGAAATGGACAGAGTGAGTGGAAACATCTATGTTCACATCCATTTCA
Source organism: Remorina albescens (assembly GCA_034769265.1). Classification (NCBI taxonomy): domain Eukaryota; kingdom Metazoa; phylum Chordata; class Actinopteri; order Carangiformes; family Echeneidae; genus Remorina; species Remorina albescens. The sequence continues at coordinate 9,024,952 of CM068483.1, forward strand.
GGTATGAAAGTGTACTCCCAAAATCCCCCTTCTTTTGATTTTCTTTCATTTGCAATAATATAATCCTCTAAAAGCATTGATCAAAGCTCCCTATTGTGCTGTTGTGCGGTAGCCTGTGCAAGCAGGTATTAATCGGTTTTATGATGTCCAAGAAGCTTGAGTTTAAATGAAGAGAATTTACTTTTTTTTTTTTTTTTTTTTCCCCCCATAAGAAATTCAGATGTTTCTTGGGCACTTCACAGAGGTCAACCAGATTATGTTGTGTGTCTCTGTATAACCTCTGTATCTCTGACCATGTTTGGGCAAACCTGGCCCAGAAGAGCCCTCTGCAGGGTACATGTAGCTGGGCAAACCAAACCTTCGACCTCCTAATCTGGTCTAAATGAGACCATCACACACACAGCACAGTGTCATACAGTGCAGCACAGCGCAGTCAGTGATGTAACAAAGTAATTTGAGGATAAATTGGTATTTTCCTTCTGCAGACATCCCTTTGCAAATGCCAGTTACCTAACTTCCATGTCCAAATTAATGTCCTTTTTCAAGGTGCCCTGCACCCACCTTCATCACCTCCAAGTGAAACATCAATCCCTTTATGCCAAGATTAGACTAAGCCTCGAGTTGGATCTGTCCATGTCCTCTGGGAATAATATAAAATGGATGTCAAATAACCAAAAGTGCTTCTCCAGTAGTCCACACAGCTATGCCACAGCAGCGTGCTAGTGGTTAAAAAACTTAAGCGATATATTTTGTTAATACACTTAGAAGTTTATGTTGAGATTAAAATCTTTTCATTGTTACTTCTAGAGTTGGACATTGAGATATTTTTTTGGTCATCGCCATTGTGTCAAAACAAGCAACTTCCTGCTGACTACACAGGCCGACTCTCAACTCACATCCAAATCACTCCTATTAGTTGTATTTTTTTCATAGACTCTACACAAGGAATGTCCACACACATTTTAACATCAACTGCATATAATTTGGAGTCCTTCTAACACCACCGATCAAGTGTGATGTTTCTGTTATTAAACAGATAGATACCGTCACCTCTTGAAAAATGGTCTTCCATTTCCATTTGGAGGCTTTAACTACACATATTCATCATTGAGCAAAGACTAAGGATTCATGTTTATATTTTTAGAGCAGTTTTCCTATACAAATCACTTGAACAAGGATTTCTCAAATAATATAAAAATGTATTCTGCATTGCTGATACACTGGGTTCTCTGCCTAAAGCCATAGGTGTGTTTTATTTGCTCTATTGTAATTTGCCTGGCTTTATTTAAGTCCTTGTCTGTTTAGAAATTGCAAAGAAAGTTTCTACCATAGTGCTGTGTCCCAGCTAAGGGTTTGGTTAAGTGTGCTCCGCCTGACCCCTCTACTACAGTACATTCAGGGAACTCCTTCACTAAGTGCCTTTTTAAACAGACACAGATATCCACTCATGTACACACGCAGTCAAATATGCAGTACTCTAAATCCCTCTGATTAAGCTGACTGATAACCCAGGGACAGCCCTTACCCCTCTCTCATCTCTCTTCCTTCTTTTCGTCCCCTCCATGGGACCTTAGTGTTCCCTCAGTGAGTCAGTGATGGTAGTCATTGGCCCTCAGGTCAACAGACTCTCTGTGATGCACACCTACGTATGCACACACACACACACACACACACACACACACACACACACGCATGCACACACGCACACAAACTCATAATATCCCCCATTTGAGCTTAAGGCCATCATTTATTAGGTGGCTGCTCCATTAGACCATGTGTTACATTCTTTGTGTAACTCAATTTGGCAGAGGGTGGATGTGGATAGCTATATATAGAACTCTTTGAGTGTTTGGATGAGTGTGTCCTAGTATGGGTGTGTGTATTATCCACTGATTTAGATCCTCATCTTCTTCTCAGCATGGGTGAACGCTGGAAACTGACCTGACAAAGGTTTTGTGCTTGAAAGTGGATGAGGTCCTATGGCTACATTTCATTGTGTAAAAGACTTGGTACTGACGTTTATGTGCATTATGAAGGATCTTCATGTGTCTATGGTGAGTGCTTGTATGCATCCATATCTTCAACTGGACCGCAGTTAGGCAGTCTAGTTGGTATGTGTGACTGAAAGACGGCAGGTTTCCATCCCATGAACAAGTCAATTATATAATCCTGGACCAAGGAGCTTTAATTTGCAGGGTATTCCTAAACTATAAAAGGCAAGCAAGGTTAGAAGGGGGTTGTTTGGCCTGGAAAAAGACATTCTTCAGCATTATACTTTTTCATCCACAGCCCTAGAGAAACAAATGTTGATTATAGAGCTTTGAACGTACATCCCAGGAAAAGGTTATATTAGCAAATGGATATTAGAAATCTTTTTTCTTCTTTCTGTTAATAAGCTGTTACTTTAGATGTCGTTCCAAAAATTCTCCTCAGATAAAAAAAATGTTAACCATCTCGATATGATCAGAGAGGAAAGTGTCAAAGCTTTCATGCTTTGTTTTCTTGATAACGATAAGAAGTGACCTGACATAAGTCTGAAATGATTAAACACACTCGCTGTATATTTACACTAGAATTCTTAATAAAAATTATAGAACAGGAGTGCCATATATAGACAGTGTCTTAGCATTGTCGTAGTTAAAATGATGCCCTCACTGAACACTCCCTGTAGTTTTCCCATAATACATTCATTTGGGTGTACATGATGTACCAGAGTGCTCACTTGTGGATTTCTTAAAGTTCAACACATTCACATCAGGAAGCAGCCATATACTGGCTCAGTTTACAGTTTACCAGCTCCATTGGAGCAGTTGTTAAGCTTGAGATGTGTGCCTTGCTCACAGGCATTTCTGTGGTTGTTTTTGAGTGGGTTGGTATAGCTCAGTAAGGTTACTTTATAAACAAAACTTGCCATTTAAGTCTATAAAAATCCTGTAATATGTTACAGGGTGGCCACTGAGCCAGAAAGTGGTGTTTCTGTAGTTTTCATGTCCTGCTTTTCCATTAAGTTTTGAAGTTCAAAAGGTTGATATCTTCTGAAATCTCCTCTTCAAGCTATCACATCCTCTAAAAAAAAGTTAAGTACATTTGTTTTATTAGTTCTTTTGGGTAAAAGAGGTAAAGCAAACAAACTTAGGTTGGCAAACATGTTGTCAAAAACCTAGCTAGATGCACAAAACAGGCCTGGACACAGACACAGACATATGGACCCACACAGATAGACACGCACAATTTCGCACACTGCTGGAGGGGCCACAGAAACCTCAGTTGACACTCAACAGTCAGTGAGCAAAGTGAAGCCCATGTGGATTAATTTTGAGGAGTTTAAAAGGACTATCGGGGAATTTCAGTACTCATTAGTGGTTGGTTTCCCCATTCAGTTTTTCCTTTCACTCTTCTCACTCTCCTCTCAGTCCTGCCATGCTCCTCTTTCAAACTGTTCAAAAGCTGTTCACCGGAGCACAGGTTTTGTGCAGTAATATGCAGCCCAGATCTTTGCAAGCTATATTAGTGCTCTGTTGAGCATGGACAGGTGAGATCCATGAAGTCAGAGTTCGTACACAGGCCATAGACGGCCATATACGCACACAGGATCTCCATCCTTGTTGAAGTAGATACATGTTTACTTAGCGATCACTGTCCCCTCTGCACTGCCCATCTGTTAAGTGACTAAATGAAATGTAAAAACAGTTGCAGGCAGTAGAAACATTGATTTCACTGCCATATGTGCTGTTTGCTTAGAGAACAGAGATCTTGGTGGTACTATAAATCGGTGTATTCCTTGCTAAGAGCTTTCTTTGAATTAAGGACTATTTTTATCCACTGTAAACAAAGGCACTTTCATGATATTGCTCTATGCCTCATAGCTTCAGTACTGTGCGGATGATATGTGAAGCAAACGCAACGCAAATCCTCCTGCTAACTGGATTCTATTGGATAGGGACAGGTTTAATCTAATTCATGGTAATGCAATCAAACAATCCTGCCACCACCACAATGTTGTAGTCCGTCTGCGATCTTGAATTCATGTCAGCAGCAACCTGTCCAAGTTTATTTCAAGGATATAGTACACCTGTGTGTCCTTTTTCCCCCCCCCCTGTGTATCGTGGGTGGTGCTTGTCCTGCCAGAGATTATAACACAGGACCTAAAACAAGTGACCTGAGGTTTGTTCTTATTATCTTGTTTTCCTTTTAATATGAATACTGGAACAATGCCACACTATCGTATAAACCTGTTCAATACAGTTATAAAGCTAAAAAATTTTCCCCGACAAAACTGTTTTAGAAAGTTGATTCAACAAAATGACAATAGTTTGTGGCATTAATGTTTAGCAAACATTTATTAAATAGCTTTTAAGTTGTTCCAATTATTCTCTACATCTTGCAGATAAGAAACTCAGTTCCATGATAGGATGTCAGTCTGCTTTCTCGTGTATAAGCACCACAATCTGTCCTAAAACTGTTATGAACAGGTCAGTACAATAAAGCTATTGAAGTGTCACCTAAATATGAACCTCAGTATGCTGTCACCTGGTGTTGGATCCCTTTGGTCTGTGGAAGTCTCCTCATTTCCTCCCCTTTACTTACTGATCCTGCTCAGTGCTGGAGTCCTGCAGGTGTGTTTAATGTATTTGCTCACTCTGGTGTCTCTGTGTTCTTGGTAGGGAATTGCTCAAGGACAACAGAACTAAAATAAGTTAACACATACAGCTGTTAAAGAAAATTTTCAAGCCTTCAAGTGAACATTTCCCTTTGAATGTATGTTTGCTATAGTCATCATCACTTTACTCTATTTAAAAAGGGACAGTGTACAGCTCAAACATAAATGTTGCCATTTGATGCACCGCACCAGATTATAGCTTCAAGCTAATTCACATCTGCAGTCCCTTGGCTGCATAGTTGCACAATGAGATGGTTTTTGCATTTGGATGAGTCAGTGCAAAGTATGTCTTGGTAGAAACTGGCTCTGGCAGGGGCCTCCGTGGTTACCTTTAATAATGTACATCAAACACCAAGCTTCTGTTAATGACCACACTGACACACACCAGACTGGGTATGGTCTAGTGCCGTATGTGTGACATCCATTCTTGACAAATTGGACATGCAGTTGGTTGTTCTCATGGCTCCAAACCTTGCTCCATTTTTCATCCCTCATCCAATAACAACATCAGTAAGGGGCAAACCACTTGTGTCAATGCTTTTGTACCAATCGTCTGCCAGATTTTTCATTCTTGAGATGTAATTTTAATTGCAGTATGAAGTCATGCAATAAAGTTCTAAGTACAATAATAAATTTATTTCAGGTTGAGAATAAGGAGTCATGATAGAAGTCATATTTCATAAAGGTATTCATTCTAGACAAGCATGTAAGGAGGATTATTATGAAGATTGTCCTTTCATGCAATAATCTACATATATTAAACATCTTCTACAGCCTATTCACTCACACACAATTACTATCACATGGAAGATTAAAGATTCATCTAGAGACTATCTGGAAGTTATGTTGCTGTTTTAAATGATGGTTGATCATGATAAGACAACAACAGTCTACCCAAAGTGGTTTTGTTTGGTTTATTGTATCCAAACCAAAAAGATGATAAGGTATTTAAACAGGAATGGCACAGGAATGAATGACATAGAGTTGTATGCTCTTTAGACATTCAGTTTTAATGAGCATTTGTGATGCAATATACATACATATGCAGTTTGTATTTAAGTGGCCCCAGTGGGATTTGACCTCTAACCCCGTAGTGTTGTACTATGGTCAGCAACTGTTTGTGTTTACTCACAGATGACTTAGAGAAGTCATGCGTGGGAAGCGATCTGAGTTATTGGTGTGGAGATGAATGCGATCTCTGGAGGAATATCATGCATTAAAGAAACTGTGTATAATAAACAATGCAGTCAGTGCATGAGCCAGCAAAATTGAAGATTCTGTATTATTTGTTCAAAGATTTAGGTTAATAAACGATAGATGACTATTGAGAATGGTGTCGATCATTAATGTGATATGTTAAGAAAAAATATACAATAAAGATTGAAAACTTTTTTTTATTTCAAGCTTTTTAAATTGATCATCGTTTATAACATGTCTTAAAACCAATGCGCTATAGAGAGGATGGCTGTCTTTTAGTTTGTGTTTTTTCTCTCTCTGTCTCTATCGTAAAGATGAGAGCTATTAAATAAATATTTAAATGTTGACATCTTTTCACAATTCAGTCATTGAATCACTGAATAAAATTGTTGGTTTTGTTTAGCAGAGAGTCATGGTAGTTGAGTTGGTAGATGTGTGTGTCCTAAGATGGCTTCAGCCTCTGGAGTTGCTGTGATCCAAATATTGGGTGAGGAAGACTGATGGCTTTGTTAAAAGAGGGACATATAAAGAATCAGTGTAGGGGTTGCACAATGGAATGCTCTATGTCTGTCTGCCTATGTCCTCCAGCAGGCATGAATACATGGATGCTGGTTGTATAAGGAACAAAATACTTTTAGTGTTTTTTTGTTGTATGCCTATAAAAAGAGGCACTTTTAAACAGACAAGTTAGGAGAAAATTGTAAGTATAAAGGTTTACGTGCCTTCATTGCCCGACTCTTCTCGGCGTAAGACAAAACAAATAAATATATCTAATATAAACAGATAAGAGGGTGTGATGACACGCAGACCAGGATGTTCAGTGTGACAGTGTTGTGCATAGCCCAAGTTTGTTGAAAAATAAGGACATTGCTATTACAAGACATTGGTGTTACATAATGTTTGACTTCCACATATACACTGTTTTTCAGAAAGCAGTGTGGCTGCAGAATGGTGGTTGTAGTTGAAAAATATTCTACAGTCGTGTGTTTGTAGAGTGTGTACACAAAGCCTGGCTGTTGTTTAAACAAACCTAATTCTCCTCAAACTCAAGGGTCCAAGAATTGAAGGCAAGAGAAAATAATACAAACAGGCAGTAGGCATTGTTTTTCAGGAATGGACCAGTCTTTAATCTCAGAATGGAAATGTTTATTTATCCACCAGGTTTAGAGTATAAGACAATGTAAGTTTGTCATGTTGGGTATTTTTTATTTTTTTTTTGTTGATGTTGTTGTTGTTGTTGTTTATTGGTTATAATCTGTTAATGCTACTGTGGTCTTGCATGTTTGTTTGTTTTTTTTGTATGTTTCTCTGAGCCTTTGTGTGTGTGTGTGTGTGCTGGTACATCATTTACAGGTATTGAAAACAGGTATGCAGTTAAAGGAGAGCAGAAGTTGCAGCTTGCTATGAGTTTTTTTTTTGTTTGTTTGTTTGTTTATTCGAGAGTTTTATCTAGTTTTTGTTGAATGTAGCAGAATTTTCTCATCACCTCTGAATCAGTAATAATTTTGACAAAAATCACCTTTTGCAGAGATTGTTGCCTACATTGCCGTTAAAGTGGCATCACAAGTTTGACAGCTCTTTTCACGTGTTTTAATTGATTAAATGTTTTCTCTGAATATTGCTGCCTTACATACACGCAGTCCTCGATTGTCATCTATGGTGAGACAACTACACACCCACCTCCAACTTGGAAATTACTCTAATGAGCCAGAGCTGGAAATGCCAGTGAGTCAGCACATTGCTTTAAAAAGCATCCCTTTACTTCTAATCAACACATCCTCTTTGGTATTTGTGTTACAATCTGATGGCAATTAGACATATACCTTTAACCCGACTCCACCTCATTAATGTCAAGGAAGCAGCAGGTGGACTTGGGACGTGGGACCTGGTTAAAGGAACTGCCACCCCATAGAAATAGAAGAAATGCAGGTTTTTAAAGCCAGATTGGAAGAGGCCTTTCCTGACTTCTTATAACAATTAGGTACGCTTCTTTTGTTTGTAGTGAAAATGATCCCATTTTTTCTTGTTTAAGAATAGTCATGTGAGTCAACACAGGCATCAATTGCTAATTTTAATGAATCTTTTTTGATATTAAACTGATGAGTTATGTCACTGACATGGAGTTCAGGGGATTTGTGGGGTTGCAAATTTGAACCAGCTCAATTAAGAGTAGAAAAAAAATACTTTTAACACTTTCAAAGTACTGATCATCGCTATCTTTCAGTCCTGAAACATACAAAACCACACGTACACAATTTAAGCAAATGATATCTGGTCCAGTCTGGATCTTAAACATAAATTAAATGGATTTTCAGGTCAGGCCATGCATAGTCAGACAGTCAGCATTTGGGGGTCATTATCAAGTGGTGAGATGGAGACCATCGTGTATATAACATTTATCTTTTTCCCTTACTCCGAGCAGCTGTTTGACATTAAGTTTGACACTGATGTTTTTCCTACTTCTGAGGCTACAAAAAAGAAGACAGAGGGAGATTTATGTTTAGCTGGAATTTTTTTTGTCCGCCATTGATGGAGTACTTTTTTTTTTCTCCAGCTCAGCTGTTTCAGTGGTCAGGCCACTCACCACTGAGTAGCTCCACTGGACTAGAAAGGGTTAAGTATGATGGCATTGCTCAATGGCACCACAGTGGAGTTGATCAAGTAGAGGCAAATGTTGTCCTTTTGCTTTTTCCACTGACATTTCATCCAATCCGTCTGACCAGCAACCCACCAGCTCATTGCTCTAACTGATTTCTCAGAATCTGAATGAGAACTAATCTGGTTCAAATGAAAATGACCCTCTTCTGAATTATATTGATGTTGAATATTGCAGATGTGCAAAACCTGTGTAAACTTTTATTGATCCTCACATCTGTGGTAGTACTATCTAAAACATGGGGTCAGTTTTGACATGAATGCATAATGACAGTGACAGTCATCTAACATCAGGTGGTCAGATGTGTATGATTGCATAAGTCTCACAAGTCTGTGCTCCCAGTCCTGTGTTTTAACGTCAAAATGCGTTGTTTGTATAGTTGAAACTCTCTGCTTAATCCGTTTTAGCAGATAATGCACTAAAGGGCAGCTCCAGTTATTGTGCCAATAATGTCAACTGTACCCCTATCTGTCTGTTGTTCACTGGTGTCCATATGCGTGTGTCCCCAGTCAACCCTTCCACCACTGGCTGACTGATGTAGCTGTAGCCTAATTTTAGTTTATGAGGTGTGGGACCGCTGGGTGTTACCCTAGCTGCCATTTTAGATGAGGAGGCTTGGAAAAGTGCGCCTCACGGGGCTCCTATCTATCGTAATTATCTCATTGTCAGGGGTTGGACAGGGGGCTCGGACCTCACTCACTTCCTTCAGCTTCCCTTGGCTCCTCACGTGCACATTCACACGTCCAGGAGCACAGAGGCCTGGTGTGCATGCTGGCATGGCCTTACAGAACCTCAGTGTGCTGTTCTACTATTGGACAGATTTCATCCCGCTGAGGAAAACGTTATCTAATGCATACTGTTGAGGGTGGCAAGATCTAGGCTAACATCAGACAGGACAGCACAACCCAATTAGTCAAAATTAGATGTCTGATTTGTCCTATCTGAATAGATTTGCATCTGATTTGGGAAATATACATATATATTTCTTTGAGATTTGGTTTAGTATTATCAAGCAATCTGCACAGGGTGCAGCCTATTTATAAGAGCCTTCTCTCAGTTTCTCTGTTGGTTATAGGCACCTTGGCTATCTTTAGTTCTTAATCTCCACAGGAAGTGTGCATCTGTGTTTTTTTTTGTTTTTTTTTTCCTCTGATAGGATGTGTGTGTGTCTGTGTTACAGTCCCCTGGTAGGACACCACAGATGGTGGCGGCTGGGTTTGATAAGGTTGGCCCTGGTTTTTTTTTTTTTGTTTTGTTTAGTTTTTTGTTTTGTTTTTTAACATCACTGGTTGTGTTGACCTGGCCTGACTGCCACATCTCCTGCAGCATCGTGATGTATAGTGGATCACATTTTTATGTTGGAAACGCAAATGCACTGATCTCTGCAGCATTTGAAAGAAATAGGTCCACCTACTGTATCAGTACTTGTGTCTATTAATGATTTTTTTTCATGCCAGAATGAGATTAGTTCATATTAGCTGCTGTACAATTGCATAGCCATTCTGAATCACTCTGTGTTTTTATAAAGACAGGCTTTACAAATCTCTTTACATTGTCGTGCTTGAGGGGTACTGTAGCCACCCAGCCAGCACCTTTCTGTAGCTTGTGTTGATGTTGTTTGTGATCTGTGTTCCCCACATCAAATGCAGACATCCCCCCCGCTGTACTCACCACCTTGTTTCCCAGCCTTTCCAGTCAGCCTCTGTCACATACAGCTGTTTCACTCGTCTGTCTCTCTCTGCCCACTGTCGTGTTTTATCTGTATGCTTTTATTGTCTCCCTCTTCTCGCTTCTCTCTCTCTCCTCAGCCCATCTCTGTCTCTCACCTCTTCATGCTGGCTTCATATCTAACTATTACCTTCACTCCACTGCTTTTATTTTCTCCTACCTTGCTCTTACCCATCTCCTTGTCTGCTCATATTCTCTGTGCTTTTCATTGCTTTCTTGCCCATCAACTTTGTCACTTCACCCATCAAATTCCCTTTATGCCTTGGAAAAAAATGGGTGGTTTCTGCATGCAATGTGAGACTTAAATCTCTGCACTACCTGCAGGGTGCTTACTCACTCAGCCACACACATATGTACACTGAGGTGGACATTTGCACAAGACATTAAAATGTTAGATTGCTTTGTTTTTACGTGACCTTTCACAGTATGTAAGTATGCCTATATGTATATCATTGAACTAACAAAGGAATCCTAGGCCTACAAATTGAAATACCACCTTATAACAACTGAATTACACCTTAGAGTATTCCCATAATGACTTAATTCGAGCTGAGCAATTAACTATACATAGCATGTCACGTTCCAAGTGCACCTCTCCTTCTCAGTTTTGCCTGACACATTTGAGGCTGACTTAGGGGGAGCCTATATATGGGTGGTGTCGTCAACAATATTACAGTGGTGCTGGATATCTTGCGTGATGATACATGTGCAGGCATGTCATACTAGTTAAGTCTGACTTGGGCTTTTTGTATTTGAGGAAGAAATCTGTCACATCTCAACTGTTTCAGGCAAAGTGCAAGATAAAAGTAGACTAGATGGAAAATTCCCCCCTCTGATGCTCTCAGATATGCTCAATACATTGTTTAGTCCCAGCCAGGGGATATCCCCTGATCATGTGCTATAGCTAAAAAAGGTGCAGGTGTGTGTATGTTATTTCATTTTGCTCTATTTGAGGAATAACTACTGTAAGTGTAAGCAATGTATTAAATGGAGTAGTGAAAATGATGTCTCGCATTGTAACTTTGTCCTTAAACAATAAAAGGAAAACCTGTATCTGAACTCCAGATTGCATCTTATGAAACCAGTAAGGTTGCCTTAGTGCTTAAATCATTGCACTGTGAGGCTGATTAAACTCTGAGATGTTGTGGAGGAGGGCCGTGCTGAGATTAGAGATATGTGGTAAAACTTAAGTGTTCACAGCCAGAAACTGCTTATCCAGTTGATTGTGGTTAGGAGCAAAGAAAATCTGTTTCTGTGTGACTGCAGTGATTGATTTATTTGTGCTTTGAAGAATTTTTTTTGAATGTCTGTACACACTATGCTCAGACCAAAACAATACCTTGACCGTTGACTGAAAGCCATAATAGAAACACAATTAGTTGATGTGATAAATGAGTATGACAGTATGTCATGACAAAATAACATATGGGGTTGAAAGCAGGTGCATCAATAGATAACAGTCATTCTCAGAGTCTGAAGCATTTTTCTTCATCAAAAAATTTCACCATTGTCAGCCCTATTCTGGAGATGTTGGGAGGCAGGCTGGGATAAGCACTTGATAACCTCGCTGATTTAAAAAAAAAAAAAAAAAAAAATCCCCCGAAAACCAGTTTTACCAATATCTTCTTCATATAAAGATGTGGACTTTTATTGACTGGTCAGTAAATGTATGAATTTGAGAGGATATCTTTTGGAAAACCCCTGGAGGGCCAGATACTGTTGCTATGTCCCTAAAAGCTACTAACTCTTGGACTCTGTCTTTTTTCTCTCTCTCTTTCTCCTTTTATATATCTTTCCCTCCTGTCTCTAATTCTCAGGTTTGTAAGCAGCCATGACAAAGTCCTACGAGTTCAACTGGCAGAAACATCTGCCCGAGTTCATGCAAGAAGGCAGTTCCTTTGACAGGTTTGATGAGGTAAAAGTTTCTTGTGTTTGTTTCATGTGTTTTCTGAATGGGGGGAAAAAAAAGAATGAATCTTTTTCTACAAATTTTAGATGTACTGCAGCTCATCGTGGAGTTTTTAATGCCATAAAATGTATTTTAATGTCACTGATGGAGACATGGACAATATGCTTGTGCTGCAAACTGAAAGTCGTTGATACTTACTATCATCCTTCACCTTAAAGACCGTTCCCGGGTCAGTCATTGGCACACTCACACGCATAACCAAGCAGAGGCGTCTCTTTTATAGCTTGTCAGGCCATAGTTGTAGTCAGAGGTCTAGCTTTAAGCAGGCCTCATCAGTCAGACATGTGACCATGCCTTGCCATGGTGATTGATTGTCTGCAACACATCCACACAGCATCTTGACCATCACACTTAAGATTGTGCACCTGATCTTTGAGTGAATGCCTTGGTCATTTCTGCAATTTTTCATTATATATGTAAAGTATTATAATCTGAAACAATAAATTTATATAACAACAAAAGATAAAGTCTGAGAAAAAAATAGAAATAACTGAAATTCTATTGGAGCAAAAAGATGATATTTAAAAGTCAGAAAAATTATGTCTCTCTGACTTAAATGAAGAAGATTCAGACACGTATTTACCAATAACACTGCCAAATATCTATTTCTGTGTGTGTCCCTATGTTCACAACCCCTTATGTGCGTCCTCTGTCTCTTTGCCCACATTTCCCCTGACTAACTTAATCAGGACACTTAGCTAGGACATTTGCCGAGCAAAGGCAAAGTGTGTCACACACGCGCATGCACGCACAAAGATATGCACGCACCCCTGCACACATCAGGAAATCCCTTCAGTCCTCTTTATACAGACATCGGTGAGGGGAGGAGAATCCCCCTTTGACAGAGAAGAAAACTTGAAAGAACGTAAGGAAAAGCATCATCAAATCCACAGCCATGTGAAAGGGAGCTGTAAAATTGGGCTGGCATGCTTCTTGATCACAGTGTGTCAATAGAAGCCAGACTTGACAGCAGTGGGTTAGCATTGGCATGCACCAGTCATCTTCAAGTTTAAAATCAGCTGGGACGTACCACTGCCCTGTTACTACATTATTTGTTATAGATGAATCATATGTGATGTAGGTGTTGCCGCTTGAAACTGGCCTCACAATAAGAAGGTTCTGGGTTTCCCCCCCGATACTCTGATATCCCCAAAACCTCTGTTATGAGCCTGACTGGCTGTTTCTCTCTATTTGTCAGTCCTGTGATAGACTGGCAACCTGTCCAGCATGTAAACCACCTCTCTCCCAATGTTAATATGTATCAAAAACTCAGTTATGGAAAGGACCCTTAAGTTTAGACAGCTGGAGAGTAATCAAGCTTACTCAATTATTACGTCTCTAAAGGGGAAAAAGACTGGAGGCATAGCCTCGGTTCATTAACAAAGTCGATTTTTGATCATTAACCGCTGCCCTGCTGCTCATGCTTCTCCAAGTTTTTATAAACATATAGCAGTTAACATCTCAATTTACAAATGTCTTTCATCCTCCATATCTGTCTGTGTGAGTGAGTGAATAGCTTTTGTTCAGTTGCCTGGCAAATACAAAGCCTCCAGGGGACATCTGCATCGATTGAAATGACGTACGCCAAGTCCACCCACCCACACAGACATGCTCTTTATCAGTCCCTCTGATACACACACACACACACACACACACACATACACAGTCACAAACACACACAAACAAATATGCTAAACAGCAAGGATTTTTTTATTATTATTTTTTTTTTTTTTACAAAACATTGAAAAACACTGAATAAACCCCATTGAGTGGCAGATGGTAGAGACAGGGCATGTGCATGTTTGTTAGTACGTGTCCATGTGTGTGTACGTGTATGTCTGCCTGCATCATCTCTAATGCAAAGCTCTAATGGGACTCTTGGTTACTTCCTGGAGTCTGAATTTAATTTTAATTTGCCTGATCCCCATGTCCACACTAATGTAAGAGAGGCTTTAAATGGTTTTTGTATTGTGAGATATTTCAGATCAGTTTCCTGTCCTGACAAGTTCAGAGGTCAACAATGATCAGTTACACTGAGAGCGGAGGGTTTCCTCTCTGTCTGTCTTGCTTTCTGTGTGTGTGTGCGCGTGTGTTTAATTAATTGTTTCCTTGACTGGTAATCAGTGACCCAAGATTAAGATCTGGCTAATGTTGGGTTTCCATGGAGACTGAATGGGCAAATATTGACAATTGATGAATGCAGAAAGAAATGGGTCAGAAATGCTAAAGCTGAACACACAAACACTCATTTCAGTTCTGTCATCCTAATAATTTGTTTAGAATTTGTTTGCTTTGTTTAAATATTATGCACTGATACTGATATTTATGTTGGTCTTACATCAGCTTAGTTATGAGTTCATCATAATGGTTTGGTACTTTAGACTTATTGAAGTTTGCTGTATATCCTTGTCAACAAAAAGATTTGAAAGGGGAAATACTTGAATGAGCATGAAGGTATTTGCTCTCCCTTCTCATTATCATAACTTGTGAACTACTGTAAGATGCAGACATCAAAAACAAGCTTGGATTCAACAACAAATATTTTACATTACATTATTGTTACATTGTAATTTCATGACATTTTCCTGTTATGAATTCTGTAGCATTTTAGGGCTTCACTGCTGAGTTTGACTTGGTCCCGCAGGCATGACATGCAGCAGTTCCTGTTTTCATCAGCCAGCCGCTTGTTCATGTTGATGCTCTTGTTAATCACTTGGGGCCATGTGTATGCATGAGTGTGTGTGAATGAGTCAGTCTGGATCTGTGGGAGTGTTTTACCTTCCTTAGATGGTCATTCATTAAAAAAAAAAAAAAATGTTTTTATGAGCAAGTTCTTTAGCTCGGCTCCCTGTGAACATAGTTAGCACATTCTGTAGTTGCAGAAAATGTGTGTATGGGCTAAAATAACATTTTGTTATAATTTTTGTTGCCCGAAGGCCTGGTTTTATGTGTGCAGTAGCTGTTTCAAATGTTTTAGTCAAGTGAAAAAAGTAAAGCAGATGATCAACCTAAGACGCACACATCCACACACACTGACCTACACTTGCCCAGACACTAAGGAAACAATGAACACATGTTGAGTAGGAGCTGGACCACCATAATCTATCTATCTGTCCGCCTCCACTGAGACATGGTTCCTCAGCTAATTGTTCCTGTGTGTGTGGAAGGACTGAGTGTTCCCATAAACCTTTTAGTTGTACACCAGCAGGCTGTCTGATAGTGTAATAGTAGCCTGCTGTATGTTCTTGACGGTCAGGGATCATTTGAAACAGTCTGTTGCATAGACTTGGTTTCACTATGTGCAACTGAAGGCTCTGTCACTCCAAATTCAGATAAAAGCGAGTCAAGCTTTTAACTGCACTTAGAACAGTCTCACTATTTCCTAGATGGAAAAAGGATTGTTCCGTGGATTTTTTATGGATGACAGGATATGACAGCAAGAGGAACATCCAAATAACAGCTTAGGCCTATTTGCAGCAGTGCATGTCATGACAGCAACATCCTGATATAATAAATTATGCGTGGATGTGCGTGTGCGCGAGTGTGTCACACTGTTCCCTAATGCTAATATTAGAGTTAGAGTGACCCAGCAGCCATCTCCTATTCTATTTTTCTCTCCTATGTTTTATCCTCCTCAGAGGTGTGATGTGAGTGAGATAAAACACACACACATAGACTATGACACATTCATTTGTCAGCACGGTCACCAATGAAGCAGCTGATTGAATTGAGTGCAAAATGTTTGCGTAAGATAAGCAGGCTAATGTCAGTAGACATGCTTCACCCACACTCCTGTTGAACTGAATAAGCTATGCTGCTGTTTGCTACCAGCTGATAGATGAAGAGCTGCAGCATTTTTTGTGCAGTAGTTTCATAGGGGCAGTGGCGGCACATGATTGGATCCCTTAGAGACGTGTTCATGCACACAGATACCCAGACACCGGCATCTTGCTCAGGGTTGCACACAGTCTGTGTTCCAGTCAGCCTATGTTTGCATTTAACAGCTCCCATTAATCTCATTTTGTTTGTCTTAGCAGTAAGTTTCTTCATTATCCTCAGCATACAATGTGTATGTGCACATACTAAATGTATTTTGGTATACTTTGTGTGTCCTTTGGCAAACAGGTGTATCTTAGAAAATGAATTAGACCTACATGTGTTTGTCTGGTTGCATAAGCACACTGTGTTAAACAGGTTGGATGTTTAACATCTTGAAATGTCAAATAAAACCATGTGACTGATGAAGCCCTCCCTCTTGCAAAAACCGTTTCTTCCCTCTGCAGGACCCGTACATCTTTGAGCCCAATTGTCAGATGAGGGTGGATGAATATGGCTTTTTCATCACCTGGAAGAGTGAGGGAAAGGTACGACCTCCACATCTTCGCCTTTTTGTGTATCATCTTGTCTGCTACTGAGGTCAATTAAAGAAAAAAAAAAAATTTTTCTTACATAAAATCTTCCTTGGTTGAGTCCTTTATGTTGCCTCGTGGTAACCTTCATGCAATGAGGGAATTTGAATAGCACTTATCATAGCAATAGGTGATGTTGATACTGTTCAAATGGTCTGATACTTAAAGCAAATAGTTTAACATAACTTAACCATCTTGACAGATTAAATGTGTGGGGATACTGGGCAGATGAAATAAATATATATCATCTGTCTATCAAGCAACTATAAGAACAAATCCAAAGTGTATAAAAGGTTTTGACAATGATCTCCATGACCACAACCATGTTTTAATTAAACTTAAGACTTTTCAGAGAAGAATAATTGTCTCTGATGTTAAGTCGTTTTTATGTTAATAGTGACATTGCCTATTTGCCGTTGGGTTTTGCTCATTATTCTATGATGTACTGACATCCTTGTTGTTAAATACTTGGCTAGACCACGTGAATGATGACTTTGATTCTTAATTTTTACCAAAAAAAAAAAATGAACTGAGGTATTACTTACTGAAAACTTGATTATGGAAGAGACAAGGGCCATATTTGCACTCTAATGATCAACATTAATAACTGTTCAGATGATGAAAAGTTATAGTGTTGCTGCTCCACACTGACTATTATAGCTTTTACAAAAAAACATTGTAAGCAATATGTTGTTTTCTAAATCTTCTCCCCACCTGCCTCTGTCCCAATCTTCACCTGCTGTCACCCCTGCCTCTGCCTCTGTATCTCCCTGTGTGTGCATCTCTCCTGCAGGAGGGCCAGGTGCTTGAGTGTTCGCTCATCAACAGTATTCGTGTTGGTGCTGTCCCAAAGGTGAGACCTCAAGCAAAACAATTTCTTCGCTTCTGCCTCCACAACAGTTCATGCTCTGCAGCCACCCCCTCTTCGCATTCAGTTTCATGCTCCCTCGATAATGGTCATAATAAAATCTAAGGACACTGACGTCAGACACGTTACTCACACTTTAATTAGCTGAGGCTTCTGTAGAGTAATCAATCAATCCACTGACTGATCTGGGACTCACAGCTGCCAACCTTCTTTCTCAAATACCAGACTCATTTTTGGGGCACTTGGTGAACATAAACATGAGATATTATGCAACCCTGGCTGAGCATTTTGTATCTGAAACTTCTTTGCAGCCCTAACTTGTGCTTTTGACCTATAGAGAAATAATGAAACCCATCCAGCCCTATAATGGTGGCATGTCAGGGAACTACTGAGTGAAGGAGTTAATTTTGTGATCAAATAGTCACGATACAACATGTCCTGTCTCTGTGATAATTACTTTTTCTAAAAGGAAACTGATCCTGAAATGACTAGATGTACCTTCAGACTCCTTATTATATATTTTCAGGGTGGTTAGCAACCAATCTTTTATGTTGTTATGTGACATGGAACCAGATATACACACAAGTACAATACTGCACAGTTTCACTGCATATTAAATATTGATTAGTGTAGTTTAGCACTGACAGTGATGCATTATATTGCAGTATTTGGCATCATGCAGACCAGATGGATTATGAAAGCTGTTACAGGAATACTCATGTGGATGGCTGCCTCTAATTAGGAGGCAAACCTTTTAAGCCACTGATAATCTGAGGCCTGACAGTAGACACTGGCATGTGCTGTTTACCTAACCTGGTTGTGTATATACTGCTGACAGCAGGATTGGGTCTGTTTGTTTGGTCCTCCGTGTGGACGTGTATGTATGTCCGTGTGTAAGGGCACGTATACAGATACTGCAGCCTGATAGCAGTTCCTTCTGTTTGTTCAAATGCTGTGTGGTGCTCTGTAAGTAGTGGGGCTTCTCACAAGCTCTGAGAGCTGTTTCAGATAATCCAATGAGTGAGAAGATGAATGGATGATTGCTGGCTGGGGTTTTAAAACAGCAGAGCCTGTTGCCTGTTGCTGTTAATCTAATCATGACAAAAATACATCACTATCTTCATGGTGATGGCGGTGGCAGAATGAAATCTGATTGAAAAGATAAGTGGGAGGAGTTGTGCTGTGTTTTAGATAGTGATGATTTCTGTGGATTTTATGCTTCATTGACTGAGCAGGAGTTTTCATCCATTTGGGTTGAATGGTGGTAAAAACTGTAGATTATTCTGGGGATGGTAATCAGGGTCACTATGCATCTTTAAATATCTGATGTCCTATAAAGCACAAGTTACTGTCTTTAATATTTGTCATTCAGTGTAACTTTAAATTTCAAGCTATATACAAATACATACAAATGTATATCAGTGATGTGTTCATTTCTCAGTATCTAAAGATGATTTATGATTAGTTTGATTCGTTTCATTGTGACACGACAGGAAAAAAAAAGAGACAAAAGATATGATTGGTGGTGAAGTTTGAAGATGTTTTCTGAAACAAAGTGAGTTCTTATTTTTCATGTTTTGCTTCACATTATCCACGTGTTTGGCCCACATGCTGATGCATTAATGAAATGATAGCTTCCTGGTTCAGATTGATGTAATGTATCAAAAACTTTGACATCATGCAAGCAAGACTTTAATTTCCTATTTTGATCCTTCTCATAATGATCTGTTTTTATTGTTTCCTGACCTTCTTTATCAGTCCCCCTGTCAGAATCAAGATTGGTGTTCATTAAATTGCTCTTATTAACCTGGCAGGTTTGAAATGCCTTGATAAATCTTCAGGTGTCAAGTCTGAAACCTGCAGATTGTTCAGTACAAAGATCTTTGACTTCATAATTATTTATACACATATCCTGTGCTTCACATTAATACTCTTATATGCTACATTACTATGTGTAAACATGACAACATAAAACTGGATGTCTGGTCTGAGGTGTCACAGGGCTGCAAAGAAAGCCAGGGTGTTTTACTTAGAACTGATGAAGTAACATCCAATTAGCTGTCCTTTGTAATATCTAAGTATATGAGTTGCAGTGTACTCACCACTTGACACTCATGTGGACCTCACACACAGTAACCTCCACTACACTGCTCCATCCTGCTACAGTCAGTGATGTCTGAAGTGTAACTTTCCAGAGCTGCCAACACATTAAAATCAGCACTCAGTGAAACCGTTCAATGATCTGTTTAACGTTGTTGGGAATAGTGCTGGCAGCAAAGATTTTTTTTGATATTGTGTTAAATATTTGTTCCTCTGTGATTGATATTCATTGTATTGCTCTTTAGCTGACAGGGAGCTTCAAGTATAATGAGGAATATACGCACTAGATATCATACTTTTCTAAATTGAACATGAGCAATAACTGTCTCTCTCGCCACCTGTTTTACTGCAATAATTCTAGATGAGGGGAGAATAAGCCCTGCCCTTAGTGTTTTTATGTACGCCATCAAATAATTCTGTATCAATTTACACCTGGATATAATACACTTTTACTTCCTATTAAAACAACTTTGCTTTTTTCATGCTGCTTATGTTTCTCAGGACCCAAAAATCTTGTCATCATTCGAGGCCATTGGAAAGACAGAGGCAGACTTGGAGGGCTGTATCATCTGCATCTGCAGTGGCACGGACCTGGTCAACCTGAACTTCATGTTCTTGGTGGCAGAGAGCCCAGACACAGCCAGGGTAAATACATGCAGGCAAAGTATTTCCACAACTCAGTGCTTTGGTTCTGCACATGGGATGTGAAATGGCACCATGATATGCTGGAGTAATGGTGTTGAGATGAAACTTGATGATGTTCCATATCAATGCAAAAGTCAAAGTGGGGGTAGCTTTATCCAAATAATGTTTATCTGCTTCATACACATAGATAGATCTAAGCATATCCACGCTGTGTTTTTCATAACCTCTTCAGCATCAACGTGAACTTCGTCATTCACTCAAAGTAAGCTAGGCATTTATATCAATGTGCTACGACCTACGCAGCACTCCTCAAAACCCTTAAAAGCAGCTGAAGGTAACATTTAGATGTACATCTTGGGTAGCATTTTGAAAACAAAGGCAGCGTGAAACCTGGAGCACAGATTTAATCCATTCAGCATTTCCACAGTGTACACATTGTGTCGAGGCCGACACAGCAAATATTTAATTCAGAGACAAAGCAAACAGGCAGGTGGACAGCTCATACGCCATCTCCTACACAAGGCAGCAGTGACCTTGGTTTGCTCTGATAAATAGACGCATTTGCAATGACTAATTTTTCTGTCTCACTTCATCTCTATCTCATCGGGTCAATCTTGCCTTTGCTGTAAATTTCTGGTCCCTTGTCTTGCTCTTAGTGTCCTTTCTTTTTTTTTTTTCCTTCCCACTCATCACAGAAAAAGCTCTGAGAAATAAGTGTGTGGCTGATTGGAAAGAGCAATACCTCTCTTTTTAAAGCTTTCACTCTTTTTTGCTCATCTCCCCTTCTCTGTTTTGGGATCAAACATATGACACCACCTCCTCTGTACCTTTTCTTATCACTTCTGTGATGGTCTTTTTAATCAGCAGACATTATTATTGCTGACCCCTGCTGGCAAACTTTCAGATTCTGTATAGACGTCTCGAAATGCACACAAATTAAATGTCAATGTTTGCTGGACCAGAATTAAATTGGATTTGAAGACACCAGAAAAAAATGCTGTGTCAGTGGTGAAATAATTAAATGCTTTACTCCAAGAATTAAAGCCAGTGTTGGTCACTCTTCAAACATTAAGGCTGACATTACAATAAAATGGTCAAATCCCATAATAGCTGGCTTCTTTCTAACCTCCCTATCCTGTCTATGGTACACTCTGAGTCCATTTGTTTCTATTAAAAACTTAAATCTTTTAAATGAGTTACAAAGCCATAGCTTTTTCTTGTTGTTGTTGTTGTTGTTGTTGTTTTTTATAATATATATATAAAAGGCTTTCCTGAGACAGTGGGTACTATAGTTTGTTTAAAATAGTGCTCTTTAGGGGGGTCTATATTTGGCTGCAGATTAATACTCATTAGATATGCTAGAGAGCTTTCATGGAGGCAGCACAGTGTATGAGGGACTGACTCAAAATAAACTTCAGGTGCCATTTCCATTGTGACTGTGGCGTATGTCACACAGTTCTACATAATGTTACATAATGTTGATCAATGTGCTATTGAACAAAAGGTTCAGGTCTATATCTAAGATCTAAGGCTTGGTTGGCTGTTTGTTGTTTTTTGTTTTTTGGGTTTTTTTTTTTAAATTACAGCTTCGAGGCAATGAAACTTGTGGAGAAAAAAGTCACCAGTAAAAGTCATCTTCTATTTAGTGACAAATCCATTGTAGCCCAAAGGCTTGGCACATAGGGAAGGACACAAAGCCAAAACAATAAGAAGCACTTTAACAACTGCAAGGGAGTGAAATTTAGCTCAGCTGGAGGTTTTGTCTGCCAGTAAAATAACTTTATCAATGCAGAATCAATGACTTCCAATAATGTTTCATGAAAATAAAGGCTGGATTTCTGCAAACAGGATTCATCATACACACTCGTTATTAGTCCAGGACTCTTTAAAAAGTAGAAAGAGCTTGCTGGAAGTGACAAAGCGCAAGTAGAATTGTAAAAGTGATAGCACACTGCTAGCCTTTATGAAAATTAAGGTTCATCAATTAAACATTACATAATAATGTTTAATTAATGGATAAAAACTTACTGGTTCATCACAAAACCTCCTAAGATCCAGTTTGAAATGAGTTTGAACATGTTTATTTGGTGCCTGCACAGATCTGTTTGTGTTTATGCAGCACACATGAGAGGGTGATTTTGTGTTGATGAGTGTTGCAAATGATGTTTGAGCTCCAGCGACTCACAACCACACGGCCACAAACAATATGCATGCAACAGCCTTCAGCAGGAGGGCCTGAGGGCCGAAACACACACACACGCACACACACACACACACACACTCAGCTACACACCTCCCCCCTAAAAAAACACATTTGTCCGCTATTTCATCCCTCTCCCTTTATCAGTCTATTTCACTGTCTCACACACACCATCATCAGCACCTCTCAGCATGCAGGTAGCCCTAAGTAATAGATGTCAGGAGATGACAGTTATTTAAATCAGCAGACACACACTCACACAAACACACACAGAAGTTTACAGACACCACATGCCCAAACAGACTATGCCTGCTGTACCCTGTTATCTTGTTTAATGTTTTTCTAAAGATGTCATTAATAATCTGCTGTGCAAGTGGAGGAAAGACAGAGCAAGATGTAGGAGAGTTTGAAGCAGCAGAGAGATTTAAAGATGGAGAGCCAGGAGGGTCAAATGCTCAGACTACCATCCTCAGTGTTGTTCGTGTTGATGCAGTCAGCATCAGCGTGTTCTTGTAATGTTACAAGGCCTTCTTAGGTTGTTTGTTTGCTTTCACAGCTTTTGGAGCCTTGAAACAGCCTACTGTGTTTATCAATCTGTGTATGTGTATGTGTTCCTGTTTGTCCTGTCAAAACATTCGCCCATGCGTGTGAATTAAGAGGCAGTTCATTTGCTTGTGTTTATTTCCCCAAAGACGCTCAACTCTAAACACAATACATACTCCTGCACACGCCCTTGGCTGCTCTGTGTGTATATACATATGGGCCTCTGTTGGTCAGTGTGTTTTTAGAGGATAAGACTCTGTCTGTGTCTTGTCCTGAATACTTTTGCTTGTTTGATTGCAGAAGTGGATCGAAGGTTTGAGGTCAGTGATTCACAACTTTAAGGCCAACAATGTCTGTCCAATGACCTGCCTGAAGAAACAGTGAGTGCTCTTTGCTGCAGACTCTCCACATTTGCCATTTACCTTAATTCTACATTAGGAATCGCAGTCTAAACAGTTTGAAGTTTTGTTTTTCTATAAATGTATGTGCGATAACTGGTGAGAAATAATCCCCTTTTCTTGTCTTATTCAGCTGGATGAGAATGTGCTTCCTGACCAACGTGAATGGGAAGATTCCTGTGAGAGGGTGAGAGTAATTGGGATAATTTGTCAGTCACTGTAACAGCTCCTGCCAAAATCTATTTTATCCTTATACGATTCACTCAGTGTTACTCTTCAGCTGCTGTGCTTGTTGTTCTTCCTTATAGAATTACACGGACATTTGCATCAGGGAAGACCGAGAAGGGGATTTTTCAGGCTCTAAAGGATCTGGGCCTTCCCAGTGGAAAGGTCAGAAAATAAAGACTACACACTTCAGTGGTCAGATGGGGCTGTTTTATTTGACTGTTTTAGCTGTCAGTGAATAGTTCTCCTGTTAACACATGGCAGACTTGTTTATCCTCCCCAGAATGATGAGATTGAACCATCAGATTTCACTTTTGACATTTTCTACGCGCTCACACAGAAGATCTGCCCTCGCACAGACATAGAAGAACTCTTCAAGAAGATGTGAGTCTCCTTTTTAAAATGCCTTCACCCACTTCATACTATTGTGGTCACTTATGTTGTACCTTAAAAATAGTAAACCTTGATAAATCCTTCAAATAAATAACCTGAAGTAGTGCCCTGGCATTGTACTTTGCACGTTACCTGGGGCATAAACAGAGAAATGATTTCCACTGTAAAAACAATCCCCCAAGTGTGAGCTACTGCACCTTGTTGGAAATAATCAGGACAAATGTTTCTGCGCCTGCTGCACTAACTACGTCTGGATAGCCTAACCTGCTTCCACAGTTCATTAATTATATTCAACCTAATGACAACATTTAAAAAAGACTGATGATTAACACATTACTAAAAGGGAACTGTTTAGGAATGATCCTCTTTAAGGATTGCTTTCTAATTTTAACTATGTGAATGACTGTAAGGGTGTCTGTTCCAGGAAGCCTAACATTTTTTTTTTGTTTGTTTGTTTGTTTTTTTTTATTAATTCCTTTGCAGCAATGGGAACAAAACTGATTATTTAACTGTAGACCAGTTAGTCAGCTTTCTGAATGAAGTAAGCTCTTTATCATTAATTAACTTTTCTGTGTATTTCATTTGCCCATGCCCCTCTCCAAAGCTGCCCTGCTTTACCCCCATCCTTTTCTGGGTGGAAGTTGCCCTCCGGAGCCGGGCTACACATCGGACGACTCTCATTAAAACTCCATTAATGAGACGGACAAACTATTTAACTTACAGTCAGCCTGCAAGGGCAACTTCAACCGGCTCCCCTGTTCTGCATGCCGACCCACATCCCATTCCCCCATCTTCTCCCTACCGTAGCTTGCCTCCTTGCTTCTGATTGGTGTTGCCATGGCAACGGGAGGGTAGAGATTTCCATCCTGTTGCTTCCTGCTTGGCTCATCTTGTTTCCTGCTGTCTGTGACTGCATTCTGTGGCAGTGCTGCTTGTGGCTGAATACCTGGCTAGTCCCTCCACACTGCAGTCATGTGTGTGCTGCTTCCATGCCCAGCCCAGTACATCACATTCTGGACCCTACCCTAGAGCCACAGCTTTGGTTAGATTCATTCCCACCTGGCCTAGTGGCTGGGCAGTGGTTGTATGTTTTCATGCTGTTGTTTTGCTAATCTAAAGCTTCCTATAATCCCTTGATGTATAACTCCCTCACTTAAAGCAAACACGTAATCACTCACCGTTCAGCGTAACTCACTTTGTTGTGAATATCTCACATATAATTATGTTTTTTGCATTCTGTTAAGATTTAAGTGCTTTGTGTTTAGCTTTAATTAGGCCACAATAAGCAAGATATTTAAAGCAACTATACTGATGTATCATGACTTATAAATAAGTGCTGGTCAGTACTGACCCGTTCTGTTTGTCAGTGAATGATGTTTCTTCGTCTAAGATCCACTTTGTGTTAACTATTTCTGTGGACGACTCTCTCTCTGTGTATGTGCTTGTGTGTGTTACAGAACCAGCGTGACCCAAGGTTGAATGAGATTCTGTTTCCATTCTACGACCCTAAGAGAGCCATGCAGATCATTGAGAAATATGAGCGAGATGAAGGGCTGAAGAAGAAAGGTAAAACAGACACATGAAGGGAAGCAAGAGGCAGAAAGATATCTTAGGCTGTGCTGCCATCTGCTTGTGTGACTCTGAAACTGCAGCAGAGTCATGGTTCCCTGTTAGAGGTGGTGATATCCACGTTGAGCCTTTGCCTCATTGTTCTGGTTATTGACTTGACAAAGGCACAGTCAGCTTTGAGTGCTAACTGAATGCACATCTGACATTATTCAGTAAGCTCAAAAATGGCATACGATTACTAATACTGCAGTAACCAATTATTGTATTATAGGTTTTAATTTTTTGCATTATTTACACACTACATGGTGAATAGCCTCTATTGTATCATTTAGATAATTATTCAAGTACGACACAAAGACAACCCCTCATCATTTCTTATCCAGGTCACATGTCCAGTGATGGGTTCTGCCGGTACCTGATGTCAGATGAAAATGCTCCAGTTTTCTTGGATCGGCTGGAACTGTACCAGGAAATGGACCAACCACTGGCTCACTACTTCATTAGCTCTTCCCACAACACTTACCTGACAGGCCGACAGTTTGGAGGGAAGTCCTCAGTAGAGATGTACCGCCAGGTTCTACTGTCTGGATGCAGGTATATTATTGTAGTACAGATGAAGGTGTACACATGTTCACCCTTTTATATTAGTTCGAAAGGTATGTGGATATAATCAATTCAATGAATTTTATCACTCTTTCCACCCTGTCAGATGTGTGGAGTTGGACTGTTGGGATGGCAAAGGAGAGGACCAGGAGCCCATTATCACTCATGGCAAGGCCATGTGCACAGACATCCTGTTTAAGGTAGAGAGAGAGACAGACGGACACACACAAACATACAGTTTCTTCATTATGCTTGCCTGCCCAGTACTATTAAGAGCATTTCCTCTCTTTTTACTCTTTCATCAGGATGTTATTCAAGCCATTAAGGAAACAGCATTTGTCACTTCAGAGTACCCTGTTATTTTGTCCTTCGAAAATCATTGCAGGTAGATGTGCAATCAATAATAACATGAGGTTGAATAATGGCTCTGTTATGATTATTTACAATAATGTTTTGTATGTATACACTATATGGACACAAACCATTCTGTGTGTGTGTGTGTGTTTCACCAGTAAACCACAGCAGTACAAAATGGCCAAATATTGTGAAGAGATCTTTGGAGACTTGCTCCTCAAACAGCCTCTGGAGAATTATCCGGTAAACACTTCTGTCTTGATCCGCAGTGATTTCTATTCAACAACATGATGGTGATCAATTTTCAAGTGTCTGATTGTCTTCTTTGACAGATTGAACCTGCGCGCCCATTACCCTCTCCAAATGACCTCAAACGTAAAATACTCATCAAAAACAAACGCCTGAAACCTGAAGTAGAACAGAGTATGTACACAGCTCATCTTACTTTTGTGTTGGATCTCTGTTCATTGTGACTTTGTTTCTATTTTCTACATATCTTGTGATGTAACATGTTTATCTTTAAAATGCAGAGCAGCTAGAGGCCTTTAAGAAACACATGGAGGCAGGGGAGACCAACACACCAGCCATCATCATGGGAGAGGAGAATGAAGACGACACAGAAAACGGTCAGTTTGTACACATTAGATGGTTTATTGTAAAGTACACAGGTTGTATCACAGAACTTGGTTTACACTTGGTTCAAGTCATCAACTAATGAAAATATTTTCTAATTGGAGAAAATATGTGCCTCAGAATTAATTTCCTGGTGTCTTTGCATACGAGTGTAGGAGAAAAAGAGGCTGAGGATAAGGATCTGAATTCAGAGGCCCCCAGTCTGTCAGAGGCAACCAGTGAGAAAGAAGCAAACAGTGTTTCCCAGAGTAACACCGTGAGCAAAGAAGAAGAACGTGGTAACAGTATCAAGAAGGTGGGTTGGCACACTGCTGCTTGACAAACTGGTGAGTCTGCCATGAGCGTAATGCCAATGGCTTCAGCACTATAAATGCTGTTGAGGTCAGTCAGAAAGTGTTTGTATACATACGTCATACAAGCTGTAAAGGGGTTACTTACTAACTATGGTTTGTTTGTAACCTTGTGTGGTTTTCAGTGATGATGCCCCAATTACAGGCAGACACTGAAAAACACCTGTCGATGATGTGATATCCTCATTGTTGCTGGCTCCAACCTGGAAACAGCAGCACTATTGCACATTGAGAAAAAAGCATAGCTAGTTTCGTCCTGTGCTATTATGTGACAGTGTCATCTAAAAAAAAAGGAAAATCTCAAATTTTTTGGGTGGCTGAAGCCACTTTATCTAAAAGTACAGCTGTCGTTACAATGTGTCTTCTCATTATCTTATTTTTTTGACAAACAGCCTGCATATAAAATAAGAAATGTAATGAATTGATGATACATGAATAAGTTATGAAGCAAGGGAATGATTGAGAGGGAGTATTTAAATGGATTTGTTTTTATTTTCTTGTGTTTCAAGGTGCCTGATGATGAAATGACAGAGATTTCTGAAGCAACAGATGCCACAGATATCTCTGAAGCTTCTGACCAAGACAATAACAAGAAGGCAAGCACTGATCTGGCCCACACTAGTTCTTTCACTCACTCAAATACTAAAATATTTCAAACAATGTGTTGAAACATAAGGATTTGTGTATGTGCACCTGTCCTGTGCAGGGTGGAGATGTTGCAGAAGACTTAGAAGAAGCACTAATAGCTCAGTACACCTATGTAGGAGCTACCACCAACATTCACCCATATCTCTCAGCCATGGTCAACTACGCACAGCCAGTGAAGTTCCAGAGCTTTGACCTGGCAGAAGGTGAGCCTTCACTTCCTCAAGTTTTGCAAGTTTTAAAACGCTTCTAGTATGACTTACCATATTGTTCATGTTAATATTGGTCTGTTTTATTATGTTTTGATCTGGATTAAAAACAAAATGCTTTGCATTTGCTGAATTTCATTGGTAGCATGAACTTTGCATAGTCAAAATATTAATGCCAAACATTCCAGTTCAATTATCTGCTCATCATAACTGTTTCTGTCTCTCAGAGAGGAACATCTACCATAACATGTCATCTTTTAACGAGTCTGTCGGCCTGGGTTATCTCAAGACAAATGCCATAGAGTTTGTCAAGTATCCTTGGAACTGTTGTGAAATCATAGTCACTTTGACTGCATTTATTTCATAGAGTTTTTATAAATGGGACTTATCTTCACTGTGCTATTACACGTTTCCTCACCTGAACACACCCCTGTAGCTTTCTGATGACACTGAGTTTGAACCTAATACGGTCACCTAAATGAGTCGAGTGGCAGGTCAGAGCTTTTCAGCCATATTTATTTCCACTGTGCTGATGGAAAAGAACTGGAGGTCTCTGGAGGCTAGTGTGCCTTTAAACTTTGTCTGACACTCAGAGACATACTTGCCTCTCTATCTTGCTCTCTCTCTCTCTCTCTCTCTCTCTCTCTCCAATGGAACTGCTTGACCCAAGCTGTTCACACTAAAAATAGTCCTGCAGTCTGTCAAATGCACACACACTCATTCATACACCCATGTCCTGCAACACAGATGGTCTCCCTCTTCTTGTTTTTATAAATTTCCTGAGCATCAGCACAGCTACAACAAGCGTCAGATGAGCCGTATCTACCCTAAAGGGGGCCGGGTGGACTCCAGTAATTACATGCCTCAGATCTTCTGGAACGCAGGCTGCCAGATGGTCTCACTCAACTTCCAGACCCCAGGTACCACAACATGCAACATGGGACCTCTGACATCACACATGCAAACAGAAGCACACCGCATGCAGTGATACAAACATGCATGCACATACAAATGCAAGCACTGAGTCAACTTTTGATCTAAGAACTTGCAGCATGCAGTGAATTTCTGACCTCACATATTCACCCATCATAAGCTTCTTACAGTATGTCTATGTAATCTGGATGAATATGAACCCACACATTTAAAAAAAACAAGCAAACAGAAAAAAAAAAAAAACACCTTGCAAACGGACACATCCAAATATACACATGCCAAATACATTTTGAATCTGGTGGTTCATATCACCCAAATTACATAAAAATCATATTTATTTTTTCTCATATCTGAATCTGAAATGTCCGTCCACCACATACTAAATTAGGCATTTTCAATATTTCTTCAAATAGTATCCTGTTCCACACTGAGCCAGTTGTTGAACAATAATTCTAATATTCTGCAAGTGGTTTGCATGTCATTCTGCAGCATCAGGTTATGCATGTATGAGCATGCACACATACACACTCCTATTCTACTCCACTTGGCTACTTAATCCCTTTTTCACTTAGAAACTCTCAAAAAACACACACACACACACACAGTCACTGCCACATACATGCAGAAGCTCACATGCACACACACAGAGTGATGCCTGTTGTAAAGCAGCTGCTGCCTCATGGCCAGAAGCAAGAGGATTTAGACCATAAGGCTCACTGTGAGCATAGCGTGAACAAAGTCAGAGGTGGGGGAGTCCACACAAGAGTTGGAGCTTTGGCTATGGAGAAATTAAAAGTTAAAGGAAAGAAAATGAGATGTCAGGAGAAATGTAAAATTAGTCTCTTTCTTTCAGCCAAGAAAAAAGCGCCACAGAAATTGATGCAAAAGAAATGTTGATTGTTTTGTTTAAGATTTGATGTTAACGTGATGTAATGTCGCTCTCTCTCCCTTTAGACCTGGCCATGCAGCTGAACCAGGGAAAGTTTGAGTACAATGGCTCCTGTGGGTAAGAAAAACTGCTCAATCCTGTCCTGATCTCATTCTCATCCATCCCATCCCTCTGTTCTCCGCCCCTGTCTGAAACTCATCAATTAAAGCTTGTCACATCTCATTAGTGGTTGCCAGCAGCGACCATAACTACTTTCTACCTCAAGAGCCAGCGAGTGCTTTGGAGAAACAAGCTCCTCCTTCACTTGCCTCTGAGGCTCTCTGCAGTCGTCTATCTCTTCCTCTCTCCATCGTCTTCTTTGTCCGTTGACTCTAATACTGTCCCTGAGGGTAGATATTTAACTGCTAATGCTGGAAATCTCTTATGTGCAGAGAACAGGGCTTTTGCAGACACCCATCATTGCTAATGTCACTCTGATGTGCCCCTGGTTAACAGTCTAACTTCCACACACAAAGACTTACTCTGTCCTTATTCTCAATAGTTCATTAGAGAGTAAGACTAAAACTACAAGTTGTACGTAGAACTTAAGTTTTCCCTTATTTATTTTTCAAGGTAGATAGATTTTTCTGTGTGCATTTTCCTCCAATCATCTGTGTTAGGTACCTGCTGAAGCCCGACTTCATGCGGCGGTCAGACAGGATGTTTGACCCTTTTTCAGAGACACCAGTGGATGGTGTCATTGCTGCAACCTGCAGCGTACAGGTCAGATTGCCTCACACTTCACCCATTAAGGAAAACACTTCAACCCTGTAAATAAAAGAAGATAAATCTTATCAATGAATGTAGATATACAATGATATTTATGCATAGTTTGAAGGCTGAGTGTACCACAGTATTCTAAGAAGGCTGTTAGTGATCTCTATCTCAACGTATTTACTACAATGTGCTCCTGCAAAAAGTTCTTATTACAGAAACCAGAATCAGAGCAATTAACGCCTTATGTGCCACAAGGCATGAAGTGGATAGGTCGATTACTAAATTTTTGGTACTGCAAAGTAATGCTTAAGTCATACCTTCTGTATCAAGAATAGATATTCTAAAACATTTATGTGAAATTTAACATCATATGTCATACTTTTATTTTCACGTCAGGTGTTCTCAGGGCAGTTCCTGTCAGATAAGAAAATTGGAACTTACGTTGAAGTTGATATGTACGGGTTGCCGACAGACACCATCCGAAAGGAGTTTCGCACTCGTATGGTGATGAACAACGGACTAAACCCTGCCTACAACGAGGAGCCTTTCGTCTTCAGGAAGGTAACCACTTGGGCAGGAGAATGGTTAGGTGATCCAGAGCAGGTGCCAGGACTGAAGATAACTGCTAGTTATAAAGTCAGAGAGGAGTTAGAAAGGAGTATTCAGAGGGTAAAACAGAGGGAGTGATCTGGGATAATATTGGGTGAGTGTGATGACGAGGCTCCAAGGTTTACCTGTGTTTTACGAAAGAAGAACTGGGAAGCAAAGGAGGGGCACAAAGAAAAGAACAGAAATGGAGCGGGAAAAAAATCAAATAGGAGGTGGAGGAAGAGGAAAAAAAGGATAGAGTACAGAGATGTGCAGAATGAAAGACAAAAGTGCGTGCACGTACACAATAGTGCTGTTCTCAGCAGAATGAGAAGCCTCTCAGCCATGACTGTGACTCCAGCTTTCTAACACACACCATCAATCACAGCCTGCCGCAGTGCTGCTCTTCTCACACACACACAAACTGGAAAGACTTGTTTCTCACATCTATACATAAACACAGACACCCTGAAAGTCCACCACGTCTTTCGCATGCACACTTACAAAGTGCTGTCAAGATGATTCAGAGCAAACTTTACACATCAGCAGCACTCACAAGCAGGACCTCAGCAAGGCCAAGTTTTCATATGCATACACACAAGCAGTGCTTCCAACCATTCATCTCATGTGTGTATTCTTCAGTCTTATCTTTTACCTTCCCCTTTGTCGAGGTATTAATCATCCTCCTCTCACCATATCTCCACACCCAAGGCCAGAGTCTTGCTGCCTCTCTAGTTTTCTCAAGGGTATGCAAGCAAATGTTCATTTGCAGACACAAGCTGCATCCACACACATGCATATATACATGAGACACCACTCCCTGGCTTCGTACTAGCTGTGGAAACTGCCTTTTCCATCCCAGATATGCTGTGTGTTGCTCTGCTATCATGCCTTTTCCCTGTATCTCTACTGTGACCATCCCCAGTAGTGTTCCTTGCAGATTCAGCCTTGACCTTCACCTTTAATGATACTTCTTTAGCTTAGCTTAAAGAGAATGTTTAAATGCCATAGCAGTATTTTATGTGCCTAATTTCACACCAAAAATTAGTTCTGTGGGGAGGGATAAGGGACAAAAAAAAAAAAAAGACAAAGTGTGACTTCAAATAAAACTTTGATTCCGCCCCCCCCTTGATTTTTTTTTTTTTAATTTTGGTTCCTTCTTTCTCCCTCTCACCTTCCCTTCATCCACCAATCCCAGGTGATCTTACCAGATCTGGCAGTACTGCGCATCGCAGTCTACGACGACAACAACAAGCTGATTGGCCAGCGCATTCTGCCTCTGGACGGCCTGCAAGCTGGCTACCGTCACATCTCTCTGAGGAATGAGGGCAACAACCCCTTGTCGTTGCCCACCATTTTCTGCCAAATCATCCTCAAGACCTACGTGCCCGACGGATTTGGAGGTGAGAGAAACAGGAACACACACACACACACACAAACATACATATCAGTTACAAAACTCTGTACGATTTATGATGTTCTGCAGTGTGTAAATGCAGAATTACAGCTTTGTTTAACACTGACATACTGGGAAAAGAGCCTTGGTTCAGCATATAGGGAGAGGGGAAGGCTCAGTCTTTTTTTAACATTCAGGGTAATGGCATGATGATGTAAATGATGATGGCAGTGAATGTGCAGTAAGACAGTTTAAAACAGGCAGCAGCATATAAATGAGCAGGACAATCAGAGTTGTCATTAAAAAAAGCCAGAGGGCTGACACTGAGGAGCCATTACTGTAACCATTAGCTCACTGCTGTAAGATATGCTGCCAGAATCACTTCCCTACCAGACATGCAGGACTGGAGTTGAAGTTCAAAATGAAATCCTTTTCTCAACAGCCCGTGTTACCTAAACAAGCAAGAGCCTACCCCATTACTAAGTATTATCTCTTAGCATATTGAGCAAGTAAATATCCATCATGCAAGAGGACAATATATAGATATTGTGTTACAGTGAATCTCTTTAAGCAGGAAGGACAAAAGAGATTCAATGTAACAAGCTATGTATGTATTTAATAAAACCACATATTTGGCTCTGTGTTTAAAAAATATAATTTAAAAGATGGCTCTTAACCTCAACTTTTAACCTCTAACCTTGATTTTGGATAACTAGTTTGTAGGTAGCCATAAGGGGAATTTACACATTTGTTTAGAATACAAAGCACAATTCATCAACCAAACACGTTGCTGCTTCATTTTTTTTTTTTTTGGTCTATGTTATAATAACTAATTGTTTGGTACGTTTCAGCAATTGTTGATGCTCTATCAGACCCAAAAAAGTTCTTGACCATAGCAGAGAAGAGAGCTGACCAGATGAAAGCGCTGGGGATTGACACGGTATATAATAAAAACACACTTTTCATTTAAAGACTGATCACTGTAGTATTTATGAAGACTTGTATATGGTTTAGTAAATGTTGGCTCACTCTGTGGATATCAAACCCAAGGCAACAGGACTTGCTTTGTAAACAGCTCTCAATCAGATACATCACTTTACCCGTAAATCCATCCCTTCCGTGTTGTAGAACGACATAGCAGACGTTCCCAGTGGAAGCTCAAAGAACGACAAAAAGGGAAAGGGTAAAGGAGACACCATAAAGGCGAGTGTCACACCACAGACCAGTTCAGACATGGCCCAGACCTCCAACGCTGCACAGAACAACACAGCAGAAACCAAGAAGGGTAAATACTGACCTAAACCGTACATATTAAACACATACATTTGCGGAGGATGAAAAAATGTTATTTTGTTTCCCTCTCCTGTTACAGACACTGCACTTGTGCCTAATGTGAGCATTGATGACTTAAAACAAATGAAGGTTGGTAACCCAAATCCTGACTCTGTAGAAATGTGTCATGTGTAATATTTACAATAGGCCCATATTGTATTTTTGATAATATTTCTATTCACTGTTTAGCCCTAGAAGAATTTTCTGTACTGTATCACTACCATAAAATGCCCACACCCAGCCATTATGTTGCCCCAGTTTGGAATAATAAGAGGCTCTTCTATACCTGATCTTTGCAAGACAACTAACTAAATCTGCTTCTGTCCCACTGCAGACATACCTTAAACTGATTAAAAAGCAACAGAAGGAGCTGAGTGCTTTAAAGAAGAAACACTTAAAGGTGGGCCATTGATTTGATTCCGACCTGTCTGCTGATAATGCAGAGAGGCTCCTGCTTATTCTGAGCAGTTATTCATGCTCAGAGGGACAGACATGGAGCCAGAGGGCCGGTTGCACCTTTCATGTTCACTGACCATTGCTTCATCACTGTACTCACTCACACACACACACATGCACACCAAGTGACACACACCATCTGTCCATTACAATCACAAATAGATGCAGCCACATAATTAATGTTTATAAGAAATTTGACTTGCAAAATCTGCTTTTCCTTTGACCAGAGCTCACCATAGAGACCATGGTGTGTGCTGGCTCATTTGCAGTGGCTGATTAATTATGACAGTATTAAGTTCAATTGCATTAAACATGTACACCCATTCAATCCCATCTGTTGACTGACATGCTGTTGTCTTTGAGTAATGAGCCAGCAGTCACATTTTTATTTTTAACATTTCCTCTGTTCATTTTGAAGTGCTGTACCAGAGCATCAAAGAATTTACAACCACTGTAAGAGAAAGTGTGAAAATAACATAACCACTGGAATTAAAACCACAAATGGTGGTTACATTACGATTTAAAAACATGTTTAGCACTAGAACCTCAACCCGAATTATAGTTTAGGTCTATCCACAGTCAGCTACCTAACAAAATTTGAATTGCTTCTTAAAAAACAACAGCTGTACAAAAAGTACAGAGGAAAAACTGATTTCATATTATTA
Source organism: Remorina albescens (assembly GCA_034769265.1). Lineage (NCBI taxonomy): Eukaryota > Metazoa > Chordata > Actinopteri > Carangiformes > Echeneidae > Remorina > Remorina albescens. The sequence goes on from CM068483.1 coordinate 9,060,321, forward strand.
GGACCTTTGTTTAAAGATGTTTATCCCCAAATGAGATTAGAAGCATGGTGGCAATAAAAATAGTTCCAGAATACAAATAAAATAACCGTACACACTCACTGATAAAAACAACAATACACCCTACAAAATAGAGACGAACAATGAAAAACAACTACAGCTGTTTGGGTTTGTACTTGCGTTTTCTCATAAAGTAGAGCAATAAGGTTAAAACTGTAAGAGTGACACATGTCTACTTCTCTCTTTTTTTCCCCCGACAGGATCAAAATGTAATGCAGAAAGCCCACTGCAGCCAAGTGGAAAAGATGGTGTCTGTGCATGATAAAGAGAGGACAACCCTGGAGAAACTACTAGAGAAAGCCATCAAAAAGCGCGGGTAAGGGTGCAAAAATATTATCAGCATTATGTGAAAACAAAATGAGGAGGAAACAGCTTAGATTACCATGCATCATTACAGCACCACATTGCCTGGTTTTCCTGTACATCCTACGGCGGTCCAGGGATACAACTACTGCATCTAAAGTACCCAACCTTACTGATAGGGAGCCTGTTTACAAAACAAGAACAACATATACACTTGCTTTAGGCTATCTGAGGCCCATTTACTTTTCAGTAAGATAGGTCTATTGAAAACTTGATTTTTCCTATTCAAGTGAAGATACTTCAGTCCTTATATTTGATCTCCTTACAGAGAAAACAACTGCCAAGAGCTGAAGAAGGAGACTGAAGATAAGATCCAAACACTAGTCACTGACCACAAAGCCAAGGTAAAATTGCGCTGGCTTATCCCAAAGCTATTCTTCACCTTTCCACAATCATTAACAACGAGCTGTGGATAACTGCCTGTATGCATGTTATGTGTTTTCAGGTAAAGGATATCACAGCACTACACACAAAAGAGTGGTCAGAGCTGAGCAGCACTCACAGCATTGAGGAGCAGGACATGAAGGATATCCATGTCACACAGCAGTGTGAACACCTCAAGAAACTCCTGACCACTGTGCAGGAGCAGCAGACCATGCAGCTCAAAGTTATCCATGAACGGTGAGCGGCTGAAGTCAAGAATCCATTAGTCATCACTATTGTTAGCAGCTACAAGTATTGCTACTGTAACTCAAAGTAAATGTGCACGCCCCCCCACACACGCACAATTTTAGGCAAAGCAAAGAAATGCGTGCCAACCAGGCCAAGATGTCAATGGAAAACAGTAAAGCCATCAGCCAGGACAAGAGCATCAAAAACAAGGCAGAAAGAGAGAGGTGAGCATGCAGACTGAATATTATATCCATGTGTTAGCATTTACTCATAACTTCGCTGTTCAATTGTGATGTGATAATTGTTGCATGGTACTTGTAACACCATTTTCCTGTCTTTTTGTTCTTTAGGAGAGTGCGAGAGCTAAACAGCAGCAACACCAAGAAGTTCCTGGATGAAAGGAAGAGGGTCTGTTATTTACAATTTACTATTTAATATGTCAGGAATTCTCCCTCTTTACCCCTTGTTCAGGTAATATATTAGCATACAAATGATGTGTTGGCCCTTCAGCAGTTTCATTTTACAGTGTCAATACAATTAAAGATTTTCATTCCCCTCTGTCTTCTAGACCAGACATAGTCTGGAAGAAAACTTCCCTTTTGGGTTTTAATGTTGAATAATAAACTCTTGTTGGCTGCAGACACAGACCAGCTGGGGTTGCCAGTAGAAATACAAAGCAGTATATTTGGTTGAAGGTTTTGCTCACCACTGATTGTTTTAACCCCCCTAAAAAAAGAAAGCTCGACTCAACAATGAAGCACAACTGTGGTTGCCAATGTTAAAAGTATCTATTTTAGGGTTAAACATAACTAAATGGTCATAATGCATTGTCCCTGTATCTGCAGCTGGCAATGAAGCATCAGAAAGAGATGGAGCAGCTACAGAAAAACCAGAGAGAACAGTTGGAGAAACTGGAGAAGTTCAATGAGCAGGTACAACACTGAGGAACAGACTTAACCAGTGGAGTTTCTCCCACCATTTACAGCCGTTCACTATATGAACTGGTGAAATGTCCAACCACAGCATCTCCCACACCCGTTTCGTTCACCAAACAGATTGTCTCAGTTTATTGACCTGACTGCTTCACTGGCTTTTTCAGTATGAATGTAGTTTCTGGTTGGGGACTACTGCAGTGCTCTGGCTGATTTCTTTGCTAGATAACGCCTGTATTTTGTATAATTCATGACGTAAACTGTTATTAGGTTTCAGGATGTGTTCCACAAAGCTGGCATCAGAACTGCTTAAAGGACTAAAGAGACAAACTCTTAGTGTTGCACTGTTCTTCTTATAGAAACACTGCCATTAATACCCAGATAAACCATATCGCTCTACCCAACAGTTCAAGTTGTAGATCACAAATCATACAAACTGGAAAGTATATGGATATACACATATACACACGTCTCATGTTTTCATCTTTTTCTTTTAGTGTGTCATCTGTCTCACTCAGTTACCATACATGTTCTATCTGTATGCATGTATTCATTTGTTTTTAATATGATTTGCTTCTCCTGGCACAGCTTTTGAAATCACATCATGCAAACAAACAGGTTCAAGGTAGGCATCTCCATCTCCTTCAACTCTACCTGTGATACCTTTCTCTATCAGTGATAATCATGTTTCCTTCCATCTCATTCCTTCTTTTTTCACCTCACTTTTCTGATAGGCCTGTTGAAAATCTCAATTTTTCTGCCTTTAAATGTGTACTGTAATGAGCAGTCTTAAACTGATTCATCTCTGAGTAAAGCAGGGAAATGGTACAAAAGGAACCTGTTTTTGAATAGATTTAAAGATTTCAAAAAGTGATTTGTTTCCTTTGTATTATGAAATCCCATTCCCACATTTTTAGTCTGCGGCTCTCAGGGTGTCGGCCCTGCCAACTAGCAGCTTGCGTCATTTATCATCATGACTCACCAGCTATTACTACGCAAAACCAGCCAGCTCACAACCTGCTCCACTGTGCTTCAGTCCCGCTCATAGTCATTTGCTTTCATAGTATGTGACAGTGTCTCAGTACAGAAATTTTCTGGTAACTATTATATGTCACTCCTAACAAGCATTTACTTTTTTTTACCTGCAAAACTACAGTTATTAGCAGCCTGCAGAGGAGCTTATTGTGGAGTTAGGAGCAAATGTCTCACTAATTAACTGATGAGCAATACAACATTCAGGACTTGTGTGTTTGTCACTGTTTTTATGTCTCCTCAAAGGCCAAGGACATGCAGCAGATGGTGAAGCTGGAGGAGGAGATGGACCGCAGACCTGCCACAGTGGTGTGAGCGACTGAGACTGAGGCACGCACATATATGCGCACACATAAACACTCAAACATATGCGCACACGCACACAGGTGCAGAAACACTCCACCACAGCAAGCCCTCTATAACCCACACACAGACAGAAAGTAGCTCTGCCCACTTCTTTTTTCCATCTGTTCATTCACCCGCTCTCTGCACCCTAACTCTAAGCACTAACTTTAAACCACTGAGCCACTGGTGCTTTTCACTGTATGACAAGGGGTTTAACAACTTATTGAGTAAGGAAATATTACCTCGGAGATGAAGCAGCAGAGTCAGATGCATCCCCTCTTCCACTGTATGTAGATCTAAATTCTTCATCACCCTCACTGTTCTCTGTGATCTATGGGCAACGGGGCTGCAGCTATTGGTGGAAACACACACATGCAAACACGCTCAATCACAGGTCAGATGAAGTGGACAGGCGTTCCCTTTTTGACTTGTTTTCCATTTTTTTAATTGGTACCCGAGTAACTGCTCCAGAAACAACGTGGCTGAGGGGAGAAGAATATGTATAGGATGTGTCATTACAGCACAAATGAATAAACTTTGTGAAATCCACTGTATGCTACACACAGTCCTGTCCTGAGCACTTTGTATGTAATAGGCCATCATAACAATGTGGAAAATGTAGCAGTGCACTACTAGAACTACTGGTTTTCTGTATTTCAGTAAGAATGTATTTTAAAAGAAACTATGAAGGAGAAGCAAACCCTCAGTGTCATCTAACTTCACAAAAGATGTATTATTGACTTTTTGTTACTCAGCAATGCTGACTATTAAAAGGACTCATGATATAGTTGAGTCAGAAGACTATGAAGGGAACATGGGAGATAATAGTCACTAATGATGAGATAATTTCTGTTAAATGTAGTCTTAATCGTTATTCCCTTGATATGGTGCCTCATTTCCCCTTAAAAATGCAAAACTCCTTAATATAATACTCTTTACTCGCAACTTGGGGCTCAAAATCATGTTTACTATGCAAAAGAAAACTAACAAACACATGATTCCCTCAAATTTTAAGATGTTCAAACCTCAATTATTTCCTGTAACAGTTAACAAGTCATAGCTAAACGTTTTATAGCTACAGCACCCAAAATGAGGTTGTTTTGTATACCTTTAATGCACTACGGAAAGTTTCAAGCTAAAAACTGAAGCAGTGTCATAATATGTAAACTTAGATATAATGAGCTGGACAACTTCTAGCGATTACAAATTTAAGTAGAGTTACAATTGGTCTTTACATTAAGGAGTTTTGTGCTCTGAGAATCATGTCAAAGCTATAAATGAATCCCTCCTCGGCAGCACTTTATTTCTGCTCTAATTCTTTTAATTGACTGGTCCTTTACCATCAGACAAGAACTTTGGCCAACAGAAGTTGGCACCATCTCATCTTGTCAGTTTCCCACTCATTAATTCATTGTTGAAATGAAGTGCTCCCTTAATAGCTTCCTGACTGCACCTTAGCAACCTCAGCTAGGAATCCCCATCGTTTCCCTGTTCGCCTCCAGTCGGAGGATATAAGACAACTCTAACAGATTTGTAACAAAGTCTGTGACGACGCTGCCAAACACTATCCATGCTGGGGATTTTAGACAAGGTCTCCATCCAGCCATGTCCCAGAATGGCTCCCCTTAAATGTACAGAACATTTAAGAAAGCATCACTTAACAGCCCAGGTCATACTGCCAGACAGAAACTACTGCAGAGGGAGAAATGTGACACAGAAGTACCATTATGAAGTAATCCTATGGGTACTGTAGTATTGTGCACATATAATCATGCCAGGTATTGCATGGTGTAACACTAACTGAAAGCAGCCAAAATGAAATGAAATCACAAATAGCTGAGTATAAAACACCTCTAGATATTTTGACCTAATTTTTTTCTTTTATTCTTCTGTAATTCACTTAGAAAGTAGATGGGATGTTCTTGTATATACTGGAATGTATGTAGTTTAATTTACTTTTTGACCAATTGCGTTATGTCATTCAAGGGCTCGGGGATGAAGCGAGTCTGCTGGAAATTGGGGAAGGACATTTATTAACCACTGGGTTTTCTCGTTTGTTCTTGTTTCTGTTTTCCAGTCTGCCCTCACTGCACCACAGAATACAGTATAAAACTCTCACCACATATCTAGTGCAGAGATAAATGAGTAAAAAGTGCTTTCAAAATTTTATTCCATCGCTTTCAAATGTGCCACTCAGTGTCTGTTAGGATGTTTAAATTATTTTATGAATGATAAAATGCCAAATTAAAGGGTTATTTATATGAAGAAATATATATAAATAAATGAATATGTATATTATATATATTAGATATAACGTGTAGTTTAAGATTATTATGTTTGTTAGAGGCTTTTTTGCACTAGTTGAATGTTTATGTTGTGTGATTACATGTAAACTTTGGCTCTAGTTTGTCAAAAAAGCAGATTATTTTTGCAGAGCAACATCACTGATTTGAGTTCCTCGGTTTCTACTGTATCTTCTCTGTTTTCTATTTTAACTGTAGCTTGTCAACAAACCATTTTGTGCGCGTTTTTGTATTTATATTGTATTGTTGAACTTATAGCAATGAAAATACTGTTGTTATCCAGCTCCTTTAATACTGTTTTATAGTATGTGTATGAATAAATCCAGGTGTAAAATGGGACTAAACCCTGTGGCTTAGTTGTGCTTTCTTGTGATTGTGGTCTGTCCCTAATCTTTGCCCTTATAACTGTATGGATGGAAACCATGCATGAATATACTAAAGTAACTCAACAGTCAAAGTACTATATTGGGCCTATAAATAAAAATAAAAACTGTGTTTTGTACATAACAGCACTACAAATTATATTCTCGAAACTCTTTAAAACGCTGTTCTAACTTCACCGGGGATGTTCGTCTCCTATCTGAGATGTGATCGGTGTTTTGAAAACGTCTCAAGTGGAGTCACCGTCGTAGGCCACATTCATTGTGTACGGCGGGGGTGCGCAGCGCGCTCACACACACCCCAAGCACTTTATTATCAAACAGAGACCAAACAGTCTAATCACATTCAACAAGCGCGGGGTAGATTCATGTCACAGAGACGCTTTTTGTCATTATAAGCACAGTATTTCCATTAGAAAGGCGAACAAAGAGCGGTAATGATGTTTGTGTTGCCTGGTAACTCCGCGGCTTCCTCTGGATATATAAAGGTCTGTTGGCTGGTTTGGCAGCGCTCAAAGGATCAAAGGAGACCTGATCAGACCTGATCCTGGTTGTTGGACTATGACATTTCTCTGACGGGGGTTGAACCGGTTCAGAATCATGCGCAAGGCCTCCGGGAAGTCTGGTGAGCAAACAGGCACCAAGATCCTCCTGGAGGCAATGTCCAAAGATCAAGTCCACCTGGCGAGGTTTGTCCTGGACGCGCTGGACGGGGAGATCGTGGACTCGGTCACAGAAGGCGCACGGACGCCCCTCATCTGGTCTGTCCTCCTGCCGGACGGACAGACTCGGTCTAAGTTTGTGGAGCTCCTGCTGCAGAGAGGAGCTGGTGTGAACTGTCAGGACGGCAAAGGGCGCACCGCACTCAGTCACGCCTGTGAGAAAGGCTACCTGGATGCTGTGAAGCTCCTGGTCCGAAGCAACGCGGACCCGGAGATCGTGGACTGCTGGGGGAACACCGGGCTGATGTACGCGGCGGTAGCAGGACACTCCCACGTGGTCGAGTTTCTGGTGAGAGCTTTCAAGAGACTCGGTCTCCAGATAGACAGGCAAAATAAAGTTGGCAACTCTGCTGTCGAGGTAGCGAAGTTACTGGGCCACATCGAGTGCATCTCTGCGCTGACCATCAGCTCCAGAAAGAGCCGCCCGTCCGATGGCGGCGCTCAGGCCACCGCGCAGCAGCGACTCGGTCTGAGATGCGATGCTTTAAGTGACAAGTTTGGGAGTAAAGTTGAACATTTACCGAACAAACCCGAGCTCCTCAAAATGTGTAATTCTACCGATTGTTTAGTGGCTCAAAACTGCACATGGCAGCCGAGGCTTCAGTCAAAGCAGAGAGCACTACCGTCCATGGACTCTATAGAAGAGTCTATAGAGGAGCCTGCACAGGAATTGGATTTATCCGGAGTCCGAAACCCTAAGACCCCTTCCACCCACTCTCCCAACTTTAAGCATCTTAAACCCGGGGACAGATTGACCAACACTGATGATCACCTCCCCTCTCTACTACGGAGCTGCGAGGCTCGAAAGTCGCCTTTCTTTTCCCCTCGGTCCAGCAGAAACACACACAAACCCAGTGCGACCTCCGCCCTGGGAATCCTACTGACTCCCATTCCCACAAACAAAAACCCAAATCAATCGGCAGCAGAAAAATCCAAAATGGCTGACTTCAGTATTCAGAGATGTCTTGACAGCTACTACCAGAAAATATGTAGTCTGCCGACCAGTATGCTCAGCCCGGCCCCTCCGGAGCGCACACTGGTGCCTTTGCGTAAATCCAGAACATTGAGGCGGGAGGCGTCTCCCAGCAAAGCAGAAGCTCCTCAGTTCACAGCACCAGCCGACGCCGCTTCGACCGTGACTTTCCCCGCGCTGGGCAACAAGCTCTTGCGCCGATTTACGTCCCTGGAATTTAAAAATGACATAGAAGAGTTGGATGCGAAGTTTCAGAAGTCAGGACGTATTCCGAGATCGGAAACTTTCCCCCAAAGCACAAAACATCCCCAGATTGACAGTAAAGCCAGCATCGACAGCATCAGCTCCGTCAAGTGCGAGTTTGACTTTCACTTCAGAGCGCCTAACTCTTAGAACACACGGCGCGCCGTGCGTAAAAACTGCCATGAGTTAGCTGTACGCACCACAACTAAAGACAACAGGGTTACTGTTCGAACTGGTCTCACCAAATAGACAATATAAGACAACCAACTACGCTACTTTTCTGAATTCACTCCAGATCAAAACTGTTTGAGTCGAAAACCAGAGGGACAGGAAGAGAAGAAAAATGAAGCTAAAAGAACCTCACCACGATTCAACAACTGGAAACAGTTAATACATCAGCAGAAATGTGTGCGTTAATACCAGCACCTGCCGGCTGGACACTGTAGCTACACATTTAAAATGTCTTACTTCTAGTTGCAGCACAGACAGTGTTGAGCAACATTTGCCACTCCTATCAGAGTAGGAGGGGGCTGCATCGAAGGTAGAGGGGGTGATGGGTAATGACTTAAAAAATCATTCAGGACTGTATTGTGTTGTGCAACAATGATTGATAGGTTCTGTAGCCCACCTTTCAGCACAGCAATGCAGGTATGTCAGGTGATCTGACAGCTATTGATGCTAATAGTTGGTGCAAAGAATCAAATCCGACTATCTGAACATGGCACACAGATGCGAACTGAAACACAGGCAGTCAGAGAATATTACCGTCTGCAGTCTTTACAGTGCTATTGTTCGGATGTCGTTTTTGTTCTGACTGGCGAGTTTGGTGTATATGTGAGCCCGTGCAGTCCCAGACGGAGGCTGCTGTTAATGTAAATGTATTTAGGCTAAACCTAAGGTGTCATAAAGCCAGAAGAAAATTATACTTCCAGTTCTTGTAGGTTATCATAACTTCTGAAACGTTTTTCAATAGATGTCACGACAGAGGAATAAACACCTTCCTACTGTATGACGATTTTCTTCGTTGTGTAAATTCAGTGTAATCCGATTCTATCAAATGTCAAAAGTGGAAGATTTCAGGTTTTAATCTGTGTTGCAGCTGTAGTCTCAGCCACTGTCAGCTGTAACCGTGCAGAAGTGGAGTTTGGGAGAGGGAGGGGGATGGGGGGAGGTGGTGGGTGCTGTCGGCGTTTCCCTCCAGACATACATCATTTCAGCCCATCCTACAGCTGCTACCACAGAGATGGAGACTACAGCATTGCGGGAATAACTGAGACTGTACGCCGAGTCCTCCCTTACACGAGACAAATGCAGGTGACGGACTTTTAATTTCAATACAATCCTGTTTTTCCTGGCGTTAATATGTAGGAGAGCGGTGTGGCAGCTGTCACCGGGTTAAAGCCTGTGAACTTGGAGAGGGAGGTCGGTTTGGACGGCCAGAACTCATCGGTGCCGACTGCTTCTGTAGTGCGAACCGGATCTCACGTCCAACCTGGAGACATTTTTGCTGCATTCACGATGATCTGAGCGTGACTCCTGGGCGCTGAGTAGAAGCATCCCTCCTCTCTCTCTCTCTCTCTCTCTCTCTCTCTCTCTCTCTCTCTCTCGTTTCCCTTTCTTTCTCTCCCGCCTTACCTATCTGTCTCTTTCGTCTCTCTTTTCTTTTCGTGGGTTCAGCACAGGCTGCCCAGTCAGTAAGCCCCTTTTTTTCAGCGCTGGGGAAGCTGGGAGAGATGGGACGACTCGGTTTCAGCACCACGGAGAGCGCACGACTTTTGCTGTTCACTGTGTTTGGTAAGTAAGTGTGTGTCTTTGTGTCTGTCGTGACTCCACTGCGTGTGCACCTACTGTGCGTGTTGCAGCACGACAGTGTATGAGAGTGTGTATTTGTTCTCGTCTCTATAAGCTGGAACGGCTCGCCTTTTTTTTCGTGCTCACATGAATATTAAAGTGGTCCAAACACGATGACAGTTGCAGCTCATCACTTCCTGACGTTGTTTAGACTGCAGCCGGTGGCGTGCTGTTGCTCTCCTGAGACTGCAGATTTATGTCCCCAGTGTTTTAACCCGATTTTGACTTTGCCGTGAGGGAACATAGGTGACATGACAGTGATCTTCAGCTAAACTCGCAGCACCCATCACGCCTCTGTTTATGCTGATTCTGCATGTTTTGGTGCGTGCGTGAGCGTTGGTGCCACATCTGTTACCCCCTTTGACAGGACCCCCGCCCCCCAATGTTATGTTGTGATCCATGTGCCAGGTGTGCTGCTGCTGTCCGTGGTGCTGGCGGAGGAGGAGGGGGAGAACCTATCTGGGCTCTCCAACAACCCGGAGAAAGCCATCTTCGCGGTCCGGGAGAACGGAACAACATGCCTGATGGTGGAGTTCGCCGTTAAATTTCTCGTGCCGTATGACGTGCTCGCGCTCAACGGGATAGACGTAAGGAATCCCCCCGGTGCATTTTAATGCATGTGGGCGCTTTAAAAATGAAACGCAGAGGGTGATTCAGGCTTCTAACATGCATTAAATGTCCTTTGTGTCTTGGACATCAAAGATTTATCCGTGGTACGTAACGGAAGTTGAAGTTTAAAAAAAGGCTTTACAAACGAATATTTTAACATTCAACAAAATTGACTGTTTCTGCTCATATTAGTAAGGGATGTGTATTTTACGTTACACTGAAACATTACATTAAAATTGGAAACGGGTTTTTAGTGTGCAGTCATGCGTAAAATGCTGACGGTGCATTAGGTCCCATCATCAAGAAAAGGAACATATTTTTCGATACTTTATATTCATCAAATGAATAACTTACATTTGTCTCTGTTGTCAAGAACAACTAAAACATAACCAGGTATGTTTTTTGCTTGCTCTAAGAGCTGGTGCGTAAAAATGGAAGCCAAATGCTTAAAAAAAAAAAAGTCTTCCTTGGGCGACCTTTCAGTCCGGGACCTGGCCTAGCTGCCACATTTTCACACCTGCCCCATGTGTCTTTTTGCAGCTGATCACCGAGCAGGCGTCCTTCACTCTACCTCGTGGTGCAGAAATCGAGGGAAAATGTGGGAGCACGGAGTCAGAAATCCACATATCCTGGAAGAACGGCGCCTACGTTTTCCGCATCTACTTCTCTAAGGTGGGCGACAAAAGCCTGAGCAAAGCCATATAACGTAGATCGGAATCATATCTTGGAAAAGTCAAGTCAAGCCAAAGTCAATGTCAGCATTCATTACAAAACGGAAATGTATCTCCTTCCACTGAGTTTGTTTGGTTCCTGCTATTTCAAAGTCTTTTCCCTTGAATTTATTACTGCAGTTGCTGATTAACGCGGATGTGTTTTGGTAAAAAAAAACAAAAAAACCGAATGCGTTAGTTTGAAAAGTCCAATAGTGAAACAAGATGTAACTTTTGAGGGTTAGGCCATTTTTTGCAGTATGTCTGACCTGCAGACGCCTGTGTTTCCTAATGCAGGAGTTCCGGGACACGGGCATCGAGGTGTGGAAGATCAGCAAGGTCCAGTTCGTCTACGACACCTCGGAGACATCGCATTTCATCAACGCGTACAACCGTGAGTGTCCGTACAGTAGCAACTCAGCACATTTCTGTCCCGCCTGCTCTGATCGCATCTCGCTCTCCTTCCTCTCACATTAGCGCTGAGCTGTGATGAGCTGCAGGGATTTACGCCACAGTGGGAGGCTGATCCTGCCTGTTTAGCTGACCACACGCGTTTTATCACGATTATCATTGTTATTAGTACTGGTAGTAGTAGTGGTACATTTCACATCAAATTAGCAACAGATCCTCTGTGATTTCACAAATCTTATTGTTAACTTTAGACCTTTTGGGGGTTCACTCTTTCTTAGTTAATATTTAACTTTGTCTAAATGTTTCTATATATATATATATTTATTTATTTATTTATTTTTTTAATATATTTTATTATATATATATATATATTTTAAGACTTTCTAGGTTTTATTGTTTCTATTGTTGTTGCCTACCACAGGGCCATCCAAATTATACACAAAAAAAAACATAAGTTATTAAGGTTGAAGACACAATTGTACAGAATTGAAGTTACATCAATATTACTTCTTGTGTATGTCATATTCCTAAATGACTTCCTTCCTTTCCAGCTGGGAAGCACACAGCCAGCACACACCACCTGTCAGCCCTGGTGACCCCCGCCGGACGTTCCTATCTGTGCACAGCACAGCAGACATTCACCCTCATCTCTAGCGACCACCAGAAGGGCATCACCATGTCCATGTCTGACATCCAGATCCAGCCCTTTGACATTGCCTCTGACTTCATGTTCAGTGAACGTAAGAAAAACTAAAAAAAAACGATGCCGCCTTTTTGAGAAACACCGTCATTAAACACAAGTTGACCTTTGCCACTGAGATGATGACATTAATCTTGGAGTGAGGGTGCTATGGCCATACATCTGTGAGACACACACACGCACACGCACGTGCACACACACGTGCACACACACTTCTGTGGCTGTGGGGGGTTATTGCTGCAGTATGAAGAGTACTTTGGGCTGCAGAGAGAGAGAGAGAGGGTAATGAGGAAAAAAGGGGGGTGGGGATGCAAGAGAGACAAAGAGATGCAAAGAAAGAGAGAGAAGGGTGGGGTCATTAGGACTTTATGTGTGAGTGCAGTCATATCTTTCCCTTCAATGCAGCTTTTATAGACATACTGAATGAACCTGGTCGTCCTCTGGAGCCAATCACCTTGGAAGAATCATTTGCTCCGAGTTGCTGTAAACTAGGCTGTGCTATGCTTCACTGCCTTCCTTCTAGGGTGCATTACTGCTGCCCACAGGGAGAAACACCTTCAACACAAAGCAGCACACTGTACAGCAGGTATAGCCAGTTGTGGCTTTGGTGTCCTCCTTCCTCCTTACAGACATACATTATATGAACAGATGGGGGTTTGCTGGACAACATGCATTTAGCTGAGCACAGAACAGGAGAAGAGAAAAAGGTTTGAAATGTTTGTCATTTAGCTAATTGCACACAGATTTTCCTGTTATCCACTCACATTTGTCTGTCACTCTCACTCTCACACACACACACACACACACACACGCTTTACCTCTTTAAAAGTCTTAAAGAAGCCACGTGATGGACATGGAGGAATATGTCTGAAATTAATGTCCAAAACAAGTATAATAAAGTGAAAACATTAGTACAAACTAGAAAACATATTTACAGTGTTTTTATGGATGTATATTATAGCTATTGTGTTATATATTGAATTTCTATCAACAATGATACAAGAACATGGCTGTGAAATATTTTTTATATAGTTAATACACTAACCTCATAAAACATTTTACAGACTAAACAATTACTCAAGAAGATTTTCTGCAGTTTTCAATGGTGAATATAATTGGCAGTTTCAGCCAAAATATAAGAGATTTGGTGTAGTATAAAATATTAGTTAGGTTAGGTAGGTATTTCAAAAGAACACTGAATCATCATTGATATTGCTGACCATACAGAGACATTCTTAATACATCTACAAACCCAGCAGCCCTTTAGAACCCCTGTTAGTCATTTCAGTCTCCACAACATGCTGACTGTATTCATTATTCCCATTTCTGCAGCCTACAAGTGTATCACTGACCAGAGGGAACGCCTGGAGGAGACCCTCCCCCTAGTCCTGGGCTTCATTTTGGGCCTCATAATCATCATCATGCTCACTATTTACCACTTCCACCTGAAGCTGACAGCAAACCAGCCCCAGCTCCCCAGAGATCGCTCCCTGTACAAGAACATGTAGTCAGCAGCAGAGTGGCAGCTCCTTCAGCTCTCTCCAAAGCAAACCTGCTAAAAGACTTGTCTCCTCAATGTCCCAGGCCTAACACCACCAAGGAAAGTGCCCTGCCATGGACTAATTCCCTGACAGAAATGTGTGTAGCCTGTACCTATAGGCCAACTGGAACTTTGGAAGAGCTAAAATTTGAGTTATTGGGACAGTGGGGCCAAGCATGGATGTAGTTGGAGGGTCACCCACCAAAATCAAATTTTCCTGGCTGCTGTATTGAATCTTAATGCCATAAATTCATAGTCTGCATTACAGTGATGAGAATTTTGAAAATGACCAGCCAATCAAAGGTTACAGTTTTTTTCCTGACCTCACTGGGGCCTACTTTGTCACTACTTTGAGCCATTTTTATTCAACTTCTCTTTGAAATAAATTTCAGATATTGCCTGAGCTTCTGCTGCCATATGCCAACAGTTCATCACCCTCTCCTCTCTTCCTCTCTCTGAAACTGCTGCTATATTATTTCAATACCTATTGTTGGTTCTGTATTTGCTAACCTTTAATTTCATTTTTGAATGCAGCCATAGTGTTGACAGTGGACAAGTCTTGTAATGTGTGCAGTACAGTGGCATTCAGAGTCATTAAGAGTTGCAATGTTCTTGCTTTGACTTCAATCTTTTCTCCCAACAGATATATGGAACATATCAAAAAAGGAAGAAAGAAATGCATAAACATCTGGTTAAAAAAATAAATAAATAAACATCTCTATTAATAATGAAAAATAAATGAGAATGCCATGAGTGTTTATGAAAGTACAGAGATTATTAAATTAAAAAATAAAATGTGTATAATATTTTCAGAACAAAGTCTATGCATAAACCTCTGCTGATGCAATCTTGTGCAGCAATCTTCTGTTCATTGAAATAAATTGCTGGAATCATCTGTACACCTCTGTCCAGTCATTTCTGCTATCCTATCACATTGGTACAGTACAATCTCTACAATCGATAAATGTCACTGTTTCTTTGCTATTGTTTAAAAAAAAAAAGTAAAATTTTCCAAAGAAAAAGTGTGATTGGAAAAAAGTGATGGATACACCTATCAGTAGAGAAGCTGCAGGGATGAAGTATTGATTTTGTGTCTGAATCTGGGCTTCAAAGGAAACGAAATATGAACAAATCTAATTGAAAGTAAACAGAGCATTTGTGTCAGCTACACCTGTTTGTTCAGAAGTGTGGATGACATACATCATCCTCAGTCAACAACACACCAAAGTTGCAGTCCCTTGATCTAGTTTTTTTACTTGCTTTACTATTGAAATGATCTTTATCAAAGGTTAATTCAAGAATAAGAGTAATCCCACTACATCTGGAACACCTGCACCATTATGGGATACAAAGGATTGTTGTGACACTGTCCCTGTGAATAGTCAACAATAACATCCGATAATACCAATGCATCTGCTACAGAGCTGAATTGATACGGGGCCAAAAAAAACAATAATTTCAATAATTTTATATATTAATAATAATTTGACATTTTTTTAAGCTACAATGTCAAACAATGTTATATATTTTTCTCCAATTAGTTTTTGCTGATTCTTTTTGTCTTATGTGACAAAAACTGAATTTTGATTGATAGGTTTCTTGCTGTTAGACAAAACAAAGATGAGCGTGAAAATGTTTGAGATTTTAGAGAACGAAACCATTAATTGAGAACAGATTAACTGGTAATTGTTATTTGCAGTCCTGACCATTATTTCCTTGAGATCATTTTTTTTCTATTGGCTAATATTTTAGATTTATAAATCCTTATGTAGCATCAGTCAATAATCTTCTCTGCTTTGACTGAATGTAACATTAATTCACAGAATAAACATACTGAGTGCGTTCTACACGGTCAGCTCAGTTATTGTTATGTTTTGACAGAAGGGTTTGTCTGTTTTGGTTAAAAATATTTCAGTCAATTCGTCATCAAGAATGTCCACCATCTCTGAATATCCATAATGTCCTGGCAGGAAAATAAGTGGTTTAACACATAGTTGTAGCCCATGGGATCACAGTGTAGCAAAAGAAACATAGTAGCTATAGATAGCCCTTAACAAAATCATCCAATAACAGCACAAGCAATGAAATTTACACAAAATCCACAACAATAAAAAAAAAAAAAAAACGACAACACTTCATGTTATCCTGGGTTTCTACTTAATTAAAAGGAAATTATGAAGAAAAAAAAAAAGCAAAATAAATAAATAAAAATGCAGTTGACCTCAAATCCCCTCACATCAACAACACAAAGACAATGTCAGAGCAACAGAGCAAACTCACAACCAGAAACTGAGCCTGAAACCCACTGAGCAACAACTTCACCAAAAAACACGACAGAGCAGCTTCTGAATGTCCTCAGAAATGATCAACACCAAACAAGTTTAACAGCAACAACAACAGCAACAACAGAAAGCTTTGTTCATGTAGATTTTTATGGCCGGCTAGTACGGCGGCCGAGAAGGCTCATTGCACTGCAAACACCACAACGCAACGAAAAGAAGCCGTAAAGCAAATTAAAGAAGAAAAAAGGCTACGGACAGTATCAGACGGAGAATAAGAAAAAGAGGGCAAAAACTGAAAAGTGGCACGTTGTTTTTCATGAAACTTATATCAATGTCAAAAGTGCCTTCACTTGCAATGTGTTATATTTAGGTCACCGCCAAAGTTAGGATGATTACCTTCTTATCAATCCTAACGCTAAATAGCCTAGCTATATGAATATAACACACTGGAAAGTGCATTCTGCTATTGTTATTAAAATAGCAGTTACATAAAATAAATGTTTCATTTACTTTTGCTTCTCCTCCTCTTTTATTGTCCCCGGTAACCCGGGCCACTTATATAATGGGACCGCACACTTTGTTTTGTTTTGGTTTCTTTCTCTCTCTCCTTTTTTTAAATGAATTAGCATCTCAGTTTGTTTATTTGTGCTGTGGTGTTTGCAGTGCGGCGAGCTTTCTCGGCCATCGCATGTTAGCATGTTCGCATGTTAGCCTAATTATCGCACAGTCGCATTAACTCACCCGGTGCTGAGGTCCATGGAGTCCCGGCTGAGGTAATCCAGTTTGTTCCGTATCTTTTACAAATTTCAATCCAACAGCCAAATGAGCTAATTTGGGCCTACTCGAGGCTAAATAAAGTCCAGTGTTATAAAAGTGGGGGTCCAAAGTTTAGAGTCACTCAGGACATCCGGGCTTGTCTGTAAACACACAGGTGTAGCTGATGACAGTGACGCAGTGCGTCTGAACTGGACCATCCAGGACAGCCAACAGGATGTGAGCAAAAGTCGCTCTAACTGTCTGATTATGTTTTTATCAAAGAAGGCTCATTCTGGAATATTTTATTGATAGAAAATACTTTAATGCAATTCTTTTCTCTTTTGCGTAATTTTTAAGAATACCCGCCAGTATGCTGCAAGCGGCCTCTGAAAGCCCACAGTGTGTAATTTGTCCACAAACAGACTTAAATGCCATATCCAAATAGGCTAAAATAATAATTGTATGCTTCCCTAACATGTCTGTTGAGAAAAGGTTCTTAAATCATAAATTAAAGTAAAAAAAAAAAAAAAAAATTAAACTGTTAGCTGAAAGCAGGACCAACAGCCTCCATGCTGGTTTTTGATTTACCTATACATTTAACCACGTCCTACTCCAGTTCAGCGTTGTATTTTGTGAATATGTCGCTGTATTATATCATTCACCTTAATTGTAACCCAGTGACTCCACAGTCTGTTTGCTCGTCATCGATGCCCTGCCCTGCAGTCCAACTGGCCCCGGTGCTTGTGCTTTTATTTACTGGGCTGTTGGTAGAAGAACCTCTCTCTGAGAGAAAAGCTCCAGTGTCTGTCTCTGTCTTTGTTAGATCAATATCCCATTATAGTGTTTCAGAGGGAAATGGCTTAGAGAAAAGAAAGAATAACCTCATATATTATGTCTGCATCGACCCATGATGTGTCTTTCTGGTTTGTTTTGCTCTGTTTAGAGGTGAAATAGTTGAAAATGAGAACTGTTGAATTTAGCAATATGGAAGACCAAAACAGCACTGAGACATAAACTGTTGATGGCTGAAAGGAAGTACTTTGAATATTCAGACATTATGCTATTTAAAAAAAAAAATCTCTGCTTGATATGAGACACAGAGAGAGGAAGAGGAAGAAGAGGACACTGTAGAGGGTAATGAAGGAAAAATTCATGCAACACATCTCAATGTTTTTATGGGCGCTTTTTTAATTGAAACCAGCTTCACTGATAACAAACATGCAATATCACTGTACAAGCCAACACCACAGATAAGTGTTACTCATTCAAGTCCTGACACATTGTCAAGGATTAGCCAGCTGCACACACACAAACACACACTCGCACACGCAGACTCTCAGATGTTGTAAAGAGATAAACACTCACTACCTCTTTTGCTCTTTGACACGCACGGACACAAGCTTGTGCACAAACACACACTCACATACGCACAGTCATATTTACATATCACAGTGAATGATGGGTAAAAATGATGCAGGGAGGAGGATTACACTGTTCTCCCGGTCCGACCAGAGATGAGAATGGCAACACAGTTTTAGTGATAGCGAGTGTGTCTCTGACTGAGGTGGGATAAGGAGTGAGATGATGACAGTGAGCATGTGAGTAGAAAACCAGACCTTTCATCAGCATCCTAAAATCTGTGCGGTAGGTGGGCGTCTTGGATGGGGGCCTGTTAGCATTTAGAGAAACAGGATGAGACTCCTAATATAAAAGAAAACAGCTCTGTGTAGAGTCAATCTTTTTTTTTTTTTTTTTTGTCAAATCCACTCAATCTTTGCTGCATTTAAATGCATGGTGTAATTACAGTATAGTAAATACAGGGCTTCATGGTTTCATAAACAGGTTTGGGGTATTGCTTGGATGATGTAACAAGTGATATAACTGTCTGCCAATGCACCTTTGAAAATGTAAATCAAAACCCAACGAAACAGCAAAAGAAATTAAACAAAAAAGGCCACACTACCAAAAAATAAACCTTCAATTCCAATAAATAAATAAATACTTTAAAATGTTATACAAAATTCTGACACCCTTTTTTCCAACATTTAATGGAAGTTCTGTCTACAAATGTAAGATAATAAATATATTTAGTACTTTTAGTAACAGTTAGGTTTAGGTGGGTTTATTTGGGATATCTCATATCTTTAAGCAAAAACTGGATTATAAACAGTAGGAAAGATCTCTGCAGAAACTCTGTTTAATACTGCTCATATCACAATGGTTACGACACAATAAAATACTGCAAATTATCAAAACTGTACAGAAAAACTTACAAGTTTCTCTAAAATACATTTTCACTGTTAGTGTGTGAGAAGAAAGATACAAGAGAGCTTGTCTCCATCTGACCAACTGAGCAGCAGCCTGTCCTTTGTAGGGGCTGATGACGCAGTAGCCGTGTGACAGTCAGTACTGGTCAAAATCTGCTCTCACTGCACACAGCCAATTGTTCAGCCCTCTGCTGCTCTGGTCTGGAGCAGAGCACCAGTGCCCGGGTCCTTCCATCTCGCCACAGACGCTTTGAAGCTCTTGCTGATGGCTGCTGCAACTCTACATGGAGCTGAAGACTCATGGACTATTAAGAGAGAAGGCCGCAGCAGGCCGAGCAAGTCCACACATTTCTATTGGACGTCTATTGAGTTTCTCTGGCACGGTACACTCTTCTACTCCATTTCAGTTTAAAAAAAGTTGACTTTTTTTTTTCTTCTTTTCCGTGTCATGTGTTTTTTAAATGTATTCCTTAGATATTCCTCTAGCTAATCTACGTCACGGTTACAGGTGTGAGTGTTAGTGGCGAACCCCCAAGAGGTGGACTGTTTTGGCTGAGTGAGGGCAGTGCCACCCTAGTAGTGTGTGTACAGTGTGTGTGTTGTTAGTGCAGAAGTGGGCATGTTTGGGCCAGCCGGTCAGCGATGGCGGTAGTGTCTCATGAGAGGGACAATGCAGGAAGGGGGTCCCGACAGCTTGAGGAAGGGGTGCTGGAGGAGTTCCTGGGCTGTGGCTCTCTGAGAGGGTTCCCTCACCAACATTAGGTCCAGGAAGGATCGCAGTACTGAGGAAACCTGGAGATTGCAAGCAATTGTTTGATTCTGGTCCTTGTTCTCATCTTAACTGTGAACTCTGAGGGGAAATTAATCCTGGCAGAAATATATGCACGGAAGACCTAGAAGATAAAGGTACTTTGGTTGCTTATATTTGATTGACACATCTACCTTGTGTGACTCTTTTAGTCGTGGCGGCAGGTTGTCTCGTATCCTCCTCATGGCCTGCAGAGGGGGCTCATTAAAGTAAGGGGGCTCTCCATCCACCATTTCAATCACCATGATCCCTAAAGACCAGATATCCACCTGGACACAAACCAGCATGTTCATTTTCATCAGTGCAGTTGTGTGCAGTCACTGTTCTTTCTTTAGCTCCTGTCCCATTATGCAGAGCATTGTTAATCCATGTGTGTTAGGTCCTTACCTCAGTTCCATAAGGTAGTCTGGAGATGACCTCCGGTGCCATCCAGTATGGCGTGCCCACAAGGGACTTCCTCTTTGGCACCTCTTTGGAAACTTGAGCACAAAAACCAAAGTCCGATAGCTTGATCTGCAAACACAAACAGACACCGTCCTGCTTTCAGCTTCCCCTCTCTGTCATGCAGGTGTCTTGACTTATAACTGAGACTGTGTTAGCTCTGCACCTCAGAGTCTGATGTCAAGAAGTGCACTGACCCATTGTGATTAAGAACTTTCATAGTAGACACTAATCCTCTGTATTAGTGTTTAATTATCCTTCAATGAATCATGTCTTATCAGCTCGTTCGGAGGCATTAGGCAGGATTTAATTACTGGGGAACAATTGGTAATTGATGATGATGACTTTCTGGCACTGGCTGTTGACAAGTAGCAGGAGTGGAGTGGTACCCAGAGAGAAGGTCAGCAAGCATGAGAGTGTGTGTTTAGAAATAACCAACAACAGGAGCAGGGGTAGTACTGTTAGTTAATAATACTAAAGGTAACTGTTTAAATAATGAGTACTCTGGCTTAATGACTTCCCAAAGAAAGCAGATTGAGTTGATAATATGTCTAAAAGACATACTAAAACACATAACACAAGCACACATGCACTTACCCTGCCATCACTGGTCAAGAGAATGGAGTCGCTCTTAATGTCACGGTGGATAACACCCTGGGTGTGCAGGTAGGACAGAGCCCTCAGCACTGACAAACATACTGTGGCTATCTGTTCCTCATTCATCCTGTAAAGACACACACAAACACACACACAAAGGTGTCAGGGATGAATATGAAATAAAAAAAGCATGTACTAGAAAACTGTATTTGACATTTGACATATTTGTTTTCTCATTCAGCCCATTAAAAACAGAAATAGAACTGAGAGAGGAATTGAAATGTATGAATCAGACAGATGCTTTTCCACATTTTCTAAACCCTCCTAAACAAATCTGGAGTAGAGAGCTTTTACTGACTGTGTTTGTTAACATTTAATTATTTTTCCTTTGGATTTAATCGTTACCCTCACTTGTGATGCACCATCTCGTGCAACCCAATTAAACAAGTTGCTATAGCCCAATGTTTTTGTGGAATAAAGGGACGAGTGGATGAGAACATAAGGGTTGTGCAGCATATCACTGTGATGTTCATGACATTTGTTACTAATGTACTTTAATGCCTGCCTGGACTGTGACAACATTCATATCAGCTGCTACAGATCACCTTCGATCATTGTTCTTTTGTTTGATGTGCTTTTAATGTGTCTACATGTTTCTGTGCTGTACCACAAATTGCCTCTTTGGGGACATTAAACATTTTTTTAAACCTAAGTCTAATTAGTTTGTTGTTTTAATTCATATACTTTTGTGTGTTTCTGTAATTGCGTTCTTTGTGATTTGTAGAAATAAAGAAAAATGGTATTGGTTATGTCATCAAGAAGATGACATAACCAATTACATGGTGTGTGTTTCCATATTTCAAGTACTCAAGTGATTTTTGAAAAAATTACAATCTTTATTAAGCTTCACACAGCAATGCATACGGGTCTGGCCAAAGACGTCATGGTCATCCTAAAGCAATTACAGTCCAAAATAACAGATAAGGAGCAGAGATCCCATTTAGAAATATCCCCCAGTGGCCTGCAGCTGCTGTCGCAGCCAGGAGGGTCCCATATGGAAAGACGAGGCCATGCAATGTGTCTGACTGAGTTCACACAGAAGCTCACAGCTCAACTGAACATCGACATCTAGACCCAGCTGGCCAGGCTGTGTGTCTGTGTGTGTTCACTCTTAGCTGATATCACATCGAGTATATCTGCAGAAATAGAGACACCCTCATTTGCAAACACGGACAAAGGAAATAACATATATTAAATATATGATGTGACATTGATATATGTAAAGTGCAGACACCCTTAGTCAGGCTTTATCTCTCTCACAATCATCTCTCTTTTCATCTTGCTCCTCTGTTGGAGTAGTCACTTAGAAACTTGGTTTATGTGAAACAACCCCCAGGCAACACACACACACACACACACATATATTTATATACACACACCTCACGCTGCAGCAGATTTTAATGTCACACATGTATGCATTTTACAATCACAAGAGATAAATGAGCTGTCTGCTAATGGAAAAACAACTGGCTAACTCAAAGTGAATGGGATGGAGACGTGTGCGCAAAAACAATTCACCTCTTACTGCTTCACCACCTCACTCAGACACACACCCAGACACACACTTGCATGTACACACACAAAGGAATAAACACAAAATCAAAAACAGATTCACTGAAATAGAAAATTGTTTCAAACACAAAGTAAAAAAGTCTTTTAATGAGCCTGCAAAGGTTGTCAAGGATTAAATTACACATGCACCTACGCACACACAAGCAGGTAGAGACAAACATGCAAACACACACACGCATGCACAGACAGACCCACACAAATACCAGCAAGCATAAATACATGCTTTCACACTTGCAGTGGATAAAATCCATGTGAAGTGCAGCTCATTAACTATCCCTAAAAGTATAATTGAAATTTGAACGTGATTGAAATAATTCAGCCATTCTGCTACTGCTGACTTGCCTGTGTGGGTTAGATGTGCCTGCATGTGTGCATGCAGATCTCGGTGTGTGTGTTTTCTGCCAACAACCAAGTGAGCTGATGAATCTTACACAATGGGAAGCAGGCAGCAGTTATTTCCACAACAAAAGGCAAAACGGAAATAGCCCAATGCTTTCACCTGGATAAATATGGCTGAAATTACCAAGGAAAAACACTGCTATATTCTTTCTGTCATGACTGTTAATTTATATAATACTTGATACTTAAAACCATGTGGGTAGTTTGCATTGTTACCAAACAAACAGAATCTATAAGATGATTTTAATGACATTTAGATACTAAGGGCCAATTAAGATATACTTTGTTCTTAAGTGTTACGATCTTAATGTGCAAAATTGAGAAATTTTCGTTCCAATTTTTACAATTATTTCAATATTCACCAAGCTCATGTGGACTGACTGTGAGGGAGGGAAGATGAAAAAGAGAAAATGAGGTGATTTAAAAGGCAAATGTGTGCTGAGTAAGATGCTGTGTACTGAGATTTCCATTCGTACTTCTAAATGCACTCATGCGTACTGAAACTCTCTCAAACACACACACTGAACACACAAACAGGCAAACATCTGTGTGGGTGACTGTTCAAAATACTTCACGGCAGCAGCAATGCTCAGCCTCACCAAAGTGTGTTATTAGTATCCAACACCGCACAGCACTAATGCTGACACTCCAAGCAAATGACTGTAATTAAACACCAAGCACAAAGTAAGCTTAAAACAATGAAGGAGCAGCTTCAACACATGACTCAACATCAGGGAAGCAAATAAAAAAAGTTGGAGATTGATTATTCCCAAAACTATCAACACCAGCACTGGATTACAGCCCATCTGCTTGTTTCTACAGGTCATCTTGCAAAAATCATCCACCTCTGTGAAGTTCCTCTTATGCAGTGCAAATGACCATATGAATTTTCTAACTACCATTTATGCGATTTTTGATGCCATTACCATCACCTGAATAGCAAATATTCGTTCATTCAGCCTTTTCAAGTAAAAATGCTCTCTCCTTATCTGCCTCAGCATTTGTCAGTACAGACTTGAGAAAAATTTACCTAACAAAACAGATACACTAAAAAAAAAAGTACAAAGCTGTGGCCTGATTTCTATATTATTCATTAAAAGTCTATCCAAAACAAGCTGTTAGTGTTCTAAAAGAATAAATTGTGTTTTTGCAGATTGATACCATTCATGCTGCCCATTAAAAAGCTACAGGCATCATAAAGACAGGTAGAAGAGGGAAACAGCTAGCCAGGCTCTGACAAAGGTAACTTAACATGCCTCAGCAGCTCTTGAGCTCACTAATGCAATACATTGTGTGGCTCATATCAACCAAATAAGATATAAAATGTTAACAGGCGACCTTTAGAAATGTTACAAGGAAGATTATCCTTTGACAGAGTCAAACGATTTGGTTATCTCTATGCTAAGCTTTATGCTAAGCTAACCCCCATCTCGCAGTAGGTTCATAGGTAGTGTAAAGTGGTCCTGATCTTCTCATTTAACAAGACATACACAAAGATGCATGTTTACTAAAACGGATGTTTACTAAAATGTAAACCATTTACTTTAACTGGCAATCATGTCCAGACATCATTTATTCGATTACTCATTTTGGAAGTGATTTCAAGGACTTTCATTTAAAGAAGTCCCTGTTTCGTTATATTTCAGAACTTTTAACGGCATACAGTGTGTGATAGTCGCTATATGCACCCATGGTGTCTCAGTGCTCCAGGTCCTGATACGCCTGTTTGTTGGTCTTTTCTTCAGTTGCTGTTAATCTTTTTCTCTATTTAAACATCCATTTTAGGACTTCAAAGGCATTTTACAGCTCAGTATGTCATATTGTGTATCTGTATTGAAGATTACCTGGTGTGAGTTACAATGTCAGTGAGTGCCCCTCCCTCCAGGAACTCCATGACAACCCACAGCTCATCTCCCACCAGGTAGCTGTTGTACATGTCCACCACATTTTCATGGTGGTAGTCCCTCATAATAACCACCTAAGACACACAGAGAGAGGAAATGGCTTTTAACATATGTTTACAATTAAATTTTTATTAACACAATCTACTTTCTTGGAATGTCGCATAATATAGAACAACCAAAAGCTTTTCCTACTAATGATATGTATCATTTGAAAAACATGGAATATGTTACTTAGGAATTATGTACTATTTCATTACTCTTTTAAATTTATTCATATGATTTCAATTTTTTTTTTATGTAACTTCCCTTTGTGTCTTGTTAACATATTCCAGAGGCATCATTATAAAAGGATTACATTCAGCAATTAATAGGATTATCTAAAGTAAATTAGTTCCCAAATGAACACCAACAGCTTTAGATCTGTGTTCACTGTACACACATGCTTAAATGCACTCTCTCACACACACACACACACACAGTAGCTCATAATAATAGTAGCAAGATATCCTACTCTATGTGTTGTATGAAGTCAGAGTGCCCAGTGATGTTACTGCATTAATATGTGCAGATTTTCTTTCAGCTAATCATGCTACAGTCACTACGCCAGCCTTTCACACCTCATTAAAGAGCAGCTCTCTCCTTTGCTGTTTCCTGAGGTCCATCTTCTTCACAGCCACCTGCTTGCCACTGTGTTTCTCACTGGCGATGCACACGATACCCGTGGAGCCTTCGCCAATCTTGATAAAGCTGTCCAGATATTCCCGAGGGTCGCCTGTGGCAAGCACAGATGCAGCTCAATGTTGATGCAATGCCAGAAATAAAAATAAAACAAATAACCCCCCCCCAAAAAAAACAAACAAAACAAATACATTTCACTATTCCTTTCATTTACTTGTCCATTTCTCACCAGGGTTGACCACCAGTTGAAGTGCAGCTCTGAACTGTTCATGGGAGACTCTAGAGGGTTGAGTGTCTGAGTTCGACCCCCAGGAAGGTGGGGGATAGGCCCCTGGGGGGATGTAAGGTGATGAAGGCTGCGAGTAGGCCCCCTGTATGCAAAATTTACATGCGCACAACATGAAAATGAAATTTGAGCGAGAATAAAATTGTACTCATATTTTCATGCAGTTGTGGTATTTGGGAGAATTTAAGGAAGGAAGTTTTCAATTCACTTGATCCAAACACAGAAATTCACCTTGAGTGGCCTTTATCTTGCATGACTTCATAAACATCATAAAAAACATTTCCTATCGTAATCCATATTTATAATCCACATTATCAGATCTGTCCTGTGGAAACCATGTACCTGAAGTGTCACCTTTTTAGGTTTGTTTGCAGCTCACGTAGTAATTGTTTGACCTTTGTGGAAAAAATGTGGAGGAATCATGATCACGATATGACACCAATGAGTGAACCATACTGTACCTGAGGGGTGTATGGTGGGCTTGGCTGGGAGGGGGGATGGTGGTAGGGCGAGGGCTTGTAATGGTGAAAGACAGGTGGGTACGGCAGGTGTACTGGGGGGTATCCAGGTGGCTTGGCATGGCTCTGAGGTAGCTTAAGAGGCCCTCGGGGGTAGGTGTCACCACCCACAACCTGGGGACTGCCATCACGTGATGGACGTTCATAGTCACCCTGGAGGAGACAAGTTGTATAATTGATGACTGAAACAGACAAAAACACCGTCCAGTTACACATACAGGCTCTGATTTGTGTGTATATTGTGTACATGAACAGAGTTCATATGTCTCCTTACTGTGATGCATGACCAGACACCCTTGGTAAAATGCCAGCTCTACTTCCAGGAGCGTCTGCAGGTACTTTAATGGAAATCATTTAGTCCACAGGACAGGGGCTATACTTTATCATCAGCACCACAATGCTCCTCAACTACCCCATTCATCAACCAGGAACCCAGAGAGAATCCAGATCTGGGACACACCTCTTCCTTAAGAACCCAGAAAGTGTTTAAACGCACACACACACAGCAAGAATGTTGAGTTTAATTTAGAGAGAGCTATTGAAAGCTCAGTTGTATGACTCAGCTCAAATGATCTGACTCAAAACAGATAACAGGTGTGATGCACAGTGTAATGGATGGTATGACAAAAGTGATGTAACAAGTTGAAAAGTGACAGACTTGGCTAAAGTGATTAAATCAGTTTTACCTGTTCAGCTGCTAGGTAAAGTAAGTCACAGTAGCAGAGGAACAAAGGCTGACAGTGTGCATATAAAAAAAGGATGTTACCTTAAATTCATCTGCCAAAGTAAAAGAAGTAAATTAAACACTATGACAAATCACTATCCAGGACAGACTACACAGAAACTAATGCAACTAGCAGTAGTGGATCACGCTGATGCCACCATGCAGAGATTAAATTATCTTTGCCACAACTCCAAAATCTTTTCTTCAACCAACTTTTACTTATGATAAATTCTCAGGGACTGAGATGATCAAATAAAAACTCCCTCCTCTTTCCTCCCTGTCATTTGTTTCTCTCTCTGTGCATAACACTTTTTTTCTGTTATACCTACACAAGAGACACACACAAACACACACACACACACACACACACACACACACACAGCCAGGGCTGGAGGAGGAGTCCTGTTGTTCAGGGATGCTGTATAATTACATGGTGTTAACTCCTTTAATCAATCAGTCAAGGCAAGTGTGTGTGTGTATGTTGAGAGGGGGCTGCTGCTGGGACAGCCCAGCCCTCAGACCCCCCTCCCTCTATTATTGGCCGGTCCCACTGGCTGGCTGTCAGCCAGGGGTCTCCTGATCCATGTTGGTTAAACGTGCATTAATCTGAGTTTGGCAGGGTAATCAACAACCTAACTCAACTGTGAAATTGAATTCTGTGGTGGAACATCGTTCGGCCAGTTTTATGCTAAGGCTGCAGAAAGGGAAAGTGCCGCAACATCAATTTGTCACCAAGAGCTGCGGCACTGAGCTTATACTTGCCACAAAACACAGAGAGAGAGGCAGAGAGAGGAAGAGAAAGAAAGGGCGAGAGAGTATGTTTGTTTGTATCTTTGTGTGTGTCTGTGTATGGCCAAGTCTGTGTGCTGTCTACTGTTACATCCCCACTGGCTGCCAACAACAGCAGGGAAAAAGAAGGATTTACTTGAGTTGGTGTGAATGGGCTGAATGAGGGAAAAAGAAGAAAAGGTAGAGAGTGAGTAGAGAGAAGATAGAGAGGGCTGGGTTTGTTACAATGTCCATAAACTGAGAATGTAATAGTGATTCTTAAGCTGCCAGATGACTCCTTGTTTTTTTCTTTTCTCTTACCACTGCTGAAAAATATCCAAACACCTCACAGCAAATTAGAGCGCGCTGATTTTAAAGCCAACACATCATTATAGTCTATATTGCATTTGATGTAAGATTTGGATTAAAAAAAGACAGAACATCAGATCCAATGTTGAAATCATAAAATATAGATACCATGTTTTCTTTGTTTGTTTGTTTTTTTCTTCAGCATTTTAGCTTTTTGGATCAATGTAAAAGCTGTGCATGAGACTTCATCCTGTTAAGTCAACACAGACATTATCAGAGAAGCAAGTGTGCCTCCTCAAGCACAACAACTCACAAAATGGCAGTCATAAACAGTATGCAGGTAAAATGACCTTCCCTTGCATCACTTTCAATCCTGCTAGTCTTGCATTCCCCGTAGTTATTTTTTCTACTAGTGGCTATTTACTGAAGCATGCAGGTTAAATGGTTTTTCATCAAGGCACCCTGGGATCTATATCAGCAAACCCAGTTTTCCTCACAGCCACTGGAGTCTGTGTGTGTGAAGGAGGGATATGGAAGAACTATGACAGCAGTACACACTCCTTTGTAATGGACTTAATGGGCCACTGAAAGCTTTGGAAAGTGATATAATGATAAAGAAATTATAAGGCCTCCTATAAAATGACCTCTCTTTCTGTGACTTAGCCCTGCTGTTGCACTGGCAGGCAGCATCCTTTGCCTCCTACTAATATCTTCCACTAACATGTTCTAATATCTATTACTGTTTAAATGTAATTCTGTAAAAGAAATAAATATATTTAGTTATTCTTTTATATAAAGATATAAAAGAATCACCTAGGTTTTCTTAACTAGGACACAAACAGGACACAAACAGTAGTTTGAGGTTTGTTTGCTTTTGGAGTCTTTCCAGTGGACAGGATCACAGGCTGCATCACACTCTCCTAGTGCTGCTATATTACTGTAAAGGTATTTCTTAAACAATGGGAAACTGTAAATTACAAAACATCAATATTAGATCATGGTGCTGAGCAAATTTACAAACAATCTGATATGTCTTTTTACATATACTGAACATGTACAAGTTTGTCTCGCTGCTAAATAGAACCCCAAACGCCGCTCATCACTTTCATCACCTTGATGAGAGTGAGATAGAGAGACAGAGAGGGAGAGAGAAAAGATAGAGGAGGAAAAGAATTGAATATTTGAAAGGGACGCCAGGTGGATGGGAGGTGGAACTAAATGTGTGTGTAAATTTCTCTGAAAGGTTGCCACAGGCTTGTCAGGGTTATTGGGAGTTTCCTGGACAGCCTCTATAATTTGCTAACTTCTATTTTATGCTCTAAGGTTCAGAGTAAACACTGTCAACAGCCCTGTAACAATTGTTTACATTGATGAAAAGGTTTTTTATTAAAAAATTATTAGTGGAGTGCATAGTTTTGTGATTTGTTGTAGTTACCTTGGCTAAAGTCTGTGAGTTAGCGAGACTCTCTGAGAGGCGAGGGTAGGTGTAGGAGCTGTATGGATGGGCCTGTGGAGGGTTCTTGAAAGCTCCACTGGCAGCATAGGGAACATTTGGCTCCTGCAGCCCAGAACCTGACCGAGATCGCTGCCTGATAGCTGGTGTGGGGCTGGTCTGTGTCACATAGGAGCTCTTTGGACGCTTTTCATATTCATCCCGCAGGCCACCATAGCTCCACTCACTGTCTGGGTAGTTGATCTGCTCGCTGTGTAGCGAGGCACGAGATGGTGTGCCTACCGAAGTGTCCCGGTAGTCCTGGCTGGACGAGCCACCCACAGATGCCCGATAGTAGCCACTGGAACCTACCCCACTGCCCACAGTAGAGGCCACTTCATCGGCTGAGCGTCCTTTGCTCTCCAGGTAGGTGTGGTAGTCCGGTGGCAGTTTGCCGTAATCTGATTTTTGAGGCATGGCATCTGGGTAGAATGGACTGCGTATGGGATGTGAGTGTCCATTCTGCTTGGTGAATCGATAGTGCCTCCCAACAGCCCAATCCCCATCTATGGAGAATCCTGGCTTGGCAGGATCAAGAGAGAAGTCTCTGCTTGAGGTGTCAAGGTCACAGGAATAGCGGGAATAGTAATGGTTGAATCCATTCTCCTCCGGGGCATTTGGATGACCGCTGCCTGTGGGTTTGGAACAGCTTCCAGCCTGATGGGGACCTGGTGGGCTCTCCTTACGCAGGGAGTTGGAGCGTGTTACTGAGATGTTGTCAAACTCCTCCAACAGGCCATTGATGGACGCATCTTTGGGGGGCCGGTTCCCTCGAACAATGGTCTATAAGAAGAAAAAACACATTTACACTTAACATGCAAGACAGTCAGCTGATGGATAGTTTGATGGCGCTAGCCCTGATACTTTGGGGTACAGGCCAATCAGTTTCAGTTTAATCATTCCTGGCTGAAAACTGAATGATGAATTGAAATTCCTCTTTAATAAATTTCAGTCAAACAGAGATTCAGCAATTTCCAGGATGGAATTTCAATTCATGTGTATCAGGGCTTTCTTACAAGTATGAAATAAATCATGACTTACAATTAATAAATGCCAGTGTTTGTCATCTGATAAAACAGGCATCAGTCTACACAACAACTAGTTGTTGTAAGATGGAATGCAGCTAGAAAATGCATGGAGATAAATGGCGGCATACTTGATGCTAAAAGGAAACCATTGGTGGATTCTAGGAGCTAATTCCTGCCCCATTTCCCTCGTACCAGATTAGCTTCATTTGCAGTGGGCTGATCAGTATACATTATTAGTTGTGGCATTAGGTTTAGCGCATGAGGTGCATGAGCACACCAGCATGTGCTTGCACGCACAAACAAAGAAAGAGTGAGGAAGAGAAGGAGACTGAACACACACACTCACATCTGCTTCAAAGCAAAGGCAGCTTAATCATCAGGGCTGCTGCTTATCCCCTCCTACCTTGTGTTAAGCCCTTTACAAGGCTGTGTCGTGAGTCATGGGGAACTGGTGCTACAGCAGTAGTCATTGACTTACACATGTGTATGTGCACGTAATTTTTTTGATGCGGACTATGAGACTCACTACTTCCATGAACTGTTAGCAAAAGTCAGGTATGCAGCTTTTACCCATCTTCCCCTCCACCACTTGGACATTACAGGAGTGACTGCATTAGAACAATGGAAACATGTTGCATGACTGCTGAGCACTGAGAGGAAGCCGAGCTGTGGGGAATATTTGAATTTCAAAGTCTTACATAATCTCTTTTGGTCATGATCAAACGAAACAGCGAAATGTTATTTTTGAATCTCTCACCATTTTTCAGCAGTGTCCAGGTACCTTAAGAATTTAATCCTACCAGTGAACATCTTGACAGTTGTTGAACCGTGATATTTTTCACAGCAGTTTTCAGTTCCATATTCACAAAAAAGGAAAGCCCATCTGTCCATGAAAACTATTGTGGATTTAAAAGGCTGCAAATGTCCTCTTGAACAAAATCTGAAAGCTGCATTCCTGAGGATGCCTTTAGTTGGTAAAGATATAACAATTATGGAGTAAATTAAAGCTGAACTCTTGAATTAAAGTAGTTTGTTCGCCTGCATAATGCTCTACAGTATGTTGGCTTGGCAGTTACACAGGCGTTTGCTGAACCCACAATGCCACATCAGCATATTCATAGACACCCTTTGACAGTGCTTACGCCTTGTCCATCATATATCCATCATATTTGTCTCTGTTGTAGTTTTCCCATGTCACATGTGCTGAGGCAGTGTCAGAATAGCTGGGAAGATCAACACTGAGCAAACATTGTGCTGACAAGGGATACATTGAGACTCCTACACTTAGTGACCCGCAAACTGTCTCATTATCATCTCACCCAGGTTAAAAGAGGCAATAAAAGCCGTATTTCACCTCCAAATGCTTGATAGAACCCCGCAAAGGCCCCCTCTTTTAATTTCTAGCCATCCACAGGAGGGTCTGACTTTTGCTCAACGATAATTCTTTTTTTTTTTTTTCCCAAATCTGTTTAGCTCAAAGTTAATTCTCACAGTATAAATGTTTAAATTGGATTAAATCTCCCTTGTTGTCTCATTGTTTCACAATTGTGAATTTGTGCAAACTCAAAAGTCTTTTTGAGTGAAACTTGCAGCTAAAAGTATTTAAAAAACAACAATAGCTCCATAACAATAAAATGTA
Source organism: Remorina albescens (assembly GCA_034769265.1). NCBI lineage: Eukaryota > Metazoa > Chordata > Actinopteri > Carangiformes > Echeneidae > Remorina > Remorina albescens. Next base: position 9,092,632 of record CM068483.1, read on the forward strand.
ACATGCAATAATCACATCTGTTTGGTCACCATTTTAACTACTAAGACTAGTTTTTTCATACCTTTGCGTCTACATTTTTACTTGGTACACCCCCTTCTCTTTTTAACACTCCAGTTGCTCTCCTCTGTTTGAGAGCCATGGGCTGTTTGCTACCATGAACTGGAACCCAAGGTGAAATGGCCTATAAAAGCAGTGACTAAAGTCTCGCTGAGAGGCTGAGGCTGCAGGATGAATGGTCTTTTAAACAGGGTGGTGAGTGGAAATCCATCACACTCTGGACAGATGTTGCAGTACACAGGGCAGGCCTGGGCCTGCAATGAAAATTACAATTCATACACTAAAAAGAGTCACACTGGTCTGTTCTTCACATTGTTATACTGTGTTCTATTTAAAAGTAAGGCTTAGTGTTTTTAATGTTGTTAACAGATGCAAAACTGCTACAAATAATAAACACTACAGTCACTGTGGTGAGAATAATTCTAAATTTCCTTGAACTGAGTTTGTGAATAGTGAGGCTGTGTCACATCTTGTTATGCTACATGGATGTTGGTGATTTGGAGCTAATTCAATTGGCAGACAACAGTGAGAAGTGCCGGTTATCTAACGAAACATCATCATCTTCATTTGGTTCACGATCAATAAGACTATGTCAGTGAACGTGACAGGTACAGCGGTTAAAGAGAGTCAGAGAACAAAGCAGGGAATGAAACTGAGGAGGTGACAGGGTTGCAGGGGGGAGAAAGAGGCAAGGTTAATTGTGTGCCAAATCACTGTCAAACTGTCGTCTGCATCAAGCCTAAAAATCTTTCCATTAATTTGAATTAAGAGGCTGATACTGGCTTGCGTCTTCCTCTACCCCGCCCTCCTCTTTGCACTTCCACCATCCTTACAGCTTTGTGAGGCTTGTGCACGGGTTGTGTTCAGTGGCGGCTGTGACAGCAGCCATATTTCACTGGCGTGCAGCGTTGGCCTGTCCTTCAGTGATAAGCTGTAATAGATCTACTCTCTCCACTCACCATGGCCAGTTCAAGGTAAGTACAGGAGAGGAAAGGAGGGGAGAGGAGAAGAGAAGGAAAGAGGAAAGGAAACTGAAAAATGGGGGGTTAACATATGGGAGAAGAATGGAGGAAAAAGAAAGTACGTGTGGGAGGAGTGACCAAATCCCAACTAGGTGGGATGATGCAAATGAAGGAAAGGATGTGAAGGGGTGAGAGAGGGAGTGTCATTGAAACGGAGCAATGAAAAATGAGGCTCGTTGGGAGATAAGGGGAGGATTAACCTAGCTGGTAATGAAGGGAGGGTGTGATGGGAGGAAGGAGTGAGGAAAAGAGGGAGAGATGATTAATGAGCTTGCCCTTCCTGTGACTCATAGATAGAACCCTGATTTGGAGGCTGTGCTTCAGAGGCCAGCAGGGTCCTGGGACAACTGAAGAGGTGGAGAGGGGGGGCAGCTCTGCTCCTCTGCTGCCTGGACCCTGTGCACTGCTGTTTCATTTGATTTGGGCTCTGCTGTTTGCAGGAATCTGCATACTTGGAAACAGAAGCATTTTATGAATTTAAGAATTCACAGGTTAATTGTGTTTGAGAAAGTTGCCAACTCTTAGACTTATGAAATCCTTTATTTTTTGCCTAATCAACTTTTTTGTGATAAAATTTTAACGGCAATAGGTTTTGAGAAAGCCTTATCTACTGAAATTATAAAAGAGTTCTGGCCTTTCTGTAGTTTTACATCACCATCAAGCTGTGTACACACCAGACACACAAGGATTTGCAGTCTGGATTACTGGGTGAGGAAAACTGTTAGTAAACTCATCACAACATTAGCACATTCTACTCACTATTATGCTTTTGTAATGGTAGCCCAGTGAAAAGACAGTATCTGCTACTATTGGCTTTGGATCTATCTGTTACTTGATTTGTTTCTTTTATTTCTTTTATTTACTTTCCATCCAACAGACTGAAAAACCTCAAATAATTCTATTTTTGATGTGCATTGATTTAAACAAATCATCTTTTGTAACAGTAGTTTAAATGCTTCATGGTTTGAGTTCAGAAGCTATGTTCCTGTGCGTGAGTACTTTTTGCTTCACTCAGTCTCCTGCACCTGCATTAAAAAACAGGATTAGGTGGGGGAGACATAAAACACACACACACATAATCAAACACTAAGGTATGCATTGCCTCACACGCGCACACACACACATGCATGCAGCAACAGAGGCAGATGTATAGCTCCTCCCTTACATGTGGCTTTAATCACACATGAAAGCTTATCACCCACCATACCCCCACTCACTTTCTCTGCCTCTCTCTCTCTCTCTCGTACACACACACACACACACAAACAAACAAACAGCAGAACATTGCCTGCTCAACACACCCACTCTCAAATCCCAGTTCCTGCCAGAGTTGGAACACATAGAAATTATTTTTCTACTGAGATATGTTTGCTGTCGTGGTGTGCTGCACACTGGAACATGACAGACTGCATGTTAGTACAACAGAAATATTTATTTTCCTTCATCTCCTCCTCCACATTCTTCCTCTGTTTCCCTCTTTTTGTATCAAATCCTAGACACCATCTATGCTCTGTGAATTTCTCTCAGGACTCAAACTGCAGAGAGCAAGCATACATGGGCATTTATAGACAGACACACACACACACACACACACACACACACACACACAAACATACACTTCTACTACTACTGCCACCTCAGCTCCTGTAATGCAGTATCCTTCTGCACCAGTGACCAATTTGTTAACAAAAGTTTATTCACTGTCGTCTGAGAAAGATAATATCAGAGAACCCTTGGGATGAAAGACCAAGAGACTAATCATGACTCTCCTTTTAGTGTCTTGAGAAGGACCAAACATGACCTACAGAACAGGCTGATGAATGATCACATACAGCAACCACCACAGCTGATACATAATCAAAGAGTAAAGATGTTATTTGTATGAAAAAAAGCATCCATCATTCACAGACTGATAAAGATAGCTCAGTGCATTATCACAGCTCTGTATCAGGCACCTCATGGAGGTGATACTGTACAAGACTAAGGCTTTTATATTTATCAGCAAAGTATGAATTCATTTTTTTTTTTTTAATTAATAAAAAAGATAAAATCACATGATTCAGGTACAGCACAGGCATTATGATGCCCTTGTCCTCTAGCTCTATCTGCTGGATGGGAGTGGTAAAAGCAACAAGATGCTAAAGCTAATATGCTAGTTAAGATCCCAACGCCACAAAAACTGGAATCCTCTTGGAATATTAAGTGTCCACTAACTTATATCAGGAAGTACCTAGCCTACAGGGAAAATAAAAAGTTCATCAGGCACTTTAATTTTTTTGAGAAAATCCTTGAAACAGCTTGATTCAACGGTGGTAAATACATATTCACCATGCATAGTTCCACTGATTTAAATGCATGTATGTGTGTGTCTGTGTGAATATGTATAATGTTATTATATATAATTAGTATGCTGCTTTTATCTCATTCATGTTTCTGAAAGTTACATTCACTTGAATCTATAACCCATATTATGCTGTACATCTATTGATGCCTGAAAAATCATGTGACGTTTTATTTCAGCAGTAAATGAAAGGGTCTTATTGTATACATATATGTTACAGCAGCCATATATAACCTTCCGTACACGAAGCTTCTTGTTTTTTCACTGATACAGTATATCAGTTTGTCACTGGAAATTACAGAAAACTGTGATGCAAAACAAAGTTTTACCAGTCAGCTGTAATGTTTTACGCACACATGGAAGAAGCAGGTTCTGGCTTGTGCTCTGCTGCCTTCTGCTGGTCAGAGTCAATATTTAAAATCTGAGCCAGAACATTTTTTGTAAATTAAATAATTTTGCAATAAATGATGTGGTTGGTAATTTCCCTGATAAAGGAACAAATTACAGTAAGGCTTCTGGTAATGAGGTTCCCTTAAGCACATATCTCAGATATTTGTTATTAATTAGAACAACTAATCTTGACCGCATAACCCAGTCAAGTAAGACCTCATATCAGTGTGCCGGCTGACAGGTTGACCCACCTATATTATTCAGTGGAGGATTTCACAGAGCACTTTCAATGAGTTCTTGACATGTTATTAACCAAACTACAGATGACGCCTTGGCAAACATGGACAGGATTATTCAAGGAGCGGATTTTGAAACATTTCCATGATTAATAGGCTGTGAGCTGACCTGTTTCCTCAGGCTGTCCTACTGCCTGTTAGTTACAGAAGCTAATAACCATCATTCCCAGCATGCTGAGGCTGTGCACTGAAGGTTTCTCTGAATAGGTGGACATTATCATGACTTGAAAAAAGTTCTGCTGCAGCCAATTGAGAGGAGAGGAGAAGTTGAAAATGAAAATGAAAAATATCAGACAATCTTAAAATTACTTTAACTTTTGTATTTTCAACGAGTCTAATATCATTGTCATTCACCAGAATTCTTGGTTTTGTGAGACACAATGAGAAACAGTCAAAGGTTCAAACATTTGATTAGTGAATCCATTATATGATGCCCCTCATCATGTTTAGGGGAGGGGTCATTGGAAGAGACTTTTAATCATTTAATAATCCTAACGGCCAAAATATGGAAAGCTTGAACTAGCTGCTGCCTACTGTACACAAGTCACTCTTAACTCTGACCTATGAACTCCTTTATATCATTCGGAACATTTAAGTTTTACTGCTTTCATACACAAGGGCCAGTGTCCCAAGATGACAAGACAGTTATGATATTCAGCAGGCTGTCATTATGTTAATTATGTTTTATTTATTTATTTATCCATTCCCGGGTCGTTGGGGCTGCTGGAGCCAATCCCAGCTCACACTGGGCGAGGGTGGCGAGTCCTGATAAAGACCAAATCCCCCGACCTTAAGCATATTGGTCCTGTAAAGTCTGGACACCCTTCTTTTTTTCGACACCTCTAAGCACTGGCAGATTTAGCTTGATTCAGAAACATGAACAGCTGTATTTTCTTCAATAATAAATACACGATAGAAGCAGCAAACTGTAGCACTTTGTCTTTCGCGATGTGATCTAAATGATTTTTTGGTCTGGTCTTTCCTTTCAGAGGAGTTTCCTAATGAGTATGTCCCTTATAGGTAAACTTTCTGATCTAAACGATGAGAGAGGAGAGGAGACAGAGAGCAAGATGAAGAGGAGGGGATCAATTAGATTTAGCTCAATGAGACAGATGAATAGACAGCTGCCCACTAAAGATTAATTACACACCAACACTCATTAATCTGAGCCCTGTCAGCCAGTTATAGGCTACAACACATCACTGCCCCAATCATCTTCATCAAACGCTCACTTTCTATTCTACTTTTCACTCCTCAGACTATTCTCATGCTGCCTCCATAAGTGTCAGTACTATTCCACGCACACGCACACACACACACACACACACACACCAAGGACAAGTTAAACTGAAGGCATATTCTGAATGCTGTGCTTATTAAAACCTTTAGTATGCCAGCAAAGTCACCTGGAAGACTGAACATGGTTAAAATTCTGTATGTTAGCTAGCTTACATTAGCATTTAGCAGTAGACTCTCAAGATTGATAGTGCAAGTGGCAAAATTAACATAATCAGTAAATGTCTTTGGCAGATGATTTAAAAACACGAGAGAATTAACTTATCTGTTATTTGCTTGATTAAACTATATGTTGGTCATGACAATAGGATATTATCCCTCAGCATTTCTGTGTGCTGAGTGGAGGAAAATGGTTTTATTCTGAGTTTTCTGGCTGAGTACAGCCCCCCCCAGACACATCAGATGATGATACAGATGGTTTATGAAATTATAAAAATGATGCTGAAACTAATCTGCCCCATAAATGTTGATTGATGGATAAAAAATTTGACAAAATAATCTTTTATAATAAGGGAGGAATTGTAAGGCTTGATCTGTGAGTTGTAGTTTGTCATTCTGGCCACATGAGGATACTAAAAGTCCAGTCGTTAAATTACTTCATGCCAAGTGTGAAATAGCATGTGCTTTTTGAGACACAAAGAATGAAGCTATTGTTATTTCATTTTGAAGGACCTGCACTTGTTTGTGGCAATGATACTGTTTTTCAAATTCTGTGCTTTACATAGAGATAGAAAGATTGACATTAGAGTAATACAAGCACATTTATACTCCCTCCACAGGGCAGAGACACTTAATGGGTTCAAGAAAATTAACATTTTGAAGTCACAGTTTCTCATCAAGAAATTAGAAAACACCGCCAATCCATTACAAGCTTTTAAAGTACCAATTATCTAATTTTTTTTCCTGCGACAATCCCTTCCCATTTGAAATTAACAGTTTAAGCGACTTTCCAAAAAAAGCAAACAAAAGAAAGAAAAAAAAAACACATTCAGACGCTGAAGGATGCTTGTTACCCAGGACATTTTGAGCTGCCCTGGCAAACTACAGTGCACATTACTGAAAGCCAAAATCCCCACGCCGACTGAGGCTCTGAAGCCTCCCTGGGAGGTGATTTGCAAAGTGTGACTGTGAATGGCAGCCATGAGAGAGGACAAATTGAGAAAGCAGAGGAGGAGGAGCAGAGTGGAGGAAGGAATGAGAGGTCTAAATCAATGCCATCCACTTCAGCTCAATGCCAAGAAAGACAGATGCTCTCTCTATCTGTTTGGATGTGTGTGTGTGTGTATGTGTCAGTATTTCTGTACAGACACACATCAATCAGGAGTTTTTTTTCCAAGTCTATTTCTGCTTTGACCAATTTAAACCTAGATCAATGTATTATGGATGTAATTTATACTGAGTCCAACCCAAATTAAACTTGAAATCAAATGCATTTTGATCACAGCATCAAACTTTCTTTTCTGTTTGTCAAGAACCTGAAGGAAAGCCCCAGTCATTGTGCATGGTGGGCAAAACCACAAATGCAGTTTTGCACATTTTGAGAAAAAGAAATACTGTATTGTATGTGGATCTGTATCTATGGAGACACAGAAAAAATGTTATTTCATGTTCTTACAAAACATTAGTCAAATAAACAAAGAAAAGTAAATCTGGGGCAAAATAAGGTTTTACAAAGAGACATGTTAGAGATTCTGGCCTTGCAGTGCACTGCCTTTGAGCAAACCCAGTATCATTAATACACAGTGCAATAAAATGCCTCCTCAGATTAGCAAGGCTCTGCATACACATGTCAAAATATCACAGCCTACTTCCCTATTCAATGAAGACAAAGACGTTTGGATTTCTGCCCCTGAAGCAAGGACTGTGTGACCCTGTTAAATCAGAAACACTATCTCTCCTAGCTCTATTTCCATATGTATACATACAGCAAACCCAGCATAGCTACAACAATAACTCTGCCATGTAGTGGTCAGCACACTGAGCAGCCCTGTCTCAAGAAACACGAGGAAACAACCTGCTCCCTGGATGGATCAATGTTAATAATGTATCATAAACATGTGACCCTTTGAATGCTTCATCTCTGCGATGTCAGCACACAAGAGTAAATACTGCATGGAGCAGTTACAGTCTCACTTCAACAATCAGGGTTTGGTCTAATATTCAGTAAGTGGTGGGAACTGCTGGCAGTGAGAGCTGAGACCTGTTGCACTGATATATTTGTATAGCCAGCATACCAGCATGTAGTCTTGGCTCCCAACAAACAGAAAGCGTCAAACACCCCACCTATAACTGTTTCTGAATTATCTGTGCCTGAAGTGTTAACACCACCATCTCCTCAGTCCTCATCACACTCACCACCTGCCTTGGCTGCCTCGCCCTCCCTGCCTCTCTCAGCCCGTTGGTCCTCCCGCTTGCTCCTTGCCCCCCTGCCATAGTAAGTAGCTCTGGCTTGCTGCAGCTGCACCAGGGCTGGATCAACTACAAGTCTGGTGTCGTACACCCACAGCGACTTACTGTCTGAGTGACCCAATGATCGAGTTTCTCCCTCTGTCACCTGCCATCAAGCTTTTAGGAGGTGGGGGTTGTATTGCCTGTGCTACCACTGACCCAGTGACATTTACAATAGTGCTGTACCAGTTATCACTCTGCCAGTCATGCCATTTCTCATGTGCTGTTACTTTTACTGTGCCAGCCAGTTCCTTTGTCTCAATGGGGTCTGACCTGCACTAAATGGAAACAAAAACAATCAGTGTCCTCTATGTTGCTGAAATGACTTTTATGGCTGAATTACTATAAAGAAGTAAAGAAATCAACCAAACAATTCACAATAAAGTTAAATAACATTTTCTAGCGATGTACCTTCCAAATATGGGTACATTCTGTTGCATTATTTTCTTGTCCAGTGTGATGTAAGTGCAGCTATAATGGGTTTGACAGCAGAGCAATCTTCAGCTCCCTAAAATATCACCAGAGCTCTTTCCACCTACACAACCTACAGTCCATATAACCCACAGCTGAATGCAAGAAGTTAAGACGCAGTCTCTGGAGGCTGTCAGCAGTCATTCTGGGAAATCATAAACAGGATAAGCATAGGAGAAGACAGGCTTGAGAAACACAGGCATATCAAAATGTAAAGTGCATCTTCCTTGCATAATAGTTCCTGTAATACTCTGCTCATCAAGCATGGACATATCTGAAAATGAGTCTAGCCAAGGTTGGATTTAACCTCAAAGTCTTGAAACACTCATTAAACAGATATCTGATTCAGAGGCATGGGCCTGCTTTGGAACAAAATCCAAGTACCTACATAAATAGTTAGTTCTGAAAGCAATGTTCACACCTGACATGTCATATTCTCATGTGTCACATGGTTCCCCTTTTGCAGCCGCAGCATCAGTCACACCACACAGCACTCTGTCAAATATTGACTTTCTCATGTAACAACATCATCCCTGGTGCCATCCTTCCCGGTTTTTCTCAAGAGTACAAAAAAAACTGTTTAAAATTACATTTTGTAATTTAATGGAAGGCTTTCATTTACCTCCATTAATGAACACACTCACTAGGAGGCTCATTCACTGATATACTCCATATTGCAGCTGAATTACTCCATTCCTCTCTGCACCCCTCTGATTAGTTCGTGGGAAACCTGTTCTACTCGAGCCCTTAAACTATGAACTTCCCACCCACATGATGTGAGACTGAAACTCTTGTCCTCATGAAGTCATACTGTAGCTCTAAATGTACTCATAATACTGTAGCCATTAGTTCAAAACAAATAGGCAGTCTTAACTTTTATTTTTAGAAAACAAGCAGTTATTGCTCCGTTGTATTTTCTATGAAAATAAAATATAGACCCAGATATCAGGAGACACTGCGGTGGATCTGAGCTTTATTCAGAAAGTGTTATTTGAAGATGAAAGGAAGCATTAAGGAGAAATATCAACCTTAGATCAGGATGCACATTTTACTCCTGTGATCCCTCCAGGCTCCTTTATTACATTTGTTTTCTAAAGCTACAGTAACATTACGAAAAACAAGCTCTTAAGCTGGCCCTACCAAGTTACTTTTTTCCTGTTTCCCTACTGATGCTGATGATCACACCCTGAGTGCTGTTTGATGACCCTGGAATCAAGACAACCATTTCAACTGTTTCAAATTGAAACATGAGAAAACAAGGAAAGGGAATTTCCACATAAAAGTGGAAATAAACAAAGATTTCTCACTTATTTACTAATTTCTGCAGTGCTGTTTGCCTCAGAGGTAAGATGCCATTTAACAGAAGACTAAAAGTAAAGTTTGTTACCTATTTTCCATTGTAATCTTTTTGCAATTTTCAATATGAATTTATTTTCCCTTTTTATGTTTCTGTTTTTGAAATGTTAGTTATTTAAAGTTGTATGTCTTTTCAAGAACGGTGCAACACAAAAGAACACAATGTTAATGCAGCACCTTCATGCCCCTGTACAGTGCATGCATCTTTACTAAATATATTATTTTCTTTCTGTCCCAATCTAACATTGTCCTGACCTTGTGTAAAGGATATAAACTTTACTGCTGCTGTTTAATAGAAAGCCATTACAACAGCGCTGTTGTTAATTCACCCTGAGTCGATCTTCCTGCTCATTTATTGAGCTCATTATTTTGTCATAGTCATATTGTCATGCCTTTGACTCACTCTCTAAACACTACTAATTGACCGCAATGTTGGTTGTGTTGGATATGAATTATTTGTTCATTCATCGGGGGTGCTGGAGCCAATCCCAGCTCACACTGGGTGAGGGCGGGGTACACCCTGGACAGGTCACCAGTCCATCACAGGGCCAACACACAGAGACAGAGAACCACTCACACTCACACTCAGACATATGGGAAATTCAGAGTCATCATTTAACCTAAACATGATGTCTTTGGACGGTGGGAGGAAACCGGGGTACCCAGAGGAAACCCATGCAGGCATGGGGAGAGCATGCAAACTCCACACAGAAAGAAGGGAACCGAACCCGCAACCTTCTTATTGTGGGGCAACAGCGCTAACCACTATGCCACTGTGCTGTCCCAGATATGAATTATGAAGAATGAAATTAAAAAAACACAGGAAGAGCAGGAAGAATCTACTCACACAACCCTTTACACATAACCATTCATACACAGGTCATAGGAACTAGGCAATAGCATTTCCAGGTCCAAGCACCTGCATGGACAAACCATGCTAACACCTATTACACATAGATAAACGTGCATACAATATACAGACACGCATGCACACACAGACACATCATCAGGCAAAGTACCTCCTCAGCTCCACAGAAGTCAACAATTTGAGGGGTGAAACAGTGTTGCAACATGAAACTGCCATTAATAACAGCCACAGCAATGCTCCTGCCAGCGCTAACGAATGCAACAAATTAATACACACATAAGCTTACGCACACCTACTCACCCACACCCACTAACAGGTGCACACACATTTGAGACATGGACGTCCACCAGAAAAGCAGCATAAAAAACAAAGATGTTCTGCATGGAGGTGCAGTCATTCTAGTGCACTTACTCCTGCACCAAAACACACACACACACACACACACACACAAAATAAAATTGTCAGAATGGAGAAGCTTTAAGAGCACAATGTTTAAAACATGGAAAGGCTGTTAGGGCATGGTGTTAGGCTAAACTTTTGGATTAGCATGTGTGCTGAGGGGTTGGTGGGGGAAGGGGGGAGAATAGAGATGAGACCCAAAGCTTTAAGCAAAAGTAATGCTCAGCTGAGATGAGCAGTCTGACAACAAGGCTACAAGCCTTGTGAATAAATGATGAGTGCACAAGCCAGAGGGCAGAGGTAGTTTTTTAAGCACAATGATAGTACAGAACTATTTTTCAACTGCTCACTACACAGACACACAAACACATATCATATCAACCTTTGACTGTACTTTGTCCCTCTGTACTGTTTGGTGAGAATGATCCTGGTGTTGTGTGCCACTGGTAGAAACCTCTTCATGCATGCTCACCTGGTGTGTACGTGACCCCATACAGACACACAAATGCACTTCAACATTAACACAAACACTTAGTAGGTAGGGCTGGGGGAGCCTGCCAAGCAAAGGAAGCCTTGTGTCAATCAAGTGTCAAGTCAACCAGGGGAGAAGGATATCAGGCCATGGGTTACACCCTATAAATAATCCAGCCCACCTTGAGAGTCAGGGTCACTAGCAGACACACGTATATACAGTATGCACACACATGGATACATGCACGCACATGCAACATATTCGCAAAGGTTATCTAAAAGTAATTTTTTCCTTTATTGTAGAATATTTGACAAAGTCAAGCAGGTTTTGACAGAAATTTTAAACCACAGGAATTCCTTCATTTACTTGTTGCATAACAATGCCAACATTCAATTCCATTTGAAATATACTTGTTTATTAGCTATTGAGATTCGGCATGACCATGGTTAGAGAGGAGCAGGACAAATATTTCGTATCCGACTTCTTCAATTATCAGTGTCAGTTACTGTCAGATCGTTATTAACAGTGAGTATCAAAAAGATATAACAGATAATTTTTGGACTATCAGTAAATGTTCTTTTAAACCCAAATTGATTCCAGAGGTATAAATTTAATTAATGTTCTGTAAAATATTTGCTAAAAACTTGCTGCTTGTAATTCATCCAGGAGTGATCTCATCCTGTGAAATCATTCATGTCTGATTAATTCCTGTGATGAACAGCCTTTTGATTAAGGCCAAGAGGGGAGGAGAGGAGTCGGAGGAGAGGAGAGGAGGTTTCATCCAGGATATAGACTAGTTTGGCTCAAGAGGTACGCTGTAAAAAGTGTTCTTCTAACACATGCAAACCCTTTATGACCTATTTTCTGGTGGCCTACAGCAGAGCAGAATCAGTTGTCATGGCAACATGCACTTCACATCGCAGCACCCATCATCATCATCACCATCATCATCGTCATTATCATCATTATGATTAACATCATCATTATCAATGGCACTCAATAGCAAAGGGGAGAAACAAGGGAACATGCTGCTACAGTTCATCTTGTCTTTTCTGGGGAGTCTCATGCGAATAAAACAAAAGCAGAGTGGAGATGAGGTCTAAGAAAAGCCTTGGCACAGCGATGTAGTTAAGTCAAGTGTGGAGTCATTCTCAAGTATTTCTCCCTGTTCCTGCTGACACACCACCTCCACCTAAATACATGGCAGCAGGCAGCAGAGGAAAAATGTGGAAACAAAAGAGCGAAGTTGCGACTGTGTGAGAGTGACCAACAAAAGAAAAAAACAAAAAAATGGGGGATTAAAAACAGAAGGGAAGAGGGTGTCATACTTTGGTTAACGGCGTTTCAGATGACCGGACTTTCTTGGGAGATATCTGTGAAGAGAGCAAGAGAATTATTTTCTTGTTTCCCCCTCTTCAGAGATATCTCCTGTGGCATATTGCTGTTCTCTGTTACAGGACTTTTGTGGATATCTGAGCACTTATTTTCCTGTGAGCAAGACCTGTAAGTGGTTCCTCAAAGGCAAATGTGTAAGTTAGCCTGATGATCACTGACAATAGTGAATTTATGCCATTGATTAAGCTGTAGTCAAATGCAAGTAAGTGCTTTAGAGTTATAGATCAACATCAGAGATGAAAAAGATTAAAAGTGAGATGTTTATGGGGAAAGGATCATCAAGGTCAACAAAAATGGAGTAAATAGGTGTTGTAACACACACAAGACAAAGGGTCCTAGATTCAAAGCTGAGGGCACTGGCCCACTGAAAGGCTTGAATTCGGTTCACACAAACTGTAAGAACAGACCACAGAAAGTACAATGGAAGAAGAAAAAATGCTGTTTAAGCTTTGACCCTGTGAAGACCCATGAGGTCAAATAGAATCTGCAGTATGCAAGAAAAGTATTATAAAAAACAATCATTTGTTTTCGTAATGAAAGGTGCACAAAAATGTTAATTTTCTTGTGTATATGTGACTAGAAGTAGCTGTAGCCCTTTGCAGGTGATCAAATATGCCATTGTGATATGTTAAGAAGAACCAACGAACAACAACACATCAGAGGAGACACTCAGAAGGGTGTGAGACAAGAGGAGACACACAATCACAGTCACAGGGGAGATAAGGAAGAGAAAGACAAAACCAAAAGGAAAGGTACACCAGCTTGCATTGGTGTATTTGATGGCTGTGGCATTTTTTAATGGAAAAGTTTAATAAGGTGCTACCTTTAAAGCTACATTAAGCAATTTTTGACCAGCAGGGGGCAGGAAGTGTAAGAGACAGAAAAAATTAGTAGCCCAGTGGAGTTGTGTTTCTGACCAGCAAATGCAGTGCATCATACGCGTGGAGTAAACGCCTAAATCATTCTTGCTCATATATGTTCTGATGATGAGACTTTTTGTCTTTTTTTTTTTTGACAGTTGACAGAAAGAGGGATAACATGCAACAATGGCTACAGGTTTTCACTTTTTGACACTTATATTTACCTCAGTTCTCAGCTACTTTGAGCTTGGCATTTTGTGTACTGATGGTATGCTGTTCGCGTACAGTATTTGTATTATAAATTTTATATGGTGGGAACTTGTGAGTGATGGCACAAAACCATACAGCCACACTGTGCAGCTACAGAACCAAAACAATGTGCTAAGAGCAGCAGCAATAGAGAACTGAGTTGGCTGGTAATATAAGACACTGAACCCTTTGCTGAAAAGTGGCCAACAGATTGGCTTCAATCAGTCCCAGTAAAGACATCATCTTCTACACACAGAGGTAGGTTATGTACCCTTAAGTGTAATAATATAGCACAGGCTGATTTTATTGCTGATGAATTTAACTTGTAAATGGATGAGTGATCAATTTACAAGTTGCTGAAATTTATGGCGTGTTAGGTACTACAAAGGAGTCATCTCATGTCACTTCAATTTCAAAAAATTGCTTAAAGCAGGTTTAAAGTAATATCATTTACAATGATTTGACTATAATTTAATTTACAAAATTTTTATTTTAATAGTCTGAAGTGTCCAGATGGTACTGGAAAATTATCTATATACCCTCTGAGAAAAGACAGCAGAGTGTAACAGGATTGGTGAGAGACGGTGACAGAAGTGAAAACAGCTACACAGAGTGAGAATGCAAAGAAAATAGAAAAATAAAAAAAATTAAAAACGGGTTTGGGACGGTCAAGGGAACAAATAAGGATTGTTCTAGTATTAATATGGATAGAGAGAAGAGGGATGTAGGTGAGAGTTGGGGAGAACCAGATGAACAAAGAAAGTGACCCAAGAAACAAGACAGAAAATGTTATGAATTTGTCCTCAATCCTTTGGCTTGATGTCCTCTATCCATTCACATTTTACCTTCATTGGTGCCAGCTGGATTGGGGTGATGTAGGAGGGGTCTACCATCGGCTTAGGCCTGTTGGCAGTGTCTGCCAAGAGGCTCTGCCATTGCTGTGGTAGCCCAGTGAACTTCTGCTCCCGAGGGTCAAAGCCCGTGTGGACCCTGTGCTCAAAGTTAGATGGAGCTGAGATCTCCAGCCGTTTCTTCTTCTTCCCAAACATGCTGGAAAACCCTGGCAAACCTGGGAAATCAAAGAGGAGAGTTGAGGTTAACATTCATTTAATACAGTGATAAAAACCCATTTCTGCACTGCAGTGCCACTCTTATTTTAAAAAGCAGTACAAGTTCTTTCTTTTTCCCCAATCTGTCTTCTTCAAACTGCACTCCACTTCAGGCTGTTTAGCACTATGACCTCAAATCAATTCATTACATTTTACTGTATATGGGAAGTGTGTCACAACTTTAAGTTGAGTGGATGCAGATAAATGTGTTATTAATCTGGTTTGCATCACAGCAACATTAAATGTGTGCTTTTCCTCTGAAAATACAATTTCATTGACATTTGTTTTGCTGAACACACCAGAAGCCTGACACGTTAAAAGCATGCACTATTTAAAGGTCTATAAAGATACCATTCAGTTATTAATAATAATCATTACTTAAATTAATGACATTTCCATGTGGTGCTTCAGTGGAATACTGCTGATGAAGTTGGTAAACCTTAAAAAGCTCCATAAAAACGATTTTGCCTTAATAACTAAAAAAAATTGCTCTGCTAAACACGCCTTGAAGCTGCACGATTGAGGTATTGCAGATAAGTCGGACTGATTGGCTGAAAATGTCAGTTTAATACTGAATAATAGGGGCGTTTTATATTGTGCTGTGCCGTTGTGTAGTCTGCTGCTATGTAGTACCCTAAATCTTGTAATGCTGCAGGATACAAACAATGAAGAAACAAGCAAAAAAGTCGAAACATGGTAGCAAAATCCAAGTCCACCACTTTGGTTATATAACATAAACATAAGAAGGAAACTGGCTGATGCACTGAGGTGAAGAAAAAAAGAAGAAACATTTGCCAAGTTGAAACTGTGGGGTCCTTTATAGAGTTTTGTTCAGTTTGTAGCTCCTCTCTTCAGCACTACTCCTGCTACGCTTTTACTCCACTACCAAGAGGATCTGTTTGGAAATCCCATTATGGTATTGGTAGCCTGGGTGGAGGCATGATGTCCAGTCACAGGAACAAAATGTCATGCTGTTGTCGGTGTGACTGTGAATGGAGTCCATTGTGTCTGTCCTTTCTGGGAGGCATTGTTCCCAGAGAAAAACAAAGTCATCCTCTTCCGCCCCCTTTCTTATTTTCACCCCCCCACCCCACCGTGTAATAGCTTTTGCATGGATAATGTGTGCTGTGCCAGCCCATACCATTCCTTAATGCATTTACATAAGGCCTAAGACCATTTTCCAATGGGGTGCATGCATTCTCCATGTGCATCACGCACAATACAAGAAAAAGAACTCTACTTAAGCAAATACGTTTCAGGATAACTACCTGAGGATTCAATGTGTGAAAAGTCTTCATGAAAGAAGCACATGGCAGTATGATGGAAAAATATACATAATTTGCATTGGCTTTGCATTGTAATTTAGAGAACACTGTACGTTTACATTTACATTTACATTCTGCAATTGCGTATAAATGAGTGTCAGCTACATCCAATGCTCCTTTTTTTACGCTTGCTTCTTTCGCATACGTTCACAAAGATAGGCAGATTCACATCGGATCACATTTCATGTCCTCTGGTTTTCATCTGTTAGCTCTGACTGCAGCAAATTTTATTAAAAGCTAACTCACATGACTTACTTACTCTAGCTGATTCATTTTAAGCAAGAAACATCCTGTGTGTATGATATAATGAAAGGAAAATGGATTTCATGTTCCAGGAAACCTTTGACAAACTAAAGGAAAGCAGAAAACAGCCTTTAACATTATCTTAAACTTACACACTAATGTGTTTTCTGTCTCTTCATGAGTGTGGAAGGACGTTTATTCAATCATTCATTCTTCTTCTACTGCTTATCCCCTTACGAGTCATCTGGGGTGCTGGAGCCAATCCCAGCCCACATTGGGCGAGGGCGGGGTACACCCTGGATAAGTCACAAATCCATCGCAGGGCCCAAATATTTATCAAATGTAAAATCAAATGTAACAAAGTAATTTACTTAGCTTACATGCCTTTGATAATAATGCTAAGCAACTACTGTGGGTAGCAAGCTTGTCAGTCTGTCTTGCTATCATATGTAGTTCATGTTGTAGCAGGTAAACACACCAGTTAAATTACTGTACTTAAATTAGTTTTGTTGTAAGATATGACAAACATTCAGCTGATTTACTAAAAAGTATAAATCAAGTATAGCAGTGCACTAAACCACTTGTACGTGTGAAAATGACAGTCAAAAGTCTTTTAACTTGGCAGACCTTCCAAACCAGATGCAATGACAGAAGACTTTATTTGTAACTTTAAACAGACAAAAAAATGTAACTGTAAATGTAATTATGGAAATTGTTCTCAATCATTTCCTTTGCTGCCCAGCAGGAGAGCCAGACAGACCAAATTAGTGGTCTCAAACAGGAAAGATGGAGAGATAGATTGATGGGTGGCAGTGTGCGGGGGAGGGAAAGGGATTAAGGAGCAATCTAGAAAGGAACAGATAGAGGAAACCAAAAAAGAGAAAGATCAGCACTTACTCAAGAATCTATGGTGTCAATTGTGAGAAATAAAAAAATCATTCATGTCTTAATGAAAAATGTCTAAATGTCTGAATTAAAATGTTCACACCAGGGTATGACATCTCAGCCCTGAGGGTGTATAACATGAGAACTTTTTATGTACCTATCACATGAACCGATTCACTGAATTACTTACAGTGCATGACTAACACAAACAAGCGGACACATGTAGCGGATAGGTAGGTTTGAAAAGAAACTTGATTGCCCTTTGTCTTTTTCTATGTCCATCATATTGTCTTGTTCACAAAAACATGACTGAAATACTCTTCACAGGTATTCCCTTAGATAACCAGCAAAAAAATATGCAGTCCACATCCCAAATTTTGTGCTGAGCTACAAATCTCTTATGCAACGCAGACATGTCAGCAACCTTTACCACTTTGGCAGAGTTCCACTGAAACCTCGAAAATCAACCTAAGGTTACTTGTTATTATTTTTAAAGCGTGACCATCAATGACTTCTGCATGATGTGATGCTAAATGTACACATTAGTCTGATTAGAATTCAAATTCGCTAATTAAAATGAAAACAGCTTACACACCTTCTGGGGGAGGAGGAGTCTAACAGAAGGCAACGCTTGATTATTTTGTAAATATCAACGATGTAGTTGTTCTCTGCAGTCACCGCAGTGAAACGCACAGTGACTAATATAGGGCTTGATCGCAGCCTTGCACTGAATCATCAGCTGACACACACACAGCTGCTGAAGGCCTTCTTACCTTAGAGCAATATACATACAAAAATAAAAATGGTTATAGTGTAGTGGAAATGATGATGAGCCCAGGTCTAACTGAGTTTGAGGAGTTACTGCTATAGGCAACAAGAGAAAAGATGATAAAATGATTATTTATCCACCCTGAGCTGAAAGAATTACCATGTCCATAGCTTAGGCTACTAAATGTACAGTAGCATAAGGGTATTTCCAAAGACAAGCAGTACAGCATTAGCTAACTACTACTAACTACTCTGTTGGAGCTAAGCCAGAGCTTAGAGTATCATTACCTGCTCTGTCAAGATCTTAAAATACTTCGTTTGCAAACATTAATATTCCAGCAACTGAACAGAATTTTAATTTACACAGAAATTTCACTCCACTAACATTAGTGAAGTTCTGAGGGTTTTTTTTTTTTCTTTTTAATGAAGTATGTATTCAAGCTATGTTGGAATGCCATTTTAACTGTTTTAATGACTGTACTTTAAGTCTAAAAGGGCTTAACATCTCTATCTAATACAAAAATGATTATATTTTTGGGTGTTTTAAGGATGCTGACTTTTCCCTGCCATTACATTGTGTATGAAGCCATCATGTATTTATTTTACACCCTCATTTTAAAAGAAACAACACAAAACTTTTCAATCAAATCCCAGTTCGAATCCTAGCAGTATCTTGTGTTAGTAAGCTATCCATGTCAGATAAAATCTGATTTTAGCTGCCCAAATCCTTCATTGTCTGACAGAAAAGAGTGAAAACCTAAACTGCTGGTAATGGGAGCAGATTTGACTGAACAGTCAGTTGGGCTGAGGTCAACATGGGTGCAACTTTTTTTTCTTTTTTTTAAATTATAAAACTTTAATTTCATGACAAAAATGTTTTCACTCTCTGTATGGTCTGTTAGCAGCCATAGAGAAGATGGAAGCCCCTGACCTCGATGATCGTACATCTTGGGAACGAGATTATAAGAGGCTAGTAGGGCTTAAGTCATCTAGGCCAAGCTCAAGAGAAACAACAACACATGTGCACACAAATACACACCACTGAATGCATTCAAGACAGCAGATGGAGGTGCATGTTTATGCACTCAAACAGTCCAAACTTACTCCCGCAGAGCTTTTAGCAGCTGCCCTCTCAGAACAGTCCAAACAGGTTTGGACTGAGATGTACTTTAAGTTTAGAGGCCTTTGGGAATTGCCTCCATGCAGAGACCAGAGGAACTACTTACTCCTGGCTGCCAAATAAGCACCTCTTGAGCTGTAATTTCTGGTTAGATTGTAAAGCACTTTGTGAAGTTTTAGACTAATGCCTGCAAGGTTATCCTGCCAAAGAGTAACAATGTCACTCTGATGGGATATTGTACCTGGTGATATATGGCAGAGATTATGAACCTCCATTATTCTACACTGCATGTGTAGGACTGTGGTGAGCTGTGATTGTGTGTTAGTGAGTATTGTATATACTCATAAACCACAGCCCAAGGGCTCTAGAGCTGAGTGCTACTTAAATGACTAAAAATGTAGATTGTTCTACCACACAAATATGTGTCCTTTAAATATGTGAAAGCAATACATGTTGATGTCACATTGATTTTGTTATTAGGAGAAGTATTACATAACCACATGTACTCATACTCAAACCATGAATTTAATATCCTGTACACATAAAGGAGACAGAAGCTCTGCAATAGCAGAGATACAAGCAAATGCATGTGTACATACGGGAGACTAACCTGGACATATACAGACAGCAGCCTATTAAAACACACACAACAGCATATGCATATCAACATACTGACACAAACATACTTAAAAGGGGCAACTAGTTCCAGGGCAGAGATCCTGACTCCCAGGCTGATTTGTCTCCAAACCATCTGTCACCATCTGAGCCTCCACAGGCATTTCCCCTTTTGGACAACAACACCTCAACAGACACACACTTTCACTCAAACCTGCCCCATGCTACAGCAAAACAGGGAGTCCTGTATTTGTGTGTGTGTGTATGTTGCTGTTTGTGTCGACTATGTATAATGTGTCTATTTTTGTTTCCTAAGAGCATGTTAGCGCTTTGCGGCAATGTGGTGTTTTGGTTTTTTTGTGCATCTCAAAACACCACATTAATTTTATATGCTTCAGATTGTAATTTATAAGTGTAATTTTGTATTGAGATGCAAAGCATTCACTCATACACAAATATGTAAATAAATTTCATACATAATTTAAAATGTAAGATGAAAAGGACACAAATTACTATTAATATACAAGTCAAAGGAGGAAAACGTTCTTTTCGATGAATGAATGGGAGGAAGAGGAATTCTTAACTTAATTGAAAGGTCAAATGTTTTAGATCCAAAGAACAAAACCTGATGGTACATTTTTGCTCAGAGTATTATCATTTTTCCCAGTGTAGCTTTACTTGGTTTGAATGACAGAAACTGCACAGAGTTAAACCAAATTAGTTTCAGCATCCTAATGATTATGATGTGACTTCGTTCAGTCCCTCGCCTCTTTTGTACTGCCCTGTGCTGTTGTTTGCTGTCCAGCTCCATTCCATTTGTATTCACTTATTCTCTCCAGACTTTGCTTCTTCAGATGATTTAATTGGCTCAAAAAGGTTAACACAATCACACATTTCACCTTCCATTTCTCATCTCATGAAAGTATATGTAGGGAAGTAAACAACTTCAGCAGAACAAGCAGCTTCCTTATCAGCTGCAACACTATCTGTACAACTTGATAAAAATTTTGTAACATCCTCATTGAAATCAAGTTTGAAGACTTAGGACGATCAGGAAACTGCAGAATGTTAAATTATAACTTTGATGATAAATACTTTCCATTCTATTCTTAATTCTTTTACTTAAATCTATACATGAACTCGTTAAATAGCTGCTTTTACCTGGAAACAAACTTTCTTTCAACCAATCAAAGTGCTCTGGATAAGCCATGGTGAGGCAGTCCAAGGGAATCCCAGCCTCTTCAGATGGGCTTTGATGTTGAAATGCACTCCTGATAAATCAATTATGCACCTTATTTTTCTTTAAATAAAACATTAAACTGCAAGACCCCTGCTTGAGTCATGATTGCTGAATAATCAGCCAATCATTCTCCAGAGGACTGATACCACTGAAGTCATCGAATTGACAAATCAGGTCAGAACCAGGACCCTCTGCAGCCCCCAGCGAGCTGCGACTACTACTGCTGCCCTGCTGCTGCTAGACTCTCCCTGCCTGCACGCTCTGATAACTCCCGTTGTGACTTGCATAGGGTACAAAAAAGTGCCTATGCCAGCAACCCAGGCCAAGGCATGGCCAGACAGCTTAAGCCCAGACCCAACCCATTTTAGTTTCATTGTTTGTCTAACTGGGTCTGATCGGCTGCATCCCAAACTTAGCACCCTCTGACTTTCACTGTCCTCCTCCCACTTGTCGTTCTGTCAACAGAACCACAAAAACAGAGAGTGCAATTGTCCCATGTGTTACCACAGTCCACAGGATGGTGTTTGTGTCCTGCTTGCCCTGTCAAACATGACATACACAAAAATGTTTCCCACTGATGACAGCATGTGAGCATATCAACTTTGGAGAGCTGCACCACCAGGCACCTTATCACTGTCTCTTTCAGAAGGCAAATCACACAGAGGAAGACAGATTCTGTGACTGAGGAGATAAGATGGAGAAAACGAGAAAGAAATAGCTGGTCCAGTCAGCAGATGTGATACAGTCTGGCCATTTGCCGATGCTTAGGGGACATTTAGTAGTGGCAGCCACAGACAGGCCATCCACTGAGGGCAAACACACAGCAAAGAAGTACAACACTGCTGGCATCACGTTATACAGTAATTTCCTTGAGAATCAGAGCAATTGTGAGTGAAGGTAGGATTGGCCACGGCATGGGAAATAACAGTGCATCTGTGCAAGTCTGTGGGTAAAATCATCATTTATCTAGATAAATGAAATCAACTTGTTTATTTTGAGAGACTAAAGAAATTAACACTTTTTTTATGCCTATTGTCTGTTTTGAAGGGAACTTGTGTGTAGTGTAACTGAATAACTGCTGATAAAAGCCGCAATTTTGAAGTAAAACTGTGAAGCCTTTGTCTTAAGTGAGCAGAAAAGATCATCATATCATTGCACAGCTAATTCCATATAAAATATTCAGTGTAAATCTATAACAATTAGGACAATGATGAACTTCAATTTGTTTTTGTACATGTCAATCCATTATCTCTACCATTCATCCTTACAGGTTCGCCGGTGCCAATCCCAGCTGGCATTGCACAGAAACGGGTCACCTCCTGGGCGGGTGGCAAGTCAATCCAAAGGGTTAAATCAACAACAACCAGACATGCACACATTCACTTATGGGAAAAGTGATTTAATGTCTTTGGATGGAAACTTTGGAGGAAAGATGAGTACTGGAGTGTCTTGTGTGTCACAGGTTGATAAAATGCTTGGTAAAGTTTTTGAAAGAGAGATGATTTAGTTAAATATTCCTAAAGCTAATTTTTTCAGTGTTTAACCAGGACCATGATTGCGGTCTGGTTGCAAGGACACAGAAAGCATTGATGGACTATATGTTACTGATATGTTCAATAGCATTATCGTGTTGTCACTGTGCAGTTTCATATGTTGAACATGTTGAACCGCCCAGAGAAATACATTTCCCACAGAGTGCATATGCTTGTGGAGTACTTGTAAGTGAATACAGTCTTAAGGACTGTTAGAGAAAAACAAATTTTTCAGCAAAGTAAAAG
The DNA here is from genome assembly GCA_034769265.1 of Remorina albescens. NCBI lineage: Eukaryota > Metazoa > Chordata > Actinopteri > Carangiformes > Echeneidae > Remorina > Remorina albescens. The sequence goes on from CM068483.1 coordinate 9,115,635, forward strand.
TAATGATAGAAATATGACATCTAAAGCTTTCGTGTTCTGGTCATACTGCATCTTATGGAATTTTCAGCCCACTGCTTTAAGATCATGCGAAGAGAGAATGTGTTTGATGGTTAAAGGACTTGTGCAGCAGACACACCCCTCTGAAAGTACTAGTGGATAAAAATACACGTCTCCTTCAAGGGTCTTATCGTCCCTCTCCCTCTCTCTCTCTCGCTCCCTCTTTTTCCCTCTGTCTCTCTCTTCGTCTCTTTTTGCCAAATACAAACACACATGCAGAGGAGTAATGCAAGTGCTCCAGGAGATGGGGAGATGCAGGATAACTAGAGAAGGAGACAACTGGAATTATGGGAACTGAGGCTGATTTGACTATGCTAAGTACCCTACACTTTAAAAGCATCAATACAGCACCCTCTGCCCGACTAAATGGTGGCTGCATCATTGCTGTCACAAGATGAATGCTTGTTAGGGAGATTATGGAGATAAATAATAACTCTGGCAAAGCATTTTAGTGCAAAATACAGGTTGTATTTTCTTAGGTGGTATAATATTTAGCGACATCAAACACCACTGCAAAAGACAGAATTTGTAAAAGGGAGATATATGGTTCAGACCATCAATTCTCACTGATCCTTCACTATCGAGTAGAAAGATCAGCTTAAGTTGCTGTTGTCTCCTCCTGTGGTGACATAATGGATGATTATAACAGGGAAAGGAAGACTCTTGGAGGTACTCAGAGATCAGGGGAGTTATCTAAATGAGATCTTTGCAGTCCTGAGGACAGAAGACTGTGTGTCATTGGCTGAGAAAGAGTGTGAGCCCATGTATGACCATGTGCATGTGTGCAGCTCTTTGGCCTGGCTCACAGTGCACATCAATGCAAAAGGTGACCCAAAAGTCCTTAATAATGTGACTTCAATTCAGTAAAATAAAGTGAAATCTCACTAGAATATGAAATGTTTTTGCATCTCTGCCTTATAAAGCTCCATAAAATAAACTAGTTAGAAAAGGTAGGCTGGTGCTTTTACATGCTATTTCAGAGTAGGACTTTGTTTAACAGAAACTAACTGACTAGTGTTATCTGAGCCAAATGGGATATATTATCCCTCATGCATGTTCTGCATCTGCATCCAGTTACCAATGAATGAAATATCACCACAGGACTCCTTTCAAAGGGAATGAGCTGGAATATTAAACACCAGGGTCACTGTTTAATACTGTTTCAGTGTCATCATACAAATGATTTTGATTAATATACATTTAATACACTAAACATACCTTCACTGGCAAAGATAGATCAGGTTTGAAAGTTTAAACCAGTTGGGCTCTCTTATAAGTTGTCAAGAGAACAATGTGTCCATTTGGATTTATATTTTGGCAAACTGTGCTATGAAAGCTTTGCCAAATTATCCATTAGCAGTTCCTGCTTGCAATGTACAGACAACTATCAGAGGATTTCTTTTTATATTGATCTCTGTTTGCAAAAAATAAAACTTTTAGGTGTGCTTGGAAATATACAGAGAATTGTTTCTCTATAATTTGTCGGCAGATTTAGAGATAAAGTTTACATATGTGTCAAAACCCACATAACTGTTCACCACTGGTTCACTCACAACTATAGTACCCTACCTGTTGCTTTTAGAACATTGAACATACAGTTGTTCTTCTCACCATGTAATTGCTGTGTCCTAATTTTGTGACTGCTGAAGCCCAATACTTTGAAGTGAAAATGGATTCTCTTGCTCTCTGTGTAACTTTGCTGATTTATTATTATTGGTCTACAATAATACTTCTGATAGGTTAAGCCACCCAATGGATCATTTATTGTCTATGAAAAGAAAAACACATTTCTCTGCAGTATTTGAATGAGCCTTCAAAATTTGTCAGCCTATTTCTGCAGTTGTGATGCAATCAGTCTTCAAAAGTAGTCCCTGAAATGAGACACAATGAGACAAATGAGTATCTTTGCCTCATGTTACTCCCTCCCTTTGCCCCTCCCCAGCCCCTGGAGTTGGTTTACAAAGCTGGTTAAAAAAATAGACCTTTATGGGAGACCCGATAGCCAAGTGGTTAGGGCACATACCAATATAGTAATAATAAGACATAAACTGTCCTTTTTTTGACTAAAATTAAATACATTTTAGTTGCTATAACATGTGGAAAGATATTAAATTCTGGACGTTGCTTGCATAAATTCTGACTGAAACAGACCCTGAAGATCCTGTCCTGCTTGACTTTTACAAACACTGCACAAGAGCTAGGGGATTATGGATGTTTTGACTTTTTTAATATTTCAAAACAATGTTTAATTCACCTATTGCTGGCAGTGGTTTTCTATGCTACATAACATAAGACTGAAACACTGACTGAAAGACAAAGTTTTTCAATTCTGTAGGGAGACATTATTTCCCTGCAACCCACCTCCTTGTCCTTGTCCAAACTTCGATTTTGAAAATACATTTGATGTGGATTAACATCAAAACAATGCTGCAGATATCAAAAACAATTTGTACAAAGAATGCAGAGGACAGCTTGTCATGAAACCTGTTGTGAGACCATATTTGTGCAATTGTTCACATGCAGTAAGTAAATATATGGTTCACTGGAATTCAATTCCACTCAGTTTCTAAACCAATACAAAAATACATGCTCCTTATCTGCACAACTAAACCTACAGACTGATAAAGAATATAGTAAAACAGCTTCTCAGTCCTGCTATCAACACTATCAAGTATGTGAAAAGGAGACTCTGCCATATGGTATTAGATTCAGTGCCCCAGGGCTAACATCTGTATGCACACAGCATCCATATCCAGGCTGAAGAGACAAATGCTTCTTTTGTCAAAACTGAAAGATGTCTTTTCATAGACCTGCCATCTCAGTAATACAGTCAGACATAAAGAGACTGACTGGCAACGCTGGGAGGAACTTTGAGACAACTTGTTGATGTTAGCATCTGGGTGTGCATGTGTGTGATATGTGCATTTGTGGTCAGCTATTGAAACCCAATAGGCCACAGCCTTACTGGATGAATATTTCGAACCGGTTAACATGCTGGATGAATTAATAACAGAAAATATGTGATTACAGGTCATGGTTATAATCACAATAGGTTTGTTTTGAACCAAACTATCTCTGTTATTGTTGATACAGCTGTTTGTTTTATTACCTGCATGCATTCCACATATTTACCCACAATCCCAATGTATCCAGCACATTCTGTTTTATTTGTATTGCTGATCAGCTCCAGTGCACATTGTTATCAAAAATTCAAATTATGTTCAAAACGGTAATCTATAGTTCAACAATCAGACTGAGATGTACACAAGTGAGCATCTTCAAGGGCAAAAATTACACACCTACTACCTGCAGAATGACTCAAATCTAAACCTATTAGTTATTTCATTGGAACTGCTGGGATTAGGTACTCTTAAATTACTGAAGACCTACACAAAGCCAGAACAGAAGTTAATATAGGACCTGAAGTCATAAGGTGATGTTTCCAAAAGCAATGCTAATGTTGCTCAATGTGTACTGGCTGTGCAAATAACCAATTGTTTGATAATTTGCCACAACCCCTTTAGGTGAAGAAGTCATTGTTATGTTTACAGCTTGTTCTACTGCCCTCAAGTAGAAAAAACTATCATTATGACTACTTGTGTCATATAAATAATAATTTATCATTTGTAAATAATCATAACTTCTACTCACTTCACATAGAATTATTAGTGATGTTAAAAACATGAAAAAGATTATGAATAATGATTCATAGAGGTGATTGTATTTTAATTACACGTTAATTGAAACAGATTGAAATAACCAACCACATTAAATGATTGCTAACCATTAGCATTAATGATTACAGCTTGACATAAATCATTAACCATCTGTAACAAATGATGCTTGTAAAGTACTACAGCCTCTGACCACGAATAACTATGCACTTCCTGCTGGTGGTATTGGAGGCTAAAAGCACTATGTTCTTTGAAAGCCTCCTCCGTTCCACCCCATTATCTACACAAGGATGTTAAAGCTTTGACTTAATCATTTATTATTGATAGCTCAGCAAGAGTTCTTCCCTCCTGGTGTTATGGGAAAATGGTTAAGGCTGAGATGTAAAAGACGTAGGTTATAAAGGAATAAATTGTACTTTATTCCCCCCCTATATTTACTGAGGTGTAGCACTACCCTCCCTGCCACAAAAAGGTCATTTCACTCAATAAAGATCAACAAACTAGCTTCCAGGGAGGGCTGGTGATGGTCACACATGCGCACTGAAATAATAAAATGTTTAGCTGCAAGACTAAAACTGCATCATTCTCATATAATGTTGACACCCTGTGGTATTAAACTATGAGGACAAATGCAGACAAAACAAAAAGACATAGTTTAAGGATATGTGGAGCCAAGCACTGCACATTATTACACACCACACAAGCCATGTTTATGTGCAGCACATAATGCTGCGTGTTACCATATGTTTTACACAGTGGTATAACAGTGGTCAAACAATGTGTTTGCAGAGCAGCAGAGACACCTAAAATGAGATGAAAAGAAAATTGTTCATTTTCATCTGAATAGAACTGTCTTTAAGAATTTACCATTTGCTAAGCTCCACCCCCAGTGCTAAAAACATATGGCTGAGTCTATCTGAGACTCTGCTCCTTCACTCCAAAAGCTTGTCAGTACAGAGAGGGAGGGTTTTCATTAGCACAGCCATTAACACTGTGTCAGCTACAACATAACAGATTAACTATCCTTACCACTCTGGCAGTCTTTAACTCATTGATTTTGATGCAGAACGATTTCCTCCAATACTCCTGAGTGTGAGAGTGAGTGAGGCTCAAACATATGGTTAAAGCTTGTTTACTCCACTTTCATATGTCAATTTAAAGCCAGCAGCAGTCGTGGGGTATAAGGGGTATAAGGTCTGATCCAGATCTTTCAATAAGGAAGTCAGTATAAATTATTTTGACGTAGTTTAAAAGGTGTGAAGCTGAACTTTAACAGACATGATATGCACTGATACGTTTGCACAGCAATGATGAGAAAATGACTGTTGTGGGACAGGTTTGGTCATTTGATAAGCATGACACCTCTTCATTCAGCAGTCATTTGACAGTGTTTCTGTCTAACTGCGACCTATGAAAAAGCAGGACAAGTTTTCCCAACCAAGAGACTGGTAAATCAAGGATCATGCCTCTGTAAAAGCTGTGGCAAGGCCTGCTGTTTATGAGCTGTGTAACATGGCTCTGACAGCATATCAATCCGTCACATTTCAGCCAAGGACACAGAGTAAAATGTCAGATTTGACAGATGATGCAGCCTGGGATTTTCACCATAACAGCAGAGGAATACCCAGTTTACACTACTGCTTCCAGCCACCTCTAGTATGACTGTTAATCCTCAGAAAGCAGCACATGTCCAGCTGACAGGCACCAGTGTGACCTTGTGTTCAACAGCAAATGGTCACGTGACCAAGCAGTTGTGGACAAAAAAGGATTTCATACTCAGGAGGAATGCAAAATATTTGTAAATACAAATCCAAGAGGAATAACAAAATAATGTTAAACAAGGAAACAGTGAAATCTTACTCTTGATTTTGTAACAATGACCAGCTCCATGTGCAACACCTGACTCAAAGTGTTGTTGTTCACATAAAACCTTTCAAAATTATTTTATATGAAATGGTGCTATACAAAACCTTACAATCATTTACATCATTTTAAATCATTACTATGACTTACATGAAGAAGGCATCAGTAACTACACCTCTATCTGCTCTACATAACCGCAGAGCTGCAACCATAGCAACATAAACAAATCTGGCAAGATTGCATTTCAGCCCCAATGTCCATGAATTAAATGGTTTCATGCTCTCTAAATTAAAGTAATGTTGGTTAATTGTGTGGCTGGTTAATTGTGCTAGCAGGAAAAACGATACATACTCACAATGCAGAGACTTATCTTAACAGCACAGCCCAGTATGATTCACAGCTCCACCATTAGCCCACGCATGGGACAGGAAAGATAAGTCTAACCTACAGAGAAGTGATACTTATAAAACATTGATCAGACCAGCATTACAGTCAGTGGACCAATCATTTCCCTTTGTTTCCTTTTTATCTCCTCCTGCTCTACAATCCATTCATGCTGTATGGGTGTTTACATCCTACCACCTCCTCTTCCACCCCACTTGTCTTTAGTTGCAGATGGTAAATGGACACTTGTACTTGCTGACCTACATTACTGCTGTCTTGCCAGGCCTGAGCAGAGAAAGGTGCTTGTACACTACTGAGAGATCAGTAAAGTAAAGGAGACATACAGTCTTCAGATTAGACTGGCCTGCGTTCAATCAAATAAATAAGTCTTTTTTTTTTTTTTTTTTTGAGATCTAAGATGCTACGACAGAAGAAAAAACAGGACAAAGGCAGGTGATACTCAAAAGCAATGTATTTAGGATAGAAAGATTAAACATAAGAACACCATTGAGATAAGCCTCCCAATTGCCACTTCCTACAGTCTGATTCTTTCTACTTTCTGTGTTGTCCCAAGAGATTTCAGATGAAACAGTATCATTCATCTTCTACCACTTATCCGTTTCCAGGTGACAGGGTGTGCTGGAGCGGGGGTACACCCTGGACAGGTTGTCAGTCCATCAAAGGGCCAACACACAGAGACAGAGAGAGACCAACAACCACTCACACTCAGACTTAGAGGCAATTTAAAGTCACCAATTAAACTAAACATGCATGTCTTTGGATGGCGGGGGGAAAACGGAGCATCCAGAGGAAACCCTCATAGGCACAGGGAGTACATACAAACTCCCCAGAACCAAACCCACGGCCTTCTTATTGTGGGTCAACAGTGCTAACCACAATGCAGCCATGATACCTTGTATGAAACATTTCCATTTAAAATCAGATGCTTAGTGTTTGTGGGCTAATTGGTTACAGGCAAAATGTACTACTATTAAATGATCCCCAGTAGATAATATGATGAAGCAAAAAGGAAAAACTGTATTATGAACTTTTAACCTACTATTCACTGCTGCAGGAGGTGAATCAATTTAAGGAATGCAAGGCAGGAGAACTGTAAGGAGGACTACTCCAAGTCTGAGGTGGCTACTACAGCCCTGATGTTTACATCTGACTTGATTGAGGGTTGATAGTTGATTAATTTTGGAATTATCCACCTGCTCTCTCGCCCATTTTATTCCACAGTAGTCCTGTTAAAGTAGCAAGTATTAGGACTCTAAAGCTGTTGACATACCTCTCAGTCACTTTCACAAGGGAGGTAATTATCTCGCAGAAATATGAGAAAATAAAGACCACTGCCATTTGTGCCCATGAAGTCAGTGCTTGTTGTTGTCAGTTTGTTAAACAATGTTCCCCACAGGCTCTATCTGCTGTCCAAAATAATTGTATCACAAATGTGTTATTTGGTTCTTCAAGACATGTCTCCACTGGTGGTGTACTGCAAACATTATGAGACTTGCAGCGCAGGTTAGACAATATAAAACTCCATCTAGAGGGAGTGTTACATCTACATTATATACAGTCTGTACTGCGTATTAGCATGAAGTACTGTATAAACAATTTCAGTTGCTGCTGTATTATCAAAAACAAAAAAGGCCAAAGACATATCACCTCAGTAGAGGTAACAATTCAGCTTAGACACTGACCCCAACACAATGGTTACTCAACATAGGCTGCTATTAACAACCACTAAAAAGCTCAGCCAGTCCAGAAACAAGCACCTGATTCAGCAACTCTCAATGAGGCACATCTACATAAGCCCGCTTTCATCTTGGAAAAGTAATGCTGATGTTCACTCTGCTTTTGTCTTTGAAATATCCCCTTTCATTTAAGCAGCCTTGCTTTTATTTAAAATAGCTTAAGCTTGTTGTTACTTCAATCTTATGTTAATGTGGTTTCAGTTTGTGTAGCCAATTTGATGAGTTGGATCAAAAAGTGAACCTGCATGACACATTCAGCAGACAGGTCTCTGGTAGCTACCCACAGCACTTCATGAACACAGTGACTGTACTAACACAACAGAGTCTGGAGAGCAAACAGTGACTCTTGTTCCAGAAAACCAAATAAACACAGACTGACATTACAAAGACAACATTTTCAGATTGGTCTTTTGTCTGCCATATTCAGCATGTAAGCTGATGCAGCTGAATACCAGTGTGGAACGAATCCTTGACTCCCCCATGAATGGAAAAATAATGAGCCAATACAGAGACACACAGGTCTATTTTCTGGTTTGCCTCAATGAAATGAAGTTCAAAAGCTGAAACAAACATTTGAGGATTAACAAAATCTGTTAACAATACAGAGTCTCTAGAGCACTAAACAAAGTACTTCATTATAGTTCGGAGGATAAAAAAAAATGGCAAATGTGATTTCTTTTCTTAGACACATCACATTAGTACAGTAGCAGTGTAGTGTAAACGCTGAGAATTTTGACTACATATAACTTTTGACTGGTCTCCTGACTACAGAGTCTCTTGACTATACTAATTGCTAAATATAGCCCATGTTCTCTCCACCAAACAGCTTCTGAGCTAATGTGGGCTGCTAGGCAGTTGTGGGCCGGGGTGTGAAGGGATGATATGCGTCCAGTGGAGATGCTCTCATCAGTGGATCTCAGCTGCACGGCATTTGAGGCTCAGCAGTAGACTCATACCAGTCCACATGACTTCACATGCTGATGCTCACTGATAATGTTCTGGGATTAGGGACACGGTGTGTCGATACATGAGTGTGCACATGGGTGTGTGTGTGGTTGTGTGCTCAGGCCTGAGATCTGTTGAAAAGCCGCAGATATGCACACCCCATATAGCCACTGATTCCTGCCAGTGGCACCCATCAGCAGCTATAAGAAGAGATTCCAGTGAATCTCTGCAGTAGATTCCCAATCTGGCAGTTGGGGCCCACCACAGGGGTCACAAGATGATTACTAGTGGCTGAGAAAATAATTAACTATACTCTTCGACACAAAAATTGTCATAAAATTTTTAAATATGAAGCGAAATTTTAACTAAATTAGAAAAAATAATACCTACATGAAAGTTACCATAGTTTAGTGCTAAAATAAGATAAAAGCAAAATGATATCAGCAACTCAATTCCTCTGATGCACTAATTTGGTAAAAGAGAAAAAGGGGTGGAAAGTTGTCTTCTCTTAGCTACTGATGTGTAAAAGCAGTAAAAGCTTTTTCTGCATTTCCCTGGTTGCTTTGGCTCTTATTTTTCTTTAACTACCCCTGCCTTACTCATTGTATCCAGGAAAAAGGAGTAGGAGCAGATAATACTGTCAGCACGTGTTACAGTCAAATGTGCAGCCCTTACAAATTGAGACTGTGCGTGTTCTCACCCTCATCCAATAGTTAAATTAAACTCTGGTTTTCATTCTTCATTGGCCTTTCTTTTTTCCTTTCTCTCTCTCCATTGTCTCACTCTCTTCTGTCTTTTCTATTCAAATTAGTCATAAAATTTGAAGTAGAATTTGATGAAAAACTTTTGTAATATCTGAGTGTAACCAGTAAATACAAATCCATGTTTTACGCATACCAATTTTTTTAAATATTCATGCTCTTGGTATATTTCATTATAGAGACTATAAATACATTATAGTTATCCACACAATTCTCACAGATGAACAGATAAAGATGATTGGCATGTGTAAGATGAGACTTAGTAGCAATCATGGTCACGTCTGTTTTTTTCGAGGACAGTCTATCAGAAGAGATAGCTGATAGCAATTAAGGTATTTCTTATGTCAATATCAAACCAACAAAAGATATTACTAATACTGGAATTCATTCATATCATTTTAGACATCTTAACTAATGCCACATGTTGTCACATATATTGTCAGGAAAGAATGAAACAGTGTGTTTTCTCTAACAGTAATAAACGAGCATCACATCCAAACTCACATTATTTGTTACATTAACTTTTGTCTCCATTAACCGGAGAGGGTGTTTTCAAGCTGATAATCTGCTTGTGACTTGAGTTTTTTTAGTCAATGAAATCCATCGTCATCTGCTGGGAATGAGACATCTGCTTTTGTATCTCTGTCTAAAATCAAGGCTCTAATGGAAACAAAATCACTATTTACAGACTAATATCTTTAAACTGCAAATGTGTTGAAAGCTCCACAAGCAAATAAATGGACTTTGAGGTGAAAAAGTTGTTTTGAAAAGAACATTTTTGAGACAATTGCAGTGACGTCCCCCAATACCGCAAGCTACTGTTTGTCAACCATGATAGCATTTAGATCCATTTCCTGCTGCTCCACACAAACACAACTGTGTGCACGCAGACACACATACAGACAGATAACACTTACTCACTTCAGAGAGATTGACTGGAGCTAGGAGAAAAAGTTGCAGCCATCATTAGCTTGTCTGCTTGTAAACCATGAGGGCCAAAGCAATCATCACCCTTAAACACAACGTTAACTCAATGTGCAAACACACACACACACATCCTACTGTACAGTCCATTTCTGCAGATGGATAAATTACAGGGAGGTAAATGCTCAGTGGCACAGCCGTCCGAGGCAGAGGAAATGAAGAGGCTTAGCTAGAGGGATAATAGAATGACAGGAGAAAAACAAAGCCAAATAATTCATAATGTGTTGTAGCATGCTGCATAACTGCACAATCAGGAGAACTGCCTTCTTTCTGGAGCATTACAAAGGAGACAAGACAGCTGCTTACATAGCTGAAAGAGGTGAAAGACCTAGTTTCTGCTCATGGCTTTTAAAGTGGAGGAGGTCGTGCTATTTTTACAAGGATAGTGTAAATGGATTAATGTAAATGTATGGGTGACAAACAAAAAAAAAGAATAATCACTTCAATATTTCTTCTTAACCAATCAGAAATCCGGGCCTAGCTGTTGTCCACCATTTTGTTTGCTCTGTTGCTGTGAAATTCCCAACAAACAAAGGATGTGCAATCCATTTATATTTCAGCATCACGCAGCCTCTGCTTCCTTCATCTGACGATAGAACTAAGGTAGTAAGGGAGGTTTTTTTTTTCTCTTAAACACACGAGAGGCTTTAAAAGAAAATTTGTGCTGGCTTAATTAGAGCTATGCTCTCAGCACTGTGTTTGCTGCACAACCAGGTCCCCAAAAAACTACCCCTCCCCAAAAACAAAAACAAACAAACAAAAAACAAAAAACAACTGCCTAGCACACAAGCACATGACAACCCTCCATGGAGTACAAACAGCTAACAAGCCTACATACTATACATTTAGTGCATCTGTAGGTGGTAAGGGAAGTTTTTGTTTTCCTCTTAACACACAAGTGGCTTTAAAAGAAAATTCATACCTGGCTATACAGCTAACAAACCTATATGCTGCACATTTAGCCTCTCCGTACACAAATAGATCACTACATTTAACCCAACTACGAATTAGCAAGTCCATCTAAAAGCATGAGGAGGTTAATTGCTGCTTCATGAACACCAGCTCATCTGCACAGTCTTGTACTCAAATGCTATTTTACAGCAAACACTAACTTTATAGGTGCATAATGTCTCATGAAATTGTGAGAGGCCAGTAATGGCATAATAACAAATAGTTAAGATTTTATGATTGTCATGCAGCATCACAAGTACTGCACAACTAGAAAAGCATATCAATCAATGTAATAGACACACTAGACAAGCATTAGCCTGCAGCTGCTGCTCTGACAAGTTACACGGCGTTAACATGCCATACACGTCAGAGTGGATCTCTTTTTTTATATCAGCTAAGTCTCTGTATCCTTCCTTTGTCGTAATTTCCTGCAGTTTCATGCCCAGGCATCAAAGAGAGCACAGCTGTGTCATTGGATGAGCGCTTCAATCTATTCAGCCAGCGCATCTGTGAGCTCTGTTTTACGCTACGTCATTAGCCACATGCCTTAATGTGTGTATTTCTGTGCGTGTGTGTGTGTGTGTCTGGTTAGGGTTATGTGAGTATTCATGTGAGTGCATATGCATTCAGTCATGCACACACACAGCATGACAGTTTGCATGTCTGAGTGCATATGTGCTCTCATATGTGTGTGTGAGCTATCATGCAGGACTCTGATTAAAAACTGAAATATACACAATGACAAATACACATGCAGAAGATGACATGAGAGGATAATGAGGGAATTTTTTATGCCTGAAGTTGTGTTGGGTTCCCAGCTGAAGGCCATCTGAAGACATCACATCACACGCACTAATCTATGTGATGGTCAAGTTTCCAAGCAGTTCTAAATTTAGGCCTGATAGCTGGTTTTGGCTGACAAGGGATGAGAAACATTCTTCATAGTTAAGGGAGGAAGGAAGAAGGAGTGATGGCGAAAAGAAGAAAGGAGCTCTGCAGAAAATTCCTATAAACAATAATAAATGTCCACCTAGGACACCTAGAACCTAGAAGTCTCCTGTTATGTTTTGGCTTTAGCTTCAGTCTCCTAACACATGACATCAGTAGTAATAAAGATCATAGTTGCAGCTTCTTTTACAAGATTATCATTTATAAAAGGAAGTCAGCCTCAGATAGCATTTTCAACCTAATAGAGTTAAATGTACTTAATTAACTATCTACCTAACCGGATAGAGCTGATAAAAGCTGTGATGGCAAACAAATCTGACGCTGATTGGTTAAAAATGTAAATGCTGCTTTTTGCTATTTCTGTCAGAAATTAATAATCAGTTGTGTCAAGAATTATTAAATCCTTCAAGCTGTATATCTGCCACAATTATCATTCAGCACTATATATACGAAATAAACATACATAGCTACAAAGACACTGCAATGATAACTAAGAGGTTGCTGATTTGTCTCAAATACTTAGCGGTCAGGTTTTGGCCGCTGCTGTCCCATAATTACCTCTGAGAAACAGTGTAGAAACAGTGTTGTTTGAGAAGAGGATGCTATAATGTAAGCTTCAGTGCCATAGCAATATGCATCTTAAACCTCTCAGTTTCCTTTGAAGTTGCCCCGTGTGGGTGTTGGAGCTAGGGGTTGGTAATATATCAAGCTGAGCCATAATGAAGGCCCCTATTTAAGTCAGCTTTGATGAAATTCCACCTGGCTGATCTCATATCAAAGAACAAAACAGCGCAAGCTTGCTGAGAACTATTATGAAAACTATAGTGGCTGGTAAAGTGATGGAGATCGTTAAGCGACATCAAGGATCCTTTCAGGACACTTTCCTCTGTTTCTTTCCATTGCTTCTCCTTCTTTTCCTTCCTACTTCCTCCCAGTTTACTATGCAGGATGAAATCTGATGAGAGTATCTACACTCACATAAAAAGTTCAAGTCACTCCTGCATATTTGTCCTGAATATACAATACAGCTTTTTGTTGTGCCTATAGGAGTAGAATGGGCCCAGAGGAGATTTTAAACAAATGAGACATAATTTTGTCATGTATTCCTGCACTGGGGCATGGTTACATAAGCACATGTGCAGCCATTAAAATGTTTATGAGCTCTATAGAGTGATTTACCGAATAACAGTCCGAGTCCATTCACCAGCCTATTTTGTTAAGACGTTGACCACATTAAGACGTAAAACATCACATTGTAAAAACACTAACAACTGTCACACACAACTGTCACTGCATAACAGTAATTCTTTGAATATAGACTAAGTATTAATACATTATAAATTGCAATCACATATCTCACAATTTATTATAAAAAACACAGTCAGTGCGCTGTATGAAGTAATACAAAACGGCAGCTGCAATATCTACATACCTTTTAAACATCTACTGCAAGACCCACATGGAAGCCTGCAGTTTTCAGGCTCGATAAAAAAGACTGCCAGGAGTAACAAAAGAGGTAAGTAATTATAGAGAAAGATCCCATAGAAAAAAATTAGCAACCGACTGCCAGCGGAAGCTAACTGTGCACAAGACCAATTGCTGCTGCTGCTTCACATTATGTTTGGGGTGGTTTGCTATGAAACTTTAGATTTTTAACTGTAGTTGTAACACTGCAGTAAAATTTCAGCTGAAGTAAAAAAAAATATATACAGTATATAAATATACAGTATTCATATATATATACACTCTAAACAAAAGAAGTGTCATATGAATAAAAATGCAAGCAGGAATGGAAATCAGTAAGATTTTATGGATATCATTGTCTTCAATTGTGCTCATCTGTGTAATTCTTTATTGATTTCTTCAACAATTGCTAGTCAATTTTCTATGTGCTGAAAAGATGGGCTTACATAAGTTTTTGTGACACCGTCACAGTGGATTTAGTTCTGGCTATACAATGTTAACATGAGCTTGTTTACTGGTAACTTTACTTTTCAATTAATCAGCTGTATCGGGCCCATTTAGTCAGACTCCTGCAGTAATTCTTTTTAGAAATATCCAAACATAAAATACCATTTATATTGTATCTGAATAAATTATGACTTTGATTTACTGAGAGATGTGTATCCATTTTGGCAAGTATGATAATCAACAAATCAATATTTTGATCTACCAATTTATCTTACATCTACAACTCTTTTAATATACTGTAATATATGCCACACACGCGGACTGGTCTGCAGGTTACTGCTGGAGAGCACAGGTTTCATATAATTACATGTCCATATGCAATTATAATGTCCCTCCCACAGTTGTTTCCTCCATTGCCCCTTGAAGTTTAGCATTAACATTGAAAAAAGAGGCAGCGCTGGTGATTGGTTAGAGTGCATGCCGTGCAATAGCAGCATCACAAGTTCATTTCCAGCTCAGGAGCTACAGTACACTGCAGGTTCTTCTCCTCTCTCTCTCTCTCTCTCTCTCTCTCTCCCCCTGTCATCCTCTGTGAATTACCGATTGAAATAAATGCACCCACTACCTCCAAAAAGAATTTTATATCTATAAAAAAGATGGATTTCACTATAAATTTTGACAGCCATAAAGTGACAGATCTAGTGGTGGCAGGTAAGCTTTTAGTGCCAGAGGGATAGTTCCCAGTCATCCTCATCGGAGATGGAGGCACTGAATCTCACTTTCACATGAAGGGAATTCAGGGTCCATGTATAATTTTTAGAGGCCTACACAACTTATGTAGCATGTATAGGGTCTAACACAGGTATATATGAAGAGAATTAATAAAACTGATCAACTCCGATGATTACAATTGTTTGTACAGGTGTAATATTAAAATGTGGTCTATCTCTTCTTCAATGTACTCTCCCAAAAATACAGGTGACAGGCAGCTGAATTTAGCTTTTTTTTTTTTGACATATATTACAGGTGTATCTTTTATTACACTCACCGCTAAACTCTTTAAGCGAAAGGAGCAGACAGCTAATGGCTCTCTGAGACTAACCATTGTAAACAGGTATGGCTTTAATAGTGATTAAACTGGAATTAATCTCCAACTTTTCACTCCAGCACTTTGCTAGTGCATTTACAAAAACAGAGGAAATGCTTGTAGTCATACAGTTTTGTGGCAGAGGTACGCCTGTATTGCACATGTTATGTGGAAAAAACCTTGCAGTAAGAATCACCTTCTTTTTCCCTTTCTTTTTCCAAAATATAGGGAGGCTGTGGCATGTTAACACTAACATTCACTGCCATGCACTCACACACACCCACAGAAGTACACAAGACACACACACATTTTCACAGAAATAGCATAACTCCCTCAGCCTGGAGGGGGTGGGGGGGTGGGTGACAGAGCTGTAAGGGCCAGTACTGTGTTGGGCAGCAGAGGCAGATGTAGCACTCAGTAGCCTGAGGGCATCACTGGGTATTTAAGCTTCACTGGATCTCTTCATCAGTGCCCTCTGATGCCTTAGCCCCATGACCAACTGCATACACACACACACACACTTCCAACACAGAGACAGGCAGGCCTTTCCAACTTTGGCCAAGAGGGGGATTGGGAAAGAATTAGAACAGTCTCACATTGAACAAAGACACACAAGTTAGAGTGAAAAAACTGAAGATGATGTGAGCAGGACTGGACTGTGTATCTTCCACTAAGTCTGATTCTGGGGATGCATGTAGGTTAACTCAGTGTGTGTGTTCCCAGGCTGGAGAAGGACATTGCCATGACACAGCTCTAATATGAACAGCAACACCATTAAATCTATGACAAACACCATTTTGACTGGGCTGCTTATATCAGATGACACTAGACGTTGTGCAGATCTAGTTTGTTTTGTACAGTTTCCACCACCAAGTGAAGGTACAGATCACATGTTAATTACATGATGCAACACCTGTAAGAGGTACAATTTAAATTGTGGTTGGACATATAATACAATTCATCCATTCTACGAACTGGAAAGATGCTAGCCTTTGTGCTATCTCACACACACGCATACACACACACACACACACACACACACACACATACACACACACACACACACACACACACACACACACACACACACACACACACACAACCATTGTTTCGTTCTATATCTCTAAATTGCTTATGTTCATCTGTCCTCCTCAGTCAAAATGTCTCTTTCGTACGTTCAGTTTTCCCTTTGACTTCACCTGTCTCTCACAAAGACACATATAGACACAAACACACACACACACACCTCATTTTGTTACTGACATGCCATGCCATGCAGAGAACACAAGAGAAGGTTGGTTTTTTTTTAAGCCTGAGACAAAAACAGCAAAATGCAATAACCTGTGCCTAAAGTGCTGACATCTGAAGATGAGCATGGCATTAAGACAGGCTGTCCAGTTGCAGCTGAAGTAAACAGGAGAGACAGACAAAGAGATGGTAACACCCTGTATACTGACAGACAGATAGACAGGCACTTCTTCTATTTTCTCTCCAATAAGATCATCCCTCCCATTGATTCTTCTCTTTCTTATAGTTTCTGACCTTCTCGTTATTCCCCCCCCCCCCTTTTTCCTTCAATCTAAGTTCTTAACTCCACCACTTAACCTCTTTTTTATCCCAATACTTTACCAATCTGTACTTTCCTTTCATCTTCACCTCCTAAAAAAACACCATCTCCTCTTGGCTGCAGCTTATCTATCAACCCTTATCCACACCTCCTTGGTCACCTGTCCCATTCTTCCTCTTGCCTACACATCTGTTTTGCGATTTTCTCCCTCCTCTATATTTTTCTATTCATCTTTCGTCTCCCATCTCCTCAGCACCTCAATTAGCAAGATCCACCAGCAAGTCTACCAGGTACTTGGTTAAAATACCCAATGAATGTTTCAAGAAGCTCCCATATAAGCAGTTGGCTGAATCAGATGCTTCGGTTAGAGATAACACATTCCCACCCTTGCATTTCAAACACTATCTGACCATAGAGGGAGTTACGTTGGGCAGTGGCACACAGGGTCAGTCTTGAAGGTTGAGGAAGTAGCATCAACAAAAAAGTCCTGCACAGTAAGGTAGAGCTGGATATTTTTCTTCTGGTAAAGTTACTTGTGTGACTCCCCAGGACTCTTACATAATTCTGAATTTGTGCGGGTGAAGGCTGCCTTTTGATGGACATCTACAGTAGTCTAGTGTAGAGCCATAGGGACTTAAGTAGTTGGTCATGTGTTCATTATCACTATCCTGTTTTAAGAGCTCACTCCATATCCAGAAACATTAAACAGAAGAGGCCCTTCAAGTGGGTCTGTGCATGACTGTGTAGGTTTGTGAGTGTGAAAGAGAGAGAGAGAGAAAGGGAAATGGAGAGTGAGAAAGAGGGGGAGAGAGAGACAGGGGAAGAGGCAAAATATGAAGGGACTGAGGTTGTGGGATTGTGATAACTTCAAAGGTTATTATTATTATTACTACAGGCTGGAGCCATGTTCTGGCATCCCTCAAGCTTTGATCATTATGTAAAGCTGTTGTGCTCGGTGCTGGCACCAAATACTTTACAGAGTGGATAACCAGGGAGTGTGAAAGCAAGCATACACAGACCAGCACATTGACTCAGCTTCCAAGTTTCGTACATGTTTAAAATAACTCACACCCTTTCATCGCTAACTGACAAATAAAGAACACCTTTAATTTCACCTTTCATTTTGTGTGGTTTGGACAACATGACACAGATGTGCCAAGCAACAATGACATTCAGAGGGGCACTCTACCAATCAGACACATGAGGATCAGGGTACCAGGGATGAGGACTAATCATCATCCTGTGAAATCAGTTGTATAATAACCATTTTGGTTCTGAAGGAGCTGTGTCAACTTTGAGAAAATAATTATATCAAGGTTATCTCAGCTTGGGTCTTGTGAACAAATTTATAGAAAGCCTTCAATAAAACATTTGAGGCATAGAGTTGAAAGGGTGTGAATGTTGCAATGCAGTTAGAATATATAGGAATATAGGATCTATTAGAGTGAAAATGTTGTGATCCACTGCATTTGTAGCTTGACTTATACAAGTCAGAATGTCTTGGTATCTCATGGCACCAATTTCTTCAATTAATTTTCCAATCGATCTCTCAGAAGCAGCCGACTGTAATCCTAAATTGTAGCTATAGTGGACAATAGAGTTGTACATTTCTCTTTCTATGAACAATACCATGGACAGTTCTTGACATTGTTTGGTTGTTTGAAGCTCTACAACTATGTATTTTTTAATCCTTTAATCTTTTTATATAATGTCACATAAAAACCAAATAGCCAACAGCTACTTTAATTGATTCAATAGTATATAAATGGCATACATTTAAAACAACATCAACATCATTATCCAGCCTATATTCAATTAAATGTTTCTTTATAATATCATCAATGAAATGCAAAAGAAAAAAAGGTCCATGAGATTTTCCTGCAGCATATTTACTATTACATAAGGCAAAGAAATGCAGTAACTCCTCATGTTTTTGAGCAATGATTTAATAGATATTATCTAAATTGTTCATTATAAATGTTCTGTGGGTCAAAGAACTAAAAATATGGACACATTTTTTTCAGCTATAGTTGTTTGCATTTGGGTAACTGTTCACTGAGGGTAACAGCTAGATATCTAGATGCAAGAGTCGAGCAAACCTTATGCACGATCACCCAGGCACATGAAGGTTCAATCAATAGTGGACTATGTTGCATGATCTAGGACAAAATATGGGCCTCCTGGCACCTTTAGAGGTTTGTGCTATATGGTAATATTACCCCTTTTAATGGAGTGTTGCTCTAAGTGTGATTATGAGCTTAGGAGGGGAAACCCAGCTCAGAGAGCCAAGCCACCACTTTTAATTTTCGTCTATACATTCTAATCCGAAAGCCACACTGAACTTGAAAACAAGCCATCTGTTCCTGCCCTCACCTGGCCTACATTAGCCTGAGCCCACTCACACTCAAGCAGGCTGCAAGGAAAAAACACAGGAAGCCAAAATAAATGACTTGCACTGTCATCATCACTGTCATATACAGATATGTACCTCAATAAAAAACAAACGACACATAGCAACCATACACACACTGAGCATCTTCTACACTGTTACGCTGTGGGTGCATTACAGTGATTTTTCCCCCTCGACCACCAGCCATCGTCGAGAATTCATCTTCGTTTAAGCAGCAATGACAGCAATCAGAGACGACTGGCATAAACAGGCCTCCAAAATCTATTTGCAACATGCAAAGGTGGGATGCCCACCCAGTTCAACACCAAGGACAGCAGTCGACGCACGGAGAGCCTGACAGCCATGACAACACATTTACTACAAAATGATGATTGCTGCACGGATGCATCGTAAGCAGCGACCCAAATACGCCCCGAATGACACTAATGTTTCAGAGTGAGCCTTCAAACCCCCGGCCAGAGACGAGCACACAAACTAAACATTTGGAGGGGCATTTTTTTTACCCCCTGCTAGAAGAAACAGCAGCTACCTTTTCTGCCCAAACCCCGCCGTCAAAGCCCTTGAGGCGAATAAAACAGCTCGCACCTACCTGCTGTGTGTGGGGATCGAGGAGCTCACATGTCCCGTCGTTTATTTTGGTCTGTCACTGTGGATACTATTATTATGGTGGGCACCGTTATGTGTCTGCCAGCGCCATGTTATTATCACTGAGTGGAGAACTGTGCGGTCCTGTGCGCTACATCCGGGCTGTTGAAGAGGAGCGAATGAGCGCAGTCCGTGGCGGCGGAGAGGGCGGAGAGCGCTCCGGCTATGCGAAGCACCTGTGAGCAGCAGAGCGGGGACAACCTCCGGTCACACTGGCCCGCCGTCACCCCATTTTCTGTCCACAACAACGACCGCAACAAAACCTTTTTCAAGTCGCAGTCCCGCCTCAGTGTTTTCCTCTCCGTCCGCTTCTGAGTCGCTGTTGCCAAGGGAAACGGGAAGGGGACCAGCGCGACTCATTTTAACAACGGGAACTCGTTTGGCTCAAAATAAATAGACGCTTTGACCGAACCTGCACCTGAGCGGCAGCAGGCAGAGAAGAAAACTGTGAAATTAGTTTAAAACCGGTTCACTTTATATAATGTATTCTATATTGTATTTAAAGTATCTGATAAAGTAATTTGTTAGGATAAATGGCTGAAATGGGAATTAGAAGTATTTCGAAACTGTAGATGGTTATAGCTAGCAAAAAGCAATGGCGACAATAGAGTGACAATTGAAAATGTTAACCAATGCAGCGGAAGCCTCTAAAAGTTGGCAAATTCATGGTTGAAATAAAAGTAGTGATTAAACAGCTAAAAGTAATAAACAAATAGATACATGGTTCAATAGAAAAACAGTGACAGTAAATTTTATGACAACATTTTGTAAGACTCCAATTTTATGTTATATTCATTATTACGTTCATATTTTTTATGTTCATTGAGACAAATTAGTTCATCTAATAGGGTGTATATATATATATATATATATATATATATATATATATATATATATATACACACACAATGGCAGTGGCAATGTACAGGTCTACATGGTTTTATTCTGGAATTATATATTTGTTTGGTAATTTGACTATTATATTCATTAGATCTATGATACTTAAACAACAGGTCTTGGAACATGGACACTCTGATATCCAAAACAAATATAATAATAATGAAGGTATTTGTATTCTTATTTAGATATAACTTATTAAGTTACTAAATTCTTGCTCATCTGACCAAGATTTGTATTTCAAGTGAACCCAGACACAGGCTGTAGCCCCAGAACATTAGGAACACACACAGTGGAGCAGCTACTGCCAGCTCTGACAGTGTCACAGCCTTCATTGATCTCCCATCTCTGTTTATGATGCACCATTTGTAGCATAGGGCTCTTCACCAGACTACACCAAGTGAATATGCAAGGCCATGAGTCAATTCTCCTGCTGTGACAAGAAAGTCCTTATGTCTGACTGTCTGGTTAACTGTCGGAGAGAGTGGAGGAGAAGGGCAAGAGTATCCATTATAATGCCAAGGTCTAACTCTTTGTGCTGGTTAACACACTCTTCCCCACCACTAGATCTTTTCCATGTCTTAGTAATTTGTCGTATTATGATACATTCTCCACCTATTATCCCTCCCATTTACCCTCCCCACCACCCATAAATCCTCATAGGAAATGTGAGCTCGCACAGTAAACATTGGGAACACCCTTTCAGCTCAGGACTATTCCAGGCTGAGCCACAGTTGTTATCAGCTTCATGAACAACAGCTTCTCACTAAGCCATGTTGAGAGAAGAAGTGATGCAATCAGGTCAAACATGGGAGTTGGAGAGAGAATTTAAGGATAGAACAAGTAAAGCCCAGGATAACAAAGCATACATTGCCTAAAAACACTTTATATTTACACTGCTCCCTTTAAGTGATGATGAATTTTATTTTGTGGGAAACACTGGCCCAAGTGAAACACAAGTAAGAGCAAAGATTGTTATAGTGCCATAGTTTGAACGTTTATAGAGTAAATTTAGTTTGCTGGCAGGCATGAATACACAGGTCAAAGGAATACACTGATAACAATCCTGACAACAACCAACTGTTAAGGACATAAAATATGTACTACTAAATGTAAAGTTCTATAAAATATATGATTATACATAAAATTTACGTCGAAATAGCAGCAAATTTAGATTTTAAAAATCCCTGCTACCGTGCTGTTGATCTTAGAATGGAATACAGAACAAAACACTAATGCCATATTTAAAGCCAACAAAGATTCAGTTCCTTGTAAAATAAAGGTTACACAGAAACTGTGTGCAAACAGCAGTAATCAATTAGGGTAAATTAAGGAGTTGTTTTAAAATAGCACTCACTAATTGAATCCATTGTAAAGTTGACCACAGATATGTATACATTTATCCACAGAACTATATATATGACTGCACACTTTGTACTAATGGTGGTCAATGCTTTAAACAGTCATCTTGTAACCCATATGGTAGACGTATGGTGCAGTGTGCTTTTATTTTGCAGTGTATGATCAGATCCTTATGCTGACTTTTGGCCCAGTTATGTCATGAAATATAATTTAATATCTCTATGAAGGAGTCATATATATATATAAATAAATATACATAGATTGCCATGCATGAAATTCCTCTACCTTTCATGTATCAATGAATACCAAATGCCCACCCCGCTCCCCTCCCCAAGAGAATTTCCACCCCCATCTAGTGGTGGATTGAGGGAGCACATACGTTACTACAGTGCATCCAACCGTAAATTATTACTGGCTGCTGGTTATGTCTGAAACACAGGCCAAAGTATGTCTGTGAAGATGTGTGACATTAAATTGACCTCATAGTGGTCCAGATGTGTTTAGGATTTAATGTGTGCACACACACACAGAAATAGAGAAGTACACACCCAGACACACTGTGTGCTAAAACATGTTGCTCTGTCCCCATGGCAACAGTAGCAACCATCAACTTCACTCTTACACATACTCTTTGATTTTATCTCTCTTGTTCACTCATTGTTTGAAAGTACAAAGGCATCTTTAGCTGCATTTTCTTCTTAGAGCTGCTACCCAGCCACAGCTTCCAGAAAAACATAATCTCATAGAAGGCATTCCTTTGATTACAGGTTAACACAAATGTTGCCTGTTGTCGGGATTACTTTGTCAAATTTCTTCTCTACACTCCAATCATGAAGCTCTTTTCGACTTCAATAAGGAAAAGGTGTTAAAGAAGAAGGGGAAAAGGAAGGGAAGGGAGATAAGGAGGTTGCTGCTGACTTTGTGCTGGAACAAGGCCCGGAGCTTATCAGAGGCTACTGCCACCGCAGTCGCTTCAGAAAGCCCTGCTTCTGCCTAACAGCAGCATGCCTCATGAATGACTCCTTTGTCCTAAGCTCTGTCATTGGTTAAAACTACAAAATGAGACCTGCAAGTGAAATCCTTACTCCCTCTTCCATCTGACAGCTTATGTCATGACCACACGGTATACATCCACTCAAATGAAGCTTTGTAGTTTGCTCTCAAATTCAAAACGAGTATTTGTTACGCTTGCAAGTTTTATTACCTAGTTTGAGAGGAACATATTGGGTTAAATCACAGGCTGGGTTGAGGAAACAAGGTTTGCCAGTTCCAGCTCCTGACAGCCTGACAGGAAGAACAAGAGACAAAGTATGAACCAAATTGAATGGATTATTTTTCCACACAGGACATCTTTTCTGACAATATGCAGCCCATGCAAAACACTTCCCCACCAACCATACTTGAAGCTCCATTCTGTTGTCTTTTAAAGCCTGGTTGTTGTGCCAGAGATTATGACTATATGGAGCAATTTACCCCTCTAGACCTTCTATAAATATATGCGTGTCTGTGTGAATGTGTTTGTGTGTGTATGTGTGTGTGTGTAAATATGGCGATTAAAGGATTCCTTGGTTATCAAATAGTGAAAATTAAAAACTTTGCTCCTTGAACACAACCTGACTCATGGAGCATGACTGCCATGACTGGTTATCTTGCAATGCAAGCTCCGAATAAAAATGAGTGACAGTAGTAAAAACAACTGTACAGCAGGAGGGAGTGTTAAACAGGATCAGGGGGGCTGTAAGACATAGACTCTGCATAGACTCTACAGCTCTGGAGATCAGTGCATCATGGGAAGTCCTCCGGAAGTCAAGACCTTTTGCAGTATGACCAGGGGTGGCAAGTTTGACCTAGCCTTAAATATGAGCATTATCAAAAGGGAAAGTTTGAAGGCTTCTGTGGAAGTGTAAAGTGGAGGATGTTTACCCAGTAGAGGAGTCTGGCACCTGAAGTCTGGGAGTGTAATGTGGATGTGGCCAAGGCTTTTGTTGTAGTTGGCCAACTATGACTTCTTAAGACATGATAGGCCTGACGATCCTGGGCTCTGTGGGTGTTGTTGCTGATCTTTTGTTTTTTTCCTAGTAAAGTGCTTGAGGTAGAGGTAAAGGTGGATTCCCTGTGATGACCGCAACCAGAGTAGTGGCAGCAAATATAAGCTGTAAACACAGTAACGACACATTATCTCTTTTAACTATTGATGTCAAAAAATATCCAATTATTAGACTTCTTCAGTCTCTGGAAAAATATCTGATACTTTACCTTCAAAATGCTCCACAATGTTCACTGATCAGTTACTAACTTTATCTGTCTGTCATTTGGGGCCAAGCAGGTCGTGGGCTCATCAGGGCTTTTTTGCTGCCTGTGACTGATGAGAAGAAGTTGACATGAGCAGTGAGAGTGAATTCAATATATTCACTATATCATAGCTACATGTGCTCAAATTTGAAGGATAGCTGAAGGGAACTATAAACTATAAATAATTTTCTGTTGGGTTATTACAAATATCCTTTTAATCCATTATTTCTAAAAGAAATATTGGTTATTGCAGTTTTTACAGAGAAATGACTGCTTTAAGTAGATGTGCCATTCAGTCAATAGTACTATTACATTTTCCACACATGCCCCTGTTTGTTGTAATATACGGCAATCCCTGATGGTTGGAGGAAATAAACAAACATTCATCTGTTTATTATTTCATACTGGAAACACTTGAGAATCTTTTTTTTTTTTTAAGAAGAGCAACACTTTTAACTTTGTAATGGCTTGTAGGAGATGATTAGACATTAGCATCTAATCATCCCAGATGCTCAACGGAACAGATACAGATTTAAGAGCTTCCATAAAACACAACACACACATACACATACATACACACGCATGTTTACACACACACACTCTTTAGCCTGACCTCACTTGCTCAGCTATGGCTCTCAGCACCACACATTAGGCATGTTAAGGGTGTTGCCAAATCAGACAATTTGGGGTTTGTGTATGGGTGTGTGTGTGTGTGTGTGTGTGTGTGTGACTTTATTTTGTACATGTTTAACAAGGCACAGTTTCAGGTTAGTGTGTGTTTATTTACTGGTAGCAGTGATGCAGCATAGCTTTTGTATCTAAATGTTATGTGTCAGACCTTGTTCAGTGTGTCCCAATTATTTATATTTATCATTTTTATACTCTTATCAATATGTTATTTATGACAGAAAAAATCTCAACAAAAGCTAAATTTATTTTTTCTTTTTTATGTGCTCAATGAACATTTTTTAGACTCAGCATCGTATTGAACCAATTATGAAATTCTTACATTTCTGACATTTTTCAGCCCAGGCAATAGTTAATATAATAAGAGTATGAGGACAACCAGTGCAATTGTGTGAATCCACATTTGTGTGTGCTATTTGTTATGAAGTTGTTGCCCTGGAGATGTAAAGCTTAACCCAGAGATCTCACCTCTTTCCCAAAAATATTGGAATAATGCTTTAACATGTCCAACGGTTAACTCCACTATTGTTAACTTAGTCATAATCAGAAAAAAAGAAGGGGAGGGGAGGTTTCATCTGATAGAAATAACTTACCATTTCATATAATCTGTAAATTTTCGATATTGTATAAAGCCAGTCAAATCACCATTAGACTTCCAGTTTCCTTCTTTTTAGTTTAATTCATTTACGATCCTCATTACTAACAAATAGCTCTCCATGACTTATTCACATATATGTTGTGACATTAGGCAAGATGTGAGGGTGTGGCGTTTTTTTCTGACAAGTGAAGTGCTGAAGTGAGGAGTGACCAAGTGGTGAGATGGTTTGAGGCTATAAAAGAGTTGCTTTGTGCTCAGCTACAAACAGCCTGGTTGACCTAAACTAGACCACAGCTAATCGCCTACCCCTGGGTGCACCTGAGGATACTCAACAAGAAAAGGTAACCTTTAGTCTTATTTTTATCTGTGGCAGCTTATACAAAATGGTTAATTTTCTGTGTCAGGCTAAAAAACGTTCTTGACATCTGACTCTAAGATGTTTTATGGTATGAGGGAAGCAATTTATTGTGGACTAATGTCCTGTATGTGTATATTGTAATGGTGCACTAAATCAAATGATAAGGTGATAAAATTACCTAATATAAGATATATTTCATCTTCACATGCATATACCTATCAGCTTGAGTACTGTACAGTAATGAGTAATCGTAATAATAATGAAACAAAGACAAAGCCATTGACAAATTCTAATTGTGTTACCATATGATCACATAATCATACCATCATATTGTATTTCTTATTGATAGAAAACATTGAACAACATGAGATAGCAAGGCTATAAAGCTGAATAACCTATTCACGGTAATTGAATCTGTTGTCACAAGAACAACTATATATTGGAGGTATGGAGCAGACACCAAACTCTCATTGTTACTGCACATTCCTGTACTGCACATATTACCCAGAATCAATGTGCTGTTATGTTTCTGTCCGACTCAAGATGTCTTCTGCAATTCAATTAGTATACCTTGTAGCATCCAATCAGCCTGTTAACAGGGCATATCTATATGAAGACACAATGATCACCCAGTGCAGAAATAGTTTGCTGTCCTTCTGGCATGTAGAGTCCTCTGGTGGTCACCTGGAGAACTATGACTGTGGTGCATGCTCTGTAAAGCACTATGTACAATAAACAGTATAAAGTTGTGGGTTTGTTTGTTTCTTTTTTTGGTTGGTTGGTTTTTTTAGGTTTAGTCTTAGTTTGGCAGGCTCATAGTTTTCATAACAAGACATTTCATTTTTGATATCTGACAAAGATTTGGTTTAGTTTTAGTCTGAATTTTTCTTTTAAAGTCCCTGAGATTTGACGTGATACAAAATAAGAGTAAATAAACTTGCATTTGTTCTTGCTCTCACAGGCAGCATGGATATAGGTACCTCATCAAATTCTCAGATCTCTACACTGGTAAGTGACACAAATCATTACAGCTACTTCTCTCCCAATTTTCCATCCAAATAGAAATATTTAAATCTTTGCTTATGTCAACTGGCCATGTTTGCAACTGCAAGTTGGAGTCCATCCTGTCCAGCCGCACTTTTCCCTCTGTCTCCATTATTGCTCCTGACCATTCTCCCTCTCCTTACTCCCCCTCTCAGCAGTCTGATGCGCTCTGTGGCAGCTGCCCATCCTCTGGTTCTGCCCCACAGACTAACACCCTTTGGCCCAATCTGCCACCTTCTGGTACTGGGTTCCCTGCATGGTCAGGACAGCCCACCCAGCCCACACCCTGCTGGCCTGGAACACAACCAGCTCCAGGGCAGCCCTGCCAGCCTTGCTGGCCAGGTCCCCAGTATCAACCTCCAAGGCCACCAGCTCCAATTCAAGCTCAGGTTCCCACTCAAACCCCAACTCCAATCCCAGTCCCAACACCTGCTCCTAATACCGCTCCTGATACCAGCATCCATCCAAATGTACCAAGGTGGCCTGCCCAACCTGGCTGGCCTTATAACCCAGGACAGTCGGGATGGCCAGGCCAGAATCCATCTCTTGTGCCTCCAAACTGGCTTCCACCCACATCTGGACCGCTGGTGAGTCAAAAGCAAAGAATATCACTCACATCATCTTATAATGGAGGTTGGTTAACAGTTTGTTTTGTGTTCCCGCTCTCTGTTTTGCTGTTTAGAGTGTGCCATACAACTTGAACCTGGCTCGTGGAGTGTATGATAAGATGATGCTGACCATATTGGGCTATGTGAAACCTAACCCTAAAATGCAAGTATTAAGTATTCACAGTGTCAACCTGTATTACTCAGTTTCCCATACATGCATTCAATATACATATATTTAAATATTGTCATAAGGCGAAGCACTGACAAATACTATACAACAGAGATGGGCCAGTGTCAGTGAACTGCTTTGGTCTCCCGCAGGTTCACAGTCAACTTTCTGAGAGGCAGTGACATTGCCTTTCATCTCAACCCTCGCTTCAATGAAGGGGGAAAGCAGGTTGTGGTCCGTAACCACAAACTGGGTGAACGCTGGGGAGCAGAGGAGAGAGCACTGAAGGGACCCTTCCCCTTTGCTCCTGGGAGTCCATTTGAGGTCAGTTTTAGAGAGAAATAACATCAAAAAGTCTTTTCCCCATTCACTCACCCTAAGTGCCAGTGTGTGTTGCCTCTAATCGTTTCCACACAGTGGAATTTTTTTTAACCAAAAAACCCCCACAAATCCATAAACAGAAGGTACTAATCATCATAACCATAGTCTCAATTGAAGTTTACAAGATGCTGATGTTTCAAAATTCTCCACATGGTGCCTTAAACTGAGTCCAGGTCACTTTCTATTGGTTAATATCAGGCTAACGTTTGGAAAAGATGGAAAGAGTTGGAAAGTCGTTTGTTCAAGCGAGTCCTAGATAAGGGAAGTGATGTACTGCAGGGAGGCTCCTGGAGGTCAGTGGAGGTCTCGTGATGCTCAATAACATCAATAACAATTACACCTCACAGGCATGACCAAGCAGTGATTAATCTGGGAGACTAATTGTCTTTGTGTCCAACAGTCCTTGTGTTTGTGTTTATAGCCAACCAGTGTGTTTCTCTACTGTTGTACCTCAGCTTATGGTTTAGGTTTTCCTCTACGCTGTTACCCTTCTGTGGAAGCAGTAAAAATGAAATATAGCTGTGATTGACTGATGTTTACTTAAGCATGAATCTGGACATGTTGGTTTTTCTGCTGTTCTAGATGAAGATCCTGTGCACTCATGAGGCATTCAGGGTGGCAGTGAACAACATCCCACTGTTTGAGTTCCAACATCGCATCAGAGAGCTGAACCAGATTGACAGGATCAACATCCTCCATGATGTTGTCCTCACCTATGTCAATGTGGAGACACTTCCGTGAACCCAGTTTGCATGTGTTGTAAATGCAGCACAAAGAACACATTTAAAACCTCTGCACACAGTATTAATACACTTTTAACAGATTACTGTGGAGGGACGAAAGCCTTCTCAGTTTTATCTCATGATACTTAAAGATTAATATTAGACTAATAAGTGTGGCAGTATGTAATGCAAAATATTACTCAGATGAGCTGAGCTCATATGATAATGTGCTACAAGTTGCTATGTAGCTAACCATTCAATATATAAAAATTTTTAACATAAAGAAGTTATTGGTATTTATTTTGTAATTTTACTATATAATAGAATTTCCTCTAGTAGACTAGGTCCTCAGTCAGCCAAGTTATAGTTCTCTAAGCAAGTTGAATCTAAGGCGAATGGACTTAACAGTAGATTCTTGAATATGTATTACCTCATCTTCATCCCTTTTGAATGGCTGGTGGGGAAACCACTGTATTTAGCCTCAGTTTGATCACTAACAAGGACATCAATACCACTGCTCCTGGTTGTTGTGGCGTATCAATGTCCTTGTTAATGGTCCAACCAAGGCTAAATAGCAGTCAATCAGAACTGATCTGATGATTCTAGTTGAAAATATCGACTGA
This sequence comes from Remorina albescens, assembly GCA_034769265.1. Lineage (NCBI taxonomy): Eukaryota > Metazoa > Chordata > Actinopteri > Carangiformes > Echeneidae > Remorina > Remorina albescens. The sequence continues at coordinate 9,145,320 of CM068483.1, forward strand.
AAACAATTAAAGCTTAGTTCTCTAGGATTCTGCTAATTGCAACAATGCCTAGATTAAATTGTCAGTCAAAAATAAAAAATCAACAACCTCTCCATGTTTATTTTTACAAGAGACCTTGAAAGACAGTGCTGTAAATGGAAACAGTAGGATGGTGACAGACGATAAAATCCTTTTCTTAAATCTAAAATCACAGTAGAACATTAAAAACAGTGCTACAAAAACTTACTTATTTATTTACTTATTTAATTTATAGACATTTACTAACAAAAAATGTATGTACATTAAGCAACAATAAGCTCATTTTACAGCCTTCTTTGCAATGTGGGAGACACTGTTGGCAGAGAAATGAGCATGAGTTTTCTCTTTATGAGCCTTACAACTGGCAAAGACAGTCAATTAATGACATCTGCAGCCTATGAAGGATGCTGTTGGGATTTTAAACTTTGTAACCTTCATCAAAATGTAACCATCTGTAACGTTTTCACTGACATAGTGTGCAATACCACCATTCACCGGCATCTTTCCACCAGTGTTTGGCTACCTGTGCTTCCGTCATGCGTTTTTAAAAAAGAGGTAAAGAGACAAACTATGGCATCTTGAAAAATAAGGTAACCTTTCTTACTCACTCCTCTTCAGTGCATAGTACCTCAGTGTCTCCAAACATAATGACACCTCATCTCCTTTCAGCAAATAAAAATCCAAAAGATTTCTGTGCAAATAACAGGTGTGCAATTCACAGTGCTACTTGTTGTGCATGTATATGCATGTACCTTCTAGTGTACAGCAGGAGTATTAGAAGCATCAGCCTTTCCTCAGGTCTTAGTGTCCAGTTTCTTCTCCACAGACTTCAGCAGCAGCTCAGCATACTGCTCTAGCATAGCAAGGGCCTTTTCTCCTTCACCTTTGACCTCCTGGTCCACTTGAGATTTCTCACACTGTGAGGGTTCGCAAGGCAGAGAGTCTAGCTCAGTCTTGACCATGAACAGGGCATCAGACAGGATACTCTTCATCTGCTGTTGATCCCCACTGGGCTGTTGGTCGCACTGTAGAACCTGAATTTACAAATAAAACTCCATGTTTCTCTGAAGCAGCGTCACAAAATAATAAAAACACGCTGTGTCAAACTGGTGTGATAATTGTTTTTGGATTTTTCAAGTGAAAAATATTCAAAATACAAATATTTTCTGGTTCCAGTTTAATTTTATATTAAAATTGATTATGAATGTTTGTCTTCTGCAGCTTCTAACAATGAATTAAATATAAAGTATTTGCATTACTACCTACCTATGTATGTAACATAGAACAATTAGAGGAACATAAGAGCTTCAGCAATAACAGCTGTGTAAATGATTTCTTTTCCTCTTTTGTCTTCCCCATCTCTCTTTCCCATCTTTCACCTGGGTGCAATTATCCTCTCTTAACCCACAAAGACACACACTCACTGACCGTAGTGTAAAGCGTGATGGTTTTCCTTAGACTGTTCTGAAGCTCAGTTACAAACTGCCTGCAAGTTTCCAAGGTGATGGAGCGATCTGCAGAAAGAGAGAGGGAGAGAGAGACAAACACATGTACAGTACAGAACAGACACACAAATACACACAAGTGTTATGGAGTAAAATGGGGTGCACTGTAAATGCTGAGCTAAAGGTTAAAGAGAGTAAAAAATAAAAAACAAACAAAAAAACAAAAAATGTTAACAAAACCATAAAACTTGTAGAGAAAGGCCACAACAAGTCAAAGCCAGAGAGCAGTAGCGGTGCGAGCTCTGATAATTAGAAAAAAATATTTCACAGTTTATATCCTCTAGCAAAACACAGCTGCACGTACAAATGCAGCTTAATTTCATGGCATTTACAGTTAGTGTGTTTTCCAATTGAAATGTTAACTTTGAGAGGCGCTTAAGATTCAGAAAACATCAGGCAGAGAAGCATAAAAAACAGGATAAGGAAGTTATTTTAAGATTCATCTGAGCATTTTAACTCTACCTTTATTTACTGAGTGAGCAAAACATTCAGATAACCAAAACTCATTATATCAAAGGATTATGGTAAATAATAGAGTAACTCTGTATTTTCATTAATATTTCATCCAAATTTAAAGACAGGTGTCTGCCTAATGCTAAAAATACAATAAAAACAAAGCAACACACATATATGCAAGGATATATTTCCGTAAGTGTGTGTATATGAAATATTGACAGTATAAGGCTGGGTGTCTAACCTTGTTTATTTACTTGAACATTACATCCAGGGTCTATTGTGGGCGTAGAAACTCTCGCTGGACCTCCAGACCAACTCGAACTTGGATTTACCTCGAGGCAGAGACTGCGTCGGGGGCTGAGAGGATGCTTGGGAAGTGGAATGCGAGAAGGCGGGATGTTCTGGGTAAAGGGAATGGGTGACACTGTAGAAGTAGGATGGGATGGAGCATGGGTGGGACTGTTTGAGAGAGAATGGAATAAAATGGATGATGATATTGAGACAGAGGAGGGGAAAGCAGTGACCGGAGATGAGGTGAGCAGTGGGGGTTCAACGTCTAGCTCCCCAGATGACCTCCTGCCCTTCAGGAAGGAGGGCGAGCGAGGTGGCATCCCCATGTGGATACCCTCTCCCATAGAGGAGGACCGGCTGCCTTTGGCCATGGAGCTGGCTGTGGGGTTCATGTAGGAGTGCTGATGTTTGTGTTTGGGGCTCTCCCAAGGCATGGGGGAGTGGGGAGACTGTGGTGAGCCAGAGGAAGGTGAAGAGAAGTTTAAAGACGGCCTAGGAATGTCATCATCAAAGAAAAGCTGCTGAGGCCTTTTGCGTGAAGCCTTTCGGTCACTGGATGACACAGGGGAGTGAAGAACTGGGGAAACGATGAAGAAATGCAGATTAATATGTTTGGCTTTGGGTGAATAGAGGCACTTTAACTGGATGATTTTGAACATCATATCATAAAAATTATTTTTTTCCATTCCCAGCTTATTATCCAGAATCTTATTTTGCTTATTTCACAGTAGATCTCTATGCTACTGTTATTTTTAATTGTGTTTTTACCACTTGTAAAGTAGCCTTGCGTATTGAGAAAGGCGCTTTTAAATAAAATGTATTATTATTATTATTATTATTATTACTACAAAGTTAATGTAGTTCATTATAAAAAATGCTTCCATTGTTGCAGAAACAACAGTGAATATACATTAATAAATGAACTATATGATGAGGAAATATACCATCTGAGGCCAAATTCTGGGCAGAGCGTGATTTCTTTAAACATGTCGTTCTGTCCAACAGTTGTGGAGCTTTGAGTGGAGGGTTGGACATCCTCCACAGGTGGGACTCTGAAGTCTTCTTCTTGTGAGGTCTCAGCGTAGGGAGACAGTCCATGTCTGGAGCATCGGCCCTGCTGAGATGCAACACTTCACCATCAAGATCATCTTACATTCAATTGTATATAATCACAAAATGTTAAAGGTAAGATTACGTTCAGGCCTTCTTGTATTCATGTCTATGCTTCATATTTCTACAAAGCTTTCTACGAATACTTCAATTTGGTTATGGGGATCACATAATATAGGCTATTTTATGTTTTTATTCGCTCCTATCCAGCCTGTAAGTAACAGGTTGACAGTGAAAAAATGGGATGGTTGTAAGCAGGGTAAAGTAAATCAGCCCTGTATGACCTGTCAATTGCATTTTTGTTCTGGATTATCAATGTTTTTTTTATCATTTATTTATACAAACAGATTACCCTTTGTATTTATGGTTCATTAATCTAAGTCTGCCAAAGAAGCACCTTAGTAAAAATAAAACCTCTTGCAGCTCCTATTTTGAATTTCCTTCTTACTTTGACCCTTGGATCATCCCAGGGGACACAAGGGTCTCATCCTCTATGCTTCCGCTCAGGCCATTCTCCCTCAAAGGCCGTACTTTTGACACTGGGGGCTTAGCAGAGCGGCTGCTTTCCTCTTTTCCATGTACTTTGCCAAACGTAGAGACCCCCCTGCACAGAGATAAATAATTATGTGTTTACAGTAAAAGATGAGTAAGATATACAATGTTAGACTGCACAGTTATACGATCTTACCTTGCAAAATGCCTTATAAATAAACAACTGATGTTGTGATGTGGTGATGCGCCAAGAAATTGAAGTGAATTCAAATATCAGGCGATGCCCGATATCCTGAGGAAATGTGCTTTCCTGCAGTAGCAGTAGCTGGTTAGCTAGCACTAAAACTGGAAAGCCTGATCTGTCAAAACAAAATCCATCCACCAGCATCTGCTCATCTCATTAGGAAAACATCTTTGGAAGACAATAATTGTCTTACAAGGTTTTATATAGCTGACAATTTCCTGGTCCTGAGCCGTTGCCAGGCAACCAGGGAGACTATGTTAGTGAACTAGTACTAGTAGGTGGATTATGTTACCTCTAAAACTGAGCCAGACTAGCTGTTGGTCCATGTTTCCAGTCTTTAAAGCCACGTTTACCAAATTGACTGCTGAGTCACTGCTGAGAACTGCACAAACATGAGTCGAATTTATCATCTAATTCTTGGCAGAAATATGAATAACCAAATTTCCAAAAAATTTTGAACTATTGAGTATTACAAAATGTTTAACAGTTGCAAATCCCATACCCTCTCTCACCCCTATGCTCTTTCAGCATGCAACATCCAGCGATAAAAGAACAACATTCCCACACAAAATATTAGCCAAAGAGACTTATATAACAATATCATTTCAAACTGACAGCTTGGCTGGATCCATACGGTGTGCAGATGGTTTAGCAGAGCACTGGGTGTGAGTCCACATGGGCTTGTAATTATAGCTGTGAGTCCACACTGGTCTGAAGTGGTAAGCAGTACCTGTTATTATGTCCTCTGGCCAGGAAGCGTGAAGACATAGACAGCCTTGGGACTCTGATCTCCTCAGCTGTAGACAGAAATCAGGCATCAGAAAAAAAGCATAAAAGAAAATGGAGACAGTGGCACAGAGAGAGGGACACAGAGAGAAAAAGAAACTGAAAGTGCAAGAAAACCACCAGACTCGTCGATAATGTGGGCGTTTGCCCTGTCTCACATGTGCTGCAGCTCTCTGTCAGTGTCCCAAAGCTCTGCTTGAGGAAATCTTCTTGGCAGCAGTCATCAGTATCAGTCACTGCCCTTAAAGCCTCGTCCATACTCGTCACTTCTGCCTTTTGCTCTTCATAGTCCTCATCAGGGCTGTCCTGGCCCAGAGACTCCACATCTGCAGAATCTGGAAGGAAAATAAGAACACGTACAGCTGAGAGAAACAAAAATATTTCAAAGCCCTCTTGACCTTGATCCATCATCTGCATAGAACAGGTAGGTACCAGATAATCCTGAACAATTGACCAGCCAGAACACTGAAGTGTAGGTGGTCGTATTATGTGACATATTTCTATCAGGTCTAAAACAGAAGGAAATTCTAGCCTGAGTACATAAATCCCTCTCAGCAGGTATCAGCAGGTGCAGGAATATCATGCCTTTCATGCACACTTGAGTCATTCATTTTAAATTCTGCCCTTGACACAACAGAAATGTGATGTGATGTGATGTGAGTGATAAGAAATACTGAATACATACAGTATGTGACTGTTGTCAAAGTTTTTTCTGCTGTTATTCTACTTGCAAGCTGTAGCAAGGAAGGCCACAAGTAAAAGCCTTCAGGTACTTAACTACTGTGTTATTTCAGCATCTTAAATTAGAAAATGTACAAAATTCCTAAAATTATTTTGAGGCATTAGACATAAACAATTGGATAATTCTAGTGAAATCTTAGAAAGGGATACAGGATTCTACCGGTCAGCCCAATGCCTTCTCCACTACTACCACTAGGGGATGCTAAAGTTAGACATATTTTTTGTTTGCCCGGAGAAGTAGCTTTAAATACCAATCTTTGTGTCTTCGTTCATGCAAAGGCACATCTCAGCTGCTAATTGCCTTAACTGTGATGTTATTTTGTCTCTTGTTGTTGTTGTCCTCACCATCCAGGAAACAATCTGGGCTGGAGTCCCTGCTGCCGTACCCCAGGGAGCAGGCACTGTCTGGGCTGCGGCTGTCCTGAATCTCACTGCAGAACCCTCGCCCTTGCATCCTGCAGTGCTGCTCCTTCAGCATGTAATCACTGACATATGAAAACACAGAGAAGTGGAAACAACGAGGAACCAGGCAGAGAGGGCAACATTAAAGCAAGAATACAAAGCTGCCTTTGTTCTCTTTTTCAGTAATGAAACTGGGTGCGGCAAGTAGGTATTTACCTGCTCTTTAGACCTGAGTCTTCCTCATTCTCCTCCGGGTACAGCAAAGATTCATCAGTCCCCCTGATGCCCTTGGATGTGTGTGAGGACAGCCAGTCAGCGGGTGCCCAGGCTCGATGTCTCTTGGCTCTCTCATCCAGCTGCTGCTGCAGATATTAGCACAGGGGGCTTAATTTAGCAGTGTAGTTCACACACATGCACCCATGCAGACAGCTGCCTGTTTCTCTTTCTTAGACTGTCTGTACATCTATGCATACCCCTTGCTCTTGGAGACTGGACGTGCTCTGTCTTTCTCTATCATGAGGGGGGCAGATGGGATTTTTCTTGTATGTAAAGTTCTCCAGCTGCCTCAGGTCCAACATGGATTTAACCATCAGCTCCAGGGAGCCCATACGATGAGACCAGCGCCTCCGAGGACGCTTGGCAGAGTCAGGGGTGACCTGGCTGATGACTCCATCCTGTAAGCAAGGGAGACATTTAAATTGACACAATAAATGTGATTTCAAAATATAAAAGACATGACTGAAAAACATCACACAGCACTTCTGGAAAATACAATTATAGTAGTCAGTGTCCCTTCAAATGAGGTTGTGTATTGCAGTTTTTAACTTTGGCTCCATGTGTCAGAATGACTTTTACATCTCAGCAGGGTATTTCCCCCATCACACGGGATTTAATTTCATCTGAAGCCAGACATACTTAAGCCACTTCACTCCTTCTGAAGTACTGATAGAAAGTAAAAAAAAAAAAAGAAAAAAAAGAAAAAAAAAAGACAGGAGCAGCTACTGTTCAGTTCATCAGCTGTTCCTTCTATCCACAATAGTTCAATATTCTACTGTTAATATCAACTATTCAATATTAAGCAGAAACTGAATTAACAGGAAATATGTATTGTTAGGCTGTCAGTATTTTTTATTCATTTGACTTCCCATGACTGTTATTAGAATTGAATAATAATTAAATATACTGAAGCACACACACAGGTGCACACATAAATAGGATGATGAATATTTATACTTTTAGGCTTTTCTTATTGCTACAAAACAATTAATCTATTTTAAAGGTTTTAAAAAACTGACATTGAAATTGTCCAATTAAAAAAAATACATTTGTTATCTTATTTAAATGACACTGAATCATTTAAATCACTTAAATTAACACTGAATATAACCACATACTTTTTTCAGTTCCCAGTCTTGTCCTTCATCTGACCCTCCTGAAAAAGAAAATCATAATAGGCTATAAAAAGAAGAAGAATTTCTGATACCATTTTACTCCTGGATGAATTTTTCATCCTGCTCTACTTCACAGAGAGGTTAGAGGTCAAGGATACTGCGGCAGGTCAGATGCTCACAAACATGGTGGCTAGAGGAGATTACTCAGTGCAATTCCATTCATCAACATGCTATCACAGTGATCACAGCTAGACTTTCTCATTGAGTTCACAGTCACCTGTGTCCTCCTCTCCATGGCTGCTGTCAGAGGAAGTGTTGGTTGTGTTGTCTTCGGGGTCGGCGACGGCGATGTCCTCTGCTCCGTCCTCCCCCTCGTGCTCATGGTCACTGTCTGAGGACAATCCACCCAGTGTGGGAGCACTGTACACTTCCCGTCTGGAGCGGCATAATAAGAGAGTCAAGAAAAATGATAAGCACTCTGAAATGGGGACATCAGGGTGCTGTTTCATCATCAGCATTAAGTTTAAGGAAAAAGAAAGTCCTCAATCAAAAGGCCAGAAGGTGGGGTGTGAGTGTGTGGTCACCTGAGACCAGAAGGCTTGCAAGGTGGCGTGTTTGGGTTTTGTTTGAGCTCGAAGAGCCTCTCTCTCATGCTGATTGTCAGTTCTGGAGCCAGTCGCCACACAAAAATACAGCTAAGAAATAAAAGCACTCAGGCATTAAAAATTCAGCATTTCATTTCAGCTTTGCTATTGAGGAAACTGTCTGAAAACACATTTCCTTACTCATTTCCTCTTGCAGCAAAGGTTAAAAATGAATTCAATTTGGGTGCTACTCCCATCATGGTTTTGATCCAGTTTTGATTTTAATGCAGAGGGCGTTGCAGACAAAGGATTCATATTTAAACATCTCATTGTTCTTTATTGCTGCTTTATTGCTTTATTTATTGCTTTAATTTTAAATATATAAATAAAAGTGCAGTGGCGTTTATTTTTTTGTTTTTTTTTAACTGTTCACGCACAATAGTGTCTTTTACCTGTCGCCTGACACAGAAATCAAGTGCTTGCAGTCGTTGGTAAATTTCATCCCAGTGACAATCTCTGCAAAGCATGAAAGCTGGCTGGTTACAGATCATATTCTATTTTGCTATAAAATAGTAGCACTGGCTAAATGAAATATGTGCACATGACATGTAGCTGTGTGTGTTTTTGTTACCAGAGTGTCCAAACATTGTGGCGACACATTCCCCAGTGTAGAAGTCAAAGATGCTGATGTTTTTATTGGAGCAGCTTGTGGCCACAAATTGACCTGAGGGATCGATTTGTACCTGTCGTTCCAATACGGGAGCATTTTAGACTTTATGAACTGTGAGTACAGGGGGAAAATGGGTTCAGAGAGTGGACAGAGCAGAGAAATTTTACCCTGAGCAAACTGCCATCTTCACTTAGTGATCCTTTGTAGAGTTTTTTCTGTTTGCCACTGTTGATGTTGAAAATCCTGCAGTGCCAAAAAGACGACAAACAGCAAAAATTAAGAAATGTGTTTCTTGTAAGATTCATTTTCAGTTGCTAATCGCATTATCCTTCCACCCAACACTCTCACCGGATGTGGCGGTCTTGGCAGCCAACAGCAGCATACTTGCAAGTGGGATCTACACCCATATCATACAGAGTGGTCTTCCTCACCATATGGTGAGAACGCCTGAACTCTGTTCCCCTGTCAGTCTGCAACACGAGAAGAAACACTGTCAAGTCTGCGTAGCACAGAGGAGACGCTTTTGCTTTTCATCAGAAAGAGAGAGAGCTGGTAATGAAATGGTGGGGAAGTGGGACATCTCTGCTCCACCATCGACCTGGTTGTACAGTGAGTAACTGCCTGCAAGAGAACTTTAGTAGAGGAGGAATTGTGTTACTCCACTTCAGTGAATTCAAACCCTCCACACGCTGCATCCAAGGACTGTATGTATACACAAATACTGGCACAATTAAAGTGGATTTTATTCAAAGCAACACGTCTCATAGCTCCTCTGGGATATGATATGATATGATTTAAAATGAAAGCAAACTTGACCTTTGCATTTACACACATAGAAAACCTGCAGCCTGAGTAAATATCAGCATGTCTAAAAAGTAGGCATTTACATTTAGGCATCATTTACATTTACATTTAGATGTGCTTTAAAGTGCACTGAAAACAGAAATTCGGTTTTTGCCCCAGATCAAGTTTGATGGAATGAATGTGTTCACCAGCGTGAGTAATAAGTAATTTCACTGTTGATGTTTAGGCCATAAAAAATCTGTGTTTGTGCCTCCAATCCCTCAGACATGGTCAGAAGAGATGATTATTACGGCTCATTAGGGAGCCTTGAAAACATAGAGTAGCACAGGCAATGCTCATTTATATTTTGCAGAGAGCACAGACCTGTCACAACGAGTTTCTAAAATGAGTCCTCCATACATGTCTGGATGCTGAGGAGAAGTGATTGCTTATTGTGCTCTACAAAACCTGATGTTGTGAGTCACTGCAGTGGCCTGGATAGTGTGTTAAGTTTAAGAAATTTCATAACTTATCCAAGTCTGGCCAAACAGAAAAATGCCCCAGTAACCCAGAAGCAAATCTCGAGATAAGAATGCAGCACAATTCCTCCTTCATGCTCTTAGCTATACAACTTGAACTCCAAATACTGTTTTTGAAGTTCATGATGTGGAATTGCACTCACAAACAGAAGACAGATGGATTGTGTTACTGTTGTGCTACAGTGTTAGTTCTTGATGAAATGGCTTAATCAAGAATAGTAAACAAAAGAAAGAAAGCAGATATTGAATGCTGCTCATTGTGTCTTTTATGTTTAAGAAGATCTTTTTCAAAGAAATGTTTTATCTGGTGTGTCTTGTTATCCTGCTGGAGTGTCGAAAGTAAACAATAAGTCCATAGAAACCAGGATGTTAGATTTTAGAACTGAGGGGGGGAGATTTTATTATGCCTTTATGAAATATTTGAAAATGTGATTATTGCTGTGTATTTATGTACACAGAATATGCACCAGTTCTTGTTATGCCATCATACTGTGCACTGATATATGTGTGTTTTGGATATTTTACAGCAGATCTCATCGGTGACAAGATAGGTGTCTGATGAAAGGTGGAATCTGACAAAGTGAATCTTGCTCAGACTTGCCTCACCTTGTGCGCGGTGCGGAAATAGATGCTCTTGTCTGCCCCACAGCTGATCATCTTCACCTTGTCGTCACTGGCTGAAGAACAAAGACATTTATTGCAGGATGACTTTTTTGAGCTTGTTTTTCCTTTCTTCTGAAAATGTTGGGATTGTGGCTATAGCAATCACAAAAATATTCTGATGCCCCTCATCAGAATGCTGCTGGAGGCATTTTTCCAAATTTACAGTCCAAAGAAAATCAGATCTGTCACAAGGGTGCGGCTTCAAAGAGAATAAATTGATCCTAGCTCAAAATCAAAGGCAGCAACTAGTACAGATATGCTACAAAGTGCAAACAAAAAAATAGACTGCATAGTAAAAAAGGCTTTCCTCACACACAAGCAAAGCTCTACCTGACTACACATGTACTGTTTTCATCTATAATTTAAAAAATACAAGAAAAATAAAAAGAGGGACTTTGTGTGGGACTGAATGGAGATGAAAGCGAGGGTTAAGAAAAGATTAGCTGTCAGATGTTGACAGTGTCTCAAGTGGCTCACCAGCAAAACGGACGGCTGTTATGGATGAAGAGTGCTCGTCCAGTGTCTGTACCAGACTGTAGTCATCCTCAGCATCCAACACATGGATCAGACGGTCCCTGCTCGCTGTAGCCAGCAGCTTCAGGCCTAAAAGTAACAACACGATTTGAGCAGATATTGTATATGTAGTCAGTGTATGTGATCAGCATACTGAGCAGCAGAGCCACATATGGACACACTGACCTGTTTCTGGATTACTGTACTCAAGGCAGAGTATCTCAGCATCATGGGCCTCCAACTTCAGTATCTCATCCATGCTGCTGAGCTCATGAACCCTGGAGAAGACGTGCACTTATTATATTAGAAACGGAAATGACTACGTGCTTTTGATTTGAGGTGGAGACCAGTTCAGATATTTTTGAAAAGTTAGCTGGCAGTTTAATGGACAGCCAAATTACTGAAAGTCTCTGAATTGTCCACCATCTAAATTTGAGCCTTCATGTCTTACCTCAGCATCCCGTTGCGGTCTCCTGATGCCAGGTGTTTTCCATCTGGACTAACACAGATGGTCCTGATGCCTGTCCTGATTTCTGCTGTCTGTCCATCAACTGATTTATCTGCATTAGTATTTGTCATACAGTCTGCATCAAGTAATGCAGTCGTGTTTCCATCTATGTAGATTATATTCATGAGATCCTGCAAAGCAGTGATGAACAGAGAAATAACTCGCCATGGGGAACATATACACAATAATATGAAATCCCACCACAGCAGGAGGACATAGATATTGATGCAAGAAACTTACATGACTTAGGATGTTCCGAAAACTAACACTTTGAGACCGGCCATCCACGTGCCAAAGTCTGATGGTGTTGTCAGCTGAGCAGCTAAGAAATGCGCCCGATGACAAACCAGCACCCATTTCCCCAGGAACATCTGGAAACACCTGAGGGAGGACAAGAGAGGTATGCAGGTGCAAATTTACTCCAGGAGGTTAAACAGCCTAAAATATAGAATTCAAAAGCTGTGACAAACATTTACATTTTAGAACACTTTCAGAAGCTACCACATACATTCACACATATGGCCAAGATTATAATATCATTATGTTGCAAATTCAATGTACTACGAATAACAAAAAGTATTAAAAATATTAATGTGTCCAAACTGGTCCCAGATTCAATAGGATAATGAGATTTGGCCTTTAGGTGGTATTGTTGAATCTCCCAGTGTCTCCTGCATCAGTAATCTAATCAATGACCAACATCCAAACTACTGAGCCACGGGGGTGCTGGTGTGAAACAAAGTGTCACAGTTGCTAAAGAGCTGTGTGGTTCATGTCCTCCTGCCTGTTTACCTCCAGGTCCCAGACACAAGCAGCATGGAAGAGAGCAGAGTGCACCTTCCCCACCATGTTGACATCTCTGACGTCCCACACATACAGACTGTGGTCATTGTACACGCAACTGAGCCAGTGGCTGCTGGGGTCATAGGTAACAGCAATGGTAGCTGCGTAGCAGACATCTGCCTTGCCAGGAAAGAGGGATCTGATGAGACAGAGGGTGGATAATATGTTTAAAGATCATGTTTGAGCAGCAACAGGTTTTTTCTTAAAAATAGCATCTAATTTACACTGAAATTTTTGTGAATAAGAAGCGCAGAGAAGTGCTTCAGGGTGTTGAGACACTTGAGACAGGAAACACTATAAATAGAGAGCATTTGATCCTGCCATGGATCAATGCCAGGGTAAGGCTGTGTTACTCTGAGCTCTTCCTCACCTGGCCTCAGCCGTGATGTCTGTGCCGAGGGCATGTGGCCGTGGCAGCGTGCAGATAAAGTGCAGGTCCATAGGACTGAAAGCTCGCACTGTCCCATCAGCACAGCCACAGAAAATCATATCCTCAGACAGAGACAAAGACTGTGCCATGCTCGTCTAAAATGAAGGGATCAATACAACAGGCATGTCAGCGCATTGTGCAGATCTGTACGTCACAATAAACCTAGAACAAATAAATCTTCACATAGCAATGAAATGGAAAACAAAGATGTCAGTAAACTGACACCTACAGTAATAATCAGCAATGTAGGAAGTAATATGTTGGCCTTTTTTAAATGTTCATTTAAACCTAAAGTTTAGTCCAGATGAATCCACGGGGCCTTGCCTGTGTGTGATAATGAAGGTTACAGGGCACATCTTTTACTTGCCCCTGTTACTAATCTCTCTTTGATCCTCTGACAGAAGGCACGAGCAGCAGCCAAGGACCTTCATCCTCACCTCCTGATTAAACACCACAGCTGGATGCTGACCATGAGCAGTGCTGCATCGTGCAATGGCAGTATAACTTCACAGCACACAGTCATGTACGTGTACCATAATTTAACACTGGTGAAGCTGAAGTAGTCCAGTGAAATTAAAGATGTAAGCACTAGCTAAAGCAATAACAAATATGGCGCATGTTTTATTAGAACCAGCAGTTTTCGGCAACTGATGTTTTTAACCCACACTTGTCAATGTTCATAAATCTTAAATGAATGGTAAAGGATTCATCCAGGCATACGCTTAAAATGGGTCGACATGGGAAATATCCTTTTTGCAGTATTGCAATTGGTTTGACACAGTCCAGTCGATATCACTTCATCACCCTGATATACTTGTACTCCTAAACTAAACCACATGAATGATGCCTGTGGGGCTGTTGGATACATCCCCTGTCACTCACCCGCAGGTCTACCCACTTGTCCAGCATCCTCTTGCTGTTAAACTCACACAGCAGGCCAGAGGAGGTGATGCAGAAGGTGGAGTCAGATTTGGAGCCCCGCCCACAGGCCACATCACAGAAGAAGTTGTTCCTCAGCTCCCCCAGCAGCCCCGAGCGACCCAGCAGAGGAACAGGAGCGCTGGCCTGAATACCAGAGAGGGGTGAGGGTTAACTCATAAAGCTCACACTGCAGTGGTTAAAGCAGAATGTCATGCACACTCATGTATTTCTCTGACCGCACACACTGTCTCCACATCTGGGCTATGTGGAGCTGTTCTAACTTCTTTTAGCTTTTAAACTTAAGGTCAAACACAAAAGAGCAAATTTCACTATCAAATATGTGATAGCTATGTATTATTAACTAATTTACTCTCCCTTCTATCATTCTCTGAGCGATTATGCACTAAATGTTTGTGAAGTTGTGAAGACAATTGTTTGAGGAAACACGGCTGTGGAAATAAAAATGAAAGAGGTAGTGAGACAAAAACAGACTCCCAGTTTAGGAAGGTTTTTCTAGCTGGGATCATTTTCAAGACAAAGAAACATTTCCACAGTGTGCAAAAGGAAAATCTGATTAAAAGATTTTACTCTAAGCAGCAACAAAGCAAAGGAAAGGTTGCAACCTACAGTACATGAGTGGAGTAAAAACTAACAGAAAACAGCCATACTATTCTATATGAGCAGCGAGATGTCACCCAAAGGAAGACTATTCTCCTATTCAGTGGTTATAAAAGATGACAGAGGTGGGTTCCTTCAGTACCTTGTTGGCCTTGCAGTGATCCAGATACCAGAACTTTACATGTCTGTTCCCCACAGTTACAAAATAGGAGCTGTCCTCCGAGAATGACACGCCCGTCACCTTGCTGGACACCTTGTTGGCTGCTACAATAACGTCTTTCTGGAAGAGTACAAATCCACAATGCATGTGAAACTAGAAGCCATAAAAGGAGATTTTTGCACGTTTAAACTCCAGAGCATGAAGTACCTTCCATGCCCAGACATTGACCATCATGTCATGTTGGTTTCCCACACTGACGATGTATTTGCTGTTGGGGGAGAAAGCCACACACGAGACGCCATATTTGTGCTTCTGGAGCTCTGCCACCTGTTTCTGCTCAGCCACATCCCACAGTCTCACTGCTGGTAGGTGACCACTCTGGGGAAAAGGAAAGAGGGATACAAGTTCGTTATCATTAAAGAGTGGGCTCATGTTCTTCTCCCCCATTTATTAAATGCATCCAAAATAGGCAGATGGAGGGAAGAAGAAGGAAAAAGATAAACATGTCTGCTCCCAGCCTGTCCTTTATGTAAATGATCCGCTGTTTTGGTTTCTTATTCACTCAAAATATTTTAAACTCTTCCACTATTTCAAGGCTCACAGTAAATTCTCTAACAGCACTTTAACACTCTCAGCTTTGATCACAGACAAAATGGAAAGGTAAGCATGATAAATCTGATAGAATAATATAATCTAAACATTTGAAACGGTAATTTGTTAATAAATGTGCACATCTAATAGTTTAATATGAAATCAGTGGTGCGCCAGTATCCTCACGGAAATCAAACAGTCATGGTGAAAGTCTGCCAGAATTTGGCATTTGGTGCGTTTTCAATGGCAGCAGGGCAGCCTGTCCTCTGTGTATTTGGTCTTTTGAACTTTGGTCCCTGCTGTCGTGGCAACTACTGTGCACTCATCCATTTACACAGATAAGTCTTTCATCAGCTTTGATTGGCTGAAGGGGGGATTAAGATGGCTTGTTGTGTTGAGGCACATGTTGTAGCTACAACACAGTGATGTTTGACTGACAGGACAAGTTTCTCCCTGACATGAAGAAAAACTGTGACACTAGAGTAAAATTGTCACCCAAAAAAAATGTTTATGTAGTGGTGATGACTGCTGAAGTGCAGGAAAGATCAAATCAACATCAGAGCAGAGCCAAAGAGCCAGACGGCAGATTGATGAGAAAGAAGACTCACTTCTCCTGTGACCAAGTACTTGCCGTCAGGGGAGAAGGACAGAGCTGTGATGGTCTTTCTGTGAAAGTGACAGAGACACAGACAGACAGCTCAATGGGACTCTGGAAGTTTTTCACTTTAACTTGGCTCCGTTCAAATCGACTATCTCTACCCTAACTCACCTGGAGGTGTTGATAAGGTGGCGCTGTCTGTTCTTTTTGGGGTTCAGCAGTACGACCACACAGCTGCATAAAAAAAACAGAAGAAAACAGAATAACTCACACAAACATTTGACCTGGAACTGGTGTGGAAGCGCCACACATTTATGTACAGTGCATATTTCTGGTGCTGAGATTTAATATAAGAGCTTTTGTTTTCTGAGTCAAGTTGTTGAAATGAGAGATGCAAGAAAATTGTCCTCAGCTGAGTGGAAAACATATTTTTCAAGGTAACAAATGAATAATTGAGCTCTCATTTCACAGTGAGTAGTTGTGACATAGGTCATCACACCAGTGTTTATTAATTATGCACTCTGACCTTAAAAATATTTCAACTATGATGTAATAAGTTAAAGCACCCTGTGACCTGCTGAAGTATTTTCCAGAAGATTAAACAGTGGGTTTGGGTCTGTACTTCTGCTGTGGCTCTGACTCTGTGCTGCTGCTGCGGCTCTGGGTCTGTGCTGCTGCTGCTGCTGCTGCTCTGGGTCTGTGCTGCTGCTGTGGCTCTGGGTCTGTGCTGCTGCTGTGGCTCTGGGTCTGTGCTGCTGCTACTGTGGCTCTGACTCTGTGCTGCTGCTGCGGCTCTGGGTCTGTGCTGCTGCTGCTGTGGCTCTGACTCTGTGCTGCTGCTGCTGCTGCTGCGGCTCTGACTCTGTGCTGCTGCTGCGGCTCTGGGTCTGTGCTGCTGCTGCTGTGGCTCTGACTCTGTGCTGCTGCTGCTGCTGCGGCTCTGGGTCTGTGCTGCTGCTGCTGCTGTGGCTCTGACTCTGTGCTGCTGCTGCTGTGGCTCTGACTCTGTGCTGCTGCTGCTGTGGCTCTGACTCTGTGCTGCTGCTGCTGTGGCTCTGACTCTGTGCTGCTGCTGCGGCTCTGGGTCTGTGCTGCTGCTGCTGCTGCTGCTCTGGGTCTGTGCTGCTGCTGTGGCTCTGGGTCTGTGCTGCTGCTGTGGCTCTGGGTCTGTGCTGCTGCTACTGTGGCTCTGACTCTGTGCTGCTGCTGCGGCTCTGGGTCTGTGCTGCTGCTGCTGTGGCTCTGACTCTGTGCTGCTGCTGCTGCTGCTGCGGCTCTGACTCTGTGCTGCTGCTGCTGCTGCTGCGGCTCTGACTCTGTGCTGCTGCTGCGGCTCTGGGTCTGTGCTGCTGCTGCTGTGGCTCTGACTCTGTGCTGCTGCTGCTGCTGCGGCTCTGGGTCTGTGCTGCTGCTGCTGTGGCTCTGACTCTGTGCTGCTGCTGCTGTGGCTCTGACTCTGTGCTGCTGCTGCTGCTGCTGCTGCTGTGGCTCTGGGTCTGTGCTGCTGCTGCTGCTGCTGTGGCTCTGGGTCTGTGCTGCTGCTGCTGCTGCTGCTGCTGCTGCTGTGGCTCTGGGTCTGTGCTGCTGCTGCTGCTGCTGCTGCTGCTGTGGCTCTGGGTCTGTCCTGCTGCTGCCCGTTAGCCACTGATAGCGATTGTAGCTGCTAGCTTGAAAATGCCGATGGTAGCCCTTGCTAAATTGCACCAATCCTGGCAAGTCAGGTGATGGTCGACCTTTTTGGATAATATCTAGTTTTGCCTGAAAAGGCAATCTTGAAAAGGGAGTATTCAAAATATAAGCCACACGGTCTTCTTCTTCTTCACTAGCTCCCGCCATTACCATTTGCTCTCTAAATCGTCTTCGGTTTTTTTTTCCCTCCACTCACTCACTGTTTCGGCGGGTCGCTTGACTTATATATGGTCTCTTAAGTATTCGCGAATACCCGGAAGATGTGGTGATATGATCCCGCCCACAACTCAGTGAAATATGATTGGCTAAGACGCCTGTCAAACTCAAATTCATGCCCACATTGACTTGAATTACACGGGCCTTCGTTACAGCCACCGAAGGTAAGGAGGAGGAATCGCTGATTTATTAGCCTACCCAGATACCATTGGAAGGAAAATTGTGATTGGTCCGTTTATCGTTCTATTATATTAACCCATTGTTTCATTAGAAATATTAGTCCAAATTTATAACAATGATCAAGAAATTATTACTAGTACTGACTGAATAAAAATCATTGAACATTTTAACTATATATATATATATATATATATATATATATATTCTTTCAATATTTTTTCTTCTTCACTGAATACCTTGAAGGCCCAGAGGGTTCCCCTCTGATGGGGACATTTCTTGAAAGCAAAGTAGCACAAATTAATGTAGCATCAAACACACAGTTTTTGTGTGATTGCCCTTTTCCGTATTCAAATAACTATATTGTTTCTGTTAAAAACTTCCACTGTACATCCTGTTTGTGAGCTGCACAATGTACACTACAGTAGTTCTTCAGCTCCGAGCCAGGAAACTCCATTCCTGCTACCACAGCTTGGACAGATTTAAACTGAGAGCAAGTGGATTACCAGACTGTTTGAAGCCTAAGACTTGCTAAAAGCACAATCAGGACCAGATGCACACATGTGCCATACAATGCCTGCACATACAGAGGCTGCATTCTCTCTCTCTCTCTGCTACACAGTCCCTAACAAACCGTTTTCCACACAGCAATTATGTAAACAGTTCATTCTCCTCTTGTTTTCAGACACTGACCTTCTTAGTGTTAATACAGCTTATTTGAGAGCAACACATAAGAGACCCAGTGCACCGTTTCTGGTACAGCCTCGCGAGACTAACTGTGCATGTTTTTAAGTCTGTAGCAGCTCCGAGGCCTTGAGCATTGCCACTGTAGCTCTACAGTAAATCCTCCAACCTGCAGATCACATCTCTTTTTTTCTTTTACTCTGCACAGAGCACGTTAACAAAGCCAGTCTTACTGTTTGCAGAGAAGTAATAATACCACACATTGCTCTTTATACCAGCGTATCGCTGAAACAGTCAAAGGAAGCCTCCCTGAGGACAGGATAATAAAAGGCTCTGGAGTTTCTCTGATGAGAAAGCCCACAGAGCTCTCCTCCTCAGTTTCTCTGAGATGGCACAGAGACTAGACACACACATACACACACACACGCACACACACACACACACACATACGCACACACATGCACATACACATAGAAATTTGCACACTGACTGTGTATCTATTTGAGGTGGATATGATAAGGAAATTGTGCATGCATTGATGTGTGTGTTGATAAGTCAAAGGTCAGATGTTTAGATAACAGTGATCCCTCTCTCCCCTCACCCTGCAGGGTAGGCCACGAGTCCAGACCGGGGGTCACAGGCCAGACCACTGTTTCCTGAGGCCGTGATTCCCAGGACCTTCTCCAAAGTCACCTGCAGAGACACAAAGCTGACACTTGGACTCAGCCATTTACTCCCCTCTTTGGAGGATTTCATCACAGAGGAAGCTGGGCGTGGGGTTGGTTGGCACCCAGATAAATAAGGAGCTTAGACCAACAGTGATTTACTGATGTAACACTTGTTAATGAATCAAAGAAGGCAATAGATTGTTGTTGTGTGGTAACTACATATGCAGATGATTGGCTAAATGTGTGTTAACTAAATTACTGATAGTAACTGTCAGTTTTACGCTGCTCCCCTGAATCCAAAGATTTGTTAGAATGGACAAATTTGAAAAAGTATTATCTTGTTTTTTGGTTTGCTTTTCTTTTTTTTTTCTCTTAAACTTTCCACCATAAACCAGTATCTTTCACAGACCAGCTTCCTGTGACCAGGTTAAATTTTGCAGTTAAACAGAAGATGTGACAGCTGGCTTGGCAAGTCATGCTGTCTGTGTCTGTCTGGTTCTTTCTGTCCTGAGATTTTCTAAAGCAGCTCTAAGCATCATTGACTGGTCTGGACAAACACATAATTGTAACTGAGCCTGTTGTGTCCTACAAACTAATCCAAAAAACAATAGAAAACACAGTGAGTTTAAAGGGATGTCATATAATACAGTTACTTCTCTCTATTCCATTTTCTAATAAAACTTACTAAAGGTTTATTATATATATATATATATATATATATATACAAACCATTTAATTTGTATTACTTCTTAATAGCTCAGTTTTACGCCATAATTCTGGGTTGCCAAGTTAAAAGAAAAAAGTCCCCTTTTCTACTATCTATGTTTTTGTTTGGTAACAATGCATTTTCAGGAAGGCTTCCAACTACACATAAATAAAGCTTTAGTAAATGATTTAAGAACAATGAATGGGCTACCATTTGTAAGCCATAGTGAAAAATGTTTCCTCTATAGTAGCAATTTAAATTGAAGATATTTAGGTGCACTGTTGTACCTGGCCATGCTCTGTATGTAATACCAGCCAAATGTTTACAGGTAAAAGAGGAGCCCACAGGACTGTCACATGGCTGAGGCTGATTCTGTACTTTGTGACAAGTTGTTTCCCCCAGAGACTGAACATACAGGACTTTTAAACAGGATTGCATGAGCACCTACCTTGCTGGTCAGTTGCTCTGTCCTGCTCTTTTTGGGCTTGGTAGAGGGAGAACGCAGCAAATTTCTGATGCGACTCTTGATAGTGAATCCCTCCCCGGGCATCTTGTCCTGCAGACAGTCCACAGCATGCAGTGTGAAGGAGTGATGAGGCGGACTGACCCTCCACCAGCAGCTCCACCGACAGCACGGCCTGGCCTGGGGGGTTATGAAGTCGGGCAGTGGCGCTGCAGCCGGGGCATGTGGACTCTAATCCTGTGAGCGGGTTTACTCTGCAGCTCTGTCGCTCCTCACGCACACACAGACACACACACCGATCAGCCCCCGCTGCGGCTCTCCACTCCTGCGCTGATGCCGCTCTGCCTCTGCTGCGTTTTCAAGTAAGAAGCCAAGAAATGCGCTGTTCGGCTGTTCGCCTGCCTGACATCTCTGCTTTCATTTGACCTGCCCCGGTCTCATGATTGCATCAATGATCGCTTTTGTTGCAGATTTAATGGGATTAAAGACAGAGGCCGGGGGCGGGCCGGCTCGGGTGGCGGATGTTGGGGAACCGCGGCTCTCTGTTTTTCTGCTGATTGGAAGATAAAACCTCCCTTATCGTTTATTTGTATATTTGCTCAAGTGAACAATTGACTGTATTATTTTGATATTTTTTTCTGTTTAGATTTTCAATTTCAAACATTTATTTGTGTACATAGATTATCTGCCAATATGTGTTTTGGCTAGGGTGAATAGATCCCAAAATAAATCAATCTTATGACACTTGCTGATCCAGTATTGAGTTTATATTCCAAACCCGTGAGTGTGATCTAAAGTTGTACTGATGCTGAATATATTCATCGTCCTCATTCATCAACTCAGTAAAAGTTCCCAGTAAACAAAGCACTTCATCTAATTAGCACGGAGTAAAAACCACAGACCCATTAAATCCAAATGAATTTGCAAGCCGTCAACCATTACCCTGTTAGGTGGCTCAGTGACTTCATTACCAGCCGGCAGTCACGTCCTAACCGTTTTTAACTTTGTTTAAATATCGAGGCTCGTTTGATATGTTGTTTACAGTGAGATGACCACGTGCTTGTTTGACTAGCCTTCCGGGCTGCGCAGACCACGCCCATTGTGGTGACGTCACGTCGATCTGAACAAGACCTCCCCCACACACACCTACCCCGACACGCCCCCCCCCCCATTCACACTGAATTAAAGAGCAGTGACCTCAGACCTCACTGTGTTTCTGCTCATGTCTGATCTTCACCCTGACTGCAGGGGAGCTTAGATTCATTTCATCAGCCCTTCCACCCAGAGTGACCCAGAGTTTATAAAACCACCTGAGAAATGAGCTGATCAGAGGTCACAGGTTACGGACACATATATGAGCAGTGCAGCCACAGTAATGTAACACACCAACCAGCAGCAATGATGGAGTGAATGAAACAGTTCATGTTGAGCTCCACACTGAGCACAAATACTCATAATAGTGTATCAATGCTGACCCCTTTCCACAGCAGACCAGAGCTTTGAATCCACACTTTCACTCCACTTCTCCAGACAGGCAATAATTTACACTCATTTCCACATGTAGGTCCATCCCAGAGGATTCAACTACTGTCAGTCAGGAGCAGGTAACCTGCTGTACTCATACAGTCACTGTTCTGACCACACTAACTGTCCAATTGGGACAGAGCGGGTCGATTTCAGCTTTCTAATTGTCCTTTAAGATAAATATGGAATTTCTCCATTGTTGTTTCTTCTCGAGGAACACTGTTTGATTCCCTGATGACTGACTACAGGGTACATTAGTAAATGCTTGTAGATTTTATTGATTTCAAAAGCCACATGATATGTCACATTATCCACTTCACTGAAGAGGAAAACCAGTGTTTCCAAAACTCTCTCTGAGAAAAATATATTGTAATTAAAAAAGAAATGCAATATTTACATATTATTGTTATACACACAATACATGGCTAATAATTTTATCTTTATTGCTTGTGACACATCAAGCTTATGCATATTACTGAACAAATTCCCTAATTTACCATTCATTACTGTCACTACATAGACACCAAAGGAAAATATAAAGTGCTACTACAGATGATTTTCACAGTTAGTGACAAATCTAATGAGAGAATGTTCATCATACCAGCTCTCAATAAAACAAGGACAAAATGTTAACATTTACATCGAACAGAGCTAATGATGCAGTGTCCTGTCTGATCCCATTTGAGATTCAGACAATTTAACTTACATTGCAAGACTTAACATTCTCAGTCTAATCTTTCATTTTCATTTGCATAAAACAGGTTAAAAATAAATGACTTCAACACAAACACGATTTGAATAAATCTAATATTGTTTTCCTGACAAGAAATAAACATGAATGTAGATGACCCTCATTGAAGAAACATCAAAAATGATCATGGGAGTACATTCAGCAGGTCACTTAATGCTTTCTCCTACGTCCTTACATCAGGTGCCTGTAGTATGAAAGAGGGTCCCAACACAGAGAAAAGAGCAGCTTTAAGGGTTTCACAGCATCTCTGGTCCTTTGGATTTACACATAGGAACATTTGGTGAAACTTACAATGATCCATGTGGGTTGTTCACACATATAAACAGAGCAGGAGGTGGCTGGGACAGATGCAGTGGCCTCCAAGAGGTGTGAGATTCAGTGTGAGACTGAGGTTAAACAACTGTGTGTTGACTTTTGTAGCTAATGAAAGACGAAAGAACTATTCATATTCAAACTCTGGCTCCAGTTCCTTTTCTATGTCTACCCAGGAGCGTTTCTTTGCACTGGGGAAGTCCTTTCCTAAAGCGCTTCTTGTTAATGGCCGCGATGTGTTTATAGCGGCGGACAAAGTGGATGCTGCCATGGGTTGAGTATCAGGGCTTTTAAAAGGGCGATAAAGTCCGACAGGGCTGTCCTCGTCTGATTTTGATGGACTTTCTTGTCCATCTGGACCCAATTGGTGAGCAGCCTTCTTCCTCTTTCTCTTCGGAGGCCTTCCTCTCCGTCGTTTCGCTGGTACAGGGCTATCTGCCGCATCACTACTATCCTCCACAGGTTTCATAGGCACTGAAAGCCCTTTAATTGATTTGTGAAGGAGGCCAAGCTCAGTCAGGGGGATTTTTGCAGATGAATGCTTTGAATCAGATTTTGAAGGTGTAGTTTTGCCTTCCTCAGGAACACATCTGCTTTCTGAGACTGAAGGGTTGTCTGATGTAGAAAAACTGGCCATTTCTTGCCTAACTTCTTCCACAGTCTCGATGTCCACCGGCTCCTCCTGAAGAGTGAAACAGTGAGAGTGCAGTTTCTAAAATGACTGTGGCCAAGACAACAACTACAGAAACCACAGAATCTGCTATGCTGAGTTTATGTTAATGCAATATAAATCATATGCCAGTTTCAAATAAATTGAAAAAGTCCATGCTTTTAACTTACATCTTCATCAACACAGTAGTCTGATAAGTCGGAGCTTAAGCCATCTGAGGGGATATCTAAGTTTGATTGCACGTGCCTGCTGTTGGCTTCATCACTCTCATCTGTAGGCATCTTTTCATCACATATCAGCTCAGATGAGGAAACAGACTGCACAGGATCCAACTTAGCTGCTAAGTGGCCAAAATTAAGTAAAGCCTCTCTTTGGGGAGGGGCTTTATCCACAGTAGCCATGTCTTTAGCATTTACATTTTCTGATTGTTGTGCAGCTCCTTCAGTTCCAGGCTTTGGGAGCTGAATGAGAGTGAAGCCCCCGGGCAAGGCAACTCCTGGTAGGTTCTGACTTGTGGTGCTTTGGCTGGTCGGAGGACAGATTCTGAATGAATATGTCCCATTCTGTCCCAGGAAGCTTGGGGTTTTCAGTGAGGCTGTGAGAGAGACAGGTGAGGATTTGGAGCTGTTCTGGAAGGAACTGACTGAGCTACGTTGGCTCGAGATGAACAACTGGGCAGGGCGAAGGGTGGAGGAGTCTTCTAAATGAAGAGGCAACATAGTCCAGGTGTTTGGCTGGACCTGAGCTAAAGTACAAAAAATGCAGGCAAGGCTTGTGAAACGAATAATTATCCTGGTTGGTTCTTACAATCTTAGACATCCTGAGAAGAAGTGTTTGCTTTAAATCTCTAATATTGTAAATTGGAGCTATTAGCAACAATCAACTTAATGTTGATACAATAACAGCACTGTTTTTCCACACCGTTCATAACAAGATCTGATAATTAATGTAGACACAAATTGGGGTTCATTTATCTTCTTCTCACAAAAAACAGGAGTCTTAGTTGGAGAGATTTGCTGGCCAAGAGGCCAAATTTAGAAGTGGCACATTTAGAGATAGCCTTATGTCCGCGGATGATTTCAATATGCTGTAATAACCACAGGTGTATGTGCGTTTTCTTATTAATTACTTTTCACTCTTTTGAGAGTCAGAGACAATCTTACCTGGAACTTGTGTTGGTATTTTCAGATCAGTGGTTTTCCTTGAAATGACAACTGGAGGGACTACTGTTCCTGCAGCTTTTATGCGGAGAGTACCAAGAGTGTTTCTTTTTTGTGTAGGTGCTGGTTTCTGAGAACTTTTTTTGGAAGTGTCAGCGGGAGCATGCAGTCGGCCTGTGACATATGCTGCAAGACGGTTAGCTGGATGTAGAGATCCCATAGTGCCCAGCAACAGTCTGGCCTGATTGTAGGATTTACCATTTACCTATAAAATAAGAAGTATGTGGTATAATCAGTAAAGTTGACGTGTGAATTTATGCTTTTCCTTTATCAAGGTCTTTAGTCACAGATTATGACATGTAAAATCACACCAAAAACATTTCAGATGACTGGCATTTCCTTGAGCCTGACCTGTATAAGCCCATTGGCTTGGGAGCCAACAGGTTTGGTTCTGGCTCTCAGTCTCCCAGCAGGTAAAACTCCACCCAGAAATGGTGTGACTCCATAATGAATCTCAGACTCTTCAAATTGGCAGAGATTCTCTACTGCATTGACATCCTCTTCAAAGCTATTATTGTCCTGCTTTTCCTCTTCACTATCATCATATTCATCTTCCTCATTATCGCTGGCTTTTGATGGTTTACTAATGTGTACCTAAAGGAAAGTGGGAACAAGTAGAAATCGTCCAAGATTATTTAATTAAAGTTTTGAAATGAGGGCAAACACTATTTTAAGACAATCACTGAAAATATAAAATATTTAGAAATAAACAACTGTAGGTATTCCTCATGCTCATAATGCAGGATTTTGTGGATTAACTACATCTTCTTAAATATCGCTGCAAACATACTGGACATAAACACATCAATATTACACAGATGGACTGCTACAGAGACTTACCCTGTAGGTGATGATGGAACCACTGGGCTTCTGGATGTAGACCTTGGAGATTGGGCGGATGCGATAAGGTCCTATGTAGAAATGCTGCGACAACTTATTCTGATTCATATGTTGATATAAAGCTTCAAGGACCATTTTGCGGTCCTTATCCCACTGACAGGCTGAATGGATCTGTATTTGTTTCCTTGCTTCTGTTTCACTGGCCAATTCCTGACAGGTCCCATCTGCTGAAGGACATGTAGAGACTTGGTGATCATTATGCAGCGGGTTATCCATCCAAACACAAAGAGCTAAGAGCCTTGAAATGAAAAGGACAATTTTTCAGTTAATCTATTTACCTGCTTTTTTAGTCACATTAATATAGTCTTGTCTCAGCAAGTCTTCGGTGGTCGTCTTCTGCAGTTTTGTATTAGTGTTTGGTGTAGAAGTATGAAGAATCTTTGGCTCTATGGTAACTTCAGGTGGAGGTATACTGTTGAACTCTCTAACACGTGCACATGTCATCATACTCTCCAAATATTTATACACTGGGTCTTTGTCCTCCTCTCTTATCTGAAATGATCGAGAAATATAGAGTGACAGATTGAAGAACAAACAAAAATGTAGAGTTGTCACATCCCATACACTTATAAATAACAATACATAATATTTAAAAAAATAAATCAATAACTTAAAGCAAAAAGCTTCAAATAAATTCAAAAAGATTACCAGTTGAGTTGGACGAAGTGCAACGCTGCGTTTTGGAGCCTTTAAAGGGACCAAACACTGAGAAGGTTGAGGGACAAATAGCGGCTCTGGATCCAAATCATCAATATTGCAGTCCCAGAGTTTTTTTGTGTGGGAGCCTGGGTGAGGTTGAACTGCATCCTCCATATCATTAATAGCTGGGGAGTGACAAAAGCATCTCATTCAGTTATAAATGGTTGTCACCAAACTGAACAGAAAACAGAAACTACAACAGAAATCCAAAAGATTAAAATGATATTTAAAATGTAATCCAATTAATTCACATCAATACACTTTGGAATAACCACTGCAGAGTGATCAAACAATGTTAATTCATTCATTCATTCATTCATTCATTCATCTTCAACCGCTCATCCGTTTCCGGGTTGCAGGGGTGCTGGAGCCAATCCCAGCTCACACTGGACAGGTCACCAGTCCATCACAGGGC
Organism: Remorina albescens; assembly: GCA_034769265.1. Taxonomy (NCBI): domain Eukaryota; kingdom Metazoa; phylum Chordata; class Actinopteri; order Carangiformes; family Echeneidae; genus Remorina; species Remorina albescens. Next base: position 9,172,271 of record CM068483.1, read on the forward strand.
CAACACACAGAGACAGACAGAGACCAACAACCACTCACACTCACACTCAGACCTACGGACAATTTAGAGTCATCAATTAATCCAAACATGATGTTGTCAGATGGTGGGATGAAACTGGAATACCCGAAGGAAACCCGTGACCTTCTTATTGTGGGGCAACAGTGCTAACCACTATGCCGCCGTGCCGCCCTAATCAAACAACATACACAATATTATATAAAAGTAACTTGATCTTACAGTAAAGAGGTTGGATTTGTTTTTTGCTCTCCCCTGTACAAATCTTGGTGATCTTGCGTTTGAAGCAGGCACAGCCAAACATGCATTCAGGCCGCCGGCAGTGGAGGGGGCCTCTTTTGAAGTGCTGGAGACTGGAACAGACACAGCCCAGTCTGCAGAACTCCTGACCACATTCAGGTCCCCCAACTTTGTATTTTAAACACTTTGGTAGTTTTTGACTTGGCAGCATCTGAACAAAAAGTAAAGAAGGCACATTTCAAATGTTTTTAGTCACAAAGACCATCATCTTTAATATCAACACAGAGTACTTAACAGTATTTTACAAACCTCTTTTGTAAGGATTACTGACAGACCCACTGACAGTCTTTCTGGAGTAAGCTGTGTTCTTCTCTCACCCTGATTTAGGGAGGCAATTTCCATCTGCAGCAGTTTAAACTGGAACTTAGTGAAGCCAGCAGTTCTGTGGGCCAACCCTTGGTTCTGCCCATGGCTCATTGTTGGTCTATGACTGAACCCTGGGAGGGATGTAGATGATCTGGAGAAAAATCAAGAGCAGATTACTATTGTTCATTTTTATTCACACAAAACTGGAAAATTCACTTTGTCATTAGGACAAAGCTCGTGTTGTCCAGAATAGTTGAGGTGAAAAAGAAAAACATTTTTGTTACATGAAAGGACAAATGACTTTGCAGAGCAAGCATGTTCCATTTGTCCTGCAATCAGTGGCATCAAGTCATTGCAACTTTAGTGACCAAGTGTTTAAAACAAAATAAAACTAGTCTAAGCATGACATTAAAAAATGAAAATATCTAGTTAAAGCTGTCAAATTAAATAAATATATATTATGGCTGTTACAAGAACATAGGACAAGCTGAAACTGTATTTAAATGGATGTGTGTAAAATAACATTCTGAACGGTAATTTGGAAATATGTTTTCCTTTTGCTCAATATTGCTGTACATCGCTGTGTGATTACCAAGAAAGAAAACATGAATAACATTAAACACGTTCAAATATTTACCATGACTCTTTAAGGAGCAAATAAAGAAAACTTGAGTGGATATATTAACATTATAAATATGGCCTTGCTCACCTCTGTGAAGCAGCATTTGCTTGAACAGGTGTTGTAGGGCTGGCCAGAGGAGGAACCGGTGACGTCAGGGCAGCGTAAAGGAGGGGTTTGTGGGAAAGGGGACATGGTCTGTTAGCCCCCAATGGGAGTTTTGATGCAGCATTTCGATGCCTAAGTGCACTGTCTAGGGTCTTTACATAGCTGGAGCTTTTAGCAGGCAGCTGATAGACCACTGAGCCCTCTGGGTTTGTGGAGAAGGCAGCAGCCCGTTCACTAATTTGCTGAGCTTCACTTTCCAAGTACTCATCCAGCATATTGCTGCAGAAGGCAGATAGGTTCCTTTGTAATCCTTTTGGAGAAAAAGAATAAAGGGACTTCAATTTATCAATGAGGAATAATGAATCAGATACAAATGTATTCTGCTGGTTTCAGTTCAGTTATTCTTTTGGTAATTAGAATGACTATACTAATCCCACTGCATGATAAAAGGGTACTGCAGATACAACAAGATGAGCAAACCTCACCATCACAGTCAGAGGGAGACGTTTGTTTGCTTTTTATGAACTTGTTTTTCCATCCTTTTATTTTTGTCACATCACTTGTCTTTCCTGTCCTGGAGATGAAAGGTAGTTTTTTATCTGTCAAAGAAACATCCTGTGTTAGTGGTAAGGTCAAGGACACAGCACACACACATTAAATGTTTTACCATGTAGGCTTAAATGCAGCTGCAGAAACTGGTCTTGGATCTCAAATGCGTTCTCAATATGTCTCAGCTGTGTTCACACCTGTACTTATTGCTGTTCACAATGGATGTTAAATCCAGGTCTGATCTCATGCATGACTATATCGAGGTGGGAATTACAATGCTAGTATTAAAGGATTTCTGCTTTCCACCAATTGAGCAAAGTTACTTAAATTTCCGTTCAATTAGAAGAACACAAAAAGATCATGTGTTAAGAAGTTGTGTCTGAGATTTTGAGGTAAAAGGAGGAAGTCTTTGACTTCTACATCCACAGAGTTCAGACCAGTTCAGATTCTAACATTATCCGGTTAAACCTCCCCCTAATTGCCAGACTATCTGAAACAAACTCAAATTATATCTTAGCATTTATTTCTCAGTTGCTCTTTATTGCAACACTGTCACCATTACAAATTATGTGTACAAAGGCCATACCTTCAATCAAGCACAAACTGTCAAGGTGAATCCAACTTACCACCAAGAGACAGAGCCATGGCATCACCCTCTTCTGATAGTTTCCGCGGAGGCAGTGGCAAATGAACCCCCAGATACTGCAGGTCAATGGACTTTGTGGGGTCTATGGAGCACAACTTCAAACCCACTACAAAAGGACAAAATAAGTCAAAGAGTGAATACATTCTTATTACATTACTTGGTATAACCTTTTCAACCACTGGGACGTTTACGTCCTTGTATTAAACTCACCTTCCTGCAGAACAGGATGGATAACCTGTCTGTGTTTGAGAGCTCTGAAGTCCTGCAGCAGGATGGCCTCAAAGTGGGCTATCTTTGCTTCATCCGTGTCTATCACATCCCCTGAAATGTTGCACAAATGTTTTACATGCTTCACTCTTAGCTGAGCAAAATAAAACTGGGTTACAGTAGAATAATACAGGTTAAACAGCCAAAGTAATAAGTAACAATCTCTACACCACTCACCTATTTTCTTCTGAGTTGTTGGGGAAACAGGAGAGACTGAAGCAGAATTATTGGCTGGTTTGTTCATGACATGAACCTCTAGAGCCTCCTGTGACACAATAGAACACTATTGCTTACATATTTTCCAAGTCTTTTCCTACACTGCCCTAAAAATCATTTTGATACACAGCAACAAATGCACTTTCAAAAATGTGTACAATTTCAGTGAAAAGAACTTCTTTGAAATGCACTGGCTCACTAGAGGAGCTACCAAGCTGACTATATGGAAATAAACCAGATATGCTGCTATATACAGAGGATTCTTTACAGGAAATTTGCAGTGTTTTACCTTAGAGATAAATGAAACAAACATCAGGCCCTCAACATCATCTAGCTCTGGTTGCAAAGCCAGAGTCAGAGATGGGCTGTGGAGGACAGTTGGAGGGGCAGTGGCAGCAGCAATCTTCCGGTCTTTTCCTCGGGTATTCCCCCAACGTCTGTTGAGCTTCTTCTTTCTTCTGCGGTTCCAAGGTGAACACTTCAGTGTAGAGGCGGAGGAGGTAGTAGTCCTAGATATGACTTTAGGTGTGTAATTTCCTTCCTTGGATTCCACATTTGGACGCTGTTGGACAAGCACAAGCTCACCGAGGGCATGCTTGCCTCTTATACAGGAGACATACGGTTCATCCTTAGTGGCAGGAGAAGACATTATGGGCTTCAGGACCAGTCGATTCTCTTGCACGTTTGAGAGAGGAGCCGGGACAGTGTGATTCTTCATGCTATCAGACCCATAAAAGGGAATAGTTAATGGATCTTTAACACATAAAGAGCTGAAAAGGATTTAATGATGATCTCATTAGAAAATTCATTACATTTGTGATAGCACAGCATGTACTGATGATATTTTAATAAGCTAACTACAGCAATTTAACAGACACCTCTCTCCCTAGTTATGTCCACATACTTGTCATTCCTACACTTCACTGTCTCAATACAAAGTTTAATTTGGGTATGAAGACAATCAAACTCTTCACATAGTTATACAATTCAATATAAAACGCTTGCAATAAAATCTTGCTTCTGGCCATGGGGTGAGTTTAGTCAATGGTAAGAAACGGCTAAAATGAATAGTAGATGTCAGAGTACTTAAAGCAGGTGTGTCATAGTTTGCAAATGCTGTATGTATTGTTGCGTCTTTGAATGACCACCCAGAATCTCATTATGCACTTCTAAATATTTAAATTAATTCTTAAATTAACTAATCAATCTTAATTTCCTTTATCTTTATTACGCATTAGTATTTTCTTATTACTGCATTTATTATAATTTGAATTAGCAAATTGGCACATTTTTAATGACTTCACACAAAAATTTATCAGCCAAATACATAATGAGCATTATTGTTCATATGAAGCTCAACAAAGTTTTTCAACTGATCTCGCACAGCAACTTCTGATCTGTAAGATAAACATCAGTGTGTGGCAAACAAACTAAATCAGATGTTACAACATGCAAAACTCACCTTAAGTCAATGGCCTCATCTTTGCTTTCATTCTGTTCAGAAACGGCGGGTTGAATATCTGTTCTCACCAAATGTTGAATTTCTGTGGTGCTCCTGTTTAGACGGGAGTCGTTTCCATCCTCCCTGCAGGCTTTTGCTCTCGGATTGTGATTCATTTTCAGTTGGGGGATTCGATAGTTCTGATAGGTTGTCACAGCCATAAATTCAGTTTGTGGAAAAGTAAAAGTCATGCTTTCGGGTCCCATAACCAAAGTAGGTGGGTAGGGTGCCCCTCCATCTGGGACTGGTATTACATGTAGCTTCGTAATGTAGCGATGCATGGAGTGTAGGATTATATGATCCTCAAAGCTTTGGAAATTATTGGTGAGTTTCAGTTTGTAAAAAGAAACCAAGCTACCCATCCATTTTGAGCCTTTACGGGATGAGTAATGGTGGGAAAAGGCCCGGACCATACCATGGGCATGCTGATCCGCTGGTCCGTTTACCTCCCATTTGGATTTGTTCCAGCAGTACTTGTAATGGTCAAAAGGGTCTATGGACAGAACCAGACTGTAATAGCGCTTACGGTCTAGTCCCGTCAGGCGATATCTGCAATAAGGAAACATGCAGCATCCCTGTTTGGTGAGAATCATCTCGGTTCCATAGCTGTGGGACTGCCTCCACACACTGTTATTCTCCAGAGTAACAGTGACACCGTTGAGGGTCAGTGTAGGAGAAAAGTCCTTCTCTGGGTCTACATGGCCAAATGGGGCAGTAGGCAACCCAGACAGCAATGGAAGTGAACCTGAGGTGTTGTCAAGGCTTGTCCCGGTGCACCTTAAGGAGTCTGACGCTGATGCAATATGTGAGGTAGCTGGGCTTGTTTCAGAAGTCCCTTCAAAGGTAGTAGGTGATGTTACAGCAGGTTTGGCTGGGCTGGCTTCAGTAGGTGAAGAGCGAGCCGAGCTGCAGTCAATGCTTGCCATGGACACAGCTTTGTTCTCAATCCCTGTCTCACCAGTGAAATTATTCTTAGCGGTAGGAAAAGGAGGCGCAGGAGGAGGGACGGTTGAAGGAGCAGCTGGTGGCAAGACGTTCATCAAGCTTCCCTTCTCATTTTCCACTACATGGGAATCCTCCATAGATACAAGCTCAGACTCTGTGGCTGGCATCATCAGTGGCTGTTGGTCTTCTCCTTCATTTGATACCTAATGGAAAAGGATATAATAATAATGTCATTTATGTGATACAGTGAAATTACAACACTCATTATAGACATAGATGTAATCAGGCAGGACAGAATGTAAAAATCACATCCAAAACCAATCCAACAATGCGAAAAAATAATACAACCAATCACAGTCTTACTAGAGCAAAATTTGGCAGAAAATGAAGATGTAGCATCAGCATTGTTGAAACATTATATGCTACAAATGATAGATCTGGAATAGATTTGGCTTCTGATAAAAGGTACAATAATATTTTCGATGAAATCACACGAAGAAATGACTCAACCATTGATCTCTTAGGTTTCTGGCCCTTTATATGTTTGGTAAGGTGAAGAGGACCTGGGCCATGTGTGAGGATATCTAATCTGATTCATAGAAGAGCTCTTTGTGTCCAACAGATATTACAATAAACGACTTAATCAAACCATTGCAGAGCATTTTTAAGACTGGCCTCCTGAAAAATAAATAAACGAGCTACTAATAGATAAATAATGATATATTTACAACCCTTGGCCATATGTGGCCCCTGGTGGTGACATATTCTAACACATATGGATATGCAAAGCAAAGTACTTATAAGACATATCTAATCTAACAAGAGAGGTTGAACGGAAATCTTTCCAAAAAATGTGTGGCATTATACTAGCAGTAGTGTTTTGTTGTGAAAACATAATCTGCAAAAAAACCCAAAAACAACTAAGTCTGGATTTAAGCCAATGCTAAACCACTTGGAGAAAAAACATTCATATCTCCCCCAGCATCATTATTATATCGTGACAGACTATATTTACATTGACAAGTGCACAAAGTGACATTATTTCCCAGTTTAACAGAGTTTCTTAGAAGTCTGAGGAAATTGGACTTTGGCTGCTGAGAGACCACTTTGGTGGGCTTGACCAACAGTCTTCCTGCTCTCACCAGATGAGGACATGGCTGAAAGTCTCCGTCCGGCCTGTTTCTACAACAGATAACACGCTCAAAGCTCACTCTGCACATCGTCTCCACCTTTACGGCCAAAATCAACACATTTCTGTCGACGACAGGGAATCAGATAAATAGGAATTGCTTTTCTCGCCGTGCTGCCCCCCCGAATTCACGTATCACACGGTCACACCAACACACAGATGCAGCAGTCTAAAGGTGTTAACTGGACCAACGACGGCCCGCATGAATTATCACCGGCGTGTTCACACACGAACTACCAACTACCGACGGTACAACACCGATTTTCTTTGGAATCACATAAGAACTTAATACCTAATATTTTATCACCAAACACATCACCAGGATTTTAAAAACACAAACAGATCAAAATCATCTCTTCTCACAGTTCTTGAGTAAAAACATGCTCTTCCCTATCACATACACATATGGACTGAACTTTTTTTATTTTGTTCAGAAATGGGGGACTGAATATCTGTTCTCACCGAAGTTTGAATTTTTTTGGTGCTCCTGTTTAGACGGGAATTTTTTCCATCCTCCCTGAAGGATTTTGCTTTCGGATTGTGATTAATTTTCAGTTTGGGGATTTGAAAGTTCTGATAGGCTGTCACAGCCATAAATTCAGTTTGTGGAAAAGTAAAAGTCATGCTTTCGGGTCCCATGACCAAAGCTTGGTATGAGTAGGGTGCGACTCCATCTGGGACTGGTATTACATGTAGCTTCGTAATGTAGCGATGCATGGAGTGTAGGATTATATGATCCTCAAAGCTTTGGAAATTATTGGTCAGTTTCAGTTTGTCAAAATACACCAAGCTACCCATCCAGTTTGAGCCTTTACAGGATGAGTAATGGTGGGAAAAAGACCGGACCATAACCTGGGCATGTTGATCTGCTGGTCCGTTTACCTCCCATTTGGATTTGTTCCAGTGGTACTTGTACTGATCAAAAGGGTCTATGGACAGAACTAGACTGTAATAGCGCTCAGGGTCTAGACCTGTCAGGCGATATCTGCAATACGGAAACATGAGGCGTCCCTGTTTGGTGAGAATCATCTCGGTTCCATAGCTGTGGAACTGCCTCCACACACTGTTATTCTCCAGAGTAACAGTGACACCGTTGAGGGTCAGTGTAGGAGAAAAGTCCTTCTCTGGGTCTACATGGCCAAATGGGGCAGAAGGCAACCCAGACAGCAATGGAAGTGAACCTGAGGTGTTGTCAAGGCTTGTCCCGGTGCACCTTAAGGAGTCTGACGCTGATGCAATATGTGAGGTAGCTGGGCTTGTTTCAGAAGTCCCTTCAAAGGTAGCAGGTGATGTTACAGCAGGTTTGGCTGGGCTGGCTTCAGTAGGTGGAGAGAGAGCCAAGCTGCAGTCAATGCTTGCCATGGAGACAGCTTTGTTCTCAATCCCTGTCTCACCAGTGAAATTATTCTTAGCGGTAGGGAAAGGAGGCGCAGGAGGAGGGACGGTTGAAGGAGCAGCTGGTGACGGGACGTTCATTAAGCTCCCCTTCTCATTTTCCACTGCATGGGAATCCTCCATAGATACAAGCTCAGACTCTGTGGCTGGCATCATCAGTGGCTGTTGGTCTTCTCCTTCATTTGATACCTAATGGAAAAGGATATAATAATAATAATGTCATTTATGTGATACAGGGAAATTACAACACTCATTATAGACATAGATGTAATCAGGCAGGACAGAATGTAAAAATCACATCCAAAAACAATCCAACAATGCAAACAAATAATACAACCAATCACAGTCTTACTAGAGCAACATTTGGCAGAAAATGAAGATGAGCCACAAGCCAAAAGATAGATCAAGGTATTTACATAATGGGAGACCAGTAGAGCCTACATTGTGCAGCTCCACAGGTCCAAAGCATTTTAAATATTATAGTATTATTTACTTCATTATTTTTTGAAAGAAAGAGTTTGCCTTTATGATATTTGAACTTTTTCCAGATAGTTTTATATTCAAAAAAACATTTACATGATGCAGCTATTTTCAAATATTATTTGAGAAGAAAACTAGACTCCAAAAAGCTACGGAGGGGTATGCAACTACCTATTTACAGGTATCTGTAAATAGCAGTGTTGAAACATTATATGCTACAAATAATAGATCTGGAATAGATTTGGCTTCTGATAAAAAGTATAATAATATTTACTAAGAAATCAAATGAAGAAATGAAATGACATGACTCAACCATTGATCTCTTAGGTTTCTGGCCCTTTATATGTTTGGTAAGGTGAAGAGGACCTGGGCCATGTTTGAGGATATCTAATCTGATTCATAGAAGAGCTCTTTGTGTCCAACAGATATTACAATAAACGACTTAATCAAACCATTGCAGAGCATTTTTAAGATTGGCCTCCTGAAAAATAAATAAAGGAGCTACTAATAGATAAATAATGATTTATTTACAACCCTTGGCCATATGTGGCCCCTGGTGGTGACATATTCTAACACATATGGATATGCAAAGCAAAGTACTTATAAGACATATCTAACCTAACAAGAGGAGTCGAACGGAAATCTTTCCAAAAAATGTGTGGCATTATACTAGCAGTAGTGTTTTGTTGTGAAAACATAATCTGCAAAAAATCCCCCCCAAAAAAAACAACTAAGTCTGGATTTAAGCCAATGCTAAACCACTTGGAGAAAAAACATTCATATCTACCCCCCAGCATCATTATTATATCGTGACAGACTATATTTACATTGACAAGTGCACAAAGTGACATTATTTCCCAGTTTAACAGAGTTTCTTAGAAGTCTGAGGGAATTGGACTTTGGCTGCTGAGAGACCACTTTGGTGGGCTTGACCAACAGTCTTCCTGCTCTCACCAGATGAGGACATGGCTGAAAGTCTCCGTCCGGCCTGTTTCCACTACAGATAACACGCTCAAAGCTCACTCTGCACATCGTCTCCACCTTTACGGCCAAAATCAACACATTTCTGTCGACGACAGGGAATCAGATAAATAGGAATCGCTTTTCTCGCCGTGCTGCCCCCCCCGAATTCACAAATCACACGGTCAGACCAACACACAGATGCAGCAGTCAAAAGGTGTTAACTGAACCAATGACGGCCCGCATGAATTATCACCGGCGTGTTCATATACGAACTAACAACTACCGACGGTACAACACCGATTTTCTTTGGAATCACATGAAGAACTTAATACCTAATATTTTATCACCAAACACATCACCAGGATTTTAAAAACACAAACAGATCTAAATAATCTCCTCACAGTTCTTGAGTGAAAACACGCTCTTCCCTATCACATACACATATGGACTGATCTTTGATTTTATTTTGTTCAGAAATGGGGGGCTAAATTTTTGTTCTCACCAAAGGTTGAATTTCTGTGGTGGTCCTGTTTAGACAGGAGTTGTTTCCATCCTCCCTGAAGGATTTTGCAAACGGATTGTGATAAATTTTCAGTTTGGGGATTTGAAAGTTCTGATAGGTTGTCACAGCCATAAATTCAGTTTGTGGAAAAGTAAAAGTCATGCTTTCGGGTCCCATAACCAAAACTTGGTATGAGTGGGGTGCGACTCCATCTGGGACTGGTATTACATGTAGCTTCGTAATGTAGCGATGCATGGAGTGTAGGATTATATGATCCTCAAAGCTTTGGAAATTATTGGTCAGTTTCAGTTTGTCAAAATACACCAAACTACCCATCCATTTTGAGCCTTTACAGGATGAGTAATGGGGGGAAAAGGACCGGACCATACCATGGGTATGCTGATCCGCTGGTCCGTTTAACTCCCATTTGGATTTGTTCCAGTGGTACTTGTACTGATCAAAAGGGTCTATGGACAGAACCAGACTGTAATAGCGCTCAGGGTCTAGACCTGTCAGGCGATATCTGCAATACGGAAACATGCGGCGTCCCTGTTTGGTGAGAATCATCTCGGTTCCATAGCTGTGGAACTGCCTCCACACACTGTTATTCTCCAGAGTAACAGTGACACCGTTGAGGGTCAGTGTAGGAGAAAAGTCCTTCTCTGGGTCTACATGGCCAAATGGGGCAGAAGGCAACCCAGACAGCAATGGAAGTGAACCTGAGGTGTTGTCAAGGCTTGTCCCGGTGCACCTTAAGGAGTCTGACGCTGATGCAATATGTGAGGTAGCTGGGCTTGTTTCAGAAGTCCCTTCAAAGGTAGCAGGTGATGTTACAGCAGGTTTGGCTGGGCTGGCTTCAGTAGGTGGAGAGAGAGCCGAGCTGCAGTCAATGTTTGCCATGGAGACAGCTCTGTTCTCAATCCCTGTCTCACCAGTGAAATTATTCTTAGCTGTAGGGAAAGGAGGCGCAGGAGGAGGGACGGTTGAAGGAGCAGCCGGTAGCGGGACGTTCATCAAGCTCCCCTTCTCATTTTCCACTGCATGGGAATCCTCCATAGATACAAGCTCAGACTCTGTGGCTGGCATCATCAGTGGCTGTTGGTCTTCTCCTTCATTTGATACCTAATGGAAAAGGATATAATAATAATAATGTCATTTATGTGATACAGTGAAATTACAACACTCATTATAGACATAGATGTAATAAGGCAGGACAGAATGTAAAAATCACATCCAAAAACAATCCAACAATGCAAACAAATAATACAACCAATCACAGTCTTAATAGAGCAACATTTGGCAGAAAATGATGAGCCACAAGCCAAAAGATAGATCAATGTATTTACATAATGGGAGATCAGTAGAGCCTACATTGTGCAGCTCTACAGGTCCAAACCAATTTAAATATTATAGTATTATTTATTTCATTATTTTTTGAAAGAAAGAGTTTCCCTTTATGATATTTGAACTTTTTCCAGATAGTTTTATATTCAAAAAAACATCTACATGATGCAGCTATTTTTAAATATTATTTGAGAAGAAAACTAGACTCCAAAAAGCTACAGAGGGGTATGCAACTACCTATTTACAGGTATCTGTAAATAGCAGTGTTGAAACATTATATGCTACAAATAATAGATCTGGAATAGATTTGGCTTCTGATAAAAAGTATAATAATATTTACTATGAAATCAAATGAAGAAATGAAATGACATGACTCAACCATTGATCTCTTAGGTTTCTGGCCCTTTATATGTTTGGTAAGGTGAAGAGGACCTGGGCCATGTTTGAGGATATCTAATCTGATTCATAGAAGAGCTCTTTGTGTCCAACAGATATTACAATAAACGACTTAATCAAACCATTGCAGAGCATTTTTAAGATTGGCCTCCTGAAAAATAAGTAAAGGAGCTACTAATAGATAAATAATGATTCATTTACAACCCTTGGCCATATGTGGCCCCTGGTGGTGACATATTCTAACACATATGGATATGCAAAGCAAAGTACTTATAAGACATATCTAACCTAACAAGAGGAGTCGAACGGAAATCTTTCCAAAAAATGTGTGGCATTATACTAGCAGTAGTGTTCTGTTGTGATAACATAATCTGCAAAAAAAACAACAACTACTAAGTCTGGATTTAAGCCAATGCTAAACCACTTGGAGAAAAAACATTCATATCTCCCCCAGCATCATTATTATATCGTGACAGACTATATTTACATTGACAAGTGCACAAAGTGACATTATTTCCCAGTTTAACAGAGTTTCTTAGAAGTCTGAGGGAATTGGACTTTGGCTGCTGAGAGACCACTTTGGTGGGCTTGACCAACAGTCTTCCTGCTCTCACCAGATGAGGACATGGCTGAAAGTCTCCGTCCGGCCTGTTTCTACAACAGATAACACGCTCAAAGCTCACTCTGCACATCGTCTCCACCTTTACGGCCAAAATCAACACATTTCTGTCAACGACAGGGAATCGCTTTTGTCGCTGTGCTGCCCCCCCGGAATTCACAAATCACACGGTCACACCAACACACAGATGCAGCAGTCTAAAGGTGTTAACTGGACCAACAACGGCCGGCATGAATTATCACCGGCGTGTTCACACACGAACTACGAACTACTGACTGTGCGACACCGGTTTTCTTTGGAATCACATGAAGAACTTAATACCTAATATTTTATCACCAAACACAACCAGATCTAAATCATCTCTTCTCCCAGTTCTTGAGTGAAAACATGCTCTTCCCTATCACATACACATATGGACTGATCTTTTTTTATTTTGTTCAGAAATGGGGGGCTGAATATCTGTTCTCACCAAAGGTTGAATTTTTTTGGTGCTCCTGTTTAGACGGGAGTTGTTTCCATCCTCCCTGAAGGATTTTGCAAACGGATTGTGATAAATTTTCAGTTTGGGGATTTGAAAGTTCTGATAGGTTGTCACAGCCATAAATTCAGTTTGTGGAAAGGTAAAAGTCATGCTTTTGGGTCCCATAACCAAATCTTGGTATGGGTAGGGTGCGACTCCATCTGGGACTGGTATTACATGTAGCTTCGTAATGTAGCGATGCATGGAGTGTAGGATTATATGACCCTCAAAGATTTGGAAATTATTGGTCAGTTTCAGTTTGTCAAAATACACCAAGCTACCCATCCAGTTTGAGCCTTTACAGGATGAGTAATGGTGGGAAAAAGCTGGGACCATACCCTGGGCATGCTGATCCGCTGGTCCGTTTACCTCCCATTTGGATTTGTTCCAGTGGTACTTGTACTGGTCAAAGGGGTCTATGGACAGAACCAGACTGTAATAGCGCTCAGGGTCTAGACCTGTCAGGCGATATCTGCAATACGGAAACATGCGGCGTCCCTGTTTGGTGAGCATCATCTCGGTTCCATAGCTGTGGAACTGCTTCCACACACTGTTATTCTCCAGAGTAACAGTGACACCGTTGAGGGTCAGTGTAGGAGAAAAGTCCTTCTCTGGGTCTACATGGCCAAATGGGGCAGAGGGCAACCCAGACAGCAATGGAAGTGATCCTGGGGTGTTGTCAAGGCTTGTCCCGGTGCACCTTAAGGAGTCTGACGCTGATGCAATATGTGAGGTAGCTGGGCTTGTTTCAGAAGTCCCTTCAAAGGTAGCAGGTGATGTTACAGCAGGTTTGGCTGGGCTGGCTTCAGTAGGTGAAGAGAGAGCCGAGCTGCAGTCAATGCTTGCCATGGAGACAGCTCTGTTCTCAATCCCTGTCTCACCAGTGAAATTCTTCTTAGCTGTAGGGAAAGGAGGCGCAGGAGGAGGGACGGTTGAAGGAGCAGCCGGTAGCGGGACGTTCATCAAGCTCCCCTTCTCGTTTTCCACTACATGGGAATCCTCCATAGATGCAAGCTCAGACTCTCTGGCTGGCATCATCAGTGGCTGTTGGTCTTCTCCTTCATTTGATACCTAATGGAAAAGGATATAATAATAATAATAATGTCATTTATGTGATACAGTGAAATTACAACACTCATAGACATAGATGTAATCAGGCAGGACAGAATGTAAAAATCACATCCAAAAACAATCCAACAATGCAAACAAATAATACAACCAATCACATATACTCATACTAGAGTCATACTAGAGCAAAATGTGGCAGAAAATGAAGATGTAGCATCGGCAGTGTTGAAACATTATATGCTACAAATGATAGATCTGGAATAGATTTGGCTTCTGATAAAAAGGTATAATATTTTCTATGAAATCACATGAAGAAATGACAACCATTAATCTCTTAGGTTGCCCGCCCTTTGAATGTTTGGTAAGATGAAGAGCACCTGGGCCATGTCAAATCACTTTTAAGACATATCTAACCTAACAAGAGGAGTCGAACGGAAATCTTTCCAAACAATGTGTGGCATTATACTAGCAGTAGTGTTTTGTTGTGAAAACATAATCTGCAAAAAAACAAACAAAAAACAACTAAGTCTGGATTTAAGCCAATGCTAAACCACTTGGAGAAAAAACATTCATATCTACCCCCCAGCATCATTATTATATCGTGACAGACTATATTTACATTGACAAGTGCACAAAGTGACATTATTTCCCAGTTTAACAGAGTTTCTTAGAAGTCTGAGGGAATTGGACTTTGGCTGCTGAGAGACCACTTTGGTGGGCTTGACCAACAGTCTTCCTGCTCTCACCAGATGAGGACATGGCTGAAAGTCTCCGTCCGGCCTGTTTCCACTACAGATAACACGCTCAAAGCTCACTCTGCACATCGTCTCCACCTTTACGGCCAAAATCAACACATTTCTGTCAACGACAGGGAATCAGATAAATAGGAATCCCTTTTGTCGCCGTGCTGCTCCCCCGGAATTCACTAATCACACGGTCAGACCAACACACAGATGTAGCAGTCTAAAGGTGTTAACTGGACCAACAACGGCCCGCATGAATTATCACCGGCGTGTTCATACACGAACTAACAACTACCGACGGTACAACACCGATTTTCTTTGGAATCACATGAGGAAATTAATACCTAATGTTTTATCACCAAACACATCACCAGGATTTTAATAACACAACCAGATCTAAATCATCTCTTCTCCCAGTTCTTGAGTGAAAACATGCTCTTCCCTATCACATACACATATGGACTGATCTTTTTTTATTTTGTTCAGAAATGGGGGGCTGAATATCTGTTCTCACCAAAGGTTGAATTTTTGTGGTGCTCCTGTATAGAGGGGAATTTTTTCCATCCTCCCTGAAGGATTTTGCAAACGGATTGTGATAAATTTTCAGTTTGGGGATTTGAAAGTTCTGATAGGCTGTCACAGCCATAAATTCAGTTTGTGGAAAAGTAAAAGTCATGCTTTCGGGTCCCATGACCAATGCTTGGTATGAGTAGGGTGCGACTCCATCTGGGACTGGTATTACATGTAACTTCGTAATGTAGCGATGCATGGAGTGTAGGATTATATGACCCTCAAAGCTTTGGAAATTATTGGTGAGTTTCAGTTTGTAAAAAGACACCAAGCTACCCATCCATTTTGAGCCTTTACGGGATGAGTAATGGGGGGAAAAGGACCGGACCACACGCCGGGCATGCTGATCTGCTGGTCCGTTTACCTCCCATTTGGATTTGTTCCAGCGGTACTTGTACTGGTCAAAAGGGTCTATGGACAGAACCAGACTGTAATAGCGTTCAGGGTCTAGACCCGTTAGGCGATATCTGCAATAAGGAAACATGCGGCGTCCCTGTTTGGTGAGAATCATCTCGGTTCCATAGCTGTGGAACTGCTTCCACACACTGTTATTCTCCAGAGTAACAGTGACACCGTTGAGGGTCAGTGTAGGAGAAAAGTCCTTCTCTGGGTCTACATGGCCAAATGGGGCAGAAGGCAACCCAGACAGCAATGGAAGTGATCTTGAGGTGTTGTCAAGGCTTGTCCCGGTGCACCTTAAGGAGTCTGACGCTGATGCAATATGTGAGGTAGCTGGGCTTGTTTCAGAAGTCCCTTCAAAGGTAGTAGGTGATGTTACAGCAGGTTTGGCTGGGCTGGCTTCAGTGGGTGAAGAGAGAGCCGAGCTGCAGTCAATGCTTGCCATGGAGACAGCTTTGTTCTCAATCCCTGTCTCACCAGTGAAATTATTCTTAGCGGTAGGGAAAGGAGGCGCAGGAGGAGGGACGGTTGAAGGAGCAGCCGGTGACGGGACGTTCATTAAGCTCCCGTTCTCATTTTCCACTACATGGGAATCCTCCATAGATGCAAGCTCAGACTCTGTGTCTGGCATCATCAGTGGCTGTTGGTCTTCTCCTTCATTTGATACCTAATGGAAAAGGATATAATAATAATAATGTCATTTATGTGATACAGTGAAATTACAACACTCATAGACATAGATGTAATCAGGCAGGACAGAATGTAAAAATCACATCCAAAAACAATCCAACAATGCAAACAAATAATACAACCAATCACATATACTCATACTAGAGTCATACTAGAGCAAAATGTGGCAGAAAATGAAGATGTAGCATCGGCAGTGTTGAAACATTATATGCTACAAATGATAGATCTGGAATAGATTTGGCTTCTGATAAAAAGGTATAATATTTTCTATGAAATCACATGAAGAAATCTCTTAGGTTGCCCGCCCTTTGAATGTTTGGTAAGATGAAGAGCACCTGGGCCATGTCAAATCACTTTTAAGACATATCTAACCTAACAAGAGGAGTCGAACGGAAATCTTTCCAAACAATGTGTGGCATTATACTAGCAGTAGTGTTTTGTTGTGATAACATAATCTGCAAAAAAAACAACAACAACTAAGTCTGGATTTAAGCCAATGCTAAACCACTTGGACATATATCTTCATATCTCCCCCAGCATCATTATTATATCGTGACAGTTTATATTTACATTGACAAGTGCACAAAGTGACATTATTTCCCAGTTTAACAGAGTTTCTTAGAAGTCTGAGGGAATTGGACTTTGGCTGCTGAGAGACCACTTTGGTGGGCTTGACCAACAGTCTTCCCGCTCTCACCAGATGAGGACATGGCTGAAAGTCTCCGTCCGGCCTGTTTCCACTACAGATAACACGCTCAAAGCTCACTCTGCACATCGTCTCCACCTTTACGGCCAAAATCAACACATTTCTGTCGACGACAGGGAATCAGATAAATAGGAATCGCTTTTCTCGCCGTGCTGCCCCCCCCGAATTCACTAATCACACGGTCACACCAACACACAGATGCAGCAGTCTAAAGGTGTTAACTGGACCAACGACGGCCGGCATGAATTATCACCGGCGTGTTCACACACGAACTAACAACTACCGACGGTGCAACCGATTTTCTTTGCTGAAATGTAAAGCCGAGTGAAGTAGATCGATAACATCTTTCCTCCTCACACACCGCACAGAAGAAGGCCGCCTGCTCCAGCACTCACCAAGTTGGAAAAGTTGCAGGTTTCGTCGCAGCCTCACCTTTCGGGGTCGGATGGAAACCTCGTGGCTCCCGGAGCGAGACAACAACAAAAACAACAACAACGTCCGTGGAACTCCAACTGTTGCACGTCGTCGTAGTCCACTGGGCCTTGCTGGATCCCTCGACCATAAACACTAAGTGGCAAATGGGGGCCGAGAGCCACGCCACTGTAATCGTATGAACCGACCCCAGCGTGCACGCAGAGCAGCCAAAGCGCGTGCACAATATCACCCCCCTTCAATGGCGCGTGATTCCCGGGCCGCGAGGGAAGCGGGAGTCCACCATCCCGGGGATTTTCTCGCTTGTTCCCACCTCGAACCGAGTCTGCGCGCCGGTTAAAGGACAACTCTCCGCAAGTTTGCGAGAAAATGTTTCCGACGTGTAATTCCCACGCTGAGAGCAAAGCCCTGACACTTTTCTATTTCCTCCACTTCTTTTACCTTGTGGGTTACACTTCCATTCTCACCAACAGAGAGACACACACACACACATCCGTGCTCTCGGGCTGTGACGTCACACGTTCACCATGGCGGTCGCGCTCCAGCAGGCAATGTGCAAACTCCCTGTGGAGGATTTTACCGGTCAGGCTTTGCATCATGGTGTCAGTGGCCTGACGAATAAAAAATGACCACAACACACCGTCAGTGAAATAAAAATGAGTTTTTAATCGGAAATAACCTGCACGGCTTTTTGCTCCCATCCAGCCGCCATAAGACCACCAACTCTGACCTCTACAGTCTCCCTCTATAACTTCTGCTTTACCTTTTCTTCAACAAACCGCAAACAAAGCGGCGATTGTTTTTTCTGTTAAAGATGGCGACGAGACGTAAAAAAGGGGAATATTTGCCCAAATAAAACTCTGCAGCATCACAATCAAACAAACCAACCATCCCTAAATGAGAGTTTTCTTATCGCCATGTTCACACAAATTTTGTCACACGAAAAGAAGGATCGTGGCGAATGTTGTGTGCACTGGCCACTTAGTCGTAGTTACCTATTGTTTTAGAACTATAAACTGAAAAAACAAAATACGTTTTCAGTGGTTTCTGTTTATTCACACAGGGAGTTTATTAAAATATTACACAAATGACCTAATGTGACCAGATAAATCCCTGTTGTGTTTTTAATTTATTTTTTAAAATTCCATTTATGGTATAGCCAGATGGCCTATTTGCATTGTAACACTCAAAAAATCCAGAGCATTGTGCTAAAACAGATATTTTCAAGTAATTCACTCTCAAAATGTTAATGAAGACCTTCTGCAAGATAGTCCACACAGTAACCAACCAGGACATCCTGACTGGAGCTGGCTGCAGAGGTCAGCATTAAGTGCATTACTTTTTTCATGTGGAATTGTTTTGTTTTGTATTGTTTGTTTTTGTTCCTGTTTTGCTTTTGTTGTGTTTTTCTTTTTACACTGACAGGGTGAGGGTAGCTTTTATATCCACTTCATTCTGCAATGGTGGCAAGTAGAGGGGGTGGACTTATGGCCACTGGCCTTATAATGCCATAAATAAAACCAGTGAATAAATAAATAAGGCGACCACTGCTGCATCATAACGGTGAAGTATTAATGTGGACATGGATTTACAAATTACATTTTCAACAGAGAATCCATCTGAGGTGCCTGTATTTACTGCTTGTGGGAAAAAAACCACACAAAACAATAAAAAACAAAAAAACCTAGACAGAACAGACTTTTCTGAAAAGCTTCGACTTCATTGTCTTTTTATGGATATACCAGGAAGACATGACCACCGTGTCCAAACTGGCATGTTATCGAGTGAACAAGGCGGGGTCTAACCTGACTAGGAAGTGGGAGAACAGCCCCCAGGGTCGAAAGCATCGGTACTTCTCATGGGGATCTCGTGCTATTGCGCTGCAGCAGTTCGCTCCCAGTTCACCCCAAACAGTACAAATAATCAATGCTATTAAGCTATTCATCTTTGACATGAACTAAATGTAAAGGCGATATTCACTCGCGAGGGACGGGATCATTCTTGTTTCCCAAGGCATCGCGAAATTAATCTGCTCAAAGCCACGTGTTAGTGCACAATCTTCATCATCCCTTCAATATGACTTTAATATTTGCCACCACTTCTTCAGTTTTCACAAGAAGTGTGCTAGAAAGGGATGGACCTATATAATAAGCATATAAAACCATTTGCTGAATATTTTGATGTCAATATGACATACTCTTCATGCCACTTAAGAACAAGAACCAATATTTTTACTATTTAACAAAAATTAAAGTTTGCTGATCTTTTGACACTGTATAAATAATGTATTTTGTTTAGTATAATCACCTTTATTTTTTTACTTGCCAATGGTGCAAAATGTTTTAATATCTATGTAAAGATACCAGTGTAAGAACTCTGCATTGTGTGTGTGTTGTTTTACTCACATTTCAAACAATACTGACAGCTACCAAAATGTTATGTCACTGAAGTAAAATTGGCAGTGGCAGTGTAGACAATGAGTTGTGCACAGACTTTGAATGGCCTTTGTGAGCTGTGTCACAACTGTCACACCAAGTTTGCAATTACCATGGACAGGCATAATATTTTATCTATCATCACCATTTTAAAACCAGTGTCTCTATGGAACGGCTTTTGCCCTGAGACAGTGGATGTGATATATTGTTCAGCATGCTAACAGTAATCTATAGTTTGTCAGGATAATATTTGAGGCCAAAGTTAAGATGTCAAGACAGAGAAACATAATGACCAACAATATACTGCAGCCGGGGTCGTCACTGTTTGTCAGACCTCATTATAACCTAAACAGTATTTTCTTTTTCGCAGGTGGGATCATTTTCCCAGCACAGAAGGAATACTACCTGTTTTAGAGTGTGTTGTGGTTCATGTAGCGGTGCAAAGCTCACATATTGAATGCAGATATTTTTATAAACTAACAATGTTTAATCCCCCTGACACGAAGAGAACTTAAATATCAATCTGTTCATTCAGATTTAAATAAGCATAACTAAATTTGGCCTTTAGGTGGTATTGTTGAATCTCCCAGTGTCTCCTGCATCAGTAATCTAATCAATGACCAACATCCAAACTACTGAGCCACGGGGGTGCTGGTGTGAAACAAAGTGTCACAGTTGCTAAAGAGCTGTGTGGTTCATGTCCTCCTGCCTGTTTACCTCCAGGTCCCAGACACAAGCAGCATGGAAGAGAGCAGAGTGCACCTTCCCCACCATGTTGACATCTCTGACGTCCCACACATACAGACTGTGGTCATTGTACACGCAACTGAGCCAGTGGCTGCTGGGGTCATAGGTAACAGCAATGGTAGCTGCGTAGCAGACATCTGCCTTGCCAGGAAAGAGGGATCTGATGAGACAGAGGGTGGATAATATGATCATGTATAAGATCATGTTTGAGCAGCAACAGGTTTTTTCTTAAAAAGAGCATCTAATTTACACTGAAATTTTTTGTGAATAAGAAGCGCAGAGAAGTGCTTCAGGCTGTTGAGACACTTGAGACAGGAAGCACTATAAATAGAGAGTATTTGATCCTGCCATGGATCAATGCCAGGGTAAGGCTGTGTTACTCTGAGCTCTTCCTCACCTGGCCTCAGCCGTGATGTCTGTGCCGAGGGGATGTGGCCGTGGCAGCGTGCGGATAAAGTGCAGGTCCATAGGACTGAAAGCTCGCACTGTCCCATCAGCACAGCCACAGAAAATCATATCCTCAGACAGAGACAAAGACTGTGCCATGCTCGTCTAAAATGAAGGGATCAATACAACAGGCATGTCAGCGCATTGTGCAGATCTGTACGTCACAATAAACCTAGAACAAATAAATCTCCACATAGCAATGAAATGGAAAACAAAGACGTCAGTAAACTGACACCTACAGTAATAATCAGCAATGTAGGAAGTAATATGTTGGCCTTTTTTCTAATAAGTTAGGATGATACATACTCATGTTCATTTAAACCTAAAGTTTAGTCCAGATGAATCCACGGGGCCTTGCCTGCGTGTGATAATGAAGGTTACAGGGCACATCTTGTACTTGCCCCTGTTACTAATCTCTCTTTGATCCTCTGACAGAAGGCACGAGCAGCAGCCAAGGACCTTCATCCTCACCTCCTGATTAAACACCACAGCTGGATGCTGACCATGAGCAGTGCTGCATCGTGCAATGGCAGTATAACTTCACAGCACACAGTCATGTACGTGTACCATAATTTAACACTGGTGAAGCTGAAGTAGTCCAGTGAAATTAAAGATGTAAGCACTAGCTAAAGCAATAACAAATATGGCGCATGTTTTATTAGAACCAGCAGTTTTCGGCAACTGATGTTTTTAACCCACACTTGTCAATGTTCATAAATCTTAAATGAAGAGTAAATGATTCATCCAGACACACGCTTAAAATGGGTCGACATGGGGAATGTACTTATATCCTTTTTGCAGTATTGCAATTGGTTTGACACAGCCCAGTCGATATCACTTCATCACCTTGATATACTTGTACTCCTAAACTAAACCACATGAATGATGCCTGTGGGGCTGTTGGATACATCCCCTGTCACTCACCCGCAGGTCTACCCACTTGTCCAGCATCCTCTTGCTGTTAAACTCACACAGCAGGCCAGAGGAGGTGATGCAGAAGGTGGAGTCAGATTTGGAGCCCCGCCCACAGGCCACATCACAGAAGAAGTTGTTCCTCAGCTTTCCCAGCAGTCCCGAGCAACCCAGCAGATGAACAGGAGCGCTGGCATGAATACCACAGAGGGGTGAGGGTTAACTCATAAAGCTCACACTGCAGTGGTTAAAGCAGAATCTCATGCACACTCATGTATTTCTCTGACCGCACACACTGTCTCCACATCTGGGCTATGTGGAGCTGTTCTAACTTCTTTAGCTTTTAAACTTAAGGTCAAACACGAAAGAGCAAATTTCACTATCAAATATGTGATATGTGATAATTATGTATTATTAAATAATTTGCTCTCTCTTGCAACCTACAGTACATGAGTGGAGTAAAAACTAACAGAAAACAGCCATACTATTCTATATGAGCAGCGAGATGTCTTCCTTTGGGTGACTATTCTCCTATTCATTGGTTATAAAAGATGACAGAGGTGGGTTCCTTCAGTACCTTGTTGGCCTTGCAGTGATCCAGATACCAGAACTTTACATGTCTGTTCCCCACAGTTACAAAATAGGAGCTGTCCTCCGAGAATGACACGCCCGTCACCTTGCTGGACACCTTGTTGGCTGCTACAATAACGTCTTTCTGGAAGAGTACAAATCCACAATGCATGTGAAACTAGAAGCCATAAAAGGAGATTTTTGCACGTTTAAACTCCAGAGCATGAAGTACCTTCCATGCCCAGACATTGACCATCATGTCATGTTGGTTTCCCACACTGACGATGTATTTGCTGTTGGGGGAGAAAGCCACACACGAGACGCCATATTTGTGCTTCTGGAGCTCTGCCACCTGTTTCTGCTCAGCCACATCCCACAGTCTCACTGCTGGTAGGTGACCACTCTGGGGAAAAGGAAAGAGTGATACAAGTTCGTTATCATTAAAGAGTGGGCTCATGTTCTTCTCCCCCATTTATTAAATCCACTGCAGCAAGCTGGAGACAGTATTCAACTGTCATTCCAGTCTATTCAGCACTCAAAGAGATTATCCCCTCTGTCCTCTGACCTCTGCTCACTGTGCTACTACTTCTACCTTGACCTCCTTGCATTATTCTCATCTCAGGGATCAAAAGGTCAGCAAGCTATTTGTGTAGTTTCTTTTTTTAATATGGTAGAAAAACCTCTCAAAGGTCAGGGTTAAGAGATGAGAGGAAAGGCAGCCTGAAGGACTCGGAAATGGATGGTATTCTCCTGAAACCAGAGCTGCATCCAAAATAGGCAGATGGAGGGAAGAAGAAGGAAAAAGATAAACATGTCTGCTCCCAGCCTGTCCTTTATGTAAATGATCCGCTGTTTTGGTTTCTTATTCACTCAAAATATTTTAAACTCTTCCACTATTTCAAGGCTCACAGTAAATTCTCTAACAGCACTTTAACACTCTCAGCTTTGATCACAGACAAAATGGAAAGGTAAGCATGATAAATCTGATAGAATAATATAATCTAAACATTTGAAACGGTAATTTGTCAATAAATGTGCACATCTAATAGTTTAATATGAAATCAGTGGTGCGCCAGTATCCTCACGGAAATCAAACAGTCATGGTGAAAGTCTGCCAGAATTTGGCATTTGGTGCGTTTTCAATGGCAGGAGGGCAGCCTGTCCTCCGTGTATTTGGTCTTTTGAACTTTGGTCCCTGCTGTCGTGGCAACTACTGTGCACTCATCCATTTACACAGAGAAGTCTTTCATCAGCTTTGATTAGCTGAGGGGGGGGGGGGGGGGTTAAGATGGCTTGTGGTGTTGAGGCACATGTTGTAGCTACAACACAGTGATGTTTGACTGACAGGACAAGTTTCTCCCTGACATGAAGAAAAACTGTGACACTAGAGTAAAATTGTCACCCAAAAAAAATGTTTATGTAGTGGTGATGACTGCTGAAGTGCAGGAAAGATCAAATCAACATCAGAGCAGAGCCAAAGAGCCAGACGGCAGATTGATGAGAAAGAAGACTCACCTCTCCTGTGACCAAGTACTTGTCATCAGGGGAGAAGGACAGAGCTGTGATGGTCTTTCTGTGAAAGTGACAGAGACACAGACAGACAGCTCAATGGGACTCTGGAAGATTTCACTTTAACGTTGCTCCGTTCAAATCGACTATCTCTACCCTAACTCACCTGGAGGTGTTGATAAGGTGGTGCTGTCTGTTCTTTTTGGGGTTCAGCAGTACGACCACACAGCTGCATAAAAAAACAGAAGAAAATAGAATAACGCACACAAACATTTGACCTGGAACTGGTGTGGAAGCGCCACACATTTATGTACAGTGCATATTTCTGGTACTGAGATTTAATATAAGAGCTTTTGTTTTCTGAGTCAAGTTGTTGAAATGAGAGATGCAAGAAAATTGTCCTCAGCTGAGTGGAAAACATATTTTTCAAGGTAACAAATGAATTAATTACACACTCTGACCTTAAAAATATTTCAACTATGATGTAATAAGTTAAAGCACCCTGTGACCTGCTGAAGTATTTTCCAGAAGATTAAACTTTAAAATACAGTAACACTGCACTTGTTCATATACTTAATCTCCTGGATTTTACATTTCATAATTCATTTATTACATGGTGAAGTTCGTTATTGATGGGGACATTTCTTGAAAGCAAAGTAGCACAAATTAATGTAGCAAACACACAACACAAAAAGCATTTTAACCAACATAATAAACAATTTAATATCTTAAAGAAATACTCTGACATTTTAGAATTATTTGGCTTTCTTGAGTTAAACGGCACAGCAGATACCATTCTCAGCATGACACAGTCAAAGGAAGGATACATGTTTGCCAGTGAGGTTTTAAAATCCCATTTTTGAACAGAGACAGATTTCTCTCAGTTTGAGGTCTTTATGCTAAACTAACAGCTGCTGGCCATAGGCGTAATTTATGGGGGGGGTTGCAACCCACCCAATAATCCAAACCAGCCACAACAACCCCCCCAATATCATATCCTAATGATCGATAATGAATGTTAAGTATTATAAACACGACAATGTGGTAGATTCTCTCAATTTAGCAGGGAGGAAAGCATAGAGACGCCATACGTAACGTCATTAATCTCTCGTTCAGTCCGGTCACTGTGGGTGTGTAGCCACAGCACCTCCAGGTAGAACACCTGTAAAACACCTGGAGCTAATAAACTAAAGTCTAGCAAAAATCACAATCCAGTAAACGGCGACATCGCCTCTTGACATGAGAGCAGCCCACGTAACGAGTCCACACGTGTGTCGGGTTACACACACATTACCAGTGTGTGTGTGTGTGTGTGTGTGCCGGAGGTGCGACAGTACACCCACTCAGTACACCCTAACACGCCGTGTTTACTTCGTCCTGACCCGATAGCAGTGTGTGTTTTTTGGTTCGGAAGCATGCGCACAAAAAAATAAAGAAAAAAAGAAAAAGAAAAAAACGGAATCGATAAACGGAAGGTCACTGGTTAATCCTGGTCACTGGTATATCCTAATGTAAGAATAGTATGCTCTGACAAGGCACACAATATGAATACAAAAATTCAAAAAAATCAACATCAACATGATATCCTTATCTTGATTCACACTGTAAGAAGCTGGGACAGGACAAGCCAACTTCAATAACATTTATATATATATATATGATTAGTAAAATTTGTGCACAAAATGTGTACGTGTGTATGTTTAGTGTGCAGATCAGTCCAGCCAAGTTTAAATGTCAATAAATCACAAACAAACTGATCATCACCAAATCCTGTCCTTCTTCATCGAGTGTTTACATTCTTCTGTTGACCTCCAAGGATTCAGTTTTTGTGTGATTGCCCTTTTCCGTATTCAAATAACTATATTGTTTCTGTTAAAAACTTCCACTGTACATCCTGTTTGTGAGCTGCACAATGTACACTACAGTAGTTCTTCAGCTCCGAGCCAGGAAACTCCATTCCTGCTACCACAACTTGGACAGATTTAAACTGAGAGCAAGTGGATTACCAGACTGTTTGAAGCCTAAAACTTGCTAAAAGCACAATCAGGACCAGATGCACACATGTGCCATACAATGCCTGCACATACAGAGGCTGCATTCTCTCTCTCTCTCTCTGCTACACAGTCCCTAACAAACAGTTTTCCACACAGCAATTATGTAAAAAGTTCATTCTCCTCTTGTTTTCAGACACTGACCTTCTTAGTGTTAATACAGCTTATTTGAGAGCAACACATAAGAGACCCAGTGCGCCGTTTCTGGTACAGCCTAGTGAGACCAACTGCGCGTGTTTTTAAAGTCTGTACTTTGTGACAAGTTGTTTCCCCCAGAGACTGAACATACAGGACTTTTAAACAGGATTGCATGAGCACCTACCTTGCTGGTCAGTTGCTCTGTCCTGCTCTTTTTGGGCTTGGTTGAGGGAGAACGCAGCAAATTTCTGATGCGACTCTTGATAGTGAATCCCTCCCCGGGCATCTTGTCCTGCAGACAGCCCACAGCATGCAGTGTGAAGGAGTGATGAGGCGGACTGACCCTCCACCAGCAGCTCCACCGACAGCACGGCCTGGCCTGGGGGGTTATGAAGTCGGGCAGTGGCGCTGCAGCCGGGGCATGTGGACTCTAATCCTGTGAGCGGGTTTACTCTGCAGCTCTGTCACTCCTCACGCACACACAGACACACACACCGATCAGCCCCCGCTGCGGCTCTCCACTCCTGCGCTGATGCCGCTCTGCCTCTGCTGCGTTTTCAAGTAAGAAGCCAAGAAATGCGCTGTTCGGCTGTTCGCCTGCCTGACATCTCTGCTTTCATTTGACCTGCCCCGGTCTCATGATTGCATCAATGATCGCTTTTGTTGCAGATTTAATGGGATTAAAGACAGAGGCCGGGGGCGGGCCGGCTCGGGTGGCGGATGTTGGGGAACCGCGGCTCTCTGTTTTTCTGCTGATTGGAAGATAAAACCTCCCTTATCGTTTATTTGTATATTCGCTCAAGTGAATAATTGACTGTATTCTTTTGATATTTTTTTCTGTTTAGATTTTCAATTTCAAACATTTATTTGTGTACATAGATTATCTGCCAATGTGTTTTGGCTAGGGTGAATAGATCCCAAAATAAATCAATCTTATGACACTTGCTGATCCAGTATTGAGTTTATATTCCAAACCCGTGAGTGTGATCTAAAGTTGTACTGATGCTGAATATATCCATCGTCCTCATTCATCAACTCAGTAAAAGTTCCCAGTAAACAAAGCACTTCATCTAATTAGCACGGAGTAAAAACCACAGACCCATTAAATCCAAATGAATTTGCAAGCCGTCAACCATTACCCTGTTAGGTGGCTCAGTGACTTCATTACCAGCCGGCAGTCACGTCCTAACCGTTTTTAACTTTGTTTAAATATCGAGGCTCGTTTGATATGTTGTTTAGACTGAGATGACCACGTGCTTGTTTGACTAGCCTTCCGGGCTGCGCAGACCACGCCCCTTGTGGTGACGTCAGGTCGATCTGAACAAGACCTCCCCCACACACACCTACCCCGACACGACCCCCCCCCCCCCTTCACCCTGATTTAAAGAGCAGTGACCTCAGACCTCACTGTGTTTCTGCTCATGTCTGATCTTCACCCTGACTGCAGGGGAGCTTAGATTCATTTCATCAGCCCTTCCACCCAGAGTGACCCAGAGTTTATAAAACCACCTGAGAAATGAGCTGATCAGAGGTCACAGGTTACGGACACATATATGAGCAGTGCAGCCACAGTAATGTAACACACCAACCAGCAGCAATGATGGAGTGAATGAAACAGTTCATGTTGAGCTCCACACTGAGCACAAATACTCATAATAGTGTATCAATGCTGACCCCTTTCCACAGCAGACCAGAGCTTTGAATCCACACTTTCACTCCACTTCTCCAGACAGGCAATAATTTACACTCATTTCCACATGTAGGTCCATCCCAGAGGATTCAACTACTGTCAGTCAGGAGCAGGTAACCTGCTGTACTCATACAGTCACTGTTCTGACCACACTAACTGTCCAATTGGGACAGAGCGGGTCGATTTCAGTTTTCTAATGGTCTTTTAAGACAAATATGGAATTTCTCCATTGTTGTTTCTTCTCGAGGAACACCGTTTGATTCCCTGATGACTGACTACAGGGTACATTAGTAAATGCTTGTAGATTTTATTGATTTCAAAAGCCACATGATATGTCACATTTTCCACTTCACTGAAGAGGAAAACCAGTGTTTCAAAAACTCTCTCTGAGAAAAATATATTGCAATTAAAAAAGAAATGCAATATTTACATATTATTGTTATACACACAATACATGGCTAATAGATTTTATCTTTATTGCTTGTGACACATCAAGCTTATGCATATTACTGAACAAATTCCCTAATTTACCATTCATTACTGTCACTACATAGACACCAAAGGAAAATATAAAGTGCTACTACAGATGATTTTCACAGTTAGTGACAAATCTAATGAGAGAATGTTCATCATACCAGCTCTCAATAAAACAAGGACAAAATGTTAACATTTACATTGAACAGAGCTAATGATGCAGTGTCCTGTCTGATCCCATTTGAGATTCAGACAATTTAACTTACATTGCAAGACTTAACATTCTCAGTCTAATCTTTCATTTTCATTTGCATAAAACAGGTTAAAAATAAATGACTTCAACACAAACACGATTTGAATAAATCTAATATTGTTTTCCTGACAAGAAATAAACATGAATGTAGATGACCCTCATTGAAGAAACATCAAAAATGATCATGGGAGTACATTCAGCAGGTCACTTAATGCTTTCTCCTACGTCCTTACATCAGGTGCCTGTAGTATGAAAGAGGGTCCCAACACAGAGAAAAGAGCAGCTTTAAGGGTTTCACAGCATCTCTGGTCCTTTGGATTTACACATAGGAACATTTGGTGAAACTTACAATGATCCATGTGGGTTGTTCACACATATAAACAGAGCAGGAGGTGGCTGGGACAGATGCAGTGGCCTCCAAGTGGTGTGAGATTCAGTGTGAGACTGAGGTTAAACAACTGTGTGTTGACTTTTGTAGCTAATGAAAGACGAAAGAACTATTCATATTCAAACTCTGGCTCCAGTTCCTTTTCTATGTCTACCCAGGAGCGTTTCTTTGCACTGGGGAAGTCCTTTCCTAAAGCGCTTCTTGTTAATGGCCGCGATGTGTTTATAGCGGCGGACAAAGTGGATGCTGCCATGGGTTGAGTATCAGGGCTTTTAAAAGGGCGATAAAGTCCGACAGGGCTGTCCTCGTCTGATTTTGATGGACTTTCTTGTCCATCTGGACCCAATTGGTGAGCAGCCTTCTTCCTCTTTCTCTTCGGAGGCCTTCCTCTCCGTCGTTTCGCTGGTACAGGGCTATCTGCCGCATCACTGACCATTACAGAAGTGCCCTTAGCTCGTCTCTCTGGCACGTCAAAAGAATTTCTTTCACTTTGCTTCTCTTCAACCTGAATAACAGTTTTACTTTGACGTTTCCTGGGTTCTTCTACCACAGTGCATTTTTCATTTTCACTAACAGGGTCAACAGAATCCTTTCGAGGCCTGCCCTGGCGGCGCTGGACCAC
This sequence comes from Remorina albescens, assembly GCA_034769265.1. Classification (NCBI taxonomy): domain Eukaryota; kingdom Metazoa; phylum Chordata; class Actinopteri; order Carangiformes; family Echeneidae; genus Remorina; species Remorina albescens. The sequence continues at coordinate 9,201,995 of CM068483.1, forward strand.
AGAAGCGTTCAGATCTTCAGCCTCAGTCAAAGGATGACCCTGGCGTGTACGCTTAAAGCTCAAGCAGTCAGCTGACACTGGTCTGTTCACGTCTGCCACCTTGCCCTCCTCCCTACTATCCTCCACAGGTTTCATAGGCACTGAAAGCCCTTGAATTGATTTGTGAAGGAGGCCAAGCTCAGTCAGGGCGATTTTTGCAGATGAACGCTTTGAATCAAATTTTGAAGGTGTAGTTTTGCCTTCCTCTGGAACACATCCGCTTTCTGAGACTGAAGGGTTGTCTGATGTAGAAAAACTCTTCTGGTTCTTTGAGTCTCCAACTTCTCCATTCTGCTTGGCTTTCATAAACATCAGTCTGTAAAAGCCATTACCAACTGTAAGAAGACAAAATATAAAACGACTTTAATAACGCAATAACACATTTAACTGGAAGAACTCAACAAAAGGTAAAATCAGGAGATGATGAGAAATGCAACAACTTACTCGGTTTCAGACACGAGGGAAGAATGATTCGGCCGGTTTTAGAGCGAATCAGAGGAAGAGTTAAGGGCTGTGTAGTGCGAGTGATGGAGTTTTGGGAATTGGATGTAGAGGATATGGTTGAGGTTCCTTCCTGGGCTGCAGTGGCCTGAGATGTTGGAACTGATGGGACCTGACATTGCGTGACCTGGGGAGCTGGAGCTTTAGTCGCTTCCTGCTGGTCCTCAAAGTTTGACACCTGGGACTTGGGGAGATTAGACTGAAGTGGGGACATCATCTTCTGTGCATTTCTCTGAGATGTAGATAAAGCCACACAAAAGTCAGGCTGTAACAGCGGTGTGGACTTCACACTGGATTCTGGTTGTGTGGCTTGCAGGAGAGCAGCTCTGGACTGGAGTAGATGGGAAAAGGGTCTCAATTTCATTGTCTTCTCTCTCGTTTTTTGCCTCTTGCAGATATCCTTCAACTTGTGTTGAATCAAATTTTCTGACCTCCCTAAAGAAAAGAAAAAGAAAAAAGTCATGACATACACGCAAAACAAGTTTCATTGAGATCGCCTACATACGCACACTACTCTTGCATTGGCTCGCACACATACACATGCGTCACTTATTCTGCTCATCCAGACACGAGCAGCTGCATTTAATTTAGTTAATTCAGGTCCTCGACATGCAGCAACAAAACTGAACATACCAGACAAAAGAGAAAGCTCCTTCACATAGACAGCCTGCATTTCAATCAGCCTCCTTTTCTTCTCTTCTAGACATCTGGAGGTCTCAACCAGCTTCTGGATTTCCTTTAGAGCCTGCAAACATAGAAAACCCCAGTCTGTTCAGTCTTGATCAGGAATAAATACTGAAGTGTGTAAACAGTTACTTTGCAACAAAATTTGTCAGGACACAGACACAACGTGCACATCTTATTTGGATTGAAACAATTATCTATATTCACCTACACTGAATGACAAACTTTATGTGAACATTAAAGGGAGTTTGATGGGGCCATATACCTTAAGTAAAATGAATTCTTTCTTTATGTTTTTCCAAGTGAGAAATGTTTTCTCATGGCCCACAAAAAACCCCAAAAACAAAACAAACAAAAGCCTCATGTTGGACTGACCAGTAAGAGAAGGTGATGCCTGGAGGCCCTGGGGTCACTTCGGAGGACAGTCTGGAGTTTGCTGAAGAGGTTCCGCTGTTCAGAGCGTCTTTGCCTTTCTACCACTATGTGGTACTTTCGCCGTTGTGTGTCTTTACACCCATCCATTTGATCCTGGTATAGAGACAGTGGCTGTGATAAGAAATGCATTCAACACAGACATTCTCTTTTACTTTAAAATGACTTTTTCTAACATTAAATAATAAACTCTTCTACGTTTGGTGAGATAAAATAATCAACATCAATATCGGTTTTGTGAAAGTTATTTTAGAATTGATGGTTGTTCCACCTGCAAGGTGAATTCTCTGGCCAATCCAAAATCGTCACTGGAATCTCTGAAGGCAGAAAGGAAAATATATATATATATATATAAAACTTAGAACCAAATTCAAACGTTAATACTTGAATATCATAGACATCGTGTCCATTCCTTCACAAGCACAAAAATTCATTGTTTTACCGTGACTCCTGGATTCTCCTCATTGCAGCTTCCCTCATTTTTGAGATGGCCATTTCTTGCCTGACTTCTTCCACAGTCTCGATGTCCACCGGCTCCTCCTGAAGAGTGAAACGGTGAGAGTGCAGTTTCTAAAATGACTGTGGCCAAGACTACAACTACAGAAACCACAGAATCTGCTATGCTGAGTTTATGTTAATGCAATATAAATCATATGCCAGTTTCAAATAAATTGAAAAAGTCCATGCTTTTAACTTACATCTTCATCAACACAGTAGTCTGATAAGTCGGAGCTTAAGCCATCTGAGGGGATATCTAAGTTTGATTGCACGTGCCTGCTGTTGGCTTCATCACTCTCATCTGTAGGCATCTTTTCATCACATATCAGCTCAGATGAGGAAACAGACTGCACAGGATCCAACTTAGCTGCTAAGTGGCCAAAATTAAGTAAAGCCTCTCTTTGGGGAGGGGCTTTATCCACAGTAGCCATGTCTTTAGCATTTACATTTTCTGATTGTTGTGCAGCTCCTTCAGTTCCAGGCTTTGGGAGCTGAATGAGAGTGAAGCCCCCGGGCAAGGCAACTCCTGGTAGGTTCTGACTTGTGGTGCTTTGGCTGGTCGGAGGACAGATTCTGAATGAATATGTCCCACTCTGTCCCAGGAAGCTTGGGGTTTTCAGTGAAGGTGACACTGTGAGAGAGACAGGTGAGGATTTGGAGCTGTTCTGGAAGGAACTGACTGAGCTACGTTGGCTTGAGATGAACAACTGGGCAGGGCGAAGGGTGGAGTCGTCTTCTAAATGAAGAGGCAATGTAGTGAATCCTTTTCTCCAGGTGTTTGGCTGGACCTGAGCTAAAGTACAAAAAATGCAGGCAAGGATTGTGAAACGAATAATTATCCTGGTTGGTTCTTACAATCTTAGACATCCTGAGAAGAAGTGTTTGCTTTAAATCTCTAATATTGTAAATTGGAGCTATTAGCAACAATCAACTTAATGTTGATACAATAACAGCACTGTTTTTCCACACCGTTCATAACAAGATCTGATAATTAATGTAGACACAAATTGGGGTTCATTTATCTTCTTCTCACAAAAAACAGGAGTCTTAGTTGGAGAGATTTGCTGGCCAAGAGGCCAAATTTAGAAGTGGCACATTTAGAGATAGCCTTATGTCCACGGATGATTTCAATATGCTGTAATAACCACAGGTGTATGTGCGTTTTCTTATTAATTACTTTTCACTCTTTTGAGAGTCAGAGACAATCTTACCTGGAACTTGTGTTGGTATTTTCAGATCAGTGGTTTTCCTTGAAATGACAACTGGAGGGACTACTGTTCCTGCAGCTTTTATGCGGAGAGTACCAAGAGTGTTTCTTTTTTGTGTAGGTGCTGGTTTCTGAGAACTTTTTTTGGAAGTGTCAGCGGGAGCATGCAGTCGGCCTGTGACATATGCTGCAAGACGGTTAGCTGGATGTAGAGATCCCATAGTGCCCAGCAACAGTCTGGCCTGATTGTAGGATTTACCATTTACCTATAAAATAAGAAGTATGTGGTATAATCAGTAAAGTTGACGTGTGAATTTATGCTTTTCCTTTATCAAGGTCTTTAGTCACAGATTATGACATGTAAAATCACACCAAAAACATTTCAGATGACTGGCATTTCCTTGAGCCTGACCTGTATAAGCCCATTGGCTTGGGAGCCAACAGGTTTGGTTCTGGCTCTCAGTCTCCCAGCAGGTAAAACTCCACCCAGAAATGGTGTGACTCCATAATGAATCTCAGACTCTTCAAATTGGCAGAGATTCTCTACTGCATTGACATCCTCTTCAAAGCTATTATTGTCCTGCTTTTCCTCTTCACTATCATCATATTCATCTTCCTCATTATTGCTGGCTTTTGATGGTTTACTAATGTGTACCTAAAGGAAAGTGGGAACAAGTAGAAATCGTCCAAGATTATTTAATTAAAGTTTTGAAATGAGGGCAAACACTATTTTAAGACAATCACTGAAAATATAAAATATTCAGAAATAAACAACTGTAGGTATTCCTCATGCTCATAATGCAGTATTTTGTGGATTAACTACATCTTCTTAAATATCGCTGCAAACATACTGGACATAAACACATCAATATTACACAGATGGACTGCTACAGAGACTTACCCTGTAGGTGATGATGGAACCACTGGGCTTCTGGATGTAGACCTTGGAGATTGGGCGGATGCGATAAGGTCCTATGTAGAAATGCTGCGACAACTTATTCTGATTCATATGTTGATATAAAGCTTCAAGGACCATTTTGCGGTCCTTATCCCACTGACAGGCTGAATGGATCTGTATTTGTTTCCTTGCTTCTGTTTCACTGGCCAATTCCTGACAGGTCCCATCTGCTGAAGGACATGTAGAGACTTGGTGATCATGATGCAGCGGGTTATCCATCCAAACACAAAGAGCTAAGAGCCTTGAAATGAAAAGGACAAATTTTCAGTTAATCTATTTACCTGCTTTTTTAGTCACATTAATATAGTCTTGTCTCAGCAAGTCTTCGGTGGTCGTCTTCTGCAGTTTTGTATTAGTGTTTGGTGTAGAAGTATGAAGAATCTTTGGCTCTATGGTAACTTCAGGTGGAGGTATACTGTTGAACTCTCTAACACGTGCACATGTCATCATACTCTCCAAATATTTATACACTGGGTCTTTGTCCTCCTCTCTTATCTGAAATGATCGAGAAATATAGAGTGACAGATTGAAGAACAAACAAAAATGTAGAGTTGTCACATCCCATACACTTATAAATAACAATACATAATATTTAAAAAAATAAATCAATAACTTAAAGCAAAAAGCTTCAAATAAATTCAAAAAGATTACCAGTTGAGTTGGACGAAGTGCAACGCTGCGTTTTGGAGCCTTTAAAGGGACCAAACACTGAGAAGGTTGAGGGACAAATAGCGGCTCTGGATCCAAATCATCAATATTGCAGTCCCAGAGTTTTTTTGTGTGGGAGCCTGGGTGAGGTTGAACTGCATCCTCCATATCATTAATAGCTGGGGAGTGACAAAAGCATCTCATTCAGTTATAAATGGTTGTCACCAAACTGAACAGAAAACAGAAACTACAACAGAAATCCAAAAGATTAAAATGATATTTAAAATGTAATCCAATTAATTCACATCAATACACTTTGGAATAACCACTGCAGAGTGATCAAACAATGTTAATTCATTCATTCATTCATTCATTCATTCATCTTCAACCGCTCATCCGTTTCCGGGTTGCAGGGGTGCTGGAGCCAATCCCAGCTCACACTGGACAGGTCACCAGTCCATCACAGGGCCAACACACAGAGACAGACAGAGACCAACAACCACTCACACTCACACTCAGACCTACGGACAATTTAGAGTCATCAATTAATCCAAACATGATGTTGTCAGATGGTGGGATGAAACTGGAATACCCGAAGGAAACCCGTGACCTTCTTATTGTGGGGCAACAGTGCTAACCACTATGCCGCCGTGCCGCCCTAATCAAACAACATACACAATATTATATAAAAGTAACTTGATCTTACAGTAAAGAGGTTGGATTTGTTTTTTGCTCTCCCCTGTACAAATCTTGGTGATCTTGCGTTTGAAGCAGGCACAGCCAAACATGCATTCAGGCCGCCGGCAGTGGAGGGGGCCTCTGTTGAAGTGCTGGAGACTGGAACAGACACAGCCCAGTCTGCAGAACTCCTGACCACATTCAGGTCCCCCAACTTTGTATTTTAAACACTTTGGTAGTTTTTGACTTGGCAGCATCTGAACAAAAAGTAAAGAAGGCACATTTCAAATGTTTTTAGTCACAAAGACCATCATCTTTAATATCAACACAGAGTACTTAACAGTATTTTACAAACCTCTTTTGTAAGGATTACTGACAGACCCACTGACAGTCTTTCTGGAGTAAGCTGTGTTCTTCTCTCACCCTGATTTAGGGAGGCAATTTCCATCTGCAGCAGTTTAAACTGGAACTTAGTGAAGCCAGCAGTTCTGTGGGCCAACCCTTGGTTCTGCCCATGGCTCATTGTTGGTCTATGACTGAACCCTGGGAGGGATGTAGATGATCTGGAGAAAAATCAAGAGCAGATTACTATTGTTCATTTTTATTCACACAAAACTGGAAAATTCACTTTGTCATTAGGACAAAGCTTGTGTTGTCCAGAATAGTTGAGGTGAAAAAGAAAAACATTTTTGTTACATGAAAGGACAAATGACTTTGCAGAGCAAGCATGTTCCATTTGTCCTGCAATCAGTGGCATCAAGTCATTGCAACTTTAGTGACCAAGTGTTTAAAACAAAATAAAACTAGTCTAAGCATGTTATTAAAAAATGAAAATATCTAGTTAAAGCTGTCAAATTAAATAAATATATATTATGGCTGTTACAAGAACATAGGACAAGCTGAAACTGTATTTAAATGGATGTGTGTAAAATAACATTCTGAACGGTAATTTGGAAATATGTTTTCCTTTTGCTCAATATTGCTGTACATCGCTGTGTGATTACCAAGAAAGAAAACATGAATAACATTAAACACGTTCAAATATTTACCATGACTCTTTAAGGAGCAAATAAAGAAAACTTGAGTGGATATATTAACATTATAAATATGGCCTTGCTCACCTCTGTGAAGCAGCATTTGCTTGAACAGGTGTTGTAGGGCTGGCCAGAGGAGGAACCGGTGACGTCAGGGCAGCGTAAAGGAGGGGTTTGTGGGAAAGGGGACATGGTCTGTTAGCCCCCAATGGGAGTTTTGATGCAGCATTTCGATGCCTAAGTGCGCTGTCTAGGGTCTTTACATAGCTGGAGCTTTTAGCAGGCAGCTGATAGACCACTGAGCCCTCTGGGTTTGTGGAGAAGGCAGCAGCCCGTTCACTAATTTGCTGAGCTTCACTTTCCAAGTACTCATCCAGCATATTGCTGCAGAAGGCAGATAGGTTCCTTTGTAATCCTTTTGGAGAAAAAGAATAAAGGGACTTCAATTTATCAATGAGGAATAATGAATCAGATACAAATGTATTCTGCTGGTTTCAGTTCAGTTATTCTTTTGGTAATTAGAATGACTATACTAATCCCACTGCATGATAAAAGGGTACTGCAGATACAACAAGATGAGCAAACCTCACCATCACAGTCAGAGGGAGACGTTTGTTTGCTTTTTATGAACTTGTTTTTCCATCCTTTTATTTTTGTCACATCACTTGTCTTTCCTGTCCTGGAGATGAAAGGTAGTTTTTTATCTGTCAAAGAAACATCCTGTGTTAGTGGTAAGGTCAAGGACACAGCACACACACATTAAATGTTTTACCATGTAGGCTTAAATGCAGCTGCAGAAACTGGTCTTGGATCTCAAATGCGTTCTCAATATGTCTCAGCTGTGTTCACACCTGTACTTATTGCTGTTCACAATGGATGTTAAATCCAGGTCTGATCTCATGCATGACTATATCGAGGTGGGAATTACAATGCTAGTATTAAAGGATTTCTGCTTTCCACCAATTGAGCAAAGTTACTTAAATTTCCGTTCAATTAGAAGAACACAAAAAGATCATGTGTTAAGAAGTTGTGTCTGAGATTTTGAGGTAAAAGGAGGAAGTCTTTGACTTCTACATCCACAGAGTTCAGACCAGTTCAGATTCTAACATTATCCGGTTAAACCTCCGCCTAATTGCCAGACTATCTGAAACAAACTCAAATCATATCTTAGCATTTATTTCTCAGTTGCTCTTTATTGCAACACTGTCACCATTACAAATTATGTGTACAAAGGCCATACCTTCAATCAAGCACAAACTGTCAAGGTGAATCCAACTTACCACCAAGAGACAGAGCCATGGCATCACCCTCTTCTGATAGTTTCCGCGGAGGCAGTGGCAAATGAACCCCCAGATACTGCAGGTCAATGGACTTTGTGGGGTCTATGGAGCACAACTTCAAACCCACTACAAAAGGACAAAATAAGTCAAAGAGTGAATACATTCTTATTACATTACTTGGTATAACCTTTTCAACCAGTGGGACGTTTACGTCCTTGTATTAAACTCACCTTCCTGCAGAACAGGATGGATAACCTGTCTGTGTTTGAGAGCTCTGAAGTCCTGCAGCAGGATGGCCTCAAAGTGGGCTATCTTTGCTTCATCCGTGTCTATCACATCCCCTGAAATGTTGCACAAATGTTTTACATGCTTCACTCTTAGCTGAGCAAAATAAAACTGGGTTACAGTAGAATAATACAGGTTAAACAGCCAAAGTAATAAGTAACAATCTCTACACCGCTCACCTATTTTCTTCTGAGTTGTTGGGGAAACAGGAGAGACTGAAGCAGAATTATTGGCTGGTTTGTTCATGACATGAACCTCTAGAGCCTCCTGTGACACAATAGAACACTATTGCTTACATATTTTCCAAGTCTTTTCCTACACTGCCCTAAAAATCATTTTGATACACAGCAACAAATGCACTTTCAAAAATGTGTACAATTTCAGTGAAAAGAACTTCTTTGAAATGCACTGGCTCACTAGAGGAGCTACCAAGCTGACTATATGGAAATAAACCAGATATGCTGCTATATACAGAGGATTCTTTACAGGAAATTTGCAGTGTTTTACCTTAGAGATAAATGAAACAAACATCAGGCCCTCAACATCATCTAGCTCTGGTTGCAAAGCCAGAGTCAGAGATGGGCTGTGGAGGACAGTTGGAGGGGCAGTGGCAGCAGCAATCTTACGGTCTTTTCCTCGGGTATTCCCCCAACGTCTGTTGAGCTTCTTCTTTCTTCTGCGGTTCCAAGGTGAACACTTCAGTGTAGAGGCGGAGGAGGTAGTAGTCCTAGATATGACTTTAGGTGTGTAATTTCCTTCCTTGGGTTCCACATTTGGACGCTGTTGGACAAGCACAAGCTCACCGAGGGCATGCTTGCCTCTTATACAGGAGACATACGGTTCATCCTTAGTGGCAGGAGAAGACATTATGGGCTTCAGGACCAGTCGATTCTCTTGCACGTTTGAGAGAGGAGCCGGGACAGTGTGATTCTTCATGCTATCAGACCCATAAAAGGGAATAGTTAATGGATCTTTAACACATAAAGAGCTGAAAAGGATTTAATGATGATCTCATTAGAAAATTCATTACATTTGTGATAGCACAGCATGTACTGATGATATTTTAATAAGCTAACTACAGCAATTTAACAGACACCTCTCTCCCTAGTTATGTCCACATACTTGTCATTCCTACACTTCACTGTCTCAATACAAAGTTTAATTTGGGTATGAAGACAATCAAACTCTTCACATAGTTATACAATTCAATATAAAACACTTGCAATAAAATCTTGCTTCTGGCCATGGGGTGAGTTTAGTCAATGGTAAGAAACGGCTAAAATGAATAGTAGATGTCAGAGTACTTAAAGCAGGTGTGTCATAGTTTGCAAATTCTGTATGTATTGTTGCGTCTTTGAATGACCACCCAGAATCTCATTATGCACTTTTAAATATTTAAATTTATTCTTAAATTAACTAATCAATCTTAATTTCCTTTATCTTTATTACACGTTAGTATTTTATTATTACTGCATTTATTATAATTTGAATTAGCAAATTGGCACTTTTTTATGACTTCACACAAAAATTTATCAGCCAAATAAATAATGAGCATTATTGTTCATATGAAGCTCAACAAAGTTTTTCAACCAATCGCACAAAGCACCTTGTCATCTGTAAGATAAACATCAGTGTGTGGCAAACAAACTAAATCAGATGTTACAACATGCAAAACTCACCTTAAGTCAATGGCCTCATCTTTGCTTTCATTCTGTTCAGAAACGGCGGGTTGAATATCTGTTCTCACCAAAGGTTGAATTTCTGTGGTGCTCCTGTTTAAACGGGAGTTGTTTCCATCCTCCCTGAAGCCTTTTGCAAACGGATTGTGATTAATTTTCAGTTGGGTAATTCGAAAGTTCTGATAGGTTGTCACAGCCATAAATTCAGTTTGTGGAAAAGTAAAAGTCATGCTTTCGGGTCCCATAACCAAAGTAGGTGGGTAGGGTGCCCCTCCATCTGGGACTGGTATTACATGTAGCTTCGTAATGTAGCGATGCATGGAGTGTAGGATTATATGATCCTCAAAGCTTTGGAAATTATTGGTCAGTTTCAGTTTGTAAAAAGAAACCAAGCTACCCATCCAGTTTGAGCCTTTACAGGATGAGTAATGGTGGGAAAAAGACCGGACCATAACCTGGGCATGCTGATCCGCTGGTCCGTTTACCTCCCATTTGGATTTGTTCCAGCGGTACTTGTACTGGTCAAAAGGGTCTATGGACAGAACCAGACTGTAATAGCGCTCAGGGTCTAGACCTGTCAGGCGATATCTGCAATAAGGAAACATGCGGCGTCCCTGTTTGGTGAGAATCATCTCGGTTCCATAGCTGTGGAACTGCTTCCACACACTGTTATTCTCCAGAGTAACAGTGACACCGTTGAGGGTCAGTGTAGGAGAAAAGTCCTTCTCTGGGTCTACATGGCCAAATGGGGCAGAAGGCAACCCAGACAGCAATGGAAGTGATCCTGAGGTGTTGTCAAGGCTTGTCCCGGTGCACCTTAAGGAGTCTGACGCTGATGCAATATGTGAGGTAGCTGGGCTTGTTTCAGAAGTCCCTTCAAAGGTAGTAGGTGATGTTACAGCAGGTTTGGCTGGGCTGGCTTCAGTGGGTGAAGAGAGAGCTGAGCTGCAGTCAATGCTTGCCATGGAGACAGCTTTGTTCTCAATCCCTGTATCACCAGTGAAATTATTCTTAGCTGTAGGGGAAGGAGGCGCAGGAGGAGGGACGGTTGAAGGAGCAGTCGGTGGCGGGACGTTCATCAAGCTCCCCTTCTCATTTTCCACTGCATGGGAATCCTCCATAGATACAAGCTCAGACTCTGTGGCTGGCATCATCAGTGGCTGTTGGTCTTCTCCTTCATTTGATACCTAATGGAAAAGGATATAATAATAATAATAATGTCATTTATGTGATACAGTGAAATTACAACACTCATTATAGACATAGATGTAATCAGGCAGGACAGAATGTAAAAATCACATCCAAAAACAATCCAACAATGCGAAAAAAATAATACAACCAATCACAGTCTTAATAGAGCTAAATTTGGCAGAAAATGAAGATGATGCCACAAGCCAAAAGATAGATCAAGGTATTTACATAATAGGAGATCAGTAGAGCCTACATTGTGCAGCTCTACAGGTCCAAACCAATTTAAATATTATAGTATTATTTACTATAATATTTATTTATGATATTTGAACTTTTTCCAGATAGTTTTATATTCAAAAAAACATCTACATGATGCAGCTATTTTTAATATATTATTTGAAAAGAAAAATAGACTCCAAAAAGCTACGGAGGGGTATGCAACTACCTATTTACAGGTATCTGTAAATAGCAGTGTTGAAACATTATATGCTACAAATAATAGATCTGGAATAGACTTGGCTTCTGATAAAAAGTATAACAATATTTACTATGAAATCAAATGAAGAAATGAAATGACATGACTCAACCATTGATCGCTTAGGTTTCTGGCCCTTTATATGTTTGGTAAGGTGAAGAGGACCTGGACCACGTTTGAGGATATCTAATCTGATTCATAGAAGAGCTCTTTGTGTCCAACAGATATTACAATAAACGACTTAATCAAACCATTGCAGAGCATTTTTAAGATTGGCCTCCTGAAAAATAAGTCAAGGAGGTACTAATAGATAAATAATGATTTATTTACAACCCTTGGCCATATGTGGCCCCTGGTGGTGACATATTCTAACACATATGGATATGCAAAGCAAAGTACTTATAAGACATATCTAACCTAACAAGAGGAGTCGAACGGAAATCTTTCCAAAAAATGTGTGGCATTATACTAGCAGTAGTGTTTTGTTGTGATAACATAATCTGCAAAAAAAACAACAACAACTAAGTCTGGATTTAAGCCAATGCTAAACCACTTGGACATATATCTTCATATCTCCCCCAGCATCATTATTATATCGTGACAGTTTATATTTACATTGACAAGTGCACAAAGTGACATTATTTCCCAGTTTAACAGAGTTTCTTAGAAGTCTGAGGGAATTGGACTTTGGCTGCTGAGAGACCACTTTGGTGGGCTTGACCAACAGTCTTCCTGCTCTCACCAGATGAGGACATGGCTGAAAGTCTCCGTCCGGCCTGTTTCTACTATAGATAACACGCTCAAAGCTCACTCTGCACATCGTCTCCACCTTTACGGCCAAAATCAACACATTTCTGTCGACGACAGGGAATCAGATAAATAGGAATCGCTTTTCTCGCCGTGCTGCCCCCCCGAATTCACAAATCACACGGTCACACCAACACACAGATGCAGCAGTCTAAAGGTGTTAACTGGACCAACGACGGCCGGCATGAATTATCACCGGCGTGTTCATACACGAACTAACAACTACCGACGGTGCAACCGATTTTCTTTGCTGAAATGTAAAGCCGAGTGAAGTAGATCGATAACATCTTTCCTCCTCACACACCGCACAGAAGAAGGCCGCCTGCTCCAGCACTCACCAAGTTGGAAAAGTTGCAGGTTTCGCTGCAGCCTCACCTTTCGGGGTCGGATGGAAACCTCGTGGCTCCCGGAGCGAGACAACAACAAAAACAACGTCCGCCGCGAAACTCCAACTGTTGCACGTCGTCGTCGTCGTAGTCCACTGGGCCTTGCTGGATCCCTCGACCATAAACACTAAGTGGCAAATGGAGGCCGAGAGCCACGCCACTGTAATCGTATGAACCGACCCGAGCGTGCACGCAGAGCAGCCAAAGCGCGTGCACATTATCACCCCCCTCCTTCAATGGCGCGTGATTCCCGGGCCGCGAGGGAAGCGGGAGTCCACCATCCCGGGGATTTTCTCGCTTGTTCCCACCTCGAACCGAGTCTGCGCGCCGGTTAAAAGACAACTCTCCGCAAGTTTGCGAGAAAATGTTTCCGACGTGTAATTCCCACGCTGAGAGCAAAGCCCTGACACTTTTCTATTTCCTCCACTTCTTTTACCTTGTGGGTTACACTTCCATTCTCACCCTCAGACACACACACACACACACACACACACACACACTCGCCCCCTCTCTCTCTCTCTCACACACACACACACACACACACACAAGCTTGCACAGACACACACACACATCCGTGCTCTCGGGCTGTGACGTCACACGTTCACCATGGCGGTCGCGCTCCAGCAGCCAATGTGCAAACTCCCTGTGGAGGATTTTACCGGTCAGGCTTTGCATCATGGTGTCAGTGGCCTGACGAATAAAAAATGACCACAACACACCGTCAGTGAAATAAAAATGAATTTTTAATCGGAAATAACCTGCACGGCTTTTTGCTCCCATCCAGCCGCCATAAGACCACCAACTCTGACCTCTACAGTCTCCCTCTATAACTTCTGCTTTACCTTTTCTTCAACAAACCGCAAACAAAGCGGCGATTGTTTTTTCTGTTAAAGATGGCGACGAGACGTAAAAAAGGGGAATATTTGCCCAAATAAAACTCTGCAGCATCACAATCAAACAAACCAACCATCCCTAAATGAGAGTTTTCTTATCGCCATGTTCACACAAATTTTGTCACACGAAAAGAAGGATCGTGGCGAATGTTGTGTGCACTGGCCACTTAGTCGTAGTTACCTATTGTTTTAGAACTATAAACTGAAAAAACAAAATACGTTTTCAATGGTTTCTGTTTATTCACACAGGGAGTTTATTAAAATATTACACAAATGACCTAATGTGACCAGATAAATCCCTGTTGTGTTTTTAATTTATTTTTTAAAATTCCATTTATGGTATAGCCAGATGGCCTATTTGCATTGTAACACTCAAAAAATCCAGAGCATTGTGCTAAAACAGATATTTTCAAGTAATTCACTCTCAAAATGTTAATGAAGACCTTCTGCAAGATAGTCCACACAGTAACCAACCAGGACATCCTGACTGGAGCTGGCTGCAGAGGTCAGCATTAAGTGCATTACTTTTTTCATGTGGAATTGTTTTGTTTTGTATTGTTTGTTTTTGTTCCTGTTTTGCTTTTGTTGTGTTTTTCTTTTTACACTGACAGGGTGAGGGTAGCTTTTATATCCACTTCATTCTGCAATGGTGGCAAGTAGAGGGGGTGGACTTATGGCCACTGGCCTTATAATGCCATAAATAAAACCAGTGAATAAATAAATAAGGCGACCACTGCTGCATCATAACGGTGAAGTATTAATGTGGACATGGATTTACAAATTACATTTTCAACAGAGAATCCATCTGAGGTGCCTGTATTTACTGCTTGTGGGAAAAAAAACCACACAAAACAATAAAAAACAAAAAAACCTAGACAGAACAGACTTTTCTGAAAAGCTTCGACTTCATTGTCTTTTTATGGATATACCAGGAAGACATGACCACCGTGTCCAAACTGGCATGTTATCGAGTGAACAAGGCGGGGTCTAACCTGACTAGGAAGTGGGAGAACAGCCCCCAGGGTCGAAAGCATCGGTACTTCTCATGGGGATCTCGTGCTATTGCGCTGCAGCAGTTCGCTCCCAGTTCACCCCAAACAGTACAAATAATCAATGCTATTAAGCTATTCATCTTTGACATGAACTAAATGTAAAGGCGATATTCACTCGCGAGGGACGGGATCATTCTTGTTTCCCAAGGCATCGCGAAATTAATCTGCTCAAAGCCACGTGTTAGTGCACAATCTTCATCATCCCTTCAATATGACTTTAATATTTGCCACCACTTCTTCAGTTTTCACAAGAAGTGTGCTAGAAAGGGATGGACCTATATAATAAGCATATAAAACCATTTGCTGAATATTTTGATGTCAATATGACATACTCTTCATGCCACTTAAGAACAAGAACCAATATTTTTACTATTTAACAAAAATTAAAGTTTGCTGATCTTTTGACACTGTATAAATAATGTATTTTGTTTAGTATAATCACCTTTATTTTTTTACTTGCCAATGGTGCAAAATGTTTTAATATCTATGTAAAGATACCAGTGTAAGAACTCTGCATTGTGTGTGTGTTGTTTTACTCACATTTCAAACAATACTGACAGCTACCAAAATGTTATGTCACTGAAGTAAAATTGGCAGTGGCAGTGTAGACAATGAGTTGTGCACAGACTTTGAATGGCCTTTTGTGAGCTGTGTCACAACTGTCACACCAAGTTTGCAATTACCATGGACAGGCATAATATTTTATCTATCATCACCATTTTAAAACCAGTGTCTCTATGGAACGGCTTTTGCCCTGAGACAGTGGATGTGATATATTGTTCAGCATGCTAACAGTAATCTATAGTTTGTCAGGATAATATTTGAGGCCAAAGTTAAGATGTCAAGACAGAGAAACATAATGACCAACAATATACTGCAGCCGGGGTCGTCACTGTTTGTCAGACCTCATTATAACCTAAACAGTATTTTCTTTTTCGCAGGTGGGATCATTTTCCCAGCACAGAAGGAATACTACCTGTTTTAGAGTGTGTTGTGGTTCATGTAGCGGTGCAAAGCTCACATATTGAATGCAGATATTTTTAGAAACTAACAATATCACATGTTCAATCCCCCTGACAATCTGTTCATTCAAATCTAAATAAGCATAACTAAATTAGTCAAAAACAGACTCAGTATGACTACTATGTGACCTATGAATGAAAATTTTTATTTTCAACAGGGGGCAGCGAGCCTAACTACAAGTTTCATCATGTTCTTGACTCATGTCAAAATAGAAGCACTGTTGGATTGTTTAACTCAACTCTCTGCATTTACTTTCTAATGAGAGAGGGTTTAGTCAAAGCTGACATGGTCAAGGAACAGCGTTGTTTCCTCACTCAGCATATTGAGCTGTGAACACAGGTCATGTTGTTTTGCACACAGGAGTGTAATATTCATTTATAAATACAGCTGTTGTGTGAAGATTTGCATAGGAAAAATGAAGGCAGTGCGAGAGTCAATGCGAGAACATTTAACAGAGTGAAGCAGAGGCCTGTTATGGCTCGAGTGTTTATTTTAGGTTACACTGCACCACATGAGTTCACTTGCTTTCCTCCAACTGAAAGGCTGTAAGAGAGCCTCTCTGGACACAGAAACATTTTTAAGGTAGGCTTTTGTCATTCACAAGACAAATTTGCTACAAGGCTGATTTGAGAGTATATATTTAGGGAATGACAGCTTTTGTACCAAAGGAACTTTTAAATTAGATATTACATGTAAATAAAGGTGATACCAAGCTGTAACTGGTTTACTGCAGAAATAAAGATTATTTTTAAAAAAATGTGAAAATTATTAAGTTAGTAACAAACTATGAGAAATCATTAAGATTATTAAAACATTTTCATTGATAAGCCTAAAAACTTAATATCTCATATCTTATCACCAAACACAAGACATCATCAGGATTTTAAAACACAAAGAGATATAAATCATTTCTTCTTATAGTTCTTGAGTGAAAACAGGCTGTTCCCTATCACATACACATATGGACTGATAGATGTGTAGGAAATTGAGATAAAGAACTCGATTTCAGCCCAAAAAGGAATGTCAGTGGGGCTGAAAGTCAGATGGAAGATCAGATAGAGAGTCCAGTCGACCTGAAACAACCCCATGGCAGCCAGTACACCTATAGTACTTCGGTGAACACCCAGACCTTTCTTCTTCTTGCTGAACTGGGTCAGTCCGCTCACACCCTCTGCAGGTGTCACCATCTTCCTCTGGCTCAGCAGCACCGTAAGGATAAGGCAGCCAGTGGCTGTGATGACAACCAGAGGCAGCAGGTTGCACAGCACGATAAACAGGTATTTGTACAAGCGGCTACCTATTGGGCAATAATTTTTACTACACTGAAAAAAGTCTGGAGGGCAGCCACTTGTTTTTTTTGTGATGTTTCCTGCAGGGACTTCCTGGTTTATGATAAAAATAGGGAGACTGACCAGGAAAGAGAGCATCACACAAATTCCACTCAACATGCTGGCTGACCTGATGCTGTCCATGCAGATTGGGAGGTTGACCCTCTTACTACCATCTCTCAGCTTCTGGTAGCGGAAAAGGCTGATGAGGACAGTGAAGAGGATGCTGGTAGTTTCACTGAAAAGAGTCAGGAACTTTAAGGAGATACACAGCCAAGTGCCAGCGGTGGTGGAGGAAGTCTTGAGGATGATGATATAATAGATGTTAACAATTAGAATATTCTCCAAGTTGGCTGCAGCCAATCCCAGGAGAAACAACTCAAAGGACTTCACTCGACAGAACTTGCTCTGAATGATAGAAAGGATTAGAAACACATTACCCACAAGTCCTGTGCAAGAAATGAAGATTCTCGTGGCCATGAGGTTGGCAGAAAAATCATCCATTGTTAGGAATTCACTAGATCACACAAAAAAGCTCTTCTGTGTTCATGTCACAGAAATAGGGAGACAAATGATTCACTGAGTCACTGACCAGCCAGCCTTGTTATCAAGTTCTCTAAGGTGGCATGAATCTACTTTGGTGATTGGCTGTGCTCATTATAGAGAAAGCAAAACAAGTGGATGCTGGAAACACTGAAGGGTGGGAGTCATTAAAGTTTTACCTCTGAGCTTTTCAAAGCTTCATCTTGAGACCAGCACTGTGTCTGATTTAAAGCAGTGACATGTTTTTCCACTGGCTGACATCAACAAACACAATTCCTCCAAGAGCAAATTGATATCCTTTGACGCTTATTCTCCAACCCATTTTTGTAATTTTCTGGTTTAATTGGCATGCATTGTTTTGACTTACAACGAACAACTGTGAAGTTCCCACAAGTCAACTTAATGACATCTTTGTTAACATCTCCCCCAACACCCTTTGGTAAACTGGCAATGTTGGTAATGTTTCAGGAAAAGAAAAGACACATATTTGATACTATTGAGATAGAATGATTGCTGGGAAACTTGGCAGGGTTACCGTAACAGTTAATATATGATGTCTCTAACCCAGTGTACTGGTTTAAACTTCCTGTTTTACACAGTAGATTGTGAGAGAAGAACTGCACATCCTTGGCAATCTGGTCACTTGTCTGTTTCTCATAAGGAGTGCAAATAATACCAAGCAGTTACCTTTTCATTTAGAGAAAGAAAAAACAATATGTGTGGGTGTGTAAATATGTCATGTGTGGTGGATAGAGGAAAAGATGCCATAGAACAGGGGCTTGTGGACCCTACTGTTGACACGGGAACACTTCATGTTCTAGCTTGTCCCTTCTTTTCTTTTCATGCAACATCTGATTAGCAGACGTTCTCTTCAACCATCCTGGATCCTGATTCAGCTTAATTGTTAATCCCAGTGTGTGTGTGTGTGTGTGCGTGTGTGTGTAATTAAGGATAAGCCCTACATTGGCAGTAAATGGGTAAATTGAATGTTACATAAGGAGCCTGGATAGCTTAGGAAGGTGTTGTCCATTTTACTATCCAATAATTATCAATCACAAGCTTGATCCAATGGCACAAAGTAGTTTCATTGCGCCTGTGTAATAACGTGCAAGACTGTGCAATGATTGCGTTTAAAATTATGTTTTGCATGCTCCATAATATCAAGCCCACGATGAAACCATTGTCATTTCAGTCTAAAACAGTGAGCTATAGTGGTGGTTTTCACAAATCACAGTCTGTTGTCACCGTTGAACATTTATTTATTTATTTTATTTTATTTTATTTTTTTGAGGGGAAAACACCAACTAAATCCCCAAGCTAAACTGAAAAGACATTGATTGTTGCTTAAATTTGGACCTGCAAAAATATTTCAGATTACCATATCAATAACTCTGCAGCCACACTAGGGTTTACTTTTAGCCATATTGGTATTTTGTGTTACATTTTAATATTAGCAAGCAAACATGCTCATGATAAGCAAGTGTAGTTTACGATGTTCACCAAAGTTTGGTGGCATGCTAATGTTTGTTGGTTAGCACATAACACAAAGTACAGCTGATGTTGACAGGAATGTAATTAGTTTTAATGATAGTGAGTCTTGACTAATGAAACTGAACCAATTCAAATGAAATGCTAAGGTCACAAATTATCCAGAGGTATGCATGGATGTCAGCTCCAAATTTCATGGAAATCGACTCAGTAATAATTTATTGATTCATCCCTACATCGGAGCCAGAGGAAGATTTAGGGCATAGCCAAAATAAAGATCAATCCAGAGTACCAGAGAATTGTCAAATATTGTTCCTGGTTAGATTTCTCTGGACTGGGTAGCTGTATAAAGATAGTGTTTCTTTGTTTCCTCTTAGTTTTGGGGCACCTGATAGACTGGGGGACTTACACTTCTATCACTCCAAAAGTTTGAGTCCATATAATCCAATATAATCCAAATTAGAGGAAGTGAAAACACTAGTGTGGCTGTACAAGACTGTTTTATTTTAATCATAATTGCCTAAAACCAGAGAGGGTGTGAAAGATACTGCCATAGTTACTCAATGTTTTATATATATAAATATGTATTTCTCTTACGCTAGCCGAAGGACACTGGCAGTTCATCAGAAATCACACTGTAGTCTTTGTTTTTCTACAACTGAAGCAGCAGAAGTGTGATGACTGAGTCTCCACTCCACTGGGCTCCTACTGCTGTTTTCAGCTTTGATTGATTGTGTCACAGTTGATTTTGTTCATGTGCTGCATTATTGAAACTAATGCGAATGGAAACTTTTAATGTGTCACAGTGAGGCATTGAAGTCCTGTGTTAAAATATAACTGCAAATAAATCTGTAAGAGAAAATGTGGCTTTTTAGTTTTCGTGGTCTTACTTTTGCAGCACATGTGTGAATTATAAAAATAATTGCTGCAGAACCATTTTTATTATAAACACCTTTCAATAGGTCAACTCAAACAAGTCATCGATCTGTGTGTGAGCCTAAAATTTTCTTGTTATGTATTTGTTGTATGGGTGATTCAAAATGAAGAGCTGAACTTGGACTTGACCTACCGTGGACTGAAGACTTAACTTGTACATGACCTTGATAAACTGAGCTGAAAGCTGAATAATGGGACTAAGGACTAAGCTTGGATTTCAGCCATGGCACTTCAGCTACAATGCTGCATAAAAATTCATCAAATGTTAATAAAGTGGAATTACAGCAATTGGTATTCAATTGGCGATCACATTAAGCTGTTAAGCAAGAATTAGATAACCTGTTTAAGGTATTACATTTAATTATCAGCTAACCAAAATAAAACATAGTTGACA
This sequence comes from Remorina albescens, assembly GCA_034769265.1. NCBI lineage: Eukaryota > Metazoa > Chordata > Actinopteri > Carangiformes > Echeneidae > Remorina > Remorina albescens. Next base: position 9,222,434 of record CM068483.1, read on the forward strand.
CTTTGGTGGATTCATGTCTGTTAGAAAAATAAATAAATCAGTTTAAAAAAATAAATAAATGTAAGTTTTAGCATTTTGCCATAACTACTTGAACTAACATATGAAACATGAATAGCTTTGTCCAAATTTATTTTTCCACTGGACATCCTTGATTCAAGCTTTAACATCAACAAGCATCTTTATTAAAATGTCACAGAGTGTATCACGGAATCTCTGCCGATTGCAGCTTTGTGAACTTTCATGGATCACTAGCAATGGAAATGTGCATATTTTATGACAGTCAAGACATTGCATCCATAGGCAAACAAGCATGGTTGGATTATCCTGTTTTAGGGCCTAAGGAAAAAAAATATATGACAGGATCCAGGAAACAGGAGACTAACCTGTACCTTCATGAGAAAAAAATATGTGCTCCCAGGATGTCTTTGTGGCACAAAAAGTTATAACAGATATTGAACAGGAGTTTGAGGAAAACACCATAGACAAAGACATGAAATTACCAGGCACCTCATTAATTGAATTTGTATATTCATGATGCATCAGCCTGGAATTAGGAAACCAATAGAATAATCTGATGTATCTAATTGAGAAACAGTGAATCTGGGGCCTTTTGGGGACTCAACTTGGTTACCTCCAATATTACAACTGGGCAAACAAGTTTTCCAATCAGTTTAACATGCTAAATGTATACATATATGGTAATATATATAAAGGATTACTACAATATGAAAATTCCTATCCGCCTAAGTTATGTATTAACCCACTTTTGAAATGCATTATACAACAAACATGCAAAGTCAATATCCCTGACTTGTTAAGAGCTTCTACTGGTTTCTGCCCTCTTGCTTCAGGGGGTGTATATGTTTACAGACAAAACAAACAAACAAAAAATAATAATAAAAAAAAATAACACCTTCATTTGGGTTTCACTCATACCTAGTAGCTGTCCTTGGCATGGGGCCCCGGTAAGCACCACGGGAGAGAATTTCAGGCCAAAACCAGCACTTTGAGACAGGTTGTTTGTTTACAGGTGCTTCCGGGCTGCCGCGCACTCATCACCATGTCCAATGAATCCCACTGCCGATCCCTCCGACAAAGTTACCGGGGTGTGTCCAAACGGGCACCCCCCCCCCCTCTCTCACACACACACACACACACCGGCTGGAGTTACGCGTGGCTACGCCTTTAAAATCCTCACCATGTTGCCATCACATGCTCATGCACAGAAGTGGGATGAGGATGTTCCTGTTGTCGTTATGTAAAACATATTCCTTACTTGTATTTTAAAAGGAGCTCGGGGAAGGGAGGGAGTGTGTGTCTGTGTGTTTGTGTGTGTGTGTGTGGGGGGGGGGGGACTTTTGTGGAAGATTTCTTGACTTTGCACGTGTGGAAAAGGGGGTTGGCCCTCCAGTCTGTCAACGCTGCAGTCAGTCATGTTGTGCCGCTAGTTGTTGTTGAGCAGCAACACACCGACTGGTGCGCAAACTGAAAGCTGCGCTCCGTGTTAATGCCAAGTGACGGATATCAGCGCCGTGTGTGCGGGCTGCTGACCCTCCGGCCGCCGGCGGCTCTCGGGGCTTGTGGATGGGCCAGAAGGAAATAACAAGCGCGAGCAACCCCCCTTGCTCGTTTCGGAGAGGAGTGTTGCCTCATCTTGCGAGAAGAGAGTTGTTTGCTCGTCTTTCCTCGTCGATGTTAAAAGGTCTTCACTCCGGCTGAGAGGCCAAACGTCGGCGACGGTCGCGATTATTTGCTCGAGTTGAGCAGCATCGGTTAACCAGTGGGACGAGGCGGGCTCTCCTGACCGAGCCTTTGGGAAAACAAGGTGCCGAAGAGGCGAGACGGTGGCAGCAACACGGAGGGAGCCACGGCACGGTAAGTGGCTACTCCACGTTATCTTTCCTCATGGAGCTCCCCCGCTTTCTTCCCTTCAGTTTTTTTTAATAAAGGCAGAGCAGGGGTTTTGGGAGGGGGTCTCCTCTTTTGTGCATGTGTGTTTTTTTAGTCATGTCTGGGGGACGTTGCAGAGGCAGATAATGGCCATGATCATGAAGGAGATTCCCAGGGAGTGGTACTCTGTCGGACTGGCCGTACAATGTGTGTTATCTTAGTGCCCCCCCTCTCCTAAACCAGCACCAGCAGCGGCAGCAGCCACCGAAGTGTACTGCTCTGTCCGTGGAATAGACTGAAACGGGGTCAGTGATAGGCACACAGCAGCCTCTGAGCTCACTAATATTATGTTTGGCTGGATGGATGCGCTTTGTGTTCACCTGGATATCAGCCCCACTCTGTGTGAGAGTGTGTGTGTGTGTGTGTGTGTGTGTGTGTGTGTGTGTGTGTGTGGGGAGGGGATTTGTATGTGTTGACGTGTAGGTAGGATGTGTTCTTGCGCACCCATCATGAGTGGCAACAAACTTCATGGTACAGACCGGCTGTGGCTTTTCTTGGGGATATGATTTTTCTCTCTGTCTGTGATTCGTATCGGGCCTTTAACAGACCGAACTGAGAGGCAGTCAGAGTGGGGTGGGGGCAGGCAGTTGCTTTGCTCCTGTAGTAAATGAAGAGGCTTCACAAATGCCAAAGCAATTAGCCCACATCACAGTTTTCCAATTAGGTCATAAAGGCAATGAGCTCATAAAGGATGATGCTATTATGACATCAAAGATGCCCTCCACCCCCTCCCCCTGAGACTTGGACTTGTCAGCAAGTGATAGTTGCAACATCAAAGTATTAAAAACCGTTAAAGAGGAAAATGTTCAAAGAAGTAGAAGTGCTTCACTGAAAATTTATCGGACTGTACTGTGGAAGTTCTGATAAAATGACATCATTTGTTTATGACCAAATCCAAAATCTTTATTTAAACTCCACAAATTGGCTATATAGTATGTAAGCCTCTTATGTAAGTGTATAAAAAAACATTATTCAAGTATCTGATCAGCTGTGAGCTGTGAAGAAGTTTTTAGATTCTTAACTATACATTCATCCATGTGTGGATGCTCAGTTAGACAGAAACACCCTAAAATTTCCACTTAAAAGTGGTAAGTAGTATTAATATACAAACTTTGCTAAATAAAATTAACACCAAAAGCTGCACCTGCAGAAAATGCCCTTCCCTCCCTGCCCCAAAATCTTTGGGGTTGTAAGATAATTGATCAAGTAAAATGAATGGAAAAGTTCTACTGCACAAATTTCTGTTCATTATTGTGAATTAGGATTAAATAATCCCTTTACTGTGATGTATAGGTAAAACGTCTTTGGGGTTCAGACAGTTATTTAAATGAAATGACATGTGACATTTTGGGTGGATAATTGCTGACTATTTATAGATGCCTAAAATGTGACAAAATACTGGATGCTCACAAACCAAAGTGCCGTCAGTGAAGTATCTAATGTTTACCGCAGTCATCAAAATATAGCTGGAAACAAGCACATTATTTAATTTGAAATGTAGTTCAAACAGAACTCAGTTTGTTCGTTCTTAGTTATCTTGCACCTCAGTTCATGAGCTCATCAGCTGCCGAACTAAGGAATGATAGGCTGGTTTAATATAGAGGAAGTGCAGGATTGTGGTTTTAAAGTTAAAGGAGAAGTTTTTAGCACTTGTTGTTCATTGTATGATTGAATAAATGGTATTAAACGTGAATTTAATTCTCCCTTGTTCACATTATCACAAGTGGTTTTTCTTTCCCCTGCCAAGTCTCATTACTTAAAGCCGCTATGAAGTTGTCCTGCAGAGTAGATGAGAAAAAAGATCTGCCAGCCCACAGTAGTTTGTTGTAGTTGAACATTAATCTTCAGTTTCTTCGGCAGACCTCACCACATATTGCTTTTTCCACCATGTTTTCTTTTTCATCCAAGGGATTGCACCCCACCTTAACCACCCTAAATGTCATAAAACATAATATAGAAGTGTTTTAATGACTCACACCTAGACCTATCATTAAATATCCATACTGGACTAATAACTGAACCATGACTGTGAAAGCAATTCATTGTAAATAAGCACCGGATTCCTGCCAAAATACAAAGCTAATGGTTATATCATCAATGAAAGATGGGCCATAAGAAACAGTTTTGGATTTTCCTGGTTTGAATAATATAAACATCCACACATTATATTCTTATTTTCAATTATTGATTTTTCATTATTACTTTGTCTTTTAACTTTACTCTCCTATTAGCAACAGAATTACCACAGAAGTGGTTCCTGGGAAGACCTTACAAATCTTTTGTCCAGTACAATGTAGTGTTGTGTTGTTTCATTGATTTTTTTTTTTTTTTTCTCAGTAAAACTGTATCATATTGAGAGTTTTGTATTTGATTATAGGGTAGCATAATGTTACTGTGCAGCTATCCTAACTCTACCAATCATTTACTACTAACTAACTTTGTTTTTCCTGTGTCTTTAAACTATCTATCTATCTATCTAAAGCCACAGAGGTATACAGCAAAAGGTTGTTTCAAATCTCTGTGTGATGGAAGTCTTACAGGTTCCAGACATGTTTTAGTGACTGTAAATTTAATTTGATTTGGGTGTTAACACTAGAATATTTTGTGCATCCATGTGTGTTTACACTGGCTGTCATTCAAGCAACTCCATACAAGAGTACCTTCAGATGAGAGGCCAGATTGATGTCATGGTTGCTTGGTTTCATTGGAACAGACTTGTTTGTATTCATCCACTGTAATTATCCTGAGGAAACATTAAACCTATATGCCAGGTATGAGTTAAATTATCTGAAATTCACAACATTTGCTTGACTATTAACACATTAAGCCTTTTTTTTTTTTACATATTTCTCTGTATATTTCATCATGATTGCCTGTTCTTGACCTTGAGAGCAATGTGAAATCTTCAAAAGTATGTGGCACTGTCCTTTTACACAGCAGTATGTTTAATTTCATAATTAACCCACAGTGGCCTTCTAACTATAACGGCTCAGCTCTGATTATTAAATAAATCTTTAATGCCCTGCCATACTCTGGGTCCACAGTAACTAGAGGCTTTTACTGTATGTGTGTGTCAGTTTGAAACAGCAGTTTCAAAGTGGGACAATCTCTCTGCTTTTCTTGTGAGAAACTAGAAAAAAACAAAACAAAAACTTCACCACTCACTCTACTTACAGTATGAGGATCTTGAGTACTCTGTCACCATTTCATATTATTGAATAAGACAGTTAATAATCATACTTTTGAATTTGATTCTTAACAAAGTCATTAAAGATCTTTACAATAACTAACCTTGCATTTCAGAGAAATGTTTAAGAATGTAAATGAACAAATTTCTGTAGAGGATGTCTAATTGAAAAGTAAGTGTTTTGTGAACTGATTTCTATTTCAAAATGTTCTGACATATCCTGTATATACTTTTGAAAGTACTGAGAACTGAGTAGTGAGTTTTGAAACTCCTACAGTGTAAACAGCTTTTCTACCATCCATCACTCGTCAGCCTCTATGAAGGAAAAAAAAACTAACACCAGCTAGGCATTACATTTTTGTTCACCTCTCTGGCAACTATCAAGCTTCCTTCAACCATGCTTGACTTTGTAAAGTGTCGCACTTGCAGAAATTCTCCTGGCCTGAGACCTTCTTGAGTTTAGCTCAGTATCTGAACTCTTGAATTACTGTTATCTAATTATTGGGCGGGCAATACGGCGGCTTAGTGGTTAGCGCTGTTGCCCCACAACAAGAAGGTTGCAGGTTTGGTTCCTTCGGGCCTGGGGCCTTTCCGTGCGGAGTTTGCACGTTCTCCCTGTGCCTGTGCGGGTTTCCTCCAGTTTCCCCCCACCGTCTAAAGACATTCATGTGTAGGTTAATTGGTGACTCTAAATTGCCCGTAGGTGTGAGTGGTTGTTCATCTCTGTCTGTCTCTGTGTTTTGGCCCTACAATGGACGGGCGACCTGTCCAGGGTGTACCCCACCCTCGCCCAAAGTGAGCTGGGATTGATTCCTGCACTCTCTGCGACCTGGAAACGGATAAGTGGTAGAAGATGAAAGAATTAATCAATAATTATTGGGCTCTAGGGAAATATTGTCTTCATGGTTAAGGCTCTATTGGCCAAAACAACTTATCCTGAGGGGAAATATTTGGCAGTAAAGTACTGGAATACTCTATTTCCACTAGTTTTTTGTAATTTGCTTAGATTTCTGATTCTGGAGAGTTTGCAGTTGATTCATTGTCTATATATAATATTTTGGTCCGGTATGAAACTGTATGTGACCAGTTGATCATATTACCTCCACATCCTTACCTTCCAGCGCCACAGCTGCTTGTGTTGTTGCTGAATATTGGTGTTCGATGGGGAAACATTTGCTGCAAAATCATTCAAAGTGAACGACATCCCTGTGGCTACTGGGATTATGCATGTTACAAACATGCTGAGTGTGAAGATGCACAACAGACAATGCTGTGAATGTGTCTGCAGTAAAAACTGGTCCCTGTAAGAAACTATTGTAGGCTTCATGAATCAAGCTTCTGCTGCTGTTTTTCATATTTGCACAGAGTGTAGATTTTGGGATTGAGTGTCAGTTAAAATATAAAATGTTACTTACATTATCTACTGATAACCTCAGCCTTGTCGACTAATCAATACCAACCCTTTTATTTGTAGATGTACAGCTTTGGCAGATATGTGCTCTTATTAAATCCCCATTGTAGCACAGTTAAAAATGGAAATTCCTCTTAAAGTCAAATAATATAGGATTAATTTTAACATTATAATAGAAATTATTGGATCAGCTTCTCTGAGACATTAATGGTATTGATTTTTTTTTTTTTTTTTTTTGAAATCACACAATGTGACAATCAGTTGAGCTTCTTTCTCACTGTACAAAAATGCGCCACCCGTAACAGGCGCCTTTTTTGAAGAGACTGAATTGACGTAACTGTGTATTCAACTCTTTCATTGAACTAAGTGTATAACTCAGCTCTAGGCTTTTCTGACTTTCATCACCATTTCATGCCATTAAAATAAAAGTTTGGGGTTTGGATTAGGTTGCAGAGTGGCTGCCTACATTGATGGCAGATTCTGATTCCTGCAGATTACATAACATCTGAGGAAAAAAAAAAAAGCCTTTCAAACCCTTCTTGAGTCTAATGAACAACACTAGTCAATGCTCCTTACAAACCAGGTGCAATTAAAAGAGATAAATGTTATATTGCTTGCAAATAATGAGTTTTTTTAAAAAGCAGAGAAACCAAGACTCTTGTGGTATCTAAATCTTTTCAGACTGCTTTGCAGTTTCTCTGCTGCACAAGGCAGGGTTGTGTGCAAGAAAGATGGAGCACAACCTTAACTTGCCATTATTGTGGTCCAACTGAAAGACAAAGTCGAAGTCAAGTCAGTATAAATGGGTGCCAAATATAAGCAGTAAAAGATTGATTGCTACTTAATTTCACAGATATGTTGACTAATGTTTCCAATCAGTGCCAAGCACTGTCAGGAGGCATGATCTGAACTGATGAAAGCATTTTAATAAGGTGCAGTAACATAAGGCTGCAGCAGTGTGGACATTACTGTACAGCAGTATGACAAGCAACACCCAGAAGTTTATCCAGCCTATGGGAGACATCTGTTCATAGGGTGCAGACAATTTAATCAGTACTGCTGCTGCCTCTTCCTTCTCTGCTCTATGTCAAAACAATAGAGCTTGCACCTTATTAAAAAGGTCTGATTATAAACCATATGCTGCAGCCCTCATCACTCCAGAGCCTGGCTCCTTATTCTTCTTTTAGCGCAGCGTACTTTGTCACATGCAAAGCACAACATTATCACAAACAGAGTAATCTGCAGGGCCTCTCCACCCTTACACATAGACAGCAGCGGTGAAGAGTAACTAAGTGCTGAACTCACATTTTAATTTGGGATACTTGCCCTCTACTTGATTTATAGCCATTTTCTGTTAAATAAAAATGACAGGTATATGTATTTAGTAAACTGTTCACTGAATAAGTGAAATATTTGCAGAGTTTTAAACACGATAAGGGGGATGACTTGTGATTTATCAAATCTGCCGTCATATAAAACCTGGTTGTCACAGATAACTGTAGCCACACGAAATATTTCAGACTGGCTCCACTTTCACTGTCTATAACAGCAAAGACGATTTTACACATCAATTAAATGTAAAATTGTTGAATATTTTACTACTAAAACTCCTGAGTAATTACTGTGATAAAATCTTAAAGGCATGATTCTGAGTTGACAGTGTGATGTTGCCTCTTGTCCCTCCATTAAGAGTCTGAGTCCTGGGCCACCGTCACTGGGTGTATTACAGCTATTTTGCCTGTATTTCCTCTCTGTTGTTAGTGGTTGAACTTGATCTGTAGCCTAATTGGTTCATCTCGTTTCCAGCTGGTTGTGGCCTCCATTTACTGTAACACATATCAGTTGTTTTTTTTACAGAGTTTAAAATAATTTAACCCCTTAAAGCCCATTGTCTATGATCGAGAATGGACTGCACGTGAGCTTTGTGCACATTTTCTTTCCCTCACATGACCATCCTGAACTTTAAGGATGGGGGCGGCATTTAAAAACTTCATGTCATTGTGCACCACATGTTGATTTTTAATGTCTTCCTCCTTCTTCACCTTTCACGTGGATTTCAATGCACGTGTTTTTCCCTCTTTCTTCTTTTTTTAAAATTTATTTTAATTTTTTTTACAGACTGATGGTTAACTGGTCTCTGTTTGGTCACGACAAATGACAGTGTGTGTCCGCCTGCCTGTCTGTCTGTCGGTCTGTCTGTCTGTCGCGGTGGGGGGTGGAGTGAGGAGGGGTGGCAGTAACATCCATCGCCCATGATGTTAGCGATGCGTGTTTTCAGCGTAGTGCAGACCAAGTTACCTCGGATTTCGTAAATATTGAGTTTCTTCTCGTCGTTCCACAACAAGCAGCTGTTTGTCCGTCATTGGAGGACGCGGGTGTCAAGCGAAGCGGGTCCGTGTGGCAATTGGTTCAGATGAAGTTTTGTGCAAATCGGTGGAAGCCCAACCAGGAAGAGCAACACACATCTCGCAGGCAGCGCCACCGACCGTCCTCTCTTCCACTCCTCCCCAGCTCTCCCAGTTACGGAGCTCTGCCATCGCACCAGTCCGGCTTCACTTCACCTCCCCTCCCCTCCTCCCCGCACGGTTCTTCGACGGTTTCCCGGCAGGCGGAGGAGGGCAAGCGTGTCGGCTAGCCGTAAGTTACCTTCGTCGTATTTATTTATTTTTTTTATTTCATTTATTTTTTTAAATAATTTTTTTGGGGGAAGGTGGGGGTTGCTATTTCGCCCTGAATGTTTGAAGTTGCTCCGACTGCCCAGCCGTCCAGAGGGGAGCGCAGAGCCCATTTTCTCGCTTCGTGCACCAGAAGCGAATCGCTGAGCTGCCGCTACGTGCCCGATCCTCCCCGGGCTCCGGCCGGACTCTGACCACCACAGCCGCCGTGTCGGTAATGAGGAATCCGTTCACTAAATGTGAGGTTATTAGGAGGGGTGACTGTCCTTTATTTTGCTTGTTGTGTGTGTGTGTGTGTGTGTGTCGGGGTAGCCCCCCTCCCCTCTCAGCCCATATTTAGAGCCTGGCTGGCTACTTCAGATGGGCAGGCTACGTCAGGCTGTACTGTATCCCATCCTACTGTATTCCTCAGCCACCCGGAGTCTAAATGTATGCGTGTATGCGGATGGTGTTGTAGATCAAGCCGAAGGCTGTGGTGCAAGTCCCAGAAGGAAGACACTGACATAATGTTTGAAATTCTTGCAGTCTTTTTTATCTCCTCCTGATAAAACCCAACATGCCAGGCGCCTCGTGTTGAACCTGCCTGTCACCAGCTGTGACATGGAAAAGGTCGCTGCCGCTTGTTTGTTTTCTGCCTCCCTGCTGCTGGATCTACCTGAAAGTTGGAAACCAAAACAATGAAAGAAAGAAAGAAAGTGGCTGACGGATTCATTACAGGTGTAATACCGGCGCAAGCGGCGGCGTGACTGTTGTATGCACAGCCATTGTTAAAAACCATGTGATCTGGATGTGGAGTTTGAGCTTTATTCTGCAAGGTGTCTCCCATGTTGTTTATGGGCTGGATAATGCAGTGTTTCCTCAACCTGTCTGCCTTGTGACCCTTGAAAATGAGGCACAGACACCTTGTTGCATTATTTGTGAACAGTGCAGCCCAAAAGAGATCTGTCCCTCATAGAGGCTTCTTCTTTCAAGGATTTTTAGAGGCTTTTTAGAAAAAGGAAACAAAATAAGGACTGTATCAAAATGATAGAGCTGTGAGAGTTGTCTAAAATAAAAGTGGGTGGATAGTGTATTTTTAGTTTAGTTTTTTTTTTTTTTTATCAAGATGTGGTATATGTTGGAAGAGAAAAGGGAGGCATTTCAGTGTCTTCTTGTTTTAGAATGATATTTTTGCATTTATTTTGGGTTGAAATCATAGCGGTGATACATTTATTAAGCTATTTACAGTTTGCACAGGGGTCCTTGTTCGCAAGTACATTTCACTGAGGGTGTACCTGTACATCCACATGTGACAAATAAAGACTCTTGATGTCTTTATGAACAGTAATGATGCCTGAGCTTGTTTCACACAAACGTGCTAATATAAGCTCAATCCTAAAGTTGCCTTTCGTTTAAAAAGCACTTGTTATAATTGTTAAAAATATATTATTTCAACAATGTCAGAAACTAGGTTCCAACTAAATATATTTACATGTTCTTCATATATCGTTCATGTTTTACTATAAAATTAAAGATGATGCAGTTCATCTGAAAAACATTCATGCAGTCCATTGGAGAGTCTAAAAGATAGGGAAACTTTCCCTACACACACACACACACATTTATATATTTATATATATATATATATATATATGAGCTGATATCTGTATATTGGTTGACACCCTTCATTGTTCATTCACTCATTTTAAATATAAAATACATTTTTAACTTGTGTATCAGTATCAGTTGAACCATCTCCTAGCTCTTATTGACCCCTCAGATTTATCTTTAGGCCTAAGGAGGTGATCCATATCCATGGTTTAGGAACTACGTTGCTAATGCATTGAACTTGTAGCTTGTCATCTCAAATAGGCCTCCATGTTGACGTAATATCCTCAATGACACTCACTGTGTGTGTGTGTGTGTGTGTGCTATTCACTCTGGTTTGGTGTGACCACTTGGTATTGTGTGACACATTATTGTCTCTGTGTTTCTAAGAGACTTACTAAAATTCAAACGCTATTCTGGAAGTGGCATAAGTTAAAAGTAGCAATTGAATTTCACTTGTGTGTCCTGATGCTGTTGAATCATTATTTAAATCCATGTGGGTTGCTGTTTTGCACACACATGCTGAAGAGTCAAAAGAGATCTTGAAAGTGTTATCATAAAACAGGATCCTGGTGAGCCTGCTGTTTGATGCTCTGAGAGGAACTGATGATCTGTTTTCTAACCAATTAAAGATGAAGCGCAGGGCTATTGATCTCCGTATAAATGTGAAATTACTTCCTGAGGATCACCAGGCCTGACTGTTCTTAAAGAGCCAAATTGCTATTTGGCAAGAGCGCTGCCACTGAGATAAAATCTTACAGGTTATTTCTTTAAGCGTTTCCCCACCTACACTTCCCAGCAGTGACCCAGCTTAGTATCAAGGCTTTTGAAGTGAAGCTGTGTCTTTAGAAAATATTGTTTGGATGTCAGAAAGCTACTTTAAACCATCATAAAAATATAGATTTGATTGTTAAATATGAAGTGAAGACAACTCTGGATTTTCAGTTCCTGTCAGGTATTGAATATCAGTCCCAGTCAGTAATGTCAGACTAAGAAACTGATTTAGATTTAGATTTAGATTTAGTTTGAGAAGCACCATCTAGATTCAACAATGTCAGGGCAAAGGCTAGATGAGGGATCATACGTCACTTACCGTGTGAAAAACAAGTTCCATTCTGTTTATCTTTTGTTACTCTGTTTGTTTGGAAATATAAAAGCTATTACTCATTAATATTTTGTTTTAAATGCCTTGAAAGAAAGTGGAGTTTATTTGGTATTACTTGGTTCTTCCCCTTTAAGTTTTTGACCAATTTCTACAACATTAATCTGACTAAATAAGAAATCCCAACTCTTGGTAATCTTCAGTTTTCATTAACCCTGGAGCTAAACTAGTACTGCCATCACCTACACATGCCAGTCGTGGGCCGTCTTCATGCTGCACAGGCCCAGTCAGACTGGGGCGGACAAAGTCAAACATGTCTGAAAAATCTTGTCAGGCCTCAGCTGTACATGAATCCTCAGCTGAACCAAAATCTCTGGTCTCGAATGTGTCAAAGCTTCAGAGAAGTCAGTGGAAGGATTTAAAAATAAATGAGAGATTCCCACAACTAGACATGGGGTAATTGCTTTCCATTTTTCAGGTGATAAATTGATGGCATTGATATGATCTGTACTGTACACTTAGTTGAGGTAGCTGTTAAAACTTCAAAAGCACTAATATGCAGGTCAATAGTCTGTAAGAGGGGAATTTCTTCAAGTGGTTATACTTAATTGTAGAAATTAAATGGTGGGTTGGTCATTGGAGTTTGAGAAAAGAAAAGTTGAAAGATGTATAATTATATTAAGTATTTTTCTCTGTGCCGCAGAATATACTGTATGTACAGTTTTGTGAACAGATCTTAGATTACCCAGTTCATTAAGCAGACAACAAATCCTTTATGACCTCCACTATAAAAATACGCAGCTTTACCATTTATTCTTTTGTTGCTTATTTTTGCGGGCTTTCTTTTTATGTTTTCACAAATACTCCCAAGTCGGTTGTTTGCTGCTGATTGTAAGCTTAATTGCTAAATGATTTCACAATGAGCACTGGGAATATTTATGTTTTAATATACAGTAGATGTGTGAATGAGATTCTCGTCTTCTACTTATTGTGGACAGTGATTATTTTGAAGCCATGAAATTAATGTGCTTAACATGTCACTTGTTTTAAATAGGCATTTAGTGGGCCTGCTTATTTGTCTTATTTTCCTCAGTGGAGTTTAATGTTGTAGTGACACCTTTTGACATTTTCTTTTTAGACTAAACATTTTAGACTAAACAAATGGCCTTAACAAGCTGTTATTTGCATGCTGTGTGCACACTACGTGATAAGGCAATGAGTGTGCGAATGAATGACAGAGTACATCAGTTTCCTCAATGCAGCGCACACACAAACACACACAAGCATGCTATAATGAGAGTAAACAGGTGTACAGTAGCTTGAACTATTGATCATGGCTGAATCTACTCATCATTAAGCTTCCTCAGGCATTGAGTCAGATGTTGCTGATGTATTTAAATCTAAGATGAAGGACTAAGTGACATCATCAATGTCTTTGTTATGTTTGTTTCTTTTGTTTTCATTTACTTTGTGCCATAGTCCTTTCCACAAAACCAAACAATCTCCCATCTTTGTCTAGTTTATCTACTTCAGTCATGTCAAGAATTATGTTCAAGTTCATGTTAATGGTCCCTGATTAGCTGTTAATGCACCACTTACTGCTCCTTGAATGGCTGACCTGAACCTTCGGTCCTGCTCTGATGAGTCATTGTAGTCAGAGCTGCGGTGAATGTGTGAGTAGAAGAACCAGAAGGTATGAAGATGTTGTTATAAGATGCGAACATGTGCAATGCTGAACCAGGTGTTCATGGATCCAATTAACAGCTTTGTTTGTGAGTAATGTGAAGTACTATATACCTACTGGTCATTGTCCTCCATTGTGTTGACACTTTTTACCATTTGTTGGTCTGTTATCTCTAGGTCCTGTGGAGAAGAATGTGATGACTCACGCAAGGCAGAAAGGTTCCCTCAGGCAGAGTGGCAGTAGTTCTGAGGGGTGGAACAACAGTACTCTTTGGCCACATGGTGGCACCATGGGTGATGCCTGGCCTGAACGAGCACTACGATTTGGCAGGACAAAGAAGATAAGTGAAATCATCAAACAAGGGAAAGATGTGGCCAAGAGGATGACTCACAAGAGAGGCCGAAAAGAAAAATCCAATCAGAACCGAAAACTTGACCGGCGGCGCGACAAGAAGCGAGATAGGAAGTTGTATCCCCTGCGGGGGAGAGCTGGAGGTTCAAATGAGGAAGGACTCAGCTGCCATGTCCTCCTCACCAGATTGGAGGAAAGTATCCGCAAAAAGGAGAGTTCTGAAGAACAGGCAGGAAACAATGCATGCCGACATTTGTCCCTGAAAGCCAAATCCAAAAAAGGGAAAAGTAGTAAAAGAAAAGTGGCAAAGAAGTCAGCAAAAAACAAATCAAAGTTGGTCAGCCTAAGTTATGGTGAGTGTATTCATGTCTTACAACCACGCAAGCGACGACTGGCCTCTCTCAATGCTGAGGCAGTGAACAGTCTATTGCTTGAAAGAGCTACTGACCCTCAGCCAGCGGCTAAACAGGCCAGGAGACAGGAAGAACCCACAAATGGAGGGGTTTCCCCTGATGCAGAGTCAGCCAGTAGTGGTGTCCCTGGAGGTCTGAAGGCTTCGCGTGCCCACATCAGTAAAGTCTCCACCTCTCAAAGACTTGAACTGTGCCAAAGCTCTAAGCCAGTCAAGAAGGCCAAAGTCAGCAGGGGTCATGAGAGCAGGGGGATGAGTCAGGAGAGTCTGAATGCTCCCGCCCCCAGACGATTGGCTGGACTCAACGCTGCGGCCCTGCTGAAGTTAACCAGCTCTTCAGCTACCAGTAAGCAGAGAGTCAAAGCTGCACCCACGGCTACTATCACATCAGACTCCAAGGCTCCAGCTGTAATCTCAAACCCAAAACAGCACTCCAGAGTCAAACTCAAACGCAAGGGGCGATCACAAAAGCAGAAGGGGAAAAGGGCCCCTGCCCTGCACAATGGCTGCAGAGCCTGCAAGAAGAAGGCAGATTTTGAGCCCAAAGTGGAGTGGGAGACTGGCAGCTGCACCCATAGACTGACCAAACCGGGCTACCAGTCGCGCAGCATGCTAGCGTACCCGCTGAAGCAAGTAAAGGAGGAGCAGCTGGAGACAGAACTGAGCCCATATTACTGCTGTCCCCCAGAGGGCTCAGTGGAATACTGCCACCGCTTGGCCTTCTTCCTGGGCCAGCAGTCCTACGGAGAATCAGATGATCAGTCTTTGAACACAGCCATGACCCCCGTGAAGCGTGAGTGCCTCGTAACCTCACCGTCCCTGACCCATTCCCACCCGCATACAGCCCTGACCCTCAGCCCCCACCCCTGCCTCTGCACCGCTGACCACTGCTTCTCCAGCTACTATGTCCACATCACCCACCCAACACACACTGGAACCACGTCCCCAACCCTTGCCTCGCAACCTCTGAACTTTGCCCCTTCCAGTCTGTGCCCTAATAGGATGACTGGTTCCAAGCTGCTGGGTCCACGGGTGTCCCACACCTCGGGGTTGTCTCACCCTGCCTACTGCAACTCTGTGGCTTCGCCCTGCTATGGTGACACCTGCGGGATCAGTGGATACACCTACAGATCCATGCCTCCCGTCACCAGCAGGGCTTGTTCTTTCAGCACAGGATGCACTGGATGCACACACGGCATCAAAACAGGTCAGTGGAAAATTGAGATTTCTAGGAACCAAAAATGTATGCACTTTTGGACCCGCTCATGGTTTCCAGTTTAAGAAAGACATTCAAATAAGCAGCTACAAAAAGCCAAAAGGGTCAATGAGACCCTATCTACACTGACTTCCAACATAAGTTTATACTAACTGTTAAATAAAAGTGTTTTCAATAGGATGGAGGAGAGTTTGATGGCCAATTTGTTGTTATTGTGCCTCACCCATCTTAAGGCCTCTTTGTAAAGTTGAGTGATTTAACCACTCTTATCTCAGTATCTGCACTTTCATCTGCACAGAATGTAAGATTCCTTTGTTGTTAAATTTGTGCCTCGAGCTGGGTGTGTTGCACAGAAAGTGTGAACATTTCTGTTATATTGTCTTTTTGTTGGTATGAACTTTGTAAGTGTTCATAGCCTGAATCTTTTGTCTATTTTTTTTCTTGATAAGGAGTCTCATATGTAAAATTTTCTGTAACATCTGCGTTATATATAGAAGGACTGATGAGTAAGATAAGGAAGCAGGTTGCTTGTAAGCCCCCCAAGGGAGGGACTGTGTAATTTTCTCATTTTAAGGTTAGTGTAACCTTTGAGAAACAGCTGGTTTCTGGTGAAACCAGACCATGTGCAGCAACAAAATTCCTCAGCATATTTTTTAAGATAATCAGTTTTTTATTTATCAACAGTTAGTGTCTGACTTAAAGTGCAAACATGATTTTAAAAATTCATTGCTTTCTTGCTGTTTTATTTAAAAGTCTTACTCTTACCTTTAACTTTTCAGAGGGTTACTCCTCCCCTCAGAGTGACCACAGCCCCTCTCTTCTGGTTCCTCCCTCAATGCCCATCTCCAGCTGCCCTCTATCCAGCGTGCCCACTTCTACCCAGAGTAAACCCCACTTGCTGGCCCCTTTGTCGGGCCGAGACCAGCCCCAGGCCAGGCTAAAGCTGGCCAGGGAATGCCCAAAGAGCACCAAGCCCCCTAATGGCTCCCTGTCAATGGGCCGCACGCGGCTGCCCCAGAAACAGCCATCACCTGTGCCAAGCCTCAGCAGCACCAAACAAAAGAAAGTCAGCCGCAGACGTGCCACCAACGGCTGGCGACCTGTTGGGATTCCCACAGAGCGGGAGGTTTTCATTGCGGTAAGTTATTTATAAATGCATGTGTGTACCATGATGCTGAGTTCCTGATTAGAGAGCTTCTTTTTCAGTTGTCTGTCACTAGTTAGACGGCTCTCGGATTTAGCACTGATGGATAATATATTAGTAGTAGAAATCTAAATATCTACACACAGGGACACAAAAAAACCTAAAATCAACCCAAAACAACAGTTCTTCAGGGTGAAAAGATAATTGTGTTTTGACCGAGCAGCTTTGTGTGACAGATTCCCTTTTGTCTTCATAATGAGAATTATATCTGTCCTTGTCGGTGTGTACTTGTATGTGTGTGTGTATGTCTGCGTCAGGGAGAAGATGAGACGGCCCTGCGGCAGTGTTATGAAGGAGTCGAGAGGGATGGTGAAGTGATTCATGTCAGAGACACTGTGCTGCTACGATCAGGCCCCAGGAAAAAATCCCTCCCATATGTTGCCAAGATATCAGCATTGTGGGAGGACCCCAAAACAGGTAAAGAAGATGAGGATGAGATGATTGTTAGATACGATGGATTGTGTGCATGGATGGGTAAAGGGACATATGGCCAAGGTTGTTTACTCGTACCTATTTGTGTGCTCTGTGTCTCAATTTGCTGCCTCAGGAGAGCTGATGATGAGTCTTTTCTGGTACTACCGACCTGAGCACACCCAGGGAGGCCGAGATCCCAGTGCACACTGTGAGGTGAGGCTCCAGTGGAACTGAGCCGAGGTTTAATTTTTCACTGTGGTTAAACAATAGTTGTGCAGGTGAACAACAACTGTTAAACTGTGTTTGGCCCCTTTTAAACACAGGTAACTGTAATTAAATTCGAAACACATATTATGAAAAAGGATGTGTTTAATAAAGCAATGAGGGATTAATAACGTCCTTGTGAACCAAAAGGTAGTGAAAAATATTTAGTTTGATTAATTTGATTACCGTAAAATTATTTATTTAGTTCTGTCTGAGGCCCGAAGTGGCAATATTAAATAATTACATGAGACATTATGGGGGGAAAAAATCATATAAATAAATATTGTCACAACCTTAAAAATACAATTCTTGAATAGTTAAATTATTTTAAAAGTTTCACTCAGTATTATAACATTTCCTCTTCCTTCCATGCAGAAAAAGCAGGTTTTGGTACAAGTTATTTTAGTTCAGTTGAAGCAGTTAGGATTGAAAAATACAATGTTATTATTTCATAGTTCCATTTTCTCACAATTAATATTTTATTTCATAATTCCACTGAAGTCTTTGTCAGTTAAGACAAACTGAGCAGTGATGTAAAACCTACAATAAGCTCTAGAAAGAAGCAGGATGAACTAAACATTTTATAACAATGAGCAGAGTTTTGACAGTGCCTTGGATTATTGAACAGTTATATTGCTATATTGTATGTGACATATTTTGCTTGCATGATATGCTTATTAAGCTTACAATGTCACTATATGATTTGATATTGAACACTTTGGCTTCCCACAGCTGACACTGACTATGCACAAGTATGCGACACTGACTGCTGTTGTAGACATCATTATCTTTCCCTCAGCAGACCTGGTGCTGCTGATAGCTGCTTAGCGCTTCAGTGTAACCACGAAACCAGATGATGATACCTGTGCCACCTCAGTCTGACAGAGGACAAAAAGTTCACCGTTAGAAAGTGACCCATTCCATGTGTTTCTGTTTACAATGGAAGCCTACAGCATGTGTTGAACAGAACAGGATTTCTGTGTTTGCCTGTGTGTGATGGCTAGGGTAGAAACACAGAGGCACAGTCCTACTCTACATGAACAATTATGGTTCCCTGTGTGCTCACAGTACAAAAGCGTTGTCACTTCTTCAGCCTTCAGTCTGCACAATAGGAAGCAATTGTGATGATGTGACATTGTACACCCACTGTTTGTTTCAGAATGAGATTTTTGCCTCTCGGCATCAGGATGAGAATAGTGTGGCCTGCATAGAAGATAGATGCTACGTTCTCCCACTAGCCCAGTACTGTAGGTGAGTGTACACACACACACACACACACACACACACACACAAAAGGCAGACAAAAGTAGTAGTCATTAGCAGAAAGTCTATTCAGAGAGTTTGCAGTCTTTCCTTTAAATTAACACCTTAGCTTCTGAGATATGGAAGCCAGTTTTTCTGACTCTCTTATCACACATCCATGACATGACAATCATGGACACCAGAACACCAGGCCATGAGCATTTACCTAGACATAATTTGCAAATATCTGTTTCAATTTCAGTTGCTTGCTCTGTTTTAATAATGACACAGTTGCATAAATATATACGATTTATTCCTAATTTTACAGCCAGTAGTTTGATTTTTTTTTTTTTTTTTTTTTTTCCCCCCCTTCGTAGATTTTGTGCCTTGGTGAAGCGGCGTGCTGAAGGTGCCCCACCTGGCAGTGCCAGCATGGTGCCCTGCCGGCCTGACTTCGCCCCCCCTTCCCACCGCTGTGTGCCCACTGATGTCGACCCTGAGCTGGTGTATCTCTGCCGGCACGTCTACGACTTCCGCTACGGACGCATCCTGAAGAACTTGCAGTAAAGGGTAGAGGGGCTGCCAGATCTATGAATTAGTCATCACAGCGCTCCCCCTCCTGCTCAGCGGGGGAGCTGAAGGACTGAACTCCCTTGTCTTTTCTGCCAGGGACCCCAAGAGCAGAGGGAAGGGGGATGGTGGTGAGGGAGAGATGACACAAATTGTATTTGTGACATGTTATGAAGCACAGATCCCTTTTGTTGACTACAGTAGGGGTTACAATGTGATAGATCAATTCATCTCAGAGCGCCAATATTTCCTGGTTTGGAAAAGTGAGGAAGGGGCTTTTTGTTGTCAGCTTGGATTTCTCCAACGTTTCTGCAACATTCTGAGGTTACGTGGAAAATGTTTTGAGTGTGTGTGTCTGTGTCTGCGTCTCCCATTTTGCTCATCAGGAACACTGCACACCAGGCTGAACTGTCGGGACTGCATTTTCCCCAAAGCATCTTAGCACAACAATCATGTTTGTTCCATTTGTAAGCCAATGGCTCAGGGATGGTCCGTCACTAAGGTGCTTCTGGGGAACACAAGCCTGTACTGTCAGCTCAGTGTTAACGGTGTTCAACCAGCCAGGGCGAAGGAGCAGCTAATAGAGAGTGTTGTTTCATTTCTCCTGATTTGAGTTTGTGACCGTGTGAGTGTTTGTGAAAGAGAGAGTGGGAGAATGAGTGTTGTCAGTGTGGATAAATGGATAAATGTGATGGTTTTTTAGGAGGCTTTCAGGCAATCAAACCAAACAAGCAGCTGTAGAAGAAGTGGGGCTTTCTCCTTGTCTGCTCTCCCGTGTGCCACAGCACACTGACACTGATTGAAACACTTTCATCTCTGCGCAAACTAAAGTACTGTACCTGAAAGGGGGTATTTGAGACAGATCTTTCCAAACAGAACTTGGGGTCTAGAGCAGGGCTTCTTTAGGGTGGGGTCAGGACACTGAAACTGATTCTGTTAATGAAGTCACACACACACACACCTGGATCTTCAAACTCATTTTTTTATCTCAGCCACAGCCCCTTTTTGAAGAAGCTTTGTTCTAGGCTCTTTCAAAGATCCATTGGAGAGTAACCTTGGTGAGGAGTTGAGAGGCTCCTTACACATGTGCAGGCCAACCAAGAAGAGAACAGTTGTCTGTTTTTTGTTTTTTTGTATTGTTTTGTTTTGTTTTGTTTTTTTTTTACGTTGCTTTTTGTTGTAAATTTTAACCTTTGCTATTCCCTGTGACTTGCCTTATGACTTGCAGGTAGAGCTTTAGGCAGCTAGTCTCACCACATATGACTAGGAAGCAGTAGAATGAGTTTACAGTTGTCCCAAGGAAGAGGGTTATGTTGACAGCTGTGACATGATCACTAGAGACACAGATTGAAAATGCACTGGTTAGGGCTGCAACGGACAATGAATTGTCTGTTTCTTGTGTTGTCTGCAAGGTGATTTAAAAAAAAACAAAAACAAAAAAAAAACAACTATCCTTCAGACCAACATGTCTTGTTACCCAAAGATTTCATGTCGATAGAGGAAAAAGCTTCTCATTTAAAAGCCCAAAACCATCCTTGTTTTGGTATTTTCCATTAAAAATGCAACTCATTAGTGTCAAAATAGTGACAGACTAAGTTCCTTTAATGGACTAATTGTTGCAGCTCTACACTGGTTAGAAACACAGTGCACTTTTCATGTTGTCGATCTGCTGTGCTCTAGCTGCTCACCTTGCGTCCTAAAGTGTCGCGCCATCTGGGAAATGTCTGCTCAGCCATTTTGATTCTACACCCACACAGATTTCTCCCCCCGCCAAGACAAACCAAAGGATGTCACACAAGCCAGAGTCCCTGTCTCCTTCCTGACACTTCTTCTTCTTCTTCTTCTCAGCACTTCTGCCCTCGTTCCCTTATTGTATTGCACTAATCCATTCCTTAATTACAACAAACATATTTTTTGTTTTAGCTACTAATATCTCCCGGGGGGAACATACTGTGTATGATTTACGTGGTTGTCTGTTGTGGAGAAGGAAATGGTGAAGATGTCATGGCTGCTTTTGTCAGTGCAAACTGTATATTTCTGTTATTTTACCGTAAAGGAGTCGATTGCGCATTTTTTTTTTTCCTGTCTTTTTACTTTTTTTTTTTTTTTTTTTTTTTTAAGGATCAGCTGACATACTTATATAAATATACAGTATATATGTATGTATGATGTATGTATCCACACTGCTAATGTGATTAGAGTTCAACGTGGCATCTGGATGAGGCCCAACTCCCTGTGTGGACCAACATAGCACCATGTTAGGCATGTATTTTGATTAAAGATCTGAGGGGGTGAGGGGGTGGGTGGGATTGAGTGGGGGAAGGGGATAGTTAACTGAGTTGTGGTGCATTTCAAACTACACTCTTTCATTGCCTTTTAACCTGCAAATGTTTTACTGTCACTCAGAAAACAAGTAGTCTCGGAGTGTGTGTACCTTTTTTAAAAATGTAAAGAGTACCCGATTGCTTTCCTACACAGCAATTGCCCCGATTGTCAACATTGGATAAGCCGTAAAAGTTTGTAAACCTTTAAAGCCATCTTTAACTTTGAGCAGCGAAACTCCCTAACCCAGAACAAAAAATCAGATCCTGCTCATTGGTTGGTTTGTTTGTTTGTTTGTTTTTTTTTCTTTTTAATGTCTATTAATGCCCAGATTCTTCAAAGAGGTAATATATATTCTCCTACTTTACAATTTCTCCTTATTAAGAATATTTTATTATGTCAATTTCCTAAGATGGCATATGCAATATATTTTTAGACTTACTATTTTTGGAAAATGAACTTAACAAATCAAGAAAAAGAATATGCATTATTTTTTGTTTTATTTCAAATTAGTTTTAAATCCTCACAGTGTTAATTGAGATTTGACCGAATGAAAGAAAGAGGAGAATGAAGGGAAGTTGATGCCATCATGTAACCTGAGGTTGTTGATAATAAGCAGCGAGAAACTCCCTTCCAGGCGATTTCTAATGAAATGTACATATCTGAATCCAGGAAGCACCGGGCACTCTTTAAACAAGCAGACAGCCAATGCACAGTGTAGTATTTTTGCAAGATCTGTAATAATTATATTTAAAGTAAGAAAAAGATATTTAAATGGAGTAAACAATACAATATATCAAGATTTCAATTTAACTTATTTGGAAATGTCTAATTGATTATCATGTTTCTTTGTGCTCCAGGATTGAACTGATTTCTTTTTATTTGTAATTTATGAATTTAGAGATTAAGTGATTAAGTGGCAGATGTTGAGATGTAAATGTTGTATACTTTATGTCATTTAATTGTCATGGGGGTGGAGTCCAGACCAAAGCACACCCTGACAGACAGGAGAGCAGAAGGTGACACAAATCACAGGCAAACGATTGAACAGATAACCCTTTAAGATATTTACAAAGTCAAGATTGTCCTGAGACCTGTGGCACTTCAAGCTCTCCAACTTGACTGACCTTAATGTGCCATCTGGGAGAATGCCATGGCTACACGGTCACCTGAGCCTTTATCGATTCGTCCTAGCAGGGAAGATTTAGAGACTGTACAAATGAGACAGGACAAGACGTCCTCTGATCTGCAGGTACGAGATCCCCCCCTCAGGTGCTGATCTAAAATGAGTTTAGCTTCTCTAAATTCAGTTTGAACTAAGAGGCAGGAATTGGGGATTATATGAAAATTAATGGTTGGGTGGTCAGAAGAGGTGCAAATCTGTATATCTTTGGTTTTAGTTCTATTAGGATGGTCCATATTATTTGGGAGAGAAGAAGGGGTATTTTTTGTTTATTCTCATGTGTGTATTGAATTTTTTTCTGTTCCCAAGAACAGAAAATTTGAACCTTAAAGTTGATATTTTTATTAATAAATATATTATTCGAGACAGGGTTTTTGCAGTTTGTTTTTTTTTTTGGATGGGTCCAAAGAAAAATAATGGTCCAAAGAAAATATCAATTATACCTATGAAGGGCCTTTTTAAAATAAATGTAATTTTAATAAATTTTTCATACAGTTCCTAATCTCATTGGGTTTCCAATGTGCCGAAATATTTCCTTTTTACTAAAACTAATGTGTGATCAACAAGGGACTTCCTGAACAGGTTCCCCCTCCAGTCTAGTCAACTGGTCACCATTGCCTTTCTCCCAGATGTGCATTGATGTTGTTTGGCCCCTAGAGGGCAGGAATCCTTCCTGTGCAGAGTGGTCTTAGGGCTATGTCCCACCACGGTTCAACTGTTTCCTCTCCGTGTCCTTCTGCCTTACTCTGTTATCTTTTGGCTATTGAGAGGGATGAAGGAACCTCCTGGAGGTTAACAGTTCAGTGAGGAGGTTGCCATGAGTCATCCTCCCAAGTGCTGGCCATCCCTGCAAAGAGCTTGGACTGGATTGAATGTTATTATTTATGTAACTTAATTTCCTAGCAGCTTTGCATGGACACAGTTGGAGCCTCTGTTGACATGTCAACTGGCCAGGGCCAGCACTCAGGAGAAAGTAGCTCCTGTGTATGTGTGGTGCCCACAGTGGCAAGGGTCAAATACTGAGTGACTTTATACTGATGCCACACAGGAAGTGTGTTCACTCCATGAGTCAAAACAAAAGCACCCGACCAACCCATGAGATTCTGCTTTCTCTGATCTGTATTGATGCTTATTGTCGACATATATTTTGGTATATATCGAAAGAAAGGGATATACAGTAAAGTCTAGTTTTTTGGAGTAGAGAAGCAATTGTGTGTAGGCTATAAGATTATTGTCACTTTGTCAAGCTCTCTGAAAATCTCTTGGATTTTTTTGGAAGAATTATATAATATCTCTACTGATTTAATGTTCCATTGAAAAAATATTTATAAATTTCAAGTCCTTTGTGAAAGTTCTGTCTGTGGATTTTTATTTCACATGTATTTTTGTTTTAATGAACTAAATCTTGAAGATGTTCCAACAGTATCTGAAATATTTATAGACAGCAGCAAACTTTCAAAGGGACTTTAAAGAACTAATGTTTCTTTAAAGTCCTTCCCAACAGGTTAATTTGTCCTTCTGACAGACATCTAACTTCAGCGTATGTACATTATAAAGGTAAACTGATCTGTGTGTATTCCATAGGTCACTGAGTTTCTTTCCTTGTTATGCTATACACTTTCCACAGGAGGTCAGTGTGAGAGTACACTCGCGGGTCAGGGTCTGACCCTCTGTGACTTCTGCATCGAAGTACTAACCAGGACATAGACTACCCAGTTAATTTCAAAACAACAAGATACAGAGGTCAAGCCTCTCCCATGTTTCCTTCTCCATACACCGTCTCAGTCAGCAGGGTCATTATCTGCCTGTGGCCTTTATCCTCTGGGCAGGCCTCTAGGCATTAGGAATGCACAACAGACACACACGTACACGTATACACACAGGGACAACCACAACCAGAGAGGATGATTACTGTCTCATACTAATATGCTGAACCTCACGCTTTGACCTCAGACACCTCTCAGGTGCACCGGCCTGCTTTAAGATTGTAAACTCTGTCTACACAACCTCTTTATATTTATATAGCATTTTAAAACCAAAACACAGGAGAGACTCTTGTAACTCCTCGTAAATCGTGGTGAATGTCCATATCTCTCTCTCTCTCTCTCTCTCTATATATGTATATATGTGTATATATATATATATAATCTTGTACTGGTAACAAACTGCATCATTGTTTTCCCTACTTTTCTTCCTAGATTGGATGGCATATTGTGTCCCATCACAGCTATTTTAATACAATGATAATCATATTGAAACTGATATTTAATTGTATTATATCACAAACCACTAATGTTCTGTGGGTTTAATTCTGTGAAAATCAACAATACCGCCATAGTAAGACAGAAATTATGACATTCACTCTAGTACAGTTTTAAGGTACTTGTATTTTAATTGAGTTTTTCCATTTAATTCTACTTGATTGCTACTTGTACTGCTATACAATACAGAGGTAAACATTGTGATAAACATTGTGTTGCATCTTCAAGTCTTACATAAATTACTTATTGAAATATGATGCAAAGCTAAGGATGAACCTACCCAACGGTACATAAAATGGATTCAGCGTCATGAGTGCATCTATTTTTCAACATTGAACCACACTTCAAGAATGATACCTTTATACATGTGCTTCAAACATATTTTCAGTGCTTTGATTTAACTTGCTAGTACTGTTTACTTGTATTGTCTAAGTTTACTGAAGTGGAAATACTGAATATTTCTACCACAGCATTTATAAAAAAATTTATACAGATGGAGGGGGGGGGGTCATGACATTACAAGAGGAAAAAGAAAATAAATAAAGGAAGAACAAGAGTGAAAAGTACAAAACTATAATCTCCTGTTTTTAGTTAGAATGAAATTACAACATGTTCCTGTTTGATCACAGTCTGTAGTCAGTGCTTTACCAGCTTTTATTTCATTGTATGATTTTGTGATACACCAGGAAAAGAAATGTTGTGCAAAGCTATTTTTTTTTAGGTTTTGGTGAAGAGATTACTTCTGCTATGTGGCCAGAAAGCGCTGACAGATCAGCAAACAGAGGCATCTGGTAGAGAAAGAGTCAATCCAGTGGATGCAAAATAGACAGAAACCCAGCTTACACTGGGGGAGACCCCAACATACTCTCCTAACTGGCTTTTCATCTGCTCCTCTTGTCTTTCTCTGTTGGTCTAATTACCACGTCCGGCTTATTGTCCTCTTGATGACTGTAATTAATCAAGTTCTGCTCCCTAATCTCTGAAACTCATCATCCTTACAGTACACCAGGGCTGTCCACACCGGATGGTAGCCTGATGTAAGCTCTTTTGAGGAATGTAATTGTGTGCTTGTCTGCAACTTTGTGCGCAATTGCAAATTGCTTGGTCCCACCCTGCTGTGTGTGAGTGTGCTTTTTTCTAAGCACACAGAGGTCAGTAATTGTTACCCATTGCTTCCCTGCTTGAAGCAGTAGCTGTACATTTGTAGATGGGACTTATGCAACTTATCTTTCAGGAAGTTATATTGAGGACTTTAATGTGAAGTTGTTTTCCCTGTCTGAGGCCTCCCTGACCCCTGCGCCTCGGCCTCTGTATGAAGTATTTGTTGATGGCTCATTCTTGAATGTCTAAGGGGCTCAGTTAAAAGATGGAAAACAAACTCAAGAGACACCCAGTGACCACAAAGGAAACAACCTAAAGAAGACACAAAAAGATAACAGGGGATGAATGATGACCTAAAAAACATACAAAACTCCCTAAAAGAGACACAAAATTACAAGAAAAATCCTGCATTGTTAGCAGCTGTTTTGTGTGTCCTCAGGGTAGAGGTTCTTGTATAGAAAAATGATGGGCTGTTAACCTATTTTTCCCCATAATCCGTTCATGTGTACACTATCCATGTACACACACACACACACACCATAGACTCCTACTCTCATACAGTCTTGTCCTCCTCCTCTTGAGCTTCAGATGGCTTACCAGGTCCTTAATCTGTCCTCTGGGTGACATCACCCTCTCCCTGCACCCTTAACACACTCCTTACAGGATAGCAGGCGAGAGGGAGGGAAAGCAACTTTAGGGAAGGTGAATTAGCCCAGCAGTCAAGCATACAAGACTTAGTGGACACACAGAGGATCACTCAGACACACTTTATCAAGACCATGGCAGCAGGTCCAACGGAGGGGGACACACACATGGAGGAGCTGGTCGACCACGGTCTGGGGATGGAGGAGAGCGCCCAGGATCTGCTGAGGAAGCCTTCGCTGAAAGAGAGCTACCACAGTGATTCACTGCTGGCACCAGACACTGACTTCATGACAGGTAAAAGCTATATGATGTTAGGTGTTAAAGGGACAGTTCCTCCAAATCACCAAACATTAACTCTTCACTTACCTCTTATGGAAAAAAGCCATGCAAGCGGATCATTATTTACTCCGTCTGCTTCACCACACAACAGAGGTCGATACACGTTGGTTTAGGTTGTTAAATGCTACAAAGGAGGAAGTGAAAAAAAATTTAATTGACCTTTTAAAATGCTCTGTATGAGTCAAGTGCATCTCTACTGGATGATGCACCATAAACTCTTCCTGCCTTATATCACAACCTGGGTAAGCATGCATGTGTGGTTTGGACAGGTTTGTTCTTGTTGCTTCTGTTTTGTCATCAGAAAAACAAAAAAGTAGGAGAAAAAAGATAAATGCATGATTTTTGCATGTGCCGGTCACTAACTATTCATATGAATGAGTTGAAAAAGACTCAACAGGTGTGCTGGACAAGACTATATTTCAGATTGACAAATTAGGAAAGGCTTCACAAATGTTACTCAAAATTGGAAGAGCTCCTGGAGTGGTATTTGGCGAAAATTCGGTCGTAATTGGGATCATGGAAGTCTTTTTGCAATACCTCATACATACTTTGGGAGTAAATCGTGTGTCTTCATGATGAATTTGTCAGCACTGGGCCTTTAAGATGTCCAAGGCTGACTTTGAACAAGCATGTTAAACCAAATACTTTTTTTACATACCTACCTAATGTATCACAGCCACAGTCAAACTGTGGGTGTTAAGGAATGTGCCTCATCTTAGGAGATTTAGGGAAATGCCTTGTCCCCTCAGGGATAATAGTATCAGTGGACCAATAAGTGAAGGATTGCTTGTACACACGTGGCCTGTGTGTGTCAGCATGCAGGGTGCTGATATGAGCAGACAGATGCAGTGCATTCATTCAAGAAACACCATCTGCAAGCAGAGATTGAAACAGTCCACTGCTGCTCTGCATTTCAGTTATGCTTGAATGTACTTTCATTATGCTAAGATGTATAATAGGTATTATGAATGTTGAGACCATTATCACTGTCATGGCTCTGTTTACAAACGTGAATGTGAGGGTGTGAGTCACAGGCACACAGATAGGTTTAATATGTGTATTTGTATGTGTGTGTTTGTGTGTTACATTTGCATGACAGGCATGTGCAGAGAGCCTGCCTTTTCTTTGTATAGCTGAGTTAGTGCAGTGATTGAGCTTTGGGCTGCTAATTCCCTTTTACAGCACTGGGATTATGTGCTATTCTAATCCCAATCCCATATGGGGTGTACGGAGGAGGCACGGGGGTGATTTCATGGCCAGACAAGAGGAGACACAAAAAATTACAGGCCATAACAGTCACAATGAGAATGTGACGCCCACCCCCCCAAAACAGAATTATGCAGATGACCTCTTCTAGTCATAATCACTTTTAGCTGAAAACTAGAGAAAACTCATACTTTCGCACTCCTAAATTTGACTCCACTTCCAGTCTGTTTTTCACTGTAAACCTTGTTTACATGTCCACTCCTAGAATAAAGCCTCTGCCTGGTTCTCCCTTTTAGTGAGAGTGAGCTGCACTGTGACGTGTGAAGCTGAAGATGTTTACAGCAGCACATCAAAAGACCAGGCCAAATTTCAGGTTCAATCCTGCTGTTTCCTCTATGTTTCTCATCTCTCATGGTGACAGAGGATTTATGTGTAGGGGCGGGGTCAAAGAGGCTCAAATTGAGGGATTATCATTGCAGCCTGCACACACACACTCATGGAAGCACGCGCAAATACACGTGCACAGACAATATAGGCTGAATTGGATGACTGCTGAGTTTTTAAGCATTATCAGTCCCACCCCCACCTTTATTCATACAGTCTCAGAGCAAAAGGGCTTTAAGCTCTGTCACACACATCACTGTGTATCAGGCAACCACCAAGGAAATGTGAGAGGAGCAGAACATCACACACCTCATCTCCTGCTGCAGATGACTGGATGATCTAGACAAAGACGGATAGAACAACAGAAAGACTGAGCTGTTAGTGTGTGTCTCTTTGACTAAAAGGTGATGAGATCTTAGGGGACACCAGCCAGTGGATAAAATTCATGGAGGGAGAATCAGCCTATCCAAGTGGAGCCCGAGGAGGAAAGAGGAGTGAGAGAGTATGCTCACGAGAGGAGAGGAAGAGGAGGAAGACGTCTGGGGTGGCAGTTGAAGGCCCAGCTGTACAGCAGAAGCAGCCTGACTGCCCATCAGTGTCCGCTGTCTTCCATGGTATCCTCTTCTGAACTGTTGTTACTATCACTGGTCAAAAAGTGAAAGATGACTGAAAAGAGAAACTTTAGTGTATTCAGAACGGCAAACAGTGCTTTGTATCTGTGCCCAGATGGCGTTGTTTACATGCTGCTGTGCGATGGATGTGTGGATGATCTGGTGTGTCCAGCCGTGCTCTGACCTCATTAGCCTGATTTCTGCTATACAGATATGAACAGAAGATGCTATAGAGCTTAACCCTCTCTCTGATTATACCATTGCCAAAAGGAAGAGCTGTGAGAGAACAGCCGAATAGCACGTTCTTACTTTATGAAGGGAGGATTGCTGTCTTTGGTGTTTCTTCTTCATACTGAACTTCTCTGTGGTTTCACTCTGAGACAGTTGCATTTTCATTTCTTTCTTGGCATCTTTTCCCGCCCCCTGGATGTGTGTGGTTATGTTTCTAACTGTCATCCTCTGAGGCATCTGTTGCTTAACAAGATTTTTCTCACTGTTGCTCTGTGATTTCTTACTCAATTTTTTTGTTTAGCTCTGTTGAATCGGAAAATTGAAATCTATCTATCTATCTTTCCATCCATCCATTAGATGACCGCAGTTCTGCTGCCAGCGGCCTGGATGTGGCCGACCGGCTGACCTATCTGGAGCAGAGGATGCAGATGCAGGAGGATGAAATCCAGCTGTTGAAGATGGCTCTAGCTGATGTCCTGAAGAGGCTTAACATCTCTGAGGAGCACCAGGCTGCTGCTGCCGGCAGGAGAGCACTGGGTGCTAAAGGTGAACAAGGATCTTTGTGTTACACTGATGTAAATTATGTTGATGTGTGCATCAGCTTTTGTCTTGTACAGTTGCTGTCTTTATTGGAGAAAATATTGATTTCTTTCGGCTTTGCCAATGCATTAGTTACACAAGGTCAATGTTGTTGTAAGTGTAGCTAGAATCTGAGTGAGAGTGACATTAGCGTGTATTATTGGAAATCATTGATGGCTCTTACTTTATCGTAGCCAACAGGCATGATGCATTTACTGGATATAAATAGATACACAAGAAATGAATAATTGTGAGAGGGTCACTCTATTATTAACCTTGTCATAACACTTACATTTATAAGTGTAAAGGATGTCCTCTTCTTTTCTTTTCACAGCTACAACGGTTGATTTCATCATCTGTGAATCAGCCTTATTACATTCTTGTTTTGGTTGATTAAAAAGATTAAAAGAGAAACATCCAGAACATGTCACCAATATATAAATCTATATATATATTTGAATAATTCGTACAATGCCTAGACTTATGCTCACCCTGGCCTGTGTGTGTGTGTGTGCTTCCACAGCCAGGCCGGTGTCTCTGGCTCTGCCCTCTAGACCACCCATGGTGGGCTCAAGTTCTGCCTCCCAGAGGAAGAGCTCCACGCTGCCATCCAGCTCCACCGCCAGGATCTACAGCCCAACACCACCTCGCAGGTACACCGCTGCTACTCCAAAGTTACTGTGATATCATGTCTACATTTAAAAAAAAAAAAAAATGTATCATGCTCTTTGCTTTTGTGAGAAATATTATTTCTTTTTTTCAAAGCAGAGAGAAAGCAGTCAAATTATACATGATCTTTATCTGTTTAAGTTGGAAAAATTTACATTATGCTCAGCTCAGCTCTGTCAGACTCAAGCCAAAGTTGCTGCCTGCAGTATTGTTATGTAACATAAACCTGTTTTAATGAAGCAGCTCATGATGGTGAGCAAACACCCCCCATTACCCAGGGAACACTGCACATGGATGCTCAATAATTATTCCAGCACTCACCTTTACTTCAAAGCAATAAAGCAGAAAACCTTTTTTTTTTGCACATCTCTTGCTTTCAATTACCTTTCAACTGACGCGGTCATTATGTAGCATTAGTCTGAGGCCATGGTGGGTTCTCACTGGGGTACCTTAATGTGCTGCTGGCCTATGCTGATATAATTGCACAGAGAGGTAAATCTCCATTCATTTAAGAATCTCCATTCAGTTTTAGAATGAAGTGAGAATGATCATCATCGTCATCATTATCATCACTGATTCATTTCCCTCCACTGTTAGTTAACCTTTTCTCTCCAGTCAATAATGCCATTTTACCTGCTCTCCTCTCTCTCCTCTCTCTGTGACGTTGAGGTTTTTAATCTTTATTACTTGGAGCATTCAGTTGCTTCCCTCCCACCTGTTTCTTTTTTTTTTCTTTCTCAATGTTAAGAGGCCACATCTGTTTTCATTCACTGTCTTGAGTGTGCACGTATCTTATAAATACATTCAACATTCCCACTGACCACCTCGGTGGCTCTCTCATTACAGTAGCAGAGGTTTCCAGAAATAAGTCGGGATGATTTCCAAGAAAATGGGTTTGAATTGATGCACAAGACATCCAGATTTCGCCATGTGACGCCACTGCTGTAAAATCCAAAAAGCATCTCAGTTTTTCAATAACTTTCCACTCAGTGTGTGTGATCGAGAACTATATCTCAAAACCTTGATGACAGATTATGCACTGTCTACTGGATTTTCAAAGACCCCTCGTTTCCACTTTCCAGTTTCCAATTTCCAGTTTCCAACGAGTACTCTGAGAATCACTCATGTTTTTTTCCCTTAAAAAGTTTTCCCTTATTATAAACATTCAGAAGTGTGTGTGTGTACACGTGTTATGGATAATATTTTATCATTTAAGTCCCACAGTAGTTGATTAATCATTTGCATGTGTACAATGCACCCCCTTAAACATCAAATATTATCCTCTTCACCTAAGTGGCTGCAGGTTGCGTCACTTTTGTGTTTTTCCAGTAAATGTTGTCATTACGCGCAGAAGATGTTGCAAGCCTTTCTTTGATGCAACTGTTAAGCTTGGTGCATTTTTAAAATTAGAAAACAGAGCCAAGATCTTATGGTATTTGCTCTTTTCTTTGCAGTGGCGTGAAGAGCCCCCTGGGCAGTGTGAAGGACAGTCCATGTGCGGCTGCCAAAGCCCGGCCCACCTCAGCAGCCTCACCATGTAAAAAACCTCAGGAAGGGTAAGAAGCTGGGGAAGTCAAAGGAAAAGTGTTGTTTCCCATTATACTGCCGAATATATTGCACAAATAAGACCATCCCTTTATCTCTTTTGGGTTCTGCAATTATGTTTTTCCATATACTGTGCATACATTTTCCATTGATTTGGGGTTGACCCGATAATTCCTGTCCAATTACATTTCATTCAAATTCCTCAAATCAAAGCTTTTTCCAACCACCTGTATGTGAAAGCTGTACAAACCACAGAGAAAAACCATACAATTGAGGCAAGCACATGGGACCTTTACCTGTTTAGTCAACCTGAAACTGAGGTGTCTGTTACAACATGATGCTTATTCAGCTGAAACATTTTTCAGATTCACTGACTTTCTCTTTCTGTGTCACTTTATCTCTGTTTCTGTGTCCGTCTCAGCAGTAAATCAAAGGAGGCTTCACTTGGTGTAGGTAAGAGAGCACTTTCTCTGTTTCCCTAGTGTTGAATCTTTTCCCTTCCTGTAAGTGGCAACACTCAGTTTCATTACAGGAAAGTGAGACAGCCGGTGGCTCAGTATGAAAGACTGTGATAAGTGGCAAAGTTGAGTAAAAGACTGATGTGATTGTGGTTTTATGCATTACATGTAAATAACTGCAAAGTCACCTCTCTGTTTTTGTGTTACTTTGCTGCAGGGACAAGACGTGTGACACACTGCAAAGGTAGGCTTCGCCCCTGACAATAGAGAAAATGCTTCAGTCAATTATTCTTCACATCTGTCATATCATGTGAACTTTTTTGAGTTATTATTTTATGTTCATCCTTCATTTCCTCACATCTCACTGTGACTTGTCTTCCCTCCCCCTTGCCCCCTTCCCCCCCTGCCTTTTTGTCTTTTTTTTTTTAACTCCATCTCTGCCCTCTGACCTCTGCTCTGTCTGTTGACTCACCCCCTCACCTCATTTCCACTTCACTTAGTGACTATGCAGATCTATCTGAGCCCCCACGCAAAAAAGACTGGGTCTTCTGAGACCACCAAATTAGTATCTGCCGTGCCTGCCAACAGCAGGCTCGCAGCCGTGCCCAACAACCTCCAAGTGAAGGCGAGCGGCAAGCCAGAGACAAGGAGGACAACCCCATCCTTTACCTTAAATCTGCAGAAAACCACAACCAGCCACAACACACCGCAGGACACATCCAGTTACAAGAGCCCCACCAAGTCACCCAGCCAGTACTTTCAGATTTGTTACTGAGGTAAAGGAGATAAACTTTACTACAGGACTTTCTCCCACTATTGAAAAAACAAGACATTGATTTTTATTGGGGATGGTCGCATGTCTTAAACTGCAGGGATATGATTTCTCTGTGTAAGTCATCCTGACAAAACCAGTACTTACAGCTTTTTGAAAGATTTCCAATAACAGTTCTGAGTAATTGAATTTGTCAGTGTAGTCTTTTGAAGCATGGTTTTTGATTTTAAGGATAGTATGAAAGCTTTAATATGTTTTTAGACTTGAGGCCACAGTGTAGATTAGTTTCGCACATGCTAGTACCTGAGTATTGTTTCGAAGAAGGCCCATGTTCACTGTTAATGTGTTCTCAGTCAAGTCTTTACTCTGTCTGGTGTTGTCGTCTTTGAGCACTGACTGTGTGATGTACAAGTGAATTTGTGTTTTGATGTTGACAATGTGTGTTGCTGAGTTTTGTCTCCATGCCAGTTTGCTGTGATGTTTGTAGTTGATGTTCCACCTTAGCTAAGACTCAAAGCAGCAGAATGACCTGAGGCTGTTTCTAGTTCTGGAAGAGCAATAAACAACTCTGTTCTGACCTCTCATGGGACAGTTTGTTTTTATTTTACCTGCCACTGTGCGTGTGGTTGTTAGTTGGCAGTAGTGGGTGTCCGTTAAACGAAAGAGGTCACCTGACTAAATGAAGAGTCCCATGATGATTGGCATCACACTCTGTGCTGCATATTTCTGGCACATTTAAAACTCATCAGCTGCTTGCAGAGCCAGAGCAGCACAGACACCTTGATCTGAAAGTGGAGCTCTTCTATCATGATGAGAACGGTCTTTTACAAAGGGACTGCAGGGCATGAATGGACACTTTGATGGGCAGGAAAGGGATCTCATGTGTCATGACCTTTCAGGTGGATGTGTGAAATACTAAAGATGCCACTGGTATATTTTCCATTGTGAATAAAACTGAGCTGACTGTAAGTTCAGGTCCATCAAATTAATCTTTTGGTTACTTTTGGTCCTGAAGTGGAAGGTTACGGCTCTGATCCTTTTCAGATGGAAATAGATGTACTGTGGTAGGTAAAAAACAATGAATGTCCACAGCACATGGAAACTGTCTTGGCTTTGTTTATAAATATAAGAACATTAATATTGATCAGTGTGAGGTGAGTAAGCTCCATGTATGAACAGCCACAGCGCCCTCCTGTGGACATGAAACACGGAGACCTGGACAGGGATACAGAAACAGTGAAAGGTAACATCATGTAACTGGAAATAGATTTACCGATTTAAACAATAGTGCCCTTGAAACAAGTTCTCAACTTCTTCATGATCACCACAGTGTGACCAGCACGACCTCACACTTGGCCCTCACTCTACATGCAAACCACAGTGGACGATCTTGTGTCCCCTAGAAACTAGGAGGACCTCTGCTGGAGACAGGGAAGGACTGCTATACGTTTGAGATAAATGCTTGGGATGAGCCTGCACGACTGTAATATGATGCCATGGGATCTGTAGCTACTAAATTTCTAATAGAAAAAACCCTCATAAACTCAAATGAAATATATTTTATCACTTGAAATATATTCTTTGCTGCTGATTTAATCTTGCTTTATCTGATGTACAGGGGGCACCTTTTACATCATTTTTAATGTGGTGTTGTGTATTTTCTGGCTCATTGGGCCCAATCAGGATTGAAGTAATACACCAGTCGGTCATTAATTAACAAGCTGAATGGAAATAATGACTAAAAATTGGAATATTGCATAAAGAGGAATATTGGCTTAATACAGGTTTGGTTCAAGTTAAAAGCAAACTAAATTTAAAACTTGAAAACCATGTGGCAATACTGCAACAGTAAATCCTCTAACCCACAGCGACACTCTAATAATGCAGCAGCCTCCTAGGTAAATGGTTTCACCAGTCTCAGGCAGCCTGTTGTCAAAATGTTGTCAAATGAAAAGGGATGGGAACAGAGACTGTTCTGCATAGACTAAGATTACTGCTGCTTGCTGATAGTAGAGAAAAGAAGAAAATCGATGTGAAAGTGAGAGCTCTATCTGTCTCTCTATCTCAGAGTCTGTGTGGAGGGCTGTATATCACTCAACGCACAAAGAGCCACTGCTTTTAGACAGAGCTAACTGTTCAAAAGATGGTTAAAGCTTTGTATATAAGAGCAGAAGCAGGATGAAAGGCCCAGTTAAGATTGGTCACGTACAGGTGGAGGAATGAACAGTTTCAGACTGACTAGCTCCTGGTTTGTTCCTTGTTATTCCAGATGTGTTCCCAGCAAACAGGGAACCTTTGCTGTGAAATCTTTCCAACTTTGGAAGGTTATTTATGGCGGCTCCGCTAACATAACCTCCAGAAACTTTTCAGGAACATTCATCAAAGGTTGCAAAGCATTTAACCTTCAGAAAACCTTAACACAACATTTTGTTTCAGCAGCTTGGAGCCCATACACAGAGGTAATTAACTTATATCAGCACCATTTGGTTGTTATGGGTGAGTTTTATTTTCAGTCTGAAAGAGGAAGAGGATCATCTGCACATTCAGAAATTCAGTTTCAGGTTACTTTGAAAAGGTGGGGTGTTAGTGATCTGGGGGCTGCTGTGTAGTAAAATTATCTCACAGGAAAAGTCAGTGAGCCATTGTGTATTATTTTTGTTTTACATTTCCAACTTCATTGAGTCAGTATCAAACAGTAATTTGTTCAAACAATTCTGTCAAAGTTTGGACTCAAAAATACTCATTGAGATCACATGAGAAAATAAAGCAATTATAATTGTTTAGATCATAAAAAATGTACAAAAAAATGTCTGCTTGCTGGTCTCTAGCTTTCAATCACTTCATTTCAAACCTTCAGCACAAATGTACACAAACACAATTGTTGAATGGAATCTGTCTTTCAATCATATGAGGAAAAAGCAGCTGGCACAAGCATGACACAGACAGACGTTACAGCCAGTCAGGCCTGACTGCTGACAGATGTGTGTGCCACATTTTATACTGTATCATTCCATGACTTTTTCATTTCATAATAATTTATACAACAGGGAGCAAAGGTTACACAGATCCAACCACCAAGAAGATAAAAGAATTATTAGAATTATTACCAATCTTATGGGAACAAAAGTATTTGATAGATAGATAGATAGATAGATATAGATTTATTGATTTATCGATTTATTTACTTTATTGATCACAAACTGGGAAATTCTTATGATACAGCAGGAAGTTGGCAGACAGAAATATAACCAAAAAATGTTAATAGTAGTTGTTTTGTACAGGCAGTTGCGCAATAATAGTATTAAATGTAATAAGTGAGGTGCATGTATAAAAAAAATTGCCAAAAGAAGCGACAGGTAAGATAAATGGTTAACTCCCTTAAAAAAAGGAAGTTAAACGGTTAAAAAGAAATAAAACTACCAAATTGATTTTGTTGTTCTGCAGAACAATGAAGGATTTCACAGCAGCATTAGTGATGTGTTGGGATGTAAAATAACAGGACTCTGATAAACCAAAGAGCTAGTGCCACTTTGCACAGTCACTTTGTTTTGTTTAAAATGTGTGCGTTTGTTTTGCTCCACCTGTCTGCGCGGCAGCTGCATCGCCACACCGAGGGCGCTCCCGTGCAGCAAAACCATCCAGACCTGAATATTTCAGCAGGCCCCCCCCTCTTCGCGCAGCCTCCCAGTGGTTGGAGGGAGGAAAAGATGGCACCTCAGACGCCACTATCAGACTCTCCGCCCGGCTCCTCGTCCTTTGGCCAGCGGCGTGCTGCCCTCTGAATGGCCTCCGCCGAACCACCAGCCGCCTGACAAACTCCGGACAACAAATATTTATTTTGTTGAAGACGGACCTGAAAACTGTGGGCACCCGTGTAGCATTTCCACACCCTGTCGCCCTTCCCACATCTGCCCATCCAGCCGGCTGCGGGCTTCGCTAGCAGCATCGCTGTTTTTCATTCAAACACCTAGAGCTGCTAGATCTGGATTTGGATCCGGATCCTTTTTTTTTCTACTCGAACTGAACTCAAGGACAAATCACTGAGCAGAGAGAAAACCTTACTGAGCCCAGTTGGTCGGACGGGAGAGGAAGATGAGGTAAGCAGCAGCACGCTTTGCTCCTGATCAGCACTAAAAGCGCTGACTGCTGTGATCCAGCTGTGATCCAGCTGCGCCTTGTTTTGTGATATTAAAGCTAAATGACGCTCCGAGTTATCAGACATGCGGCTCTTGTTGTTGGCGCAGTTTGACTGGGAGGCCTGTGATGGACATGGCACCGCAGCCCTAGGTCTATGACAGCAGCACGCGCCTCTGTACACCGACAGGTCACCTGTTGTCCAGCAGACCTGGACCAGCCGGTCCCGCTGCAGGTCCAGGTCTGCCCGGATACCGGACTAGCAGGCTCTGAGGAGCCATCTACCATCTCTGACTTCCATCTCTTGCTCTAGATGTGTCACGTGGAGGTTGTCTACAGAGAAGGACTTGTTGTCATGGAAACCAGACTGTACTTATCCTGATTGGATGTAACAATTACGATATTTAATCGCCACAGAAATCAGAGCAATCACGTGCGTTTATTAGTTAAACACACCTTTGTATGTGTGTGTGCGTGTGCGTGCGTGTGTGTACACGCACTTGTGAGGCTGTGTAACCGGCACGCGCATGCACGCTCACACGCTTTCTCAGCTGCGAACCAATCAGCTCCTGGTATTTGTTGCCACATCCAGACACAGCTGTCTGAGGGATGTTAACCGGCTCTACTGGCTGACTGGGAGAGCCTATCAGGTGAGGTGTTACTGCCAGGCCCAGGCTGAGAGCCAGTCAGCTGACAGCCTGCTGCAGCGTCTGCTACAGGTTCACCATGAGGAGGAACCTTGAGCTCACTCTAATTGCTGTTGGCACAAATTTGTGGATGTGAATGTTTGTGTGTGTGTCCCAAGGTCAGAGTGGGATTTTGTCCAAAGGTCAGTGTCTGTGTGAACAGTCAAACCTCTCCATTGTCTGTCTTCTCAGCTCTGTTTGACACTGATGCTGCCAACACTCTGTGAAGTGACTTCACATGCTCTTGCATAAGGCTCTTAATACTGTATTACATTAATACTGCTGTCTGCTGAGTGGAGCAGGGTGAATTAGACAAAAAGCCCAGTGACTTTTTCCACTTAGTATACGAGAGATCATTTTTCCCTGGCAGAAAATTGTGCCTGTGCACGTCACTCAAGCTGTAGTTTTGCAATGTCACTGTTAAGCCTAATCCTATTAAACTTCATAAAAACATTTCCCAGAGATGTAATAGATTAATTTTTTTTGTGATGTCCTATGAGCTGCTTTGAATTTTCTCCAATAATGGGGTTACTCTACATCTCAATAATATTCTCTAGTAATGATATAATGCATGGTACACTTTTACTCCTTGGTTTCTGAAGTTAACCTCATCAACTCATACCAAAACACACTGACAGGGAAACATACTCATACCGATGTGTTTAGTGCTCATAGAGCCATGAAACATTGACTCAGAGGAGAACATGTGTTTTGATCTGACCTACTCTGACAAGCTGTCTACTAAAGCACTTGTTATTTCAGGTTTTGTCTCACAGCCGTTTAAACTCAGCTGTGATTTGTGATGAGTGATTCTGTGCTTTACGGAGGGGCTCTGTAGGTGGCAACATAGACTGTGACACACCACAACAAGCTTGTACTCCAAGCTGTTTGGCGCAATTTAACTGGATGTCACTGAGCGTGTCTCTGTTGTGTGTATGTGTATGAGTGAGTGTTTTTATATACATTTGTACCTGAATTGATTTCTTTGGCTTAAAATAGGCATGAAGTATCTTGTTCCTGTTGAAAATGTGTGACTGTGTCCAACAGCTGCTCTGATTGTGTCTTTGTTATATGTTGGTGGGACACAGTTCTCAATTCTCAGCTTTTGATCTAATGAGTATTGCCTCAGGGCTGAGAGCTGCTCTTCATGCATACATCAGCCAAGGTTAGATATGCTGCAGTATCAGGTCAAGGAATCTAGGAAACAAAGTTTTTGGGAAGTGTGTCTAATGGACAGCTCATTGCTAATGTCTGAATTGAATATTAGCATAATACTCAAATGCAATTATACCATACTGAATATAAAGTATTTAATATAAAGATTATCAAGTTTTTAATGTATAATTTCTCATACAATACTTTGTTTTTGCAGATTGTCTGCTCTGTTAAACAGGAAATTAAAAGCCATATTTTATATATCATCTCATAGAAAGATTTTCTTTTTTCTACCCTTGCTTGAGAGAATCAGATATCTAATCCTGTTTGGGGTTTTTCTTTTTTCCATCTCAGACAGTTTAAACCAGCACAGTTACTGTATCTGTTTCTCATTTCTCGAGATTATTTGTATCAGTTTCAATTATCTCCAGCTGTACCAGCTTGGAGCGTGATGGCAGTCTCTCGGGAAGCGTCCCGACACAGTGAAGCCCAGGTTGATCATTCTCATCAAGGATTTGTTTGAAGGACTGATCCCTGACTTGATGGAGTCTCTATGTTTGAGGAGGCTGGGCTTTTTATCGTTTCCTTTTCCACCATCTATCCCTCTCCCACACTTGTTGGTTAATATGATGCTTCCATGTTGACCCCTCTGGTCTAAAGCGGCAGCTCTTGGATTTGTGATGATGCATTGGGGTGTCACTTTCTTTTCTACATACAGACACTGACATGACTTCTTGACCACTTGTACTTCATTGCAGACTTTAGCATTGTCATGGAAACACAGCAGTCTTCTCTTTAACACAAAGATCTCAAGTTGGTTGTCTATCATTGAACAAAATGTTTCATGTCCTACAACTAACAATGGTAATATTAAGTATTGGCTAGACAAATATCTCAAAATCTATCTGATAGTTTGCCATCAAATTTGGATTAGGTATTGATATTCCCATTCAGTTTTACCTCTAGTGCCACAAATAGCATTTTTCAAAATCATATAGCCTATAATCGGTCATGAACACCATGTGTTAAATAGCTTACAAGCTAATATAATAACTATGATGATGAAGATGAAGAATCCTTTGCTGTACTCTGTTTTCAATCATTGTGTAATGTTTATTTTCATATATCGGATAAAACAGGCAAATTGAAAAGCACAACTTGGGCTTGTAGAAAGTCTAACAATCATGTTCACTATTCGTATTTATTTAATTCTCCAAACTAAATGTCAACGTCTTACACATAGCAGCTCAAGTATTACAGTACTTTCACTAGTGAGGCCATGTGTGGCTGCTACATGCTTAGTGGCATATATCTAAGTAAATGATTTCCTTGTATGTTTGCTTGTGGCTAACCGCTCTCAGGAAGTCTGACAGAATGATGGATTCCTTGTCCCGCCTGCAGCCCACCTCCTCCATTTGTGTGAACAGGAGCACTTCATTATGCTCTGAAAGTGATGTGTGGGCTCTTATCGATCCGACATCATCAATGCTGCCTGATGTGTATTGACAGGAGCAGTTGATGGTGTTTGTGTGACCCATATGAATACCAATATTAGTTGTAACCATGCACTGTGTTTATGCAGGACAAAAGCAAACACAAAGAGGTGAACTGAGTTGAACTGTACATACTCATGCTGACATACAGCCAGTTTCATACAAAAGTGATAGTGATGGATTGTGTTGAAGATGAAGAGAGACTGCTGATGTGATGTGATAAATCATGTTTCCATAACTCACAGGCACTGTAAACGGTATTCTGTACATCTGGTGCCTGACGTGAAATAAGTCATGGTAATGTCCTGGTTTATGTCTGCAGTTTGCAGTCATGAGTTGCAGTGGAGGTCAGATTTCTCACTGTATCGTTCCCAGTGCACAGCTGTGTGCTTTGAAGTTACACAGGTGTGTGCTCTTCATTCAACTCTCCTGCACAGTTACCACTTTAAAGTTGGAGTATTTTTACATGTCGTTGTGGAGATGTTGGAAATTCTGACTA
This sequence comes from Remorina albescens, assembly GCA_034769265.1. Taxonomy (NCBI): domain Eukaryota; kingdom Metazoa; phylum Chordata; class Actinopteri; order Carangiformes; family Echeneidae; genus Remorina; species Remorina albescens. The sequence goes on from CM068483.1 coordinate 9,263,976, forward strand.
ACTCTGAACAGCAGGTTATCAAGGATACTTTGAAAACACTGAATTGCTTTTTATGGTATTTATGATCCTAGAAATAACCATTACCATCTGGTGTGTAGTTTAAGTTTCTTATGATAAATATGTTTGTCTAATGATTGTATAGTTGATTGTGTAGTGAAAGGCTTCAGACCCACACATAATTATAACCTGATCCCCTTCAGAGAATTCTAACATCTTTATTATTGGCATTGGTTTGGTTTAATGACTCGTGTTTCAGTCCCACTGCTCTCATCATTGTCATTTCTAAGCACATAAATTCAGCTGCTTGCAACACAAAAGCTCTGATAAACCTTCCCTGCAGCAAATATTAGGAGTAGCCAGAAAATTCAATGTAATGTTTAGCTAGAAGTGAGGCATAATGTTTCTCTGTATGTGTCTGTAACAAGTTAGCAGCTGATAAAGTGACAATAAGTGAGTGAGTGTCCAAAAAATCTGTTGATGCAAGTTAAATGTCAGTTTGAAATATGGCTTGTATTATTTATCTCTAAGTGCTTAGCTGATTGTGTCAGTTTGACAAATATTGACTGCCACTACTGAATATCGATCACTATCTGTGCAGTTAATGGAGATACACAGACATACTTGAACAGTTAGTGTAGCAAGTCTACTAGCAAACAACAGCAAATACACTTGTAACCTGATATCATGCAGGTAACTATTTTGTGTAAATCATAAAAAAAATTTTTTATATGTACATATTTGCTAAGTGATAACATTGTTATTTGGGAGGTTGGTTTAATATTGATGAGAACCTCTGGCCAGATGTGCTGTACTCTGCTTCCTTCTCCCATTAACCACCACAACCTCCCTCTGACTTGTGTATAGTGCTACAGTGGAAAAAAAAAATGTAGAGACTGAACATAAACCGCACAGTAAAGCAGGTTTCAGTTTTGTGGTATATAAATATGAGCTGACTCTTTAGAACAGTGATGTCTTCATTGCCTGTCATCAACTTTGGACTTGCCAGCTTCATTGGAAACTTAGTGTCTTAAGGGAACATTTGTTAATTGACTGCACAGACATCTATGACAGTGAGCCCTGAAAGTTTGGCCGGGGCAGATCTACAGTTTCTCTGCTCAGGGAAAATTTATGTTTTCATGTCACACAAGCTGCAGCTTGAACATTTTACCGTGGCGTTGCAGCCACATCACATCTGTGAGTAATATCAGCTAAATTTGTCATAACGCAGCCCGAGACATGCAGCCGGATGTTGAAACTGTGATACATCCAGTGTCAGGTGTGAGGTCACATGTCATGTCTCTGTTTTGAATCTCTATAATAACACAGTGCTGTTGTGGTGACAACAATGCAGCTTGTGAGTCATAATTATACACAATGAGGTGTCAGGACGCAAAGCGATGAGGATGATCCACACAGACGTATGTGTATTTAAGAGAGAGAGAAAGAGAGGTAATCAAATCTTTGTGATGAGAAAGAAATCACTCATTCTTCCTTTTCCCCGCGCTGTCTCCCTTCCCCTCTCTGTAGCTCCTGCCAGCTCCCATCGGTGTGTGGTGTAATTAAAATGATCAGCTCATGTGAGTCAGACAGTGTGTGCATGCTGTGTATGTGTATGTGTGTGTGTGTGTGTGTGTCTGCGTGTGTACGTGCACGCATTTGTTTGCATCTGAAATTCAATCCCGGCCTGAGAGGATGAGCTATTGGGAGTTAACTGAGAGGCCAAGACATGTCAGAGATGTTTAAACTCCTCTCTGTCACACCTCTCACACTCATTTAATCTCCTTTCTTCTCTGCCTCATATAGTGTGGCAGCATACAGGTGGATTGTGGGTGTTTGTGGGGATGAGGGAGTCAGATTGGATTACACAGAACTATATGTGATGGATAGCTAGAAAAATGTACAATTTGATATGTATGATTTTTTGGGCTATCTTTCTACTGGAGACATTGGATTAGAAAAGAAACACTGACAATGAGGTAAAAGTGCCAGGAATTTAATTTCACAGAGTTTATACTCCCTTAATTTATAGTTCCCTCTATGAATAGTAGCTGTTGTTATTAATAGGCTCTTTATTTAGTGAACCAGTTGAAAGACTGGCTGTTCAAGTGTTTCTTTATGTGTCATTTTATCATTTAACTTCAAGATCAGTGGTTCATTTGTGTTGATGCCAGCAGAACGTAAAATCATGAGGCTGAAATGTCAGAATAAAGTAAAAGCATCACTAACAACATGTACCTTTAAATCAGTTTGTCGACTGGGCCTAGCTATTATAGCAAGGAACATTTGAAATTACCTAGAAAACCAAAGAGGAGTTGATGTGTAGAGGATAAGACAGGAGTCAGTGAGGAAGAATGTCCACAATGTCGGTTTGAAAACATCCAGATGATTCATTTCTTTAGACAATTTGAAAGAAAATCAGGGTTCACCATTTGTCAATGTGGGTTTCTCAGTGTGTATTATATAAATGATATGTGTGTGTGTGTGTATTTGTGGATCCAGGTTGTGTACATATGCGTCATCACCCATGAAAGTGTGTGGCTTGTCAACTAGCCGACAGGACCTTCATGTGGTCAGTGTTAGTGTGTGAGTGTGTGAATCATAAGAGACATGTAATTGTGTCATCAGGAAGTTTTGCTAAATTCACCCATCACTCTAGAGTATTTGCAGATGTTTCATGCAGTTTAAATTTTTTTTTTTCCCACAAAACTTCCATCACAGAGATGCCAGATGTTGGACATCCCCATATTTAAGGAGGATTAAGTAAATGAATGAGCCTGACGTAAAAATAATGAAGTAGGAGACGGAGGCGAATAATGCACCTCTAATTTAAGATGTACATCTTAACCTGTACATCCAGAATACAATGTTTGTGTTAATCTGGTCAATTTCATCAGACTTTTAAATTAAGTGCATTCTCCGTTACATTTCCGCTGATGAAATCTCCCCTTTGTTCACTCTGCAGCCTGAGATCTTTCAGCTGGTGCATTTCCTGTAAAGTCAGATATAACCTGCACTGAACTGGAAAAGCTGTTTTGCAAAAGCACAGAATATAAATGCTCATTAAAAATGTTTGACTGTGTAAAGGAGCTGAAACTCAAAACCCTCTCAGCAGCCTGTACGAACATGTGCACACTCTCTCATCAGTAGGGTTGTTCTCTTCAACCTTTCACCCCAAAGCTCTATCACATTCCCCCATACTCACTTGTCCTTCCTGCTTCACTCCATCTTCCTTTCATTCTATCGCTCTCTGTCACACACACAGTCGCACCTCTACTCTTCATGCTGTGTGTCCGACAGAAGGCAAAACCTCCTGCTGTATTCTAATAGCCAGGTTGATACTCCGCTTTCTGCTTGTTCCCGCTTTCTCTCTCTGATTCTCTCATTCTCTCTCACACACACATGGTAGATGATGGAAGTGTGTGTCTTTGAGGATTAGAATGGGTGTCACCTGAGAGAGAGAGAGAGAGAGGGAGAGACAGAGAGGGCAGGGGGATGGGTGGACTGTAAGTGTAAGTGGAGGCTGGATGTCCTTTCATCCTTTCATGCCTTCACCCTTCCTGCCCTCTTTTCTCTCTCCATCTTCTTCCCTCCTGTTTCCCTCCTGCACAGTCTTGCCCTCACCCTGATTCTCTCTCCCTCTCTCTCGATCCAGCTTATCCTGATTCCACTCAGAGGCATTTAACTCTGTCTCTACCTGTCTGTCCATCTGTCCACTCCTCTATCCCCTTTACTGCTCTCCACCTATTTTTTTTCCACAGCCCCTCCCTCATGTGATTACTCTAAAATCATCCTTCTTCTTTCCCCCATCTGTGCCACTTCATCTGTCAGTTTGCTGCTTTTATCTTCTCCGCTCATTGACACTTTCTCCTCTGCTCAGATGGACTGCCACCCTCACATCATCCATTGTGACAACTATAGTATAACTGTAAACAGTCTTTTGCTGCCATAGAAGAGATTCATGTAGCTTCAGTAGAAATAGTCCAGTCTGCTGTGGGTCCCCTGGAAAAGCCTGGCATGAGTTCATTCTGCTGTCTTGTGTGCAATCTGTATGGGCACACACATACGTTCAGTTCATGCTGTATAAATTGTATACTCACACATGGAAAAAAAAACCCATCCTTTTAATTCTGATAAAATGTCAGTGGAGTGAGGAGGTTTCTGAGAGGATGGTATTGGAATGAGTGTCAGCTGTGACAGTTGTGTATTGTGCTGCGTGCAGTATGTTGTAGCTGAGATAACCAATGCCTCATGAAATTAAGCGACAAAAAAATCTAAGTGTACAGAAAGTGTAAAAATATTCAGCGGTTATGAGGGGAGCATTCAGAAAATAACTGTGGTAGTGTCATGAGGGATATTTTGGCCTTTGATACAACCCAGAGCCTTTTTACAATCTGGATCACTGGGGCTACAACAGCTGACATACTGACACCAGGTAATAAAAAGTCTAACAAAAACAATGTGGGAAATGTGGGTTCCAAAGTTTTTGGAGATTGAGTACATGTACCCTTGTGTTAAATGTTTGAAGGCTCAGAAGTTTCGACAGTACAACACTGAATGTCTTTGAATCTGTGTATGAATTGCTGCTTCATTACTGTGAGGTGGCTACTTGATGATGCATTTTTTTTTTGCAAGCAGACATTAGTAAGTTAAAGTTAAATATGTTTTCCAACAGTATGATAATTATATAAAATTATTTGATATGGATGTAAGAAAAGTGAGGATGAAATTTTACTGGCACAAAGATTTGTAACCACAACGTTGTCAACAGCCAAGTAAACTGCACTGAATTGCTGTCAAATTGCAGTTTCCGCTGCTGTCCACAACAACTACAGGGCAAACCATGTCATCCAACAGTTCTGCAGTTAGTCCAATCAATCAAATTGCCTGCTGGAAAAACACAAGAGGGCTGATGTGGGTGCTGTGAGCGAAGCAAACTGTACTAGAAAGAGACCATGTGGGGTGGGGGGGTATTTCCTGGGATATTGGAGGACGTGTTGTAAATATGTAAAGGATTTATTGGTTACTGGAAGCCACAGTGATGTGGAATCCACCCAGAAGATTAGTGTTATGGGCACACACACCACTTATATCATATTTAATCTACAGGCTTCTGACTGCTGTAGATAGTGCAGGGGAATATTAAAGGGGCAAATGTAGCTTTTGGTAATTCACTGTATATTTTATGCAAATAATCGCATCTTCAGATTATGTAGAACGTGCTTTTAATTGTGTGAGGATTTTTACATTCATTATACTTACAGCCAGTTGAAGCACATAACGAAGTTTCAATAGAAGGTTGACCTGCTCTTTCACCTGTGTCCCTTCCTGTGAACATCCCATTTAAGCTGTCAGATCAGTGTGTGTACGTGTCTGACTGTAAATGTTTGTGATTCGGTTGCATCTGGAGCTCCACCCATCACTGGCATGCCACCTCAAATCATATGCGAGAAAAAGATGGGAACCATCAGATGAATTAAAATCTGTTGCTCCTCCTCCTCGCCTCACTTCCCTCTCTCCATGTGGGCATACACATCCTCAACTCAGCCAATCCCGCAGCCTGGTGAGGAGGGGGGGGGCAGGAGGAGGAGGGGCAGGACCAGCAACCTCCGGGGCTGGCGGCCCATCGCTCTTGTCACAGCTGGGAGGGGAGGAATGGAGGGAGGTGGAGGGAAGAGAGGGGGATGGAGAGGGAGGAGGTAATCCAATGAGACACAGAGAGGAGAGGCAGAGTGAGGGCAACGCCTCATAGCATTGGGAATCTCTCTCTATCTCCATCTCTCTCTTTTTCCCCCCTTCCTCTGTCTCTGAAGCGTAAAAACCAAAGGACTCTCATATCCCATTCAGTCCTCTGTGTGTGGCTGAGTGATACTCTCACATTTTTAACCTCCACAGTTCAAATTTCTTCTTCAATTTTCACAAATTACCTCTGCTTCTGGCTAAAAGATGAATTGGTGACTGAGAAACCAGGATTATTTTTGAGTTTCTTGGTTTTTTTGGAAGCAGCATCTTTTACTGGAGTCATCTTTGTTCTTGTGCTAACAGCTGCTGAGTGTACAGTGGCTGCCAGTGGGGAAATAGGTTAGTGTGCCTGTTCAGTGACAGGCAGAGTAGGTGATTGAATGTTCAGTGCACGGCGGAGATGAAGAGGAGGGGGATGCCTTCCTGGTGGTAGCGCTCTGTGACCATTTGGGAAGAAGCTGACTGGGGATGCTTCTGCTGAACTCCGACCTTTAGTGAAAGTGTCGGTGAGAAAAGGAAGACAAAGGAAAAAAACAACTGGCACAGCAAATACAGGCATTTGCCCAATTTTTTTTTCTCTTTTACCCGCGGAGGAGGGCTCACCTGTGTGTCCTCTGTGTGTGGACACCATGGACATCAACCTTCAATCACATCGATTTTACTTCCCCCAGATTTACTGTGCTGAACCAGGGGCACAGCCACAGCTCACTGAGTTCAAAGTCAGGTAAGAGCAGGAAAGGTGCTTGTGACGGATCTGTCGATAGATCAGAAATCCATCAATTATTCCTGAATGGTGGAGTCATCCAGGTCTCACGTTTCCATTTCCACTAGATCCACCCCAAAATGTAGCTGGAGCATCATGATTGTAGAGATCCCCAGCTGCTGCTGCATATGAAGCGTTTCTGTGTATGACGAGTGCTGCTGTGAGCGGCTGGTTGCCCTTGCAGGGGGATGGGACTGCATGCTAATGTCTTAGCTAGCTGAGCAATAAAGTGTCAGGCTCCTGGGAGAAGCAGAGGGCATTGATGGCGTATGAAAGAGCTTGCCAAGTGGATGGAGAGAGTAACAGTGCTGCAGTTGTTATATTTGCCGTCCAGGGCCCTGTGGCCGCTGTAGCCCTCTTGTTGGCTGCCTCTGTGGCTCTTTTGTTCTCTGTGTTTGCATCTCTCTCCTTCTTCTTTTTCTGCTGCTCTTTCTCTCCAATCAAAGAAGTGCTCAGGAGGGCTTGTTGGATCCACTGCCGACGCCTGCCGTCATGGTTTCAGAGCGCGCAAAGGCGCATGCGCACATATGCAACAGCTTGCCTGCTCTTTGTCTTGTTGAGTGTAATTGTGCAGAATGGAGCTGTTGCGTTTAGGCATTCAGTCAGACCTGATGCTGTGTGACATCCACGCAAGATAATATTTACCTTTTCACTTGAATGAATTTCTTTCACCATATGTCTTCTATCCATCACCATCCATCTATCACTGCATCCATAGCTCTAGATTTCCTTGTAATCTGGTGTGCGATACATTTGATGATTCTTTCTCTAACAGCTCTGATTAGTGCAGCTTTAAGGGACTCAGCCAGAGTTTTGCTACACTAAGCAGCTTTAAGTTTGGAAAGTGTGCAAGGCTGGAGCAGCTTTATGGGGCTACAGCGTGTCACTATCACGGCCTGGCCAAGCTCCCCGATGCCGCCACGGGAGCCTGAGTCTGTTCACAGCAGGGCAACATTACTGGGGGAAAAAGACAAGACACAGCGGAAGTAACTGTGTAATTATCTGGATTACAATATAAGGCAAATGCTGTATAGAGCCGAGTCTTTGCTCACTTTATTCACATTACCTCGGAGCATTACTTCATTCATCACACTTTTAATTCTAATGTCATTCCATATATGTCATGCTTGCTCTCTTTAACCCAGGTCAATGTATCTGTTTCTGGCCAATAGCTAATAAACAATTTAAGACAATCAATAAACTGGGGCTTCACCTTAGAAATGACTGCATCAGCAAACCAAACATCAGGAAATGTCAGCAATTATCAGTGTTTGATGTATGTGTCGACTGCAGCTTTGATTAAAAAAAACAACAACAACAAAAAATACAGTTTCACACATTTCTGGCTGCATCACACCACTCTCTTCTACACTGTGAGAGGGCAGCTAGCACACACACACACACACACACACACACACACACACACACACAAACCATACATGCATTTACAGAGATTTAAGGGATTTAAAGTGTGATGTGTTTTCACAAAACCAATTCAAGCCTTTAAGCAATATCACATTTTCACAAATAAGATTTTATGCAATGAATACTCACTGAAATAAGCAGAGAGAGAATTAATCCCACACATTTAAACACACCGGCTGCTGTACCTTTTATTGGACGGAAGGATCACTTTTCATATTTTTCATCAATGTTAAAGTCATTTCAGCTGACTGCATGGGAAATGCATACTGACACAGAGAAGCATCATCAATGCTAGAAACAAGGCAAGTTTATTAGAGCCACAGTGACAAGGAAGGAGATGAAGAGAGATTGGAGATGGAGTAAAAATGAGAAACCAAAGAGACAGAGAGAGGGAGAGGACGGAAATGAAAGGGAGAAAAAATACAAGACCAGAGGAGAGAGGGGGGATGGTGAGAAAAGCAAAGCTCAGCAAAGGGGAGAAAACAGTGAATTGTGATTGTTAGAAAGAAACAGGCAGATAAATGAATGTGAAATTGGAGGGGAAAAGAGGAGCTGGTGGGATTGTGGAAAAGAAAATAGAAAATATCTTTGAATGTGGTTTTGGTGCAGCACACGCCTTTGGAAAACGTTTGTTAGGGATGCTGGGTTATTAAAGACAGCCTGGGCTCCATGGTGACCAATGTCGACTTAGCCACAGTATAGCCAGATAACCATGACAACCAGCTCTGACCAATCCATGAGACCAAGAATACATCCAGTACATTTATGAGTTACAAGCAGAAAACCTGCCAGTGTGGTAACATGTGTGTCAAACAAGTTTTTACAAGAGGTCATAATTTCAGTTTAGCAGTTAATATCATTTGTCAGCTACTTTTATTGAGTAAAGCAGCCTATTTTTCTGGGTGCATATATCACTTTAATTGGCAAAAATTAAACCATGAAATGCTCCTCATTACCAAACCTGAATCTGACTACTAAATCTGAACGCCCAATTACTTTGAAAAGACATATCTCCTGTTGGTTTAAACAATTTGTTATATTTCCATTAGTGATGTGGCTGTTCCCTTGATTAGCTTTGAGCTATTAGCCACTCTTCCCTTTAGCTGTGATATAGTTTTCTTTTTATGCACAAATAAAATAAGTAAAAGTATGTACCCTTATACTGAAGGTCAAAGTTCTCTTTTGTTAGAAAAACACTTTACTTTTGTTGTCTTTATGCCTGCTGTCCACACTACACCTGAATTTTTGAGCACCTGAAAAGTGTCTCTTGGAAACACTGCTGGTGTAAATTTTGTTGAGTTAAAACTCCTGGGTGGCTTTGTTATCTGAACAGGCAGAAACAGACTTTTGAAAATGATGACATAGACACTAAAAAATACGCTTTGATTGGAACTCACAAGCCTCGACTACCGGTGGAAGAGAAACACAAAGAAGAGAGTGACATAACGCTTGTCTTCGTGTTTTATGACGTTTGGTTTGCTGTCTTTGGTAGCTGCTGTTGTGCAGTTAATTTCTGCATTTTAGAAGAAAAGGTTAATTTAAGGTTCCTCCTTTACAGTATTTTCTGTAACTGTTGAACTGCAGAGCAGACAATCTGCTTCCTGTTTATTCTGGCTCATGCTTGCGCAGTGTATGTAAATGGATGTGTGTTTCTATTGTTTTTGATCTGTGGCTTTTTTTTCTTGCTGAGTAAGTAAACACACGTACATTAGCATGCACACGCATGCAACATTATGATAAAACAATGGTAGCCTGTGTGGTGTGTGGAGAGTTACAACTGTCACAGTTCACAAACAATAACAGAAGTTGTTAATTTAAAGTCAACAAATGAAACAAATTCATCCTGAGTTCTGTGCACAGATCCAGATGGCTGTCCAGCAGATTGTTTCTTGGTTGTCCATAACTTTTCCCTGCTGTTCTGCAACATATGAAAAATACCCTCATATACATTTTTTAGCAGTTTTAGAAGGCACTGACAAGTATTACAATAGCAAAACAATTGCCTTGCAAAAAGTAGTGTCTTGGCTTTATTTACTGCAGATGTTTTGACTGGAAGTCAGTCATCTAAATGGAATCAAATTGTTAAGGTTTATCAGCTGCACCAGTGCTTTCCCCGTCGTGACGTGCAGTAGGTCTACTTTGCTGTTCAGTTTGGAGATCATGTTGTCTGTCAAAGGAGTTCTGCGGTCGCTGCAGAAAGTCACAGGTCATTTTACATCAACTAACCTCAAAATGGCATTAGTGGTAGGAGTCTTTGTGTAAGGAAAGACATAAACAGAAGTGGATGTTTGCTTTACAGCATTTGGTTAAAGCATCTGTGATTTTCTGGCCTCCCCACCCCCACTAAAAAAAGGATTTCAGCTGCATAGGCAGATTCTCCCTTCAGCTCACTAAATTCATTCACCTTGAAAGCCTTTGACTTAAATCCAAGAGCTGCTGTAATGTAAGTTATTGCTTGAGGATTATGTCTTGGGTTGATGGAAGGGCTTTCTGTTTTTCAGGATTCCAAAAGGAGACCAGCTCTCTGTATTATCATTCCATCAGTGAGGGAATAATACAGATGATACATGATACAATACGGCCACAAGTGTGGCCTGACAGATTAGAGAGCGTGTCGAATTCACAAGTGTGTCAAATATAAGCAAGTACAACTGGAAATTTGTGAAATATTCTGGGTCATTGAATCCACTGACTGATGATCTGTGGCACGAATGGCATGCACACAGTTGCACTGGGTGTTTTATAAAGGAGGGGGATACCGTCAATTACAGATGCTTGTGAGTGTGAGAGATATGCAGACTTTCCAGCCCTGCTGTAGTCTGAAATAGAGAGCACTTAACCTAATGGCCTTCAGCAAATGCCTGACTGTAAAATGGATCACATGTAAACATGTCTGGGTTGATTGAGGGGCTCCCACAATAAGTAGCAGCAGCTAAATGGCATCATGGGGGAGACAGAGCTCAGCCTCAGGGCACCTCCACAGCTTCCCTTTTCTCCTTCCTCGACTCTTTCCTCCTTCACTTTCTTCTTCCTTGGACAAGGACGTGTTTCCTTGTTGAGTGTTGATGCTCCAGTTTACTCTCACCCACAGTCTCTTTTCTTAGATCACCTCTGCCAAATGGAGAAGCATGCATTTTTTAAAACCACTCCCCCCTCACTGTACTGCATAAGTTGTGTATCTTTCTACCACCTCTGTCTTAAATCATTTTTCTCCTTTCTGTCCTCAGTCCCTCTCTTCCTCCTTTGCTTCATTTCTTCTTTGTCTTCTACTCTTCAGGGAGTCTGAATATCTCTTCCTAGTCTTTGATTCGTAGGCTCATGCTTGGGCTTATTGGGAAAATTACAGACATGCATGTGCACACATTCACCAATGGAGGCCAACCAAGTTAGATCCTCTAATATGCTTACAGTAGCTCTCAGCTCCAGTTGTTGGTAGACGAGGAAGGCCTGAGGCTCTACACTTTGTATTAAACATTCCAGCAAATGCTCATTAAGCCAAGATCAAGATTCCCACAGAGAACAAACTAGACAAGAATGTCTGGCTCTGTACTAGACTTGAAACTTTTAATGCCACAAATGAAACACAAAGAATAGTTCGACAACTTGGAAAATAACTGGAAATGTGTGGACAGATCTGGCTCTGAAGAAAATACATGTACCTGCATCAGAAAAGACGTCTAATCCCATGTTAACTTTAGAGGTGCATTTTTTATTTAACAGAAACAGTTGTTTACCCCTTGCTCCCTGCCTTCACACTAAGCTAAGCCAAACTAAGCAGCTGATGGATACAGCTTCATATTTATGGGCAGATGGGACAGTGGAGCCTTTCTTCTCTCACAATCAACAAAATAGCGAATAAGCAAGTTGCCCTAAGCTATTATTTTAAGGTGACCCTCTTGCATTGGCAGGATTCAGGTCTCATCGTATTAAATTTCAGCTGTGTAGCAGTTGCACTCAGATTAACTTGTTTGTTTAATGCTGCAATCAACTCATCAGGGATCTATTGAACATGTGTTTTCGCTGTTGATGCCTCTGTTATGTCAGAGGATTTGTCTGTCTTTGCAGAGACATAAAGGACCATTCCAAGTCTAAATCCTCCACTGCTAAGGCTCCAGTTATTTTCCACTCTCCTCTGCCTCTCTGACATAAGACAACCGAGGTCAGCCACAAACACTCCTCTCTTTAATTTCTATTGTTCCGCCTGTTGTCCTCTCCTGAGATGAGAGGATAAGTCAGAAGAGTGCGGGAGGACGTCTGCTAAAAGTAAACTTGCCAACTTGCTTTTTGACCTTTTATACCAACTGTTCCTGATGTGACAACATGCCTTCAGGAGCCGTGGCTCAGAATCACAGTCAACAATCAACACTTTCTCATCCATCACTATTATAATGCCTAAAGTAGTGGTCAACGTAAAACATGAGAGCACCTTATTGCACATTAAAACCTTTTGATTCAGCCCTCCCTAGCAAGATTTACCCACTGCTGTGCTGCTTTTTCAGGCTCAGCAGTAGCGCCCAAGAGTTGAGGAAACTCTTAAATGCTTTATGCGATCATGCAGTGCAGCAGTAAAAGAACTTCATCCTTGCGCTCTCCTCACACGCTTTCAGCTGGAATTAACCCATAAATTCAGACCTGTTTTATGGGACCAGAATGTAGCTTTATTTTTGTGCCCATCTCATATCACCCCTATGGACTGTCAGAGACATTTAAGGCTTTTTTAGTGGTTTGAAGGGAGAATAAAAAAGTCCCCAGAGCAAGCCTACATGTACATTAGTCACAGCAAAGAGTTATAAATATGCTTCATGGTCTGCAGAGTCTGCAGTGTCTGCCTTCAAGGCAACGGAGTGGCAGTTGGGACTTGTATGTTATTCCATAGCAGTAAATGTGCTGACTTAAACACGTGTTGATGCATACACCTGCACCATTACACTGTCACAACCTCATGTGAAAGTTATTTGACGATCACACAATGACACAGGACATTGTGTAGTGTTGTTGATGACAGTGAGGTCTGTAATCAAAGAGCAGACTGTCTGACGGCTTATGTTTTTTTATTTATATCTCACTGCTCATTCATCTTTTCTTCACAGCCACATTTTCTAGGCCAAGCGAATATTCCACTCCAGTTGTCATGCCAACAGATTAGCGTGCTCTTGCGTGGTCTAAGCGTCAGCAGTGGAGTCTAGGTGTGTGTTTGTGTTTGTGTGCTCTCTTGTGTGTGTGTGTGTGCGTGTGCGTGTGTGTGTGTTCTCTGCAGGGTCTCCAGGCTCTGGCATGCATTCAAATACACACAAGTTGAGGACAATCAAGTGCATGCACACACTCAGAAACACACTGTTTGAGTAGCATGGTTTTGAATTACTAGCAGGATCCACATCTCAAAGTTCAACATCAAAAATTAAAATAATGAATACTGTATTACACACATATTTTCTGCAAAATGTGTCAAAGTCTTGATTTGTAAATGTGATATGCTCCTTTCCCAGGCATGTCATAGCTCTATAGATGGTTGAATATATTTTTCAAACCTCCCAACTCTGTCTGATGGAGCGCTTAGAAGTGCCTCTTAGATGCCTAGGGTTTCAAATAAACCAAAATATTGTACAAATTTATTTCTCCACAGTATAATGGAGCTAGATGAAAAGTCTGGGCCCCTTTAAAGTCATTCAAATGGACCCTCTTTGACCTTGACCTTTAAATTTTCTGGAAATCTGTCCAATCATTGCCAAATGTGTCACTCTAAATGTGTCATGGTGGTTTTTTACCATCAATCAAATTGTCAAGCTGTTACTCTGAATTAATGGAAACTTTGACCTGCCAGTGGAGTTGCCGGCAATGTCCAGAGATCATCAAAAGGAGAAGGATTTTTCCCAAAGACCTTGAATACCCACACCAAATTTTATGGCAGCCAGACTAATTGCTGTCCAGCTATTTCTTTCTCTCATGTTGGCACTGGAGGAAAAATCAGGGGATCTTGGACATCCATGAACCACATTTTGTGGTAAGTCCATTAAAATGTTGTTGTTAGATGTTCTGCCTGGACTTAAGTGTAGGACACGTTGCTCTGCCTTCGCTGTGGCTAAAAACAGAAATAAATCCAATCTGGGATTCATGAGCTAAAACATCTAAAAACACTGGCATGTTTCTCCATGTTGTCATTTTCTGGCTACATTATATTGACCAGGAAATGTCCCTGACTGTGCCAGTGGTCTAAAACAGTACACAGTTTGATTGGCTTGTGCAACAGCCTTCAAAAACTGGGCCACAGAGCTGATTTAAAACTCTGGGTCCACAGAGATGAAGTTTAAAAGGCTCTGTTCTATTTTAATTCAATATGCAGTGTCATATTCAACAGTAATACTATTACTGAGTCACGGTCCAGCTTTTCCTGCTTCTCTGTTGGACCTCAAAGTTGTCTCTTCTTCACTCTGTCATTTCCACAAGCAGACAGTGGGTGACTCTAATTTCCACACAAGACGTGCCCCCTAATTCAGCCAGGGTCAGTTATTTTAGACTACTCCTGTGCACTCAGGTTGTTTTATAACTGTTTGTATTAAAGCCGACAGGCTGCTTGAAAGCTTGTTGTCAGTGCAGGACCCTTTTTCTCTTTTCTTCTCTCTTTTCTTCTCTTTTTAGACCCCCCCCTCCACAGACACACACACACACACCACTGAAACCTCAGATATGCAAGCAAACTGTTTATGTAACTCGCCTGCAAACCAGCCTGACAGTTTCCTTTCTTTAAGACTATTTTTCACAGATGCGAACATAAAGAAGCTTCCACACATATAAACACTCAGTGTTTTAAAACTAAGAGACAGATACACACCCCCCCCTCACACACACACACACACACACACACACACACAGATACGCAATGTAATTTTATACTTTGACCCCCTCTACGGATAGATTATTTATTTATTCATTTATTTATTTTGGCAGATCGTCCTTGTAGAGTATTTCATGCACAGAGAAAACATTTGCATATCAAAACTTTTTGATAATTTAACAAAGTTACTGGAGAATAAGCTCCCTGTTCATTTATGCAGAGCAAACAAGGCTGACATCCAACACAGTGACCTTAGTTTGTCAAGAGCTGCAGCAGCAGAAAGTGGGACAAAGTTGTTCTGTCACCAATTGTGCATCTTTTCTGAAGTTACAATTGACAGTAGATGAGTGTTTAGAAAGTCACATGAGAGCTGAGAGTAATGTCATTTACCCAAAGTGACTCCTCATCCTGCCAACTGGCCCCGTGGTTGGATTGCAGGGGCTATTTAGCTCAATCCATCCTATTTTCTGTGAAAGCTGAGGTTTAGCTCAGGCTCATTGCTAATGTAGCTTTGCCCTGGCAAGCTTATAAATGTTTAAGGTGTCAGCTGTTCTTTCTGCTTTATACAGCTTTGGTGTATAAAGCATGTGCGCAAAGTCAAACACACACACTTTGTATGTGCAAAAAGTTTTTGGCCAGTTTGCACAAAGAGGGTTTTCCTCATTTCTAGGAAAGAAGGAGCATTTTGTAAAGGAGACAAAAAGCCAAAACTATTTGTGTTGACAATTGTTCTGTGAGCTAATTCTCAGGTTTTGGCTGTTCACTCTGAGCAGCTGCCCGCAGGACACAGAACACAAAGACACTTTTTATGATCTGGGCTCCTCCTCTTTCATCACTACTGAGTCACAAATACAAAATAATCTTTACTAATTTATGGAACACAGTCATCAAGTGCAGTTCATCAGCAAATAAAATGGACAGAATGGGGATTGAGTTTGTATTTCATCTTTCACTCAAATGGATTGTATAGACTAGCATTTCCAAGTTTTTGACTCAGTCAAGTAACTTGACTCAGGCTCTCATTTGAGCAATTGAGCACAGTAATAGCATTTTATTATTAGCGAGCACTGCTGGAGCTGAATATTAGTGTTGAAATAGAAGAACTGATTGGCTTGTGATTGTATTTTGATTTAGGCTGAGGTGACTGTTTTGTATAGGAAAAACAAATCTCACAAATCCAATATTTGGTTTGCAAATGAAATCACACTTTGATCCATCACAAACCCTCACCTGGGCAACCCAGGTGCTGTATTTCTTTCTTTTTACCCCCCTGATATTCTCTAATTTCTGACAGATCACTGCATGAGCTCCGGCTCCATGCTGCTTTGATTTTCTTGTTTTCAGTGTCTCCATCCCTCTTGTTGATGCTACGTCACCAGAAGGTTTGCAATGTATTACATGCTTGTTCTGGATTCAGCAGCATTACTGGTCAAGCTAATCCATAAAATCAGTTTAGGACATTTTGATCTCTTTTTTGACAAATTGCAGCCAATTGGCAGTTTCCACTGAGAGAAAATATTGTCTGTCATTTTGTTGGCTCATGTTCACATAAAAAACAAATCAAATAAATTGTCCACCTCATTAACTGCAGAAATGGAAATGGAGTTTGGACGGTGTTCGATGAAACATCACAGGATGGAATGCAAATGCAGAAGTTTTGTTACAATGGTTTTTTTTTTGTTTGTTGTTTCTCAATCTGTTTTAACCCCTTTTTTGTTTGTTGTAAAGTGTTTTTGAGGGCTTTGAAAGGCACTGATATATAAAATGTATTATTATTATTATTATGCTCCATTTGCATATTTATATGTCTTTATGTCTCCCTCTGATTAATGCTCTGCTGTATTTAAAAATCACAGTAACACCAAAATATGATTAGCAGCTCAAACACTGCAGTATCAGTCGCTTTCTGTGGGATCACTGTGTCAGCAGATCCGTCACAGAAACTGGGGTGTTTTGCCTTTGTTGCACATGAAGATCGAATCCTTCCAAATAAAATATACACCACACTGTTAACTTTTGAGGTTCTGATTGTTAGTAACACCATCATAATACTGTGGCTGGCTGCAGAATCTAACTGAAACAGATTTAGGACGATGAAACATTTTGGCAATTAGTGTAATATGATTAGTTATACTTTTATTTATTCATAGGTGACAATGTGTAAGTGACATTAATCAAATAGAGAGTATGAAGAGATGGTTGCATCAGATTATAGCTGGTCGTTAGTTTCCATCTGTAGTCCAACGTTAAAATGATTTAGACACAAAAACCACCCAGAACAAAAACCTGACAACACAAGACGCATGGTTGATTTAGTTGACGGATCAGAACGTATTGGCACAAAATTCAGAGCAGGGGCTGCATTACTGATTATCTTATGTACTTAA
The DNA here is from genome assembly GCA_034769265.1 of Remorina albescens. Classification (NCBI taxonomy): domain Eukaryota; kingdom Metazoa; phylum Chordata; class Actinopteri; order Carangiformes; family Echeneidae; genus Remorina; species Remorina albescens. The sequence goes on from CM068483.1 coordinate 9,281,122, forward strand.
CAGATATTTGAATATTTTATTAATTTTAAAAACAAAGAAAAATGTATTTAGCAAATAGCTTGCCCATAGAGTGATCTTATTGGGTTTAATACAGTTCTAGTTGCCTGACACCTTCTAGACCTTCAAGATCCCGATCTGCCTATGTTTCCTCTTGCATTCTTCATTCATTATGCGCTTAAAAATATATGATGAATAAACCCTAAATTTGCATTCCGCTGTGCGTGTGTTTCTGTTTCAGGCAGAATATTCTTTGCTGGCAGCGTGCTGCTGCCTTGAGCACAGAGGCCACAGAAAGTGGAGCAGCACAATAGCTTTGATGTTATGATGTCTGCAGGCCGGTGTAAGAGCTGCAGCCTGCCTGATGTGTGGACGGACACTGAGATGTGTACAAGGCTCTCTGACAACACAGATTAGTGCAAGACTATGTATGGCAGCCTTGAACATGGGAAAACACTCACAGCTATACACACTGATAGGAGTGTGTTCACACAGAGAGAGCAGCACACATGTACCTGACAGAATGGAGTGGCAGTAATACACTTTTCCAAAAAAATTTACAAAATCTCATAACTGACTCAGAGCTGCTGATACTGGATCTGCCTTTAGACTGGTATTGATTAATTGAAACACAAAGAAAAACATTAAATCATTTCCACACATTTGAAATTAAATCACGTTACTATTTGTCGCAGATAGACAACTAGTTGAGAGAAGTTTATATAAGTACATCAGTAATTACATCAAGCAATGTGAAAATTTCCACCTTATTGTTATGTAAAACATTATTACCAAGCAGTTTTGATGCTAAATTTAAATTCCACCTCTGTTTTTGGCAATTCATCAGCCAAGTAGAGGATCAAAATGCAAATTATGTTTCATGCTTCAGGGATCATATTTTCAACCACAATTCTGCAGGCTTCTCTCCCTGTGTCTGTGCTTTTCTCAACCTGTGTGACACAAAAGCGTATCCCTCTCTGGTGGCAGTTCATGGTTCACTTTTGTCTCAGATCAGAGGAGTGATGCAAACAGATTAAATTTAGTGCAGGCAGAGAGACAGTTTAGAAATAGGGAAGGGAACTAATGGCTATGACACTGCTGGTTAGACTGAACGGATGTGACTGGTCCAGCTGTGAGCAGACTGTTATATCCTCATGAGTGATGAAGGAATAACAACAAAACGTTGATTGCATCTGGCCTGTAGAGTGCAGATTGTGGAGAAAGGAAAACTTAAAGAAAAAAAAAGATTGAAAATGTTTGCGTGAAACAGCATCTCATTACCCCCCGAAATGATCTCTGACCCAGAGATAATGTAATGGGCTCATGTTTGTGTATGTGTGTTTTAAAGAGATGCAATTATTTTATTTTTTTTCAAACCCTGCAAATACTCAGCAGGGCGGATAAATAATTCATGTTTTTCATTATTGAATCTCATGAATCAAAAGCCAATGCAGAACATTTTAATAAAGACAGTGTAACATTATTTTGTGATGAAGTCATTTAGGCATCATATCTGGGTCTTGAGGACACAAGAATACATCTGAGGTTTCAGCATTAGATTTCTGCTTTGAATGTTGCCTGGTTGAACTAAATTGTTTGGCACCTAAAATATTCCCGTCTTTTCTGAGTAATTTGCTCACAGTGAGCAGCTACAGATCTGAACATCAGAGTCATCGGAGAAGAGCTGCCCCCACTATGTGTTTCTCATACATGCAGTTACTCACTAACCTACAGGTGTAGTCATTATTGTTTGCAGGGGTATATTTTTATGTTCCAATATTGGATCATGGATCAGTGACTGGATCCTGGACCAGTTCTGAGGTCCAGCTGTGTATAATAGCACTGCTTTAATAATCCTTAATAATTGGAGTGTTTCTGTGGAAGCGACTGAAGAAGACGATTCTTCAGCAGCTCTCTGAGATTTCTCTTTCTGCTCCTGTCAGCTTGAATTTACTGTAGCACATACTGGTCATGAGCAGGCCAAGGCGGATGCCATTTAAAGTGTGTGTCTGTGTCCTGTGCTTGCATATGTCCTGCGCGTGTGTGTGTGCTGTCAAGGTAAATTCAGAGACATCTGATTTATTCATGCACTGTGGAGCAATTGTTAATTTTTCAGGAGTTTGGCATGGACTGATCTACACCACTGTAGGTTCCTACATTTGTGAACACGTGCATGTAAGACTGTGTGTTTGTGTTTGTGTTTGTGCGTGTCCTATAACTGTCAATCACAAATGCTTGTTTTCTGTTTCTTCCACTCCTTCACAGCTTTCCTCTCTCTCTTTCTTTCTCTTTCCACCACTCACTCTCCTTCGCCCTGTCTCTTCCATTTTTCCTGCTCAAGTCTGTTTTAGCAAAGGAACTTCATTTATTCATGCTTGTGGGCCTTCAATGCCATTTTCAGCTAGTTACCAAGACGTCCTTGTTAAATATTAACTGAGTTGACAAGTTAGAGAAAATAAATTAATCACAGTTGTCCTGCTGGTGCTTGAGCTCATTTCGAATTTGGACACTACAGAAAGATAACATGAACTTCACAACCTGAAAGGAGTTTATTTATACCTCTGGCTTAAAATGCATTTATTGTGTTATCTGAATGGATCCTGGTCCTTCAAGTTTCAGCTGCCTTCTATTTTCTTTCTCCTCATCTACCTGCTTATGATTTGCGATGGTAATAAGGGATCACACTTCCCTCATTTATTTTTATTTAATAATTAATTTATTTTATTTTTTCATACACAGAGTATCCTTCAAATACCCTTTTTATGTTGGAGGATTGCTGTCTCTCACTTTACGTTATACTCCACCCTCAGCCTGGAATTTTCCCTCTTTCTCTCTTTTCTTTCCTTCTCTGACACAGCTTTTTCACTTGGCCTCAGGGTTTGATCCACCAGTTTTAGCATGGCAAAGAGGCAAAGACACAGATGGGACTCATCTTGTTACTCTCATTTGCAAGTCAAAATGTTTCTCTGCTCCTCCCCTGTGTTTTTCCTTTTTATCCATTGAACACTTTTTCCTCCCCCTTCACTCTGCAGATTTTTTGATCTGTGAAACGCATGGAAAAGGTCATGAAACTCCTTGTAATGTAATGAGCACTGCTGTTTACTCTGTGTGTGTGTGTGTGTGTGTGTGTGTGTGTGTGTGTGAGAGAGAGAGAGAGAGAGAGAGAGAAAGAAAGAGAGAGAGAGAGAGAGAGTGTGTGTATAACTGTGGACATGTGTTACACAAAAGGAAAGCAATGCATGGGCTCAGATTATGCACTACCCACGCAACCCAACACTAGAGGCGCCATACACACACACACACACATTGTGATCGCCTTTCATTGATGACCTAAACAAATGCTGGACAGGCTCTTGATTACATTTGGGTTCAACTATTAGTGTAACGCAGGATTAGAAGACTGTGTTGTTGCCCTGTTGGTTCTAATTATGTCTTTTAACTCAGACAAATATATAGCATCCAGCTTTATTGTTAAAGGTAATTCTGACCTTAAAATCAGGAGTAGATCATTCTATTGGCGGTAACTGCTGACTACTGTACTTCCTTTTGCATGGAGACAATGCTCAAAGTTGGACAAGACTTAATCAAAGTATCTATGTTCTGGATTAAAGCCTCAAAGCTTTATTAGACCAGACAAGTGGATTACTTAAGTAACATGTTGAACATGATTAATTGATGATATCAAACATTGTAAGAATACCTGAGGGTGGATTGTCCTTAAATCAGTTGTTTCAGTCTGGCCACAATTAAATAACTCTCTCTCCCTCTTCTTCTCCTCTGTCTGTCTCCTTCACTCTCAGCGAGCAGAGTATTTGCCAGGCACGGGCCTCGGTCATGGTCTACGATGACACCAGTAAGAAATGGGTGCCCATCAAGCCTGGACAGCAGGGATTCAGCCGCATCAACATCTACCACAACACTGCCAACAACACGTTCAGAGTGGTGGGCGTCAAACTGCAGGACCAACAGGTAACGGCCATGACACAAAGGCAAGAACGGTGAAGATAAAGTGTTAATAATTTTAGCCGTAGAGTCACTAGAGAGAGAGAAATCTCTTTGCCCTGCAGGAGGATTGCAACAGACTGAAATTCTGGCTATTTTAGATGATAATTTCTTGTTTTCTTTTCTCTGGGGTTCAACTCCTGTTGTCTCTTGCCAAAACTCATTGAAGTCATTAAAGGAGAGCGTAAAACCCAGTCCTAAATACTCACATTGGCTATCAGTCCTGACGCAGATACCGTTGTAGGTTACAGGCACCTGGCCGAAGTATTTGCCTTAAAATTAAACTTGACAGCATTTCACAAACAGCTAAAATGATAAATTTGATTGCCAAAATATACTTTACAAGGGTTAATATTTGATTGTTGAGTTGATCTTGATGCATTTGAAATGTCCATAAGGAGGTAGTTGCTTCAAAAATTGCACATTTATGATGAAAAAATGTTTGATCATGATTAAGAATTGTTTTTTCACAACAGTGTTTGTTACATACTGTTCTTGATGTAAAGCTCTTTTACCAGCTTTTCTACCCATGATTGCTGTTATGAAAATGTGTTTTTTTTATCTTTATAGGGGGAGTTATGATAAAATCTTAACTTTTTAAATCCATACAAACACACTGTGATTAATTCTCTGGAAATTGGAGGCTTTTCTTTGCTATTGCACAATCAGAGAATAGTGATCATCTTTGTATGGCCATCTGTACATGTATGTCCCCCTGCAGATAAACATGGATGTTTAAGATACAGGTTGAACATTTTCTAAACAGCTCTTTCTCTTATATCCTCTCTCTGCCGTTCCTTTCACATAGGTGGTTATCAACTACTCCATAGTGAAGGGCCTCAAGTACAACCAGGCCACACCGACCTTTCACCAGTGGCGGGACGCCAGGCAGGTCTATGGCCTCAACTTTGCCAGCAAGGAGGAGGCCACCACCTTCTCTAACGCCATGCTCTTCGCCCTCAATGTCCTCAGTGCTCAGGATGGAGGTATGGTTTACCTCACGCCATTTCACATACATTCTCTGTACAAATGAGCACATATAGAAAACTTCATCAGAAGCCAATTGCTTCTAATGCTTTCATAAAGCACTCACACAAGCATTATTACCTTCCTGAGCTTGCTCCATCGTAATTCCCCTCTGGGGCATAAGATTGGCTCCTAACTCACATAGGGTCAATTTAAAATGGAGACAACCTGTGTTAGTGAACATGGCAGGCACAGCTTGTGGAGTTTCATCTCAGCAGATAAATTGCTTGTCATCACTGTCACGAAGGCCATATGTGGGGCAGGAGAACAGGTAGAAATTTCTCTGAGATGGCCACTAATTACCACTAAAGATGTTTGACAGCGCAGTAGCTTATAAGTGTAGCCAAATATTAACATAGTGAATATTAACAATATAGTAAAAAATGTGAGTGCAGCAGGCCACTGAATGTGTGATCATGTAGACAGCTAGTGCTCAGTCATACATCTTGTCCTACAGTGGAGCCAACAGTTTCCTACCTCCCTCCCTCATGCTATGAAATAACATTTTTAATCATCTTAGAGTCCTTTCTCAGGAAATGAAAGAACTGAGGTTGTATGTTATTTTCATGTGGAGATCCAGACCCAATGTTTGTGATGTTGGAGTGTGAGAGAAGTGATGCTTGAGCTGCATCCTGAAGCCTCATGTGGACATTATGGCTCACGTATTTCAGTACTGTAGAAAACATTAAAAGTCAGAATGCTTTCTTAAACTCTGCTCAGGATTTAAACAGCTTGTCTCAAGACCTAATGATGCTGAGGGAGCTTCTTGGTTGCATATCATCCTCTCTATTTTCTATTATCAGCTACTTTCATGAGTAGCTGATAAAAGAGAATATAGAATATATAGACGGAGAATATAGATTAGTTTCATTTTCACACCCAGTGAATTCAGATGCTCACTCCTACTGTTACATTTGCCATCAAAGTGCAATTAAAATGAATAAGGGTGAACTGCAACCAATCACATCTAAGCCGCTTTAATCCACCATAGACCTTTGACAAAAACACAGGCCCAACTAATAATGGCAGCATGACAGGCTTATCCTCTTGAGCCCTGTGTGTGCTTGAGTGTGTGTACGCATATAAGTGTGACAAAAGGAGAGAGACAAACTAAGTAGTTAGAATTAGAGACTGAGAGAGGGAATGAGTATTGCGGCTTGCCAGTCATCACTTCAGCAGCAGTAGTAGTGTGTCTCCCCCTGCAGTCCCCCTCAAGCCTCTTATTTAGAATGAGTCATTGAGAAGATCTCCCCCGGCTGGCGTGCCAGAGAGCAGATCTTTTCATCTGCCTAATAACACGGGATGGGGAACAAAGAGGCTCAAGTGACAGCAGCCAGACACAAGTGTACAAACACACAAGATGAGGATACACACACTTGACAGACATATAGACTGATAGCCTCAATGTTACCAGCCTGCTACAATACAGCTGCATGAATAGATACAATCAAGCACATGAGGGTATTTAAACTGACGCACACTCACACACTGCAGAAAACAAATGAGCACCAGCTTTAATGTTTGTGTGTGTGAACGAGAGGGATGATTGGTGTGTTGTTTCCTCCATTCACTTGTGGACCTTGCACCACAAAAGCTCCGTATGATGTGTTTTTTTCCTGCTCTCAAATAAGCATGTGTGCCGACACCCTCTAGTGGTAAGGAGGTCACAACCTGACCCTTCATCCTTGGTATCGCACTGAGATTATGGTAGAAATAATGAGCGTTATTTTCACAAACCAGGGTTTGTCTTTATACGCAAGTTTTCATTTTGGCTTAATTAGAAGCACAATTGTTGTGACCTGTAAGCATGTACAGACTTTTGAGTATGTTGACTTAACTTCGGCTCCACTTTTGAATTCATGAGATTATTTCCGTTTCTTAAGTTTTCCTTTCTGCACCTGTTTCCTCCCACAGTGCAAAGACAGGAGAGTTAGAATAATTGGTGAGCCTATGTGAGCTGGGATTGACTCCAGTCCTTTGAAGTAGGGGGAATAGTCTTGGAAATATGGATTTCCATTGTTATAGAATATATTACACGGATTTAAACATAGATAATAATGATGCACATTAATGAAGCTCCATCTGAACCGGCCTTCTTTAATAGTTGTGTTTGTAAGTTGCATGAAGCTGCGCAGCCTACAGACAAAGCCGACCTTTTGAAACATTAACCAGAGATACTCGCTGCGCTGCTGCTGCCTGAAGGTGTGGGTTACAAGAAGATGACAGTTGATACTGGGGATGGATGGAGGAGGGGAGGGGGGCAGGTGAAGCGGCAGCAGTAGAGGGGGACGGGATGGACATGGAGGAAGAGGAAGAGTAGCTGGAAGCAAGAGATGGTCAGCAGGGAGTTGGTCTGTCAGTGTCTCTGTGTCTGCTACAGCCGGTTCCTCTTCTTCAGCATGTCATGTAGGTAGTAAAGCTGTGTGTCTGTGTTTGCTATATTAAGTTTGTGTTTGTGTACTTCTTACTTTATTGGCTGCAGTGCCCATTACTGCAAGTGCATGACTTACTGATTTGACAATTCTTTCTTCCATCAGCTTGTGTTTTAATTTTACATCACACAATATAGCACAGCTGTTTACCTATGTGCATAAAAGTAAAAATTAATTCCTTTTATAAGACACTAAAACCTTTTAGAGTCATGAATTACAGGACGCTGAAGGGACAGAGTTATTCAGACACCCCTCAGTCTCTAATGCTGACAATGAATAAATAAATTACATTTTGATTATGTTACCTTGATCTTTAACGCCAAGTAATGCATCTTACTTCACATATATTTTAACATACACAGATTGTTGCAAGTGAGCAGAGACAGGACACCAGACTAGAATGACAGATAGTGGAAAAGGATGATATTTGGCCTGATGGAGAAGAGAACCAACACAGACTATACTCTATTTGCCCATTAAAACAGTTTTAAACAGTCAGTCAGCAAATAACGGAGCCCCAGTTGGCTTTAAAGCAAAAAATAGACCTGAAAGCCAAGAAAAGAAAATGTAAAAATTATTATTTGCAGCCAAATGATAATAATAAACAACAATATGAATTAATTGGGTTTTGTTTGCATGTCTGTGGTGTGTGTGTTCATGATGAGCTATTTGATAGTAGGAATGAGTCAGGTCTTTTGTAGTTGTGTGTTGTTTTTGGGCTTCTGTTACTTGATAGATGACAGCCATTAGCACCAGAGAGTCGCTTCCATTGGAGATGTGAGCAGTGGAGAGTATCGTTGCTGAGCACTAACCCTAAAAAGGGCCTGACTCTGTAGAGCTGTAAAAGTGTCATATAAGGAATACCTTTCATTAGAAAGGAGGTTTATAAGGTCTGAGTCAAATGAAAGACATTAGTGTTTTTATGAGCAGTTCAGAAATCATAAAGCAACAAAATAAAAGTCTTTTCTCTGCAAGCGTTCACCCTAATTCCCATAACTTAAAGAAATATATATGACCTTATCATATTTTTTAATAAATATGAGTGTAAACTCTGAACGTTTCCTCTGAAGTCCTTCTCAGGGGGAACAATGCAGAATTGATATTGTCCCAGGTGAATTCAGTCATGTGAAAACATTCACCCATTCCATCTGATTTGATTGGAATTGTGCTCCCTGAGCTGATGTTCTCTTGTCCTCATCGTGTCTTTAATTGATTGTGTTTCCTATCTGGCTCTCCAACTGCAGGTCTCACTCACACATGCTTTGCAGCTCATATCACATCAGAGGCATGAGACGGAGATAGTAGAGAGTCATGTTTCTCTGATCATGAGCCTCCTCTCCTGTGTTTTCTGGACATCAGTTATGTGGCTTCAGGTTTTCTAACACAAAATAGTCCAAACCAACTGGTGTGTAAAGGTGTGGTGAAATAAAAACAACAAATATTTCTCCTGCCTGTGAACTTTAACCCCAAGAACAGATGCTGCAGTTTTGTTGTCAATTATTTTACATTTGCAGTCGACAATTTCCCTTATTCCAGTTAAGTTCTGTCCAATTGTAGAAAGTAGCTCAGACACACTTCATTATCCTGCTGTTTTAACATTTCCTAAGCCCTGAAAATGGCTTTTTTTATTAGAGAATAATATTCCAAGGTCTTTTATGTGTTCAGACTCAGTTTCCCATTAAAGTCAATTAAACATTTCAAAAGAGCATGTGCATGTGTATGTGTGTTAGATGGGCACATTGTTTTCGCACAGTGTTGACAATCTAATGGAGCATCATGGATCCCTAACAGAGCATTCTGGGTAACAGGAGTAAACGGGGGAGCAGTGTGGCGGCAGAGCTAAGCACCTCTGTTTTATGCTCAGTCACACTGGGGTTATATTCTGCTTTCCTTCGACAGTAAAAGTGAATGAATCAGTTTATGTTTTCCTAGAGTGAAGGATTAATATGCTTTTCATTTTTCATTACTCATTACAAAGGAAAGAGGACATAATGATCAACTGCTGTTTAATTCCATGTCATTTGTTGTTAATAATCTTGACTGGCTCAGGTTTTAATTATCATTATAAAGCTCATAATGGATTATTGAGGCCAGCTTCACTTTATCAGCATGTCTTCCACCATGTTTTTCTGCTTTAATGTCCATCTTTAGGTCCAGCTGTCCAGCGCCAAGTCCAGAATGGACCGACTTCAGATGAGATCGAAGCTCAGAGAGCAAGGTAAAATGTATTATCTTAGATGCTGCTCAAATGGTTTGTGTTTAAAATGTAAGTTTTTCTCTACAGTATTAAACGTGTAGTATGGTGGCTGCAAAAACAAGCTGTAAACACTGTAAAATGCTGATAATATGATGCGTTAAGTTACCTCAACATCCAATTCAAGGAGCTGGTTGAGACGATAGGTTTTCAGGTCCTGGAGGGATGCAGTGAAAGAAACGCACATTCAGAGTGACACCCCAAAGAATGTGTTTTTGAAAAAGACAAAGGATTGTCTGCTATAGATCCTCCCACCAGTGACATTTACTGCCTGCTTCCAAAGTTTTACTATTGAGACTCTGTAAATTTCGTCCTCTAAACCAGTTGACAAACTGCAAGTGATCTCAGTGTGAATGGGTAGTGTGGCAGGATGAGGGTAGAGAGTGCTGTCCTGTGTGTCAGGCAACCTGCCACACAGAGACAATATGAAGTGTAGCAACTGAAATCTGCCCTGAGTGACTTTCATTCCTTTGTGTCTCCTCTCCTGAGGCCCCTCTGTCCTCACAGGACCACCTGCTATGGGTCAAATAAGGACTGTAAGCCTTAAGAAAAGCTCAAACACAAGAAGACATTTGTTTTCCGAATCATAGTGGATGATTGACAAATCCAAAATAATGTATGACTAGTGTTTGAAATGAACTGAACCTGTGTTGAAATGAAGCTTGAGGCAATTTCCATGTCTTAATAATCAGTCTGTAAATCTTCTTTTGTTCCTGCTATTCCTTTTCTTCCTTAGAGACAGACTCAGGCACAACTAGGTCTTTGCTGCTGTTTTTAAACCTATTTCAGTGCAGCTTTGGTTCATCCAAATACCAAATGCCAGGGTTTAAGAGTAAGTAAGTTACGGCTTTATCTGAACATGTCTGCTAAAGTCTACCTTTTGGCACAAAGGATTACATCTGTGATTGTGAAGGGAAATTGTGTGCTTATGTGGCATTGTGTGTGTGATGCGACTGAGCTCTCTCAAGTGGTAGTGAGGCAGTATTGCTCAGCAGCTCAGGCCCTGCTGTGTGCACTGCTGTCACGTTGAGAAGGTTGCTGGCTCAGCACTTCAACACACAGCTGGAAAATTCCACTTCCTCGCTATGAGCTGTCTCCTCTCCCTCTCTCCTGAGCCGTGACATACATATGGTTCTCACATATAAGATGTGAGGAAAGATGAAAACAGTTTGAATGGAGCAATAAGGGGATGGATGGAGATGAAGGAGAGATTATGGACAGATGAAGAGAAAGATGTTTGCTCCATGCTGTGGGGGTGAAAGGAAAACTGCAGTAATGTCAAAACATAAACCAAAATATCTAGACACTGACTTTAAGCCACATGAAGTTGACAAACCCCACAAATCAAAGCTGGCTGCAACAAAGTAATGGAAAGAGAGAAAATAATCTCACCCACCAAAATTTTGAGGAAAGAAACTGAAGTTGCGTTTAAAAGGCAGCAACTTTCTTCAGTAATTTTACCATCATTTCTGGATGTTAATGTCCTAAACATGAAAGAGGTGTCGGCCTACTTCAGATATATTTGGTAGCTTTATTAATTTCGTTCAATGTTTCCTCTGCTGGAGGAGAAAACATTGAATTACTTTAAAACAGTTTCAGGCAAGAAGTTATAGTCTCCAGCTTATTATTTGGTTTTACACCCCAACTTTACTATTTCATCTTGCTGCTCTCATGAGAATCATTTCCAAAAAGGATATGTTAGCCACTAGCTACTTTTTCACAAAGAAAAAAAAAAATTTGTAGTTGGTGCATGGTGGGTTGGTTGAAATCTTTGGAAATCAGCTGCTGATGTTTGAAGTTTCCTTGTGAAGACTTTTCCCTGGCTACCACAGAGAGAGGCTGAACTTTGGGCCTATAAAGGAAAGATGAGATGTTGCACTTGTCATCAACTGTGTTTCCTTCCTGTCCCCTTTAGGCAGATGATGGAGCAGCAGCAGCAACAGATGCAGGCACACATGGAGCGGGAGCGGCGGTCCTCCAACTCAGGTGCTCACATGAAGGGCGCTGATGCTTATATAGTGAATTAGTTTTCTCATATGTAATATAACCTGTTGTCATCATCATCAAAGTGCATCTGAAGCCAAATACTCATGAGTTCAGGTACATATCAACCAATCCTCCTGTTGTTTTCACATGTCACACTTTCTCTCCAGGTTCTCCTTTCCAAGGCCACCCTGCTGTGCTCTCTGTGGCGCCGCCAGTAGTACCTCCCCCAATGAACATGGGTGGCCCTCCTCCTCCTCCACCACCACCAGGACCCCCGCCACCGTCAGCAGGAGCACCCCAGCCTCCGCTCCCACCGCCACTACCCATGGGTGGAGGGAGTCACGGGGAAGAGCCCCCTGCACCGACGGGACTCGCTGCAATGATTGCTGGAGCCAAACTGCGTCGCGTTCAAAGAGTGAGACAACCGTTAACTTGGTCGCCTTGATGTTCTAATGAAAGGGCTTAGAGTCACTCAGGATATAAGTGGATTATTGCTACCAAACTTGACTGACTTACTTGAAAAGGATTTTTATTTTTATGTATCAGAAAGCTGCAACTAACTCCCCCCTCCTCTCCCCAGCCTGAGGACAGCTCTTCAGGCACCAAAAACGATGCCAACCGAACAAGTGGAGGGAGCGGAGGGCTGATGGAGGAGATGAATGCTCTGTTGGCACGAAGGTCAGAACAAAAGAATTAGGAAAACCATACATTAACATCCTGCAGCCACATTGGACAGTAATTGGTCATAGAAGTCGTAGAAGTCAGATGTGTGGTTCAGGAGTCACCACTTATCGCAGTCGTAAAACTATTGACAGTAATGAATTCAGATTAAATGTTCTTATTTGAGGTTTCTTCTTTCCCCCCAGAAGGAAAGCAGCGTCAGAAAAACCCGATGACAGCCAAAATGTGAGTGAATAGAAAACGGTTGTGGTTTGCATTTCATCGCGCAGTGCTCTCTGTCTGGTTTCCAGAAGCAATTAACATGATGATTGAGAAAAGGATTGTGATGATGTTGGCTGTGATAAGATCAGCGTAATAATGAGCACTGCCATTTTATTTTACCTGAAGTGATAAAAACATAGAGGCAAGGTGATAAAACTCCTGCATAATGATGTTGGTAATAAATGCAAAATACCATTCCCCAAATGACATAGTCCTTGATGAGGATGATAATAATACCTTTGATGGTAGTCAGGATGGCGCTGCTTACTGATTCCTTCCTCTTTCTTTAGGATGACCCAAATTCTCCATCACCCAGCACTCGAGGTGGACAGAATGCCACAGGTGAGCAAAACTAAGGATAGTAAACTAAATTACAGCTATGCCTGTAATATTATGTACAGTGAACTTAAGTAGGTGTGGATGTCTTCTGTTGTCTCTCTATGAAGTGAAACATGTCAAAATGAAATATTCAGCGCACAGACACACATTTAAGTCACACTGAGAGAAACAACCTTTTGCACACTTACCAGAAGGCCGGCTCATTCCAATTGATCAATTGAGCATCAAGGTATTATGGGTGCTTTTTACAAAACACAAATGATGATCCTCCATGATACAATACAATTATGATTGAGAGGCAGATTGTTCAGTTAGGCTTTTGCATTGCTGATTAAATGTACACGCCAATTTCTCTACCAACAGTGTGTTGTCTACACACTTACTACCCCTTTCTGACTTGTCAGTCTGTCTATCTAAGGTTGTCAGTAAATCCGATCTAACTGGGCTCTTTTGTGCTCCAGATGGTGCAAAGAAGCCATGGGACCGAGCTAACTCTGCAGACAGGTCAATGGTTTCAAGGTGAGAGCAGAAGCCATCACTGCTTGTCTGTAAAGCAGCACAGCAGCAGGGAATCTAATGGAAAGTCTTTTTTTTTTTTTTTGTGACGCAGGGTACGACCTGTGGGGAGTGGCAGTGACACAGACTCATTAGACCTTGATCGAATGAAGCAGGTAAAAGAACGATAGACTAAATTATTTCCTTATTTCTGTGTTTCATTTGACCACCGTCTTATTTTGGATCCGAAAAAACTGATTCTACTCTTCTACAGTGCATAAAAAGATGTCTGATGCATTATGACCACATTATTTACTGGGTTGTGCTTCATCAGGAAATCTTGGAGGAAGTGTTCCGTGAATTGCACAAAGTGAAGGATGAAATCATTGATGGTATGTTTAATTTTCTCCTTTAACACTAAAGCTTGGGTAGTCAATCAACTTTGAGCAACACAATCTCTTTCCTAATCTACACTTTTGAATCCTCTAATTGGAAATCCTTCCAGTGGCATGGTGAGAGGTAGGCAGTCATGTGGATTTGTGACCACTAGGTTGCACTAGAATCACAGAAAACTGAACGTTGAGTAAAACATAATGATGCAGGATATCAGTACTCAGAGATATGAACATGTGTCACACTGAAAACCCAAAGTTTTTTAGTATCACAATTCATGGATAATGTCACCAAATATGGTCTAAATATATTAATATGGATTTTTCAAATGAGCTGAACATAGTATATAAATCAAATATGAATTTAAAAAAATTTAAAACCTTGCAATTATGTCATCTTCATTTTTTGGATCATTACTTGAACCAGCAAATGTCATTAGTTTATTAGTACTGTACTGCTGCTATAAAAGGCCTATTTTTCTGTGTTTATTTATAATACAGCTACAGTCAAAGCCAATTCATATTCTTCACATTGTAGCACATGTCACAACCAATCAACTGAACCTGTGTTGTTAACTTAAATTTGTTCCCATGTTTTCTCCCGTTACAGCTATTAGACATGAACTCAGTCGAGTAAGCACGACATAATCTTTCAGAGGCACCGCCCCAAACCCGCCTCCACCCACCTGACATGGACCACCTTTTCAAACCATCACCCCTGCAGCAGCTCCTGTGGCCCCGAGGAGGAGGAGGAGGTAGAGAGGTCTGGAAAGAAGGCCCAAACTGTGACATCTACTCATCCTGTCCAGCTGTGGTGTTAAAGCAAAGCAGCAACGCTGAACAAACACCTCAGACAACGGGGCACTCTCGCACTGATTACTTTGATTTCTTACCATTTTCTGTCTGTTTATTACCCAGTTCATCCCTCTGTCCTTGGCCTAAAGGAAAATGGATAAAACCATATGATTTTTTCACTGGTTTGTTTTAAACATTTTTTATTATTACTATCATTTTCATTATTATTACTATCATTTTTATTATTGTTAATGTAATGTTAATATGAGTCGTAGTAGTCTAGTGAGTTCAATGGTAATAATGAAGAAATGATAATGAGAATATGATAGTAACGAAAATTATTATGGCACATCATTTTATGTTAGCCTTTTATATTTTATATGGGTTCTTATCATTTGGTTTCATTTTAGTTACACTTGCAAGTACATCCAATTTTTTTCTCATCATTTGACTTGGAACATGTTTTTTTTTAGAAAAAAAGTTTTTTTATCCTCTTCACCAACACAGCTATGTGTGGAACCATGGCAGAAAAAAACATGTTCAGACCTGAAATCAAGGGTTGAATAAACTTATTTGGATATTGCAATTGCATAAACAAAAAAAAAGGGGGGGGATTAAATAATACACCAGAGTATTTGTGATCATGTTGTTAATAAAATGTTTATTGGCTGCAATGATACAGTGAAGTATTGTTCATTTTATTCTCTTATTTTAATGACCAAGTGCTTCCTGAGTTGACAAAAGAAAAAGAAACGCACTAAGTTTAAAATGAATTCAAATAAAACTGTGAACAATGATTTGGATAAATGAGGCCATTTCATTCCTTTTGTTTTCATTTGATGCCTGTCTGGTGCTTTTGTCTAATGGCAATTTCTCATTTCAGTAACTTTTTTTTGACACAAAACCTGTTTTTCCTGAACAGGTGCCATAAGCTACAGCGAGTGCAGCACAGAGAAGCGTGAAACATCTGAGCTTTTTCTGTGCAACCTTATTGTGTTACTGAAGTGTGACACAGTGTGGGATGCTGTCAAACTACACTGCCATACAAAAACATTTCATAAATTGATCTGTTAAAGTACGTATTTTATTCACATTTTATTTATTTAGTACACATTAGCCAAAATTATTTTTGAGAGTTATCTTACTACTTATAATGCCAGTCAGATTGAGGCACTGTGTGATGTTTCTAACACACCTCAGGCTTCACTGTCACTGAAAACACAGTGAGGAAAATGTATTAGCACACAAAAAGCTCAGAAATTACTTTTAAGTTTCATGGAAAACAGAAAGTGTGATTCATGTCATTGCTGTAGCTATTCACTAATATTTATAGGCCTATAATACAAAGTTTAGCAGCATTAAAGACGGGATCCAAACTGCTGTTTCACTGTTCTCCATGCAGCTCTTATGGCCACAACCTCATCAGTGAGGTCACAGCAGGTGTGTGCCATTTGCTGGCAATGGCTGCACACCTACTCTGATGTCATTAGCTGGCATGTACAACAATGCAAAATTAAGCATTGAATACCTCCTGAGAAAAAACAAGTGGTATACTCCTACAAACAGAAAGCACAAACGCACGCACAAGGCATGAGCTGTCATTGCTCAGTATGAGTGGTGTAAATCACATTGTATGGTATTGTTTTCACAGTCAACAGATCTCAGCCTAAGTGGGCAAGCTAAAATTTTGGATTGATTTGTTATCCCCCCAGTCTCCAGCACTATCATCAAAATACCAACTGAAGAAAAATGGCTTTATCTTGGAAGAACATGTTGCATCACAAGGAGAATAAAACTCCATTGGAGACTACTTGATGTTGTTTTTTTCCTTTAACATGCCACATGTTGAGGTCACATATATAAGATGTATATCGAAAATAAAAGATGAAATTTGACGAAAGGAGTATTTTTTTATGGGATAATGTTTAATAGTTTCAAGCTGTATATGCTGGAAAAATCAGGAGCAATAATACCAATAAAGATCAACAGATAATAAATATAATTAATAAAACAGCAGTTGCAAAAATTGCTTTCCTATTTCATGCCAGGCAAGTTGTTTACTTTGTTTGTTTGGTTGTTTTTTGTTTTTTTGTTTTTTTGATGGCTTAAAAAATTGATGATGCTTAGTTTTGGACTGTGGTTATTTGTCAGTGAATTTAGACATTTTATGGACAAAATATAGGTATTATTTGATTAATTGAAACGATAATCATTACAGTAGTATTTACTATTACTAAACCAAAACATTTTGCTCACATGTTCCTATCATTGTGTACCATCTTTGTAATTTCCCAGTTTGTGGGGAAATAATGATCAAACGCGTGTGAACAAAGTTTCACCGTGAGACGAGAATGCTGCGATCGTTGGGCAAATCAAAATCTCGCGATGTTTCTGCAGGAGAGCCCATAGTGGCGACGAGAACTGGCGTGGGCCGAAGTGAGGAGTTGTTGTCGAAGAAGAGGGAGAGCAGACCGAGGCAGGAGCAGAGCAGGGGGTGTGTGAGTCTGTTTGTGAGGTCCGAAAAGGAGCACAACACGGCGTGGATGAGAGAGGCAAGCTGGCTGACTTCAACATGGCATCCGGAGATACGCTGTACATTGAGACAGACGGCTCGGAGATGCCGGCCGAGATCGTGGAGCTCCACGAGATAGAGGTGGAAACTATACCGGTGGAGACTATCGAGACCACGGTGGTCGGCGGGGATGACGACGACGACGACGGGCAGCCCATGATCGCGCTCCAGCCGCTGGTCACGGACGACCCCAGCTCGATCCACCACCACCAGGAGGTGATCCTCGTACAGACCCGGGAGGAGGTGGTCGGCGGGGATGACTCGGACCTGCACACGGACGGCGGCGGCGGGTTCGAGGACCAGATCCTCATCCCGGTACCGGCTCCGGGGGTGGAGGACGAATATATTGAGCAGACTTTAGTGACTGTGGCCGGGAAGAGCTCAGTGGGTCGCGTGAAACGGGGAGGCGGCACTGGTGGGAAGAAAGCGGGCAAAAAGAGCTACTTAAGCGGCGCCGAGGCTGGCGGAAGAAAATGGGAGCAGAAGCAGGTGCAAATAAAGACACTGGAGGGGGAGTTTTCTGTTACAATGTGGGCATCGGGTAAGTAACGTTAGCCCGGCCGTGTCTGTCAGCTCCGTTGTTAGCCGTTGCATGAGGCCTCGTTGCCAGGGCGTTGTCCTGCTGCACCAGACTAGTTCCTGGAGTGGTCCGTCGCACCGCCGTGAAGAGCGACTAATACTGCAAGTTTTCGATGCCAAACCTTCCTCTATCACATCGAGATGTTTTTGTTTTGAAGGGAGGCCATGTTTTAGGTGTTGCTGGGCGCCGCCATATTCCCCGAGAATAGTAAGTATGGCGGCGGCCCCGAAAAAATGGCGATAGTCGCGGCCAGGCAGAGATGGCGGCGGTGCTTCGGGGAGAGACAGACAGCTAGGTTTGGGATATCTGCAGGCCGCAGTATATTGGCGCACTTTCTGCACAATTCCGGCTAGTTTGGCGCAGGAGAATCGTGCAAAGTGTGCAGACGTTAAATATGCGTCAAACATTTGACTCGGGTTGGATTTAACCGGTGAATAATTTAGCATTTAGCTTTGGCGGCTGTTGTGGGTGAAGCAGACGGCTCAGCGTCCGCATCAGGCTAACCTGCGCTGACTACACAGCCAGGAGCTGTGTGCAGGAGCCCGGGGATAATTCTTCACTGCTGACAGGATTTAATAAGGAAAACACCGTTTTGGTTCCCCAAATAACGCATTTAAAACTGTCCAATTCCAAACAGCTGCTTCGTTTGCTCCTTGCTGATGGTAGTTTTGGTTTTGATGGGTCGCACCAACGACCTATAGCTATTTTTGGTGCTCTCTGCATGTTGATAAAAAACACACGAGTCCATCATTTAGTTTGATTATATGTATTATGTTAAAAAAAATGCTATTGTTTTTATTTTATACATCTTCTGCTTTGCATGTCAAAGCAAGACAGTTTTGTTAGCATTTGTGCATTGCATTAAAGCAGAATACTGGCAATGTGTTAGGTGTAGTATGCACCACATGTGTTCATTGTTTTTCTTCCTACTTTCATATGGCAGTGTAAATTTTATAGTAAAAGCTGCAATAATTGAAGTAATGGGGAGTGAACTGCAGCTAATTTTCATACATTTGAAGTGTTGAAAATTAGTCATGTTTTTATTCATGTCATTCCAAAGTAATTATATGACAGAAATGTGACTTTAAATATACCCAGGGGATTGGTAGCTGCAGATGTTTTCAGCCCCCCCACAGACTTGTAGCTAGGGAAATGGCACTTTGTTATCGGTTCAGTCTCTGTAATGTGTTTCTAGATGACAATAAAGACATTGACCATGAGTCAGTGGTGGAGGAGCAGATCGTCGGGGAGAACTCCCCTCCAGATTACTCCGAGTACATGACAGGAAAGAAACTGCCCCCAGGTGGCATCCCGGGAATTGACCTGTCAGACCCTAAACAACTGGCTGAATTTGCCAGGTGAGTGTCACTTCTCTGCATCATTCATTTCCAGAGGTAAAAACACTTGTTAATTTGGAGAAATACAATTTGTGGACAATAGTGATGAAGCTGCAAAACAGATAATGCTGTTTAAGCAGGTTGCAAACTCTGGTGTTTACAAAGATGGTTGTGGCACAATCCTCAGATTTTGTGGTGCCAGAAGGCAAAACTGACTGCTTGTTTATTTTTCTTTCATAACTGATTTTAAAGCATTTTTGTGTTTGTTGAAATTTTCTTTTATTTTTTTGTCTTTAAATATTTAAATTAGTAGCCTGCTCTATAATATAAAAGATAACCAATTAAGAATAAGGTTACAAATAAGAACCAATGAAATCACTGGTTTATGAAACCTTTAACATTAAGTACATGGTATTATTTACATGAGCATGTACTAAAGCAGACTAAACAGAACATTCCCTTTTTTTTAAGCTTTGTTATAAAATTATGACTGATTCCCAAAATGTGTGCCAACTGGCAGGCACTGTTCACGTCTGCCAGTTTAGCAACTTTCATGTATTTTCACTATTGATTATTCATCGTATCATTTTATTTGATGAGGCCATTAAAATGTCAGGAAATGAAGTGTTTTAATGAAAGCTAAATTGATTGCTCTGCTTGGGCAGCATTGCAGCATAGTGGTTAGCGCTGTTGCCTCACAACAAGAAGGTTGCAGGTTCGGTTCCCAGGCCTCAGGCCTTTCTGTGCCGTTTGCATGTTCTCCTCATCCCTGCATGGGTATCCTTCGGGAACTCTGGTTTCCTCCCACCTTCCAAAGACATCATGTTTAGGTTAACTGGTGACTCTAAACTGTCCATAGGTCTGAATGTGAGTGGTTGATGGTCTCTGTCTGTCTCTGTGTGTTGGCCCTGTGATGGACTGGTGACCTGTCCAGGGTGTACCCCACCCTTGCCAAAGGGATTGCCTTGAGTAATATGTTTGTTAAAACCACTAACCATGCCATTTTGTTTTTAAACAGAATGAAGCCCAGAAAAGTCAAAGAGGACGATGCCCCCCGGACGATAGCTTGCCCTCATAAAGTATGTATGACTGCATTGTCTCCCAAAGGAGCCCAGCCCCCACTTTGCGGTTGATTACTGAGTTCATTGTCCTGATAGGGTTAAATGTCCTACAAGGTTGCCTTCTATGTAATTCAAAAAAGGTTATTAAGCGACAAAGAAAGCACTTCAGTGTGTGGATTTCCATGTACTTACAAGTGCAATCAGGCTTTATCTGAACTCTGCATATTTATCTAATGCAGAAGAGTTTCTCTCCCTGAGCTGTCTGAAGTGTGAAACTGTTAACAATACATTTCCACTTCAGGGAAGAATTAAAGCAGTTTCACTTGTTTGCTGGATTTAAACCTGATTATACGAACACACTGATGAAGGCACTTGATATTTAGATATGTGTACTTTAGAGTTCACAGCCCTGCTGCAATCATTACATTATTTGCAGTTCTCTGCTGTTAATAAACTCTGCTGCTTTTTCTTCTTTCAAAGGGCTGCACAAAGATGTTCAGGGATAACTCAGCCATGAGGAAGCACCTCCACACCCATGGGCCCCGTGTGCACGTCTGTGCCGAGTGTGGCAAGGCCTTTGTGGAGAGCTCCAAACTCAAACGTCACCAGCTTGTTCACACAGGGGAGAAGCCCTTCCAGGTTAGCAACTGGTTCAAAATCACCCTTCGCTGCACACAAATACACATTCAGTATTTTTACATTCTAAGCACATGAGCTCATCGTACTTTGAAGTCAAATTTGATCCATGGCGAATAGGATAATAAGTAATTGGTCAGTTGTAAGGTTCAAAATGAACACCCACCATGTACCAAATTTAGTAAATCTAGAGTAAAACTTTGTGTCTCTCTCTTGAATTTATTCTAGTACTTAAAGGTCAATGATTAAGACCCACCCATTAATTATTGTTGTCAAACCTGTTGAGTTTTCTGCTCTGGCACTTGTGCAATTTATAGTGATAACAGCTGCAAAGTTATCATCAAAAGGTAATTTCTGAAAAAAATTCCTATAAAAGCAGGCTACTGATTGTTAAAAGATAACTGCCAAAATTTGGTGGCTGAGATATTTGGAGTTTAAAAGGTGTAGCCAAGCAGGTTAATTAATGATTGATTACATACACTTTATGCTTTCATTTGGCATGTCATTTTAAATGAGAATATTGCATAAATGTGTATTTCAAGGCTAAATACATAATGTCATCCTCAAAGACTAAAGCTTTATGTTGCAGGCAGTCAGCATTCTCACCAGCTAATGGACAAAGAAAAACTGGGCTGTGCTTTTATTGTAGTCTAGAACTATTTCTAGTGTTACGGGTATGAGAAGGACAACTGTAAGTTCAGAAAAACTTAAGCCTGTTTGGCTGCTTAGTTCTGATGCTTGTATTTTGAAACTGCATGTTTTTGACTTTTAACATCAGAAGAAAAAGGATTTTGAATAAGGACGAGCTGATGTGTTTGGCAGACAAAAAGTTATTTTGGGTAGCGTTGGCTGGGGTTGCTGGAGTGTAAACCTTCCAGAATAGATACAGAGCGCGACAGATCTGCTAATGTTAGCCTACGCTTTGATGGACCGTATTCAGTAAAACAGGGAGGAAATAAACACCAGCTTTTAGTATAACTCAAAACTCCACAAACACATGAAGTTAGTAGCTAATTAGGAGAGGGGTTTTTATAAAGATTGCAGATACTGCCTGATCAATGTAGAACTAACTCTCCTGTTCCTCTTTCCTGTAGTGTACCTTTGAAGGCTGTGGGAAAAGGTTTTCTCTGGACTTCAACCTGCGCACACACGTGCGGATCCACACTGGAGACCGACCCTACGTTTGCCCTTTCGACGGCTGCAATAAGAAGTTTGCTCAGTCAACCAACCTAAAATCTCACATTCTCACACACGCCAAAGCCAAAAATAACCAATGAGATCCCGTCCACCAGCATCAAACCACGCAGATGAAAAACAAGAGCATCCTAGCACCACCGGTGAAACCTTTTTTGAAGATGGAATGAAAAGCTTGAGACTTTCTGATTTATATAAAAAAAATCTGACAGATTAAAAGACTTTAAAAACACTGAAATTCAGATAGTTTACCTATCTCCCCTTTCTTCTGCTGTCATATTGGATAAGGAACACAGTGACTTAATGTCCAAAGCCCCGGTCAACACAGTCCCTTCGTTTCTTCAGTGGCACTTGGCTGCCAGAAGATGGAACCCATGGACACATCAGAGACTTATTTTTATCAGAGAAGCAGCAATCTATCCATATTTTTATTTAGTTGCATAGCTTTTATTTTCTTCAAGTGCGCATATTGTACACTTGACTCAGGCTATGTTTAGTAAAATTATAATTTTGTTCCTCCTGCATTATGAGATCTTACCCACAAACTCCCTCATCCTTGTGTGACCTGTTTCACATGTATGAGAAGTTAAAAAAAAAACTGTATGTTTGCATTTCCATACAATCTTTGGTTGTACTTTTCTCTAACCACAAAATAACCTTGTATACTTGTATTGTATGGCTGTATTAAAATTACGTAGACATAGATAGAGGTGTGATTTAAAGTGTTAACCAATTAAACTTTTAGTCATGAGTTGCTTTATATTTTCTATGAACTGTCTTTACACAGATGAATGAGTAATATAAACTTGCTCACAGTCTGTCTCAGTTAAAGTATCTGGATCGTACATCTAATTGACTGCGAGACCATCACTTTCTTTGTTAGAATGTAATGTACAGACGTCAAACATTAACTTCCTTTGTTGATATTTACACCCATGTATCTCAACTGCCCACAATAAAATGGGTCATTCCAACCCTGTCGAAATACACTATACATTTTTACTCAGTATCTTTCTGACTGACCAGTGATATTGTTGCCTGACAATACTCTGGTTCCATCGTCCTATATAACTGTGAAGTGAAAACCTTTAAACTGATGATATGAGGAACAGTTATTAGTTCTAGCCCTAAACAAATGAAAAAAAGCTTTAAAATAGTCATGTATGATCAACTTTATTCATAATTTCCTTGTGACAGAAAGGCAGTAATTACCACACAGTAAATCTTGAATATGGATTTTTTTTGTCTTCTCACAATACTTTGAATGCAGCATTCTTTGTCAGCAAACTGTCACCACCCTAATCTTTGAATCTCAAGCTACCTCTTAAACACACCAAACATAGACAGATTATCAACAGATGAAGCCCCTGGACAGATTCCTGAAAAGTTGCTGTGCTGTCTTATTTTGTGAATTATTGGCCAGAAGTATAGCTTCTGATTGATATCACCGCTAGTGATAATTAACTTCATATATTAACCTCACTACCAAGTGCACACAAATTTCCTGTTACCGTCTTGTATTTTGTCACTCTGCCACATATTTCTGAGAGAAACACATCAGTGACGAGGTTCTACAGTTTTAGTTGATGTTAGTTTTACACAGTGTGCCAAACAGAAACACTTACTAAAATATGAAGTACAAACGACCAATCTAGAAATCTAGATGTATTTTTGGAAGTAACACATTTTAGTACATGTGATTTGCACTAAACACCTTTCACCACACGGAATCTGTTGGATTTATTTTCGAGAAACTCAAAAACTAAATTTTACCCCCCACAGAAACAACTCAAATGTCAGCTCACGCTTACTGAGAATGACAGACTTTGTAAAAGCTGCATCAGCTTGGTGGGGTTTCTCTCCTTCTGCCTTGGATCTCCACTTGCAATTTTGAAGTTTACACATAAATCCATTCCCTTTTTGCCCAGCCAAGCAGGATTAGCTCAACTGTCGACCTCAGCATCCTGCTAAGATCCTACTTTTTGCTCTGATCCTGACTGCAGACCAGAGCCTACTGCCCCCTACTGCCAACAACTGGAACACCCCCATCCTGGAGGCAGCGCTGTCCGTGGTGCTGATTCTCAGGCAGCGGTCAATATAAGCACATCATCCAGCCGGTTTGTTAGTAGGTGTGTTGAAAGAGTTTTCTCTCCAGCCTGTCTTTGAGAAAACTCCTGTCTTGACTAAATGCCCCATCGAATGACCCAAAGAGGAAAAGGATTACCAAAGGGGGCTGTGTTACTTTGTGCTACTTTGTGTTTCGGCCCAGGAAATACATTGATTTAGCTCAAGTGCATTCTTGATGTCATATTGGCTTTTTTAGACGCCAAACAGCTCAGCTGTGCTGATTGATATTCAGCACCAGACACGTTGTTCCTCTACCTGAGACCAACTTTGACCAGAGCAGTGTGTGGGGCCACCCTCTCTTCCTCTCTTGCTCTCATTGCGTGTGTTTGTGTGTGTCAGAGAGAGCGACAGAGAGAGAGAGAGAGTGTGTGTAAAGACTGATTCAGACATGATTCCACTTGGGGGCTTCTCCTTTTTTATAAGGGAGCATTTATTCACAGGATTGGTTGTTTTGATTGACAAAGGCAGGGGAGAGTAAATGCACTACTTGTTATGCAGCTGAAGTCTGTCAAGCCTCCAACACCTGCTCTCTTTCAGATGCTTATTTCATTATGGCTTCTCCCTCCCAGGAGTCAAAGCACTTGTATGCCTTTTCTTTTCTTTTCTTTTTTTCTTTCTTTTAATCCCGTGCTGCTGCATGTTTACCTGGATGTTATTCCCTTTATCACTTTCACTCTCTGCTTGGGCCCAGTCGTTGCTTATTTGAAGCCAAGCATGATCTCACCTACAATCTCAATGCCTGGATATTCTTTCATTTCTTTGTGTGTGTGTTGCTCTGGTAGCAAGCAAACAAAAGTTTATCACAGTGAAGCATAACAGGCAGCCTCTGCGGGAAGATACCCACAGTTGCAGCACTAAACCCCTTCAGCTGTGAGTGGAGACTAAATCAGGAAATCCATACAAATCAACCCTTAGCCCTCTGTGCTTTATTATTTATTTTACATTCCTTAATAACATTCCTGCAAAGATCTTTCTCGTGCTTATGATCTGCTTGTCAAGAGCCAAATTTCATAGTCACGTAGTGTAAGATGTAAATAAATCCTGAGGCAAACAACCACCAGAGTAAACATAAGCTCTGTCTAACAATAATTTAATGTGTTCTGTTTTAATTCTCCACAGATTTAAAGTATTTCAATGGATCTAAGGTATTTAAACTCTGACGCACAGACACTGAATTCCACAGATGTGGCTATACTTTCTTCTTCATCATGGTTACATATAGTAAAGACCTGATGCTGACTTTTACGTTGAATTTGTCAATTGTTCTCTCACACAACCAATTTGATGGTACGGCATACAGGACATTATAATTCAATTCAATTCTATCTGTAGGTCAAATCTCTGAATTTCAATCTGTTCTTGACAGGTTTAAGTCTCTTGAAGTGCCTTTTTTTCACAGTGGGAACAAAAAGAGATGCTATTTCCATGCAGAAAATATGTTGCCAAGGTAACAGAGGAAAGAGTGTGAGTGTGAGCAGGAGAGAGAGAGTGAGAGGGAAAGAAAGAGGCTGAGATACCTCTTGAATAGCAGGACTGCTGCTGTAATGCTCAATGCTCCACCCTTCATGTTAGCAGCACCACAGCAGAGTCTCAACCAGT
This sequence comes from Remorina albescens, assembly GCA_034769265.1. Classification (NCBI taxonomy): domain Eukaryota; kingdom Metazoa; phylum Chordata; class Actinopteri; order Carangiformes; family Echeneidae; genus Remorina; species Remorina albescens. Next base: position 9,306,888 of record CM068483.1, read on the forward strand.
GTACAACGCTGGTTACACATCTGAAGCCTGTCTTTGAAAGCGGTAAATGTCAGGACGAGTTTCATTCCTGTTTTCATTGCAGCACAGAAACCTTTCCCCGGTTACCTTTCAGTCTTCTGTTTTTTCTTCAATGCATCCTTTTTCTCACCTCTGCTCCCCTCATCAGCTCTTTCTCCTCGAGTCTGGCTCTACCTAAATATAGACTGCTTCTTTCTCTTTCCTCGACTTCCGTTTTTGTCTCTGTCTCCTCTCTCATACACTTTCTGTGTACATACTCTTTCTGTCTATGTGAAAGTCAGGTTTCCTTGATTGGCATGACCATAATTAAATATAGTGCTATCAGGGCAGGTTTGTTTACAATGTAATTTTTCAAAATTTAAGGGGGAACACAAATGGGCACGTTACTGTCCAAATGCATAGGCATTAATGACTACACTAATAACCATCCATGAGAAAAGGGAGGATTTTCTCCTTTGTCTGTTTTAGATCATTAGTATTTAAATTGATCTTTGTGATTTCATCTCTAAGTCGGAAAAATGATGATGAACTTCTAACTGTTTTGGGTGGTGGAAAGTAACTGAATGTATTTAGTTTATTCATGTAGTTTTACCGCAACCTGACCCCAGATAAGTGAATGAAGATGGATGGATGGATGTAGTTTTACTACACAACACAAATTTAATTTTATAATTTTATAAGTATAGTTTGGATTACAGAGCTTTCATTTGGAATTGATTTTTTTTTCAGATTGCTTCTTTTACTCAAGTGATGGATCTGAGAATGTATAATTAATTGCAGCTATTCTTCATATTATAAGATAATGAGACAGCTTTGAAGTCAGAAGCTGTGTTGAAGTCTTGGTAGTTGAGTTTTATGTTGGTAAAGACTTCAGTTTTTCTGTCTTTATAGGGCGCATAGGACTCAGTGTTGTCTTACTGACAATGTTGTGAGTGTGTTTTCTGTGTTGCCAGATTTGTATCCACAGTCTCAAGTGCCCGGGTCGTGATCAGTGCCTTTTTCAGTTTTTATTTCATGTTTTTGTAGCAGGTGTCCAAAGATTGATATACTTTTCTTTTTCCTTTGCTGTGATTTGGTTGGTCCAGATGGCCACTGAGGCCATTACTGAGGTTCTGTACTCACTATAGTGTACAGCAGCGTTCTCCTCTCAGTTTTTTTCTCTCTCCCCTGTGCCACAGCCTCTCACCCATCAGCCACCAGACGTCAATCACAAAATGACCTTTATTTGATTAATGCTTCCTTTCAGGATCCTCATCACGTCCCTGTTTCACTCCACCAGGTCACTGTAGGTGGATACTTTTCAAAAGACCTGAGCCTTTGCATCTACATTTCAATTCAAAGACTGCACAGTTGCGCAGCGATGTGATTGGCCTACATCACAAATGATGTAGAGCTAGTTAGATCAAAAGAACCTTTAAAGCCTTGTGTATGAAGAGTTCCCTGACATTATCAATTTTACCTGCAGTGGCTCTGTTCCACCAGCTGCAGTGGATGACAACTGATCAAAAAAATAGCTGTGAGGCCACTGCAATGTTATTCTCAGCCCATATCCCCTTATGTGTTAGCATGTATGCTAGATATGCCCAATTAGCGTGAAATTCACGTTAAATGTTGTGACAGCCAGCCTGCCCACGCCCTCATAATCACCCCCCACACCCCAGCCGTGCTGCACCTATTCGCTAATGCGCTGATTTTAGAAACCTCCGCCTCATCAGTCAGTCCAGTCGGAGAGAATGAGACACAGGAAGCGGCGGAGCTCCCGGGCTCAATGGTACCACAGTGAGTCGTCGTACTGCACCGCACGGCATCCGTTGATTCATCTCCGACACTCCTGCCATAACTTCTCAACCCCCCCCTTCCTCCTTCCGGAGTGCTCCAAACTCCACAAACACCGACCGACAGACACACACCTACAATTCAGGTACCGAGTCGTTTTTATTTCACTCGAGCCGAGGCTCTTTTTGTTCTTCATGAATTTTTTGCCTTGTTTGCTTTGAATGGTCTCCATTTTGATAGTTCTTCTCTCTTTATTTTTTTTTGGAAAGAGAGACTTATTTTTGAGCTATTGAATTGTATTGTATGGACATCCAAGTTAGGACTCCTTACTTTTGATTTTTTACTTTTTGATTTATTTTTTTTTAGAAAAACAGTATTCTGCATTTAACTGAACTTCTGAGCTGGTGTGATTTTGTGTTGTTCAAGTTCTTTTCTCATTGTGGTTTTTTTTTTTTTTTTGGTGAAAGTGTACATAGTTGCATGTATTGCCTTTGTTTGTTTTGTTGTGGGAAAAGGAACTGCCGGGATATATAATAATAATAATAACAACAATAATAGTAATAAAAGTTACCAAAAAGAGAGGCAAAGACTTAACTGGCTGACAAAAAAAAAACAACAACAAACAAACCCAAACATCTTATGTCAGGAGAGAGACCTGGCTGGCACCCCCTGAAGAAGTTCCCCTCACGTGCCCACAGCAATCTGTCACAATGTGACATCATGGTTTAATTTCTCAGCTGAACAAACACACTTAGATGAGGACAGTGTGAGCAATAAATAATTGCAGTGATCAGAAACAGAGTGAAAATGGAAAAATTATTCAGCAATGGTCAAGTCAAATGAAGGCATACATGCAACAGGAAATAATAGTTTGGAGCGACCTGGTACCTGGGAAAGATTATGTGCCCACAACCTCACAACTGTTTGCCATACTGCATTAGGCCCAACAAAAGCCTTGTGTGATAACAAGATTAGCATAAGCAGTTTTAGTGAGTCACTGTGAATGGGACACTTAAAGAAATTTAAACTGTCCCCCCTTCACCAACAGCTGATAGATAGTTGGGAGCTGACTGGCACATCTTTCTGGCTGCCACACGGTTTACTCACTGATCTCTAATCAATGAGAGATCCATCACTGGTGACACTCCGTGAAAGACAGCAAATCACTTCTATAAGTGATAGCAGTTATCAGGCAAATGGGCAGAAAATGGTTCCTAATGCTGCCCAATGTGACTGGTGTAAACTGCAACCAGCCTCTTTGTTGTCCATCACCCTGGAGCATATGTAGCTGAAGAGGGGGGGTGGCAGGAGTGGAGAGGAGGGAGCATCTGTTCGTTCACCGTGGGAACCCCTCAGGGACGCAGCACAATAATCTGGGTTCACGTCAAACCGAATCTGGTGCCTGTGCTGCAGGATGATGCTATATCACTTAGTAAGTCTGCATGTCACACAGTGGAAATCACTCAGTCAGCATAGCTGGTGTGTGTGTGACCTTAACTCAGCTGACTCCTCCACTTCCTAATGGGAGCTCAAAAATGCTCGCTCAATTTCTGACTTGGCTTTGTCAAAAATCCTGTTGGTAATTGAAGCATAGTTGACTCAAAGACTGAGGTGATAAAAAATGAATGTCTCCAGGTCTTCAACAAACCCATTAGACTGATTAGTTTGCCACAGGAAAAAACTGCTCAAGACGGGAGTAGTTTTTAGTGTCACCAATTGACTTCACAATGCAACACTTGGCAGCACTAGTTATTTGCTTTAGTCATGACTTTGACTAGACAGTAACAGTTGGTGTTGAGTAAACAAGGAAGTCTTTAGTTTAGATTTGACCATTTCAATTATCTTCCCCCTTGCTCAGACTGTTTTCCCAGAAACAGTGATCACATTCACTATTAATGAGCCATGATGTTCATCTTGGACCCATTAACTCCTCTCAGTAATACATACTCTTTGGTGATGCCTGTGCATATTTTATACTTTGCCACCTCCTTTTCTGTGTGCTTCCCCCCAGAGACAGATATCAGTGGTGTTTTGGTAGCAGTCGCTATCTGGCCCCGGGCTCTCGCAACATGTGTTCCCAGGAATAAATGATTGCCAAGGAAACAATGTCTCGTGTCTCATGTGAGAGTCTAAGACTGCCTGCTGTGTGGAGATAATGAAACACTGAGCTGCAGCGTGGAGAGTATAAGGTGCTAACACACTAGTTGAGGGAATTTAGTCTTTTTCGATATAACGTTCCTATTACTCCCCTCTAACTGTTAATATAATAGGCCCTTTACTTTGTTGAATTAGTCCTACCGATCTTTTTAAACTAGAAAACTGACCCCAAATTGGACATATCAATGCCCTAATTTGACTTTCCCCACATAATAATTGGCATTAAAATCACGCAATTGTGGTATCGGAGACCATGTTGGTTTAAGTGCCCCATAAAGGGACTTGTCCTGTCAGAACCAACTGAAACTCATATAAAGGAATAAAAAGCCCATTAACAGTGACAAGTGAGAATTCCATCAGCTAAACATTGATGGTACCATTGAGGAAAATGGGCAAAAAGTTCATCATAGTGCTACTGACGACCACTTTGACCCCAGTGGCATCTGATCAGCATATCAATTTGGCCCAGACTGCTCAGATAGCATTAGATACATGTAGCCTTTACTTGTTTTCCTTTGGTTCAGTATACAGATGGTCCCATGGCCCAGGACCGGCCCACATGCAGCATGATGGTCACGTGTTTCTTTCACATCTGGACCAATTCTGGTGCACACAGAAATTTTCCAGGTGCCTGTCAGCACAGGAAGAATATACCCAGATATGAAAGTATATGGGACAGACATGGACCACAGAATGACAGTGTATGATGTATGTGTCATTATGGTGGTTGGGGGTGCAGGGATAATGAGATCCTGCAGTTGGAAGAAGTGAGTCAGCATGATTCAAGACGGCACACTGGAGAAGAGAAAGGAAGGGGGGGTTGAGGGCCAGACAGTAGTTGGGGGAAGGAAGGAAGGAAGACTCCATAAGGGCCAGGAAACAAATAGTTGAAAAGTAGTTTTGGAAAGCAGGTCAGGCTCATGCAGTGTTAAGAAGTGGCGCGTGTGGTTGTGATCTGGCTGCAGGGCTCACTCCACTCCACTTGCTGACGAACCTCCAGCACGATTCTCACCCACACTCAACTAACCACTGCTGCTCCCTCCCTCTCCTCTTCCCTCCCTCGATCCCCTTTGTGAAAGTGCACTGAATACCAAGGAGCCAGAGGATGCCTGGCTGCCTTACAAAGGATGCTCTTTTCTGTGTCTCCTCCTCTCCTTGTTCTGTTTCACTCGACATTCTCTCTCACTTGCAGCTCCCTGTGTCCTCTCACTCTTGTCTCTGAGCTGTCTCGCTTTCTTCTCTGCACCTCTTGTTCCCTCCTCATTTCTTCGTCCTCACCCCTGCCTCTCTGTTTTCCACCCTCCTCAGTGTATTTGTTTCATAAAACCTTCCATCTACTCCTCTCTGCTTTGGCCCCCTTTCTCCCCTCGCTCTCTGTCTCTCTCTCTCTCTCTCTCTCTCTCTCTCCAGAAATGCATCTATTATTAACATACACTTCTGCTTTTTGCCAAAGACTAAAGCAAGGTTCAGGCCCAGCAACTCAGCATTTTAATCACCCATAATGGGCAGGAAATAATGAATAAAAGTGCTTGAATCCAGCCTGTTTAGGTGACAAGCAATTAAATTTTGTCTTGCCTCCTGTGTGTGCAGCTCATTTTAACAGGTTATCCCTGCATGCTGTTATATTTCTACCCAATATGCCCCTCTCCCCTGAAGTTTCCTGCTGTAAGAAGTGTTCCAGTTCTTGTATATAAAAAAATCATTCCAGCAGCATCTTACTAAGCAAAACACAGAGTCAGACACTGAATCAGAGCTCTTTATCCAGCAGATAATGCATATTATGTTAGTCCCGCTATCAGTGAGACATCACTGTAACTGTAGATTTGGTTGTGCATCTGTTCCCACTGCAGAGATTGTGTTTAACCTCTCCTGCGACAGGTTTCTGTCGCAGGGCAGGCAGTGATTGCCTTCCGAGGGCAAAGGCACACCACTGCCAGGCCAGCACAGAAATGCGCAGGCGCAGGAAGGGGTGTCCCTGGTGACTGGTGTGGCCTCTTTTCCTTTCATCATCTGCCTCCAAACCCCAAATGGCTGAAGGGCAGGAAACTGTCAGGGAGCCACCACTGGCAATGACAAGGGAATAATATTGCTGCAAGATGACTGATACCCAACATATATCACCAGTTTGGCTGGTGACCTGTGAACTCAGAGATGTAGCATTTTATTTTGTTCCAAACCAACTTCAGAGTGCAGAGACGGGCCTCCATTGCTACTGAGGCTTTAGATAGTGGGATGCGTCCAGGGAATTCATTAAATAAGATAAATCTGAGTATGTCCCTTTTTATCACTGGTTTATTTATACTGGTAAACATCAAACAGAAACAACAGCAAAATCAAGAGCTGGCATCCTCCCACATGTGTGATTATCATTTCTCTTACATCGACAAGTTAATTTACAATGGTTGTCACCAGCATAGCATGATAACGTCGTAAGTAAAAAATATGTAACAATTCCTCAGGATCTCATCCACACGTAACGTCAGATTACTTCCTCCACCTGTCATGCTGTTGGTGTTGATTCAATTGTTGCTCAAATCAGTAATGACAGAAATCCTATCAGAGCCGACTCTTTATGTAATTACGTGATAAAAATATATTGATTCAAACCAGAGGGCAGTATAGGTTGAGTCAACTTGTGCCACAAAGATGCTGCATTGTGCTGTGACTGGGAGTGTGAGGTGCTGAAAAGATGGAGGGCTGTCTGTCGACTACATTCTTCTCCGACCCCTCTGGGATGAAAAGCACAATCATAATCTCTCCAAACCACCGCCAAGGTAATTAAGACATGTCACCATCTGTCTGTAGAGCTGGGGACAAGAATCATGTTCAAAGTCTGCAGAGATTGTATCACTTTAAGTAACAGGCAATGAGGCTGCGAACCCTACCCCTTCATGTTTCTCTCTTTGTTATAATACAGTATGTCCAGGTTACTGCATTCAACATCACAAGAACACTTATGGTTGTATTGAGATATACAGTATCTCAAACAACTAAACAATTTCTGTACACGAAGTTGTTTTATACATTGTTGTGCCTTTCATCAACGTTTGATCAAATGTTGTTTTAAAGAAGACTTTGATAGGTTATAAGGTAGAAAACAAATGTGAACCGTTCCCCACAACCCTGTACGCCTGTCTTGCTCCTAAATATATGAGAGACGCTCAGAGGTCCTTCAGTAGAGAGCACAAAATTCAAAACAAGGAATAAAATCCATGTCTGCTCCACAACAGGCCATAAATCCAAAAGAACGCAGGTCATTAACTCCAAATCATAAAGTGCTCTCCAGAAGCCACTCCGACCTGGAGAGCTTGTCCCTGGCCTGATGAATGTTTGTTGTGGTCTCGAGCTGTGGCAGCTCCCCACTCATTGACAGGCTACGTTTGGAGCGCAGACTTGACCCAGTTTTGGGGTATGCCACATAACAGCGCTCCGTATATGAGTCTACGTTTAGGGAGTGCCTGCGGTTCACCCTTACCCCACCTGCAGGCACAGTCATGTAATGGCGTGGGGCCTGTTGGGGCCTTGGACCCCTGGGAACAGCAGTCCATTTCGTAGGTTGGCCAGGAACAGCCAGAGTGACAGCAGTGGCCATTTTGACCTCTGATGAATTATTGCGGTTCATGTTGGCCAGCTCGACATCTGCCTGAGCTTCAGCTCGGCGAGACTCTGAGGGTTTTGGTGGAGCACAGGAGTGCTTGGGCCTCGGAGCTCCTGGGGAGGCCGGGTGCCAGCTGTGACTGGCAGCAGAGGTAGAGACGGTGCAGTCAGGGACAGAGGGTTTGGTTGTGGCTACACCAACTGGTGGACGCTGCTTGGCTGGCTCTGGGGGTGGAAGGGTAACCCGGAGACAGTCCTTGTCACTCTTTTCTGGACGTAGACCCTGTTTGGAGAGGGACTTGGGAATCCCACAGCCTTGTAGTTGTCCATCACTGCTCAGTGACCGAATATCCCCCATCTCCAGAGCCTAACATGGCAGGAAACAAGCAGGGGAAACAGAGAGACGGATGAGAGCGATTCCCTTAGACACCTCTGTGTCAATATTCACAAAGATAATGAACAGGAAAAGAACAAAAGAGGAGGAATCATGTCAAATTGACCTTATCTGCATCTCCTTGGTTACACACGCGGTAGCGCACAATGAGAAAGATAATAAAAGCAAGAACTGAGGCCACAATAATCCCTCCAATGATAACCACAATGGTACCGCCAAGAAACTGGGACTGCATGAAATGGCATCTCAGGTACTGTGGCTCAGTGGCGAAGTGGACGCAGCCTATCACTCTAGTGGCAGTCAGCGAGGTCACCTGGTCATCGTAGATGGCCAGCACACACAGATCATAGTGTGTACCAGCCGCCAAGTTGTTTACCAGGATGTTCTTACTACTCGGGGGTATCATTCTGCAGAAAGGAAAAAGATTTGAGAGTTCTGACATACATGAATGAGTTTTAAATGAAAGTCGAAAGAAGAAAATCAGATTATGCAGGTTATTGTTTTGTAGGGATGAAATGACTTGACAGTAATTTATCGCTAAGAGGGCTATTTAAGATCTGTCTAGGCATAATCTTTTATGATATTTGATTTATTCTCAAAGTACCGTTACCAATAAAAGGGTGCATTCCTCAGTTTACACAACAGCAGGATTACAGACTCAACTCACAAATGTATTCTGAATTTAGTAGCAGAGACCCAGTCTGCTGTTGACTTCCAAGTTACTTTGGCAAAAAGTATTGGGGTTTGGGCTATGATCCCATCACATCAGACTGATTAGCACTATATATGGAGGAAAAGATGGCAAGGATGAAAGAATGGTGTGTTCGTCTGATTCAGAAATCATGGATATGTGCAAAGCCTCTGATTCTTTGTAAAACGCTGGCTTGACTGACTACTCTTTCATCTTCCTATCAGTCTGCAGCTCAGCACTGACATTCTGTTTTGATTTTCTTGATTAAGTATTATCTGGGTTTTGCACATAGTAAATAGTACATTTCCACAAAAGTGAAGGGGGGGAAGGATATTAATGACTAAATATCTAAAGGAAATGAATCATTCAAAGGTAAAACAAAGGCCATGAGGTTTGGATATGATTCTAATCAGCTTAACTTGATTTATATCAGGTTAAAATTCAAACCATGCTTAATGGAGCAACCTTTTGTTAGTCCATTATCAAGCTTAATATGTTCTTACCTGTACACCAGTGAATCATCATATGTCCCATTATATTGGATCTGGAACATTCGGATTCCAGGAATACTTCTCTGGAAGTTGAACTTGACCAGGGCTGAGGTTGACGTGGCCTCAGCAATTACTACTTTCTTTTCCTGGCTGGTCTTGGTGTTCCCCAGAGGCACCCCTCCTGCCTCCGCTCCTGTCTTGGTCACTGTGGCAATATCTGATGACCCGGGGTCAGGCTCCTGCTCTGAAACTGTGTTGTTGGTGATATGAGGGAGCTTAGCGATCACCAGATCCACCATTTGCTGGGCCTCACCAGCTGGATTGGAGGCCACACAGGTGAATGAGCCTGAAGCACAAACTAATTAAATTAGTCTTCTCCCTGTTATTTGCTGTGATTGTGCACAAGCATTAAAATGCATTTAAATTTCACTTAACAAGCAGCAGCCATAATTAAAAGGAATAGTTCCACCTTTTGGGAAATATTTCAGCCGAGAATATCTAATATGCTGTAAATGTGTGTTTTAAAAAGAAAGTGTAATGAAATTTTGTCTTGCATCATTTACTTGAATTTGACTGCTATTTATTTAAAACAGCTTTAAACAGCCAACAAATGCAATGTTAGCTGTAAACTGGCATAAGGACACACAGTTCCTGTCTGCAGGAGTGTCTTTGTGTTTCTGTGTTCCCCTATAGCCTCTGGCTGAACTCAGAACTAACCAGAAACTCCAGTTCTTTTCTATTATTTCCCTCCAGCCTCTCACCTTTTTCTCTTTAATCTCTACGTGTTTATGAATCATATTCATACAGCCCTGGGATAAGCACAAATTAGAAGTCAAACTCAAACATCTAAAACTCATACACACGTATCTTTGCATCAATTTGGATAACCCCCGGAGAGGTCTAAACATGTCTCTCCAATGATTTTGTATTCGTTTGCAACACCTCTAAATTTGATATCTCCAGCATAACCATTAAGAATAAAAAGAGAGGAAAATAGCTAGCAAAACAAAAAACTGAGGACCTAATTCCAGTAGCATATTTTGACTACAGGCATGAAATCTACCTTCTTATGACAAGAGAACAAATAAGTTTATATCCCAGCAAAAACCAGAAAATATGATTTAGCCACTAAATATTTAAAGTTTGTCATAATTTCCTGTGAATTTAGTCATTGCATGAGCCAGGTCTCTTGCACACTGTAAACTTGATCCGCTAGTGAAAACAAATACCGTTCTATAGGCTCCTGCACGCACAAGCAGACAACTGCTTTTGTTCAATCTACAACACAAGCAGAGCCACCATTAAAGTAAACAGACCGGAGTCTTTGACAGTGCTGATTAGGATGTCCAGTGTGCCGTCTGTGTGAACCATGGCCCTGGAGGAATTGGACATAAGGCGTCCGTCAGGGGCGATCCAGTGGATAATGGGGTCGGGGTCGCCCCTGGCCTTACAACGCAGAGTCACACTCTGACCCTCCAAAGCTTGCAGCTCCTGAGACAGAGAGAGGCAACACTGTTAATTGGAGAATTTCAACATATGTTAAACACACTCACACACACATACACTGATTGCACTGTTTGGACTAAAAGTAATCTTTTTTTTTTTAAACCAAGACATAACAACCGCTTTATTGTGATTTATACTTTTTTCGAGCATGACTCTAAAGGCAGAATTCTCAATATGACAGTACGTAGCGGTATGTATGAGTTCAAGTCCATGTTAATTTTATCTGCAACTATGCATAAACATGCTGCTGAATGTACATGAGATGATATAGTTGTAATTATTTGGCAAGGATTTGATCAGATAATTTTGTTTGGATGCATGAATGAAGGGCTAAACCCCAGTAAGCCTTCACTGTGTAATAAGAGCTTCTCCATGGATCCAGCATAAACCTGCAAATAGCATTATTAAAATGAAAACTAAAAATCCTGCTGAAAGAGTTCTATAAAAAACGATCCACAGGCTGCAATTTGGATAAATTTTTTTGAGCAAGTCCTAGATATTTCACAATACTCTGTTTGCTGTGCAGTCCAGATGAAGCCCACAAGTCCAATGTCTGACTCTCAGAGTGTAACAGTGGTGAGTCCTGTGTCTAAACTGCGCACAGATCAATTGAGAAGATATACCTGAGAGTGCCTGGTGATGAGTGGAGGCTCACACAGGAATTCTTCCTCTGAAACAGTCCAGAAATAACGTCCAGCAAGGTGTTGGGGTGAAGCACAGGTTTCTAGATCGTCCTCCCTCCGCAACCTCCGCAACCAGAGCAGCTCACAGTTACACCTCAGAGGGTTCCCTCCAAAGCTCAATGCAAAAGACGAAGGTCCCATTATCCCAGAGGTGGCCAGGACCCCAGCTCTTTGGAAAATAGGGTCTGGAGGAAGCTTCTGGAGCTTGTTGGAGGTCACATCAAGCCTTTTCAGCTTCTGTAGCCCAGAGAAGGTGCCCTCAGGGATGTAGCTGAGCATGTTGTGGTCCAAATTGAGGGTGTGGAGATTAGACATCCTCTGAATGGCCACCCATGGAGCACTTTCCAAGTTGTTGTAAGATAAATCCAGCTCTTCCAGCGCCGTCAGGTCGTTGAAGGCCCCGATGTGGATGTGGGTGAGCTGGTTGTTGTTAAGGATGAGGTGGTGCAGCTTAGACATGCCGCTGAAGGTATCATTGGTTATGCGGGTTAGCCGATTGCTGTCAAGGTGGAGAGCTCGTAGGTTCTCAAGGTCTTTAAAGGCATGAGGCGTAATAGTGCCGATAGTGTTCCGAGAGAGGGTCAGGTCCACCAGCTTGGTCATGTTAGCAAAGTCTTTGCGTTTGATGCTGGTTACAAAATTATCCCCAAGACGCATCTCCACCGTGTGCCTGTCGATGTTTGGGGGAACAAACAACAGCCCCTTTTTGTCACACAACGTCGCTAAGTTGGGGTTGAGCACCTGGCAGACACAGCGTTTTGGGCAGAGTTGAACTTTGTGGGCCTTAACAGCCGCACCAAGAACTATCAGATAAACCAGGAGAGACTCCATTTGGCTTTTCAGTCAGGTTAATAATCCTAAAAAGATCAAAGTAAAGAGAAAGAGAGGGAAACTATTTATAAGACAGTTAAAGAAAACAGAGCATGACATTTTGAGATTGTTATTCACAGCATCGTTATCATCTCTAAGGTCTATTGCTGGATCACACGTGCTCTGCAAAATCCCTCTTTAAAGGGGGGTACTGGGGGATTCTGCTCTGTAAAGATGAGGCTTTTCTGTAATATTTCAAACATTAATACTGGCAGGACCCAGCTTACAAAGTGGTAACTCAGAGTGTCCAAACTGAACAAATAACTCAGTGCCTGAACAAACAACAAATGCACTGCAATTACACATGAAACAAATTAGTCACCTGCAGACTCAAGAATTAAACATCCTCAGTAATCTTTTGTGATTTCTGTGGACAACTCTCCTTTTTAGCCCCTGCTTCCCTGCCTCTAATTTTCCGATATGATAATACCAATCCTTTTATGTTTGTGAACAGAGGGATGAAAGTCTAGACTGGCAGTCCTGGGCCTCATCAGAATTAGACTGATATCTCCCAGGATCATATCTCCAAGAGGAAGGGATGATTGGGCCCAGTGCCTCAGTGAGGATGTGCTATGCCTTGCTATTGATTTTCTCTCTGCTCTCTCTGCTTCTACTCTTACTTATGACACAGCTGAGATGGGGGATAAGGAGGGATCCATTTGATGAATCCTGAGATCTTGTCAGGGATATGGCATGTCATAAAACTAAGACAGTGGAGACCAGATCACAGCTGTATGGGTGCACCACACAATGTCCTGGAGCAGGCATTAGCTGTGATTATATTTAGCACAGAAATTAAGTCTCATTTTGGTTGAACATGCAATATTCAGCCCTTTAGGTGTCCCATTACAGCATACAGAAAAGAATACCAATCCAATCAAACGCAGAGAGTAAGAGATTCGATCCCCCAATTGTAGTAAAAATCCAAAGGCTAACCTTTAAATATTGAAGAGAATGGCTGATTTATTATTATAGCTTTCTGTGGTTTGCTGGTAATGCCTCCATTGTTGACGTTGGATCTTGGAGTGTGAATAAAAATCTTGCCTCAGCAAAGAGCCTGCCAGCTGAGTACCTTCATGCTTCAAAAGCTTCACCAATACTGTGACATACAACTCATAGTGTAATAACCTTGACAGTCGGAATATGAAGAAAATATCAGAGAATAAAGAAAATATCAGACTGGACCGGACTGGCAAGCTGCCATGCTGAGGCATGTTTTTAACATGAGGTGAGGAAGGAAGCGAGTCTGGTGGCATCCGTTAACAACCAGTGCATTTTGACAGGTGGGTAAAATATTTTACAGCCCAACAAGAAGGCGAGAAAGAGGTCGTCTTAAAAATGCCAAGAAAGGAGCCAAGGGGAGGGAAGATATTATTGGAAGGAACGTGTTGGGTGTGACATTTTCATGAATACTGCTGATCATACAGCAATGAATCAATGTCTTCTTCAACCCATTTTTATTAGGGACAACTTAACCAGGTCGCGGAAGAAGCTCATTTGATATGATCGGTTGAGAAAAAACACAATGGCATCATTATTAAATGATGACTTCCTTTAAAGATGGCAGAGGACAGCCACATGTGCTGTAAAGCTATGTGTGATGCTTTCCAAGTACCTGTGCGGAAAGTGGCATATCTATACTCAGTGTGCATGTGTGTGTATGCATATCACAGGATAACCGCAAAAGCTCAGGTGTAAGTGGGTTCATGTTCGTGTGCCAAACACCTTCTGCTCTGATTCTGAGTGGCATGGCCTCTGGATGTGCAATGAGGCGGAGAGGACCTGCTACTTCCAGACTCGAATGGCACTGAAGACATGATATCGATTCACTCTGTGGAAATGGAGCTTTTTACACTGCTGAAAACTCAGTCACACGTGAAGAGAATGGTTCCAATGGTGATCCCCACAAAATTTGCCCTGTGAGGACCAAAGGACAGTCCCTTACTGCTGAGACAGGGCAGAAAATATCTTCTGTCAGCTCCCTAATTTGCATTTGATTATGGGTGTTCCACAGAGATTTGCATAACAGGTTGCACTCATCAGGTGCGTGAACAAATACATAGATAATCAATCAATGCATTCATCAATTACATACTTCATCTTTAAATGTCACGCGCTTAGAAAATCATTATCCTGGAGGTTTGGTTGCTCATTATGGTGAGACGACATGGGAGGGCCACAAATAAACAAGAAAACAGATAATCTACTCATGCATTAACTGTAATCTCCCTCTTAGTCAATCAAATGTTCGTTTCTCTGAGCAGGTCTTTTGCCCTTAGAGAACAGAGCAGACTGACAGCACACACCCACATACACACACATCAGTGGTTGGATTTGTGCATAATAGAGGTAGCTCACTACACAACAACTGCCAGCAATGGAGACAGACATTCATGCACAGCAGCAGTATTATACTGTAGTGAGAGGATATCTATGGTTTCCCTGGGGCAGCATTCACCAAGAAAACCTTTATGCAGCATACTCTATGCCAATTGTCCGGTGAGGTCATGAAGAATATGTTTTCAGAAAATCTAACTCATGCTGGAGCTCATATAAGAAAGCCTCTACATTTCACATCCAGGCAGCAAATAAGGGAGAGCAGCCCTGTGAGAGGATGTTAATGAGATGAAGTCTGCTCAGCATGCCTCCACACAGGTCAGCATCTCGCTATTGTCTCACCTGGCTTGCTCAGGGCAAGCCAGCCCGATGTATGTTACTGCCAAAAATAAGCTCTGCTGTGTCAAAGAGGTAAACTGACAACACAACGTGATGGTAAAATTGTATTGACAAAGCAGTGAAATGGGTCCAGATTTATGAGACCAAATGGAGCTGCAGCATCTACTGAGGTGGATCATGTTATTACTGAGGTGGTAGAAATTCTATTTCACCAGGTAAATGTTCACGTAAACCCAGTCCAAACATCCTGACCAAATATTTAAGTTGTTATGGGCCGTCTAACTCAGACATCTGTGTTTGTAAATATGGGCATGTGCTGTGACACCCTTTTCCTACAGAGTCTGCCAATGTTAGAATGCAATAGCACTTGGGTGACAGCCTTGATGCCATGGCAACCCAGAAAACATCAGTTTTTGGTGAGATGTAATCAGTGGCTCATTTTCACATCACCAAATAATATTTAGAGCAAAGTCCTCTCTGGAGGAAAGGCCCTCAACAATCGAGTTTGTGGTCAGAGGCCAAAGCGGATTCATTGTTCCATTAGTGACACTCTAATGATAAGAAGAAAGGTGACCGTACACTCAGCTAATTTTCCGTCGGATTCAGTGTTTGACTGATTGAATCATTACCTTTTTTCCGAGGTTGTGCGCAATAAAAATCTAAGTGACTTAATGGAGAACTTCGATGTAGTTGAAATTATTTTTCAGACAAGCTTGTGGGTCTGTGTGTGTGTGTGCGCACGCGCCAGGGGGATAGCATACTAAGCAGACACCACTGCATCAATAGAAGTGCTGTTCATCAGCATTTACAACTCCCCCTTGTAATTCCAAGTGTTTTCCTTCCCCAGTATCAGAAGAAATTCTGAGCTATGGTGGATATCTTGTGACTGGAACACTAGACAAACAACAAACAAACAAAAAACAGATAACACTCCTTTCTCTAGAGGCTGCTGTATTTGCCTGAAGCAGAAGAGGAATTGAAATGCTGATCACTGACTATGGATCTTAATTCTTGAACCATGGTGACGAGCCATGATGCGAGGGGCTTATGACCTGGGATTTTATTGCAGAAAGATGATTCAGGATCCTTGAATATCACCTCTGTATATCAATATGGGCTTTTCAAACAAATATTCTCCATAGTACAGGCCGACAGGGCTGTAGATTGTCAAATCTGCCAATTACCAAATTCTATTTCAGACACAGGAAGTGTAATAAAAAGCTAAATTATTGTCTCTCATTGTGATAAAACTATGCCTCTATCACATGGGCCTTTTTCATGAAAGTTCCTGAATGAAGGGAAATGAGGACAGCTAAAATGAAATTCAGGAACATAGTGCCTATTGGCTCGATTTCCCTCTTTCAAAGACTCTCATGTTTCATACCTCACACAGCAAGAAAATAGCTAAATAATGTATAGTCTTCTCTTCCCTCATTGTGTTGTGTCATCAAAAGCAGCTCTCTAACAGCAGGTACACACATACACAATGTCTGGACCAGATGTGTGTGTGTGTGTGTGTTTCAGCAAATGTTAAATAATTGAATTGCTTTAGAAGCCAACTAAAACTGTTTCTTAATTTTATTTTGTGGTGAGTGAAAAATTTGGGTCAATGAATGAGGAGCCAGTCTGCAGGACAGCCTCTGTGCAGAAGAGCCACATATCGTTCCTCTGTCATCAGTGAAAGGTAGCAGCATAGAAGCTACATCAGGGAGTGCATTAACACAGCAGTAAGAGCACATAGAAGCAGCAAAATGAGGTGTGAGCCTGATTTCACTGTTGTAGCAGTTACAATGGTGCCCGAGGCACTCATGAATAATGAGATATGTGATAACTAATACTCCACAAAAGACCAGACTATTATAAGTCATCCTATATACAAATCACTGGGACTACATATTCACCCGTCTTCATCAGTCATCTGGCCACACGTGCCTCTGCCCACACACACATACAACATTTTCACCTGTGTTACTTCTAGGCCCATTCAGACTTCATCACATCTTAATGACTGGTGTAGTCTATAATTTGCATAGCAGCCAGGGTTAACCACTGCACAGTCATTACACAGCCCATCACTGGATCCTCTGTGCTGATCAAACGACACAATAAAACAGACACATCTCACATCTGAAATCAACCTCATCCTGGACCTATCTGAATAATGGGCATATTAGGCTCGATGATCAGTTTCACTTGTAGGAGAAAAAGCAGCACAGAATGCAGATAAGGGGATACTAAAAATAAAATCGCAATCTGACGGCGTATCTTGGCAAATGAGGAGATTTTTGTTGACCTTGCGGTATACAGGTCCTGGGCTGGTGGGTTACAGACACTACCCCCATCACAGGGGAAGAGCTGAGCCGTCTCTGATGGGTCCTGAGAGAACTACTTCAAGTCAATTTGCGCCTCCTCAAACACAGTTCCCCCAAAAGAGTTCAGAGGCAGCGATTCACACCAATTGCAACCTATAGAATATTGAATTTACCTTGCAGATGAAGCATAAAGCCAAGTCAAAGGAGAGTGGGCGTGAGCTCATTTCCTCCCGGGAAGGTTGAGAGCATAGTGAGAGCGGCTTGCCTAAAATGGGACCGACGGTGTGTCTGGAGATAATTCAGGTGTCCCGAAACACGCGTCCTGGCTTCTGTTACATGTGACGGCCTGTAAAACCGGCGATGCCCTTCAAGAAATCCATGACCGGCAGATAAAGGACGATTCCTCCACGACCCCCCCTTGAATCGGAAGAAATGCGGCTCAGATTCCGCCCCCCTCCTGCCATGAAAAAACAGTGGGGTAAAAAAAACAAAAAAAAAACAACAACAACAAAAACGCAGAAGCCGGAGGGTCCCGGTGTGGCTCTGAGGCTGCAGCTGTGCGGGATCGCCTCTGCTGCGCATCCGCCTGCATGCACCTCCACCAGAGAAAACGCCTTTTGTAGCTGCTTTAATATCTACAGCGCTGTGAGTGACTGGTGCTGCGCTGAATCCAGCCAGATGTTCGTGTGGCTTTCCCGGGCTTTTGCTGGAGGGCTCAGTGCGAGTTAATCCAGATTGACTGAAAGGTTGCTGCCATAATATATCCCCCCCCCCTCCTTTTCTGCCCCCGGACGACTGTCAACCAGCGACCCGGCTCCGATCCTGACCAGGGGTGCTGTGCTCGGAATGGTAATCTGTGCGCTGCACAGAGACCATTTGTGTGCATAGACAGATGCAATGCCTCGTTGCCTATCTCACAGGCAGGCATCATAATTTATTCATGTACATTTAACTCTACTGTGCGAAAATGTACTAGGCCCACAATATTCTATAAAAATGAAATGTATCAGATAGATCACAGAAACGTTTTTCACATATAGACGTGACATGGAAAATGAGCCAAGACAGACCCAAACAGGACTCGAGTTGAAATCCACCCATTCCCTTACAGATAAAACCTTAACTTTATTGTAGACTACATCTAGTGTTATAGCTGAATATCCCTGCATGTATTACATAGATTATAGATTATTGCATAGATTATTGGTAGGAAAATGTTGAGTTGGCTGAAACTGAAAGTCCTGACTCCCCCTGGGTCAGTTTGGCACTGACCCGTCACTATCTGATGCAATGATCCCATGGACTTTAGTGCAAGTAGTCTATATGTGCAGGACTCCATTACAGTGCAGTGGTGCAGGAGTAGTCTTACTCTCAAACACTCAGTGTTTTTTATTTATTTAATTTCTCTTTTATTATTATTATTATTATTACTGTTCTCAAAAGAAATGACCTGTACTGCTTCTGTAGCCTACTAGCACTTTGGAAATAGGTGTTTCTTATCATCCAGAAAATTACCCTGAGGATTTCTACTCCAGATCAATAGCTCCATCCAGTTACAACACATCCACTTGAGATCAATAGGAAATGGCCTAAATGCCTTAAGCATTCACAGTTGTCTAGAAGTCTTTTTGCAGACTGGGGTACCTCTCTCTGTGAGGTACCCCAGTAGTCAGTGGGTTTTTCAGCCATTCATTTCAGAAACGATTTTCAAATGAAAATACAAAGGAAGTCTGCACAAAACACTGACAGGGGAAGGCATATTACCAGCCACAACAACACACAAGCATTTTGCTGGTGAGAAGTGTTAATTGCGAGGCCTGCATGTGACCTAATGTGAGTGTCTCATCTGACTTATCATGAACTGACACTGACATGTCTTGGTTTTTAAAGTGCTTCTTTACTGTTGGACGCTCTGTCACTGACACATGCCATCCAGGAACTCCTGGTAGGTGAGACTGTCCGCCTGTTCACCTGTCCGGCTCTTTTTCTCCAGGAACAGGCCGATGCTGTCCCTCAGAGGGTCAGCAATGCTGCGACTCCACAGGGACTCTGTGATTCCCAGCAGCTTACGAACATGAGCAGAGATGACCTGCAGGGTACACAGCAGAATTGGGTCCATTCATAAAGCATGTGTTTCCAGTATCTAACCTTTATTTAATGACATAGGTCCACTGAGAGTGGCATCTACTCAAGAGTTTGGCATCATTGGTAGATGGGTTGCAATCCTAAAAACAAATGTATCAAAGGATTTAAGAGGCCAAAACAATAGAAATCTTGATTCCCCAAATCTCAGGAGCCTTCATTACCAGTCTGCTCTCACAATGAGAGATAAATTCGGTTTTGTTTCATTGTTTTGAAGTTTCTACAAAAAGCTGAGCTGAAAGTATAAATATGTTTTTATTAAATGTAGTTCTCACCTCAGGGAGAGATTGAAAAACTGGTGCTTTAACTGTAAAGAGAATACCTTTAAACTGAAAAGTGTACCGTGGGATGTGCTAATGAATCAGGTTAGCCTGGACATCAGTTTTCTGGTGTATATTTTTCTGGGGATATTTTGCATTTCTACTTAAGGTTAGTACTTTTATTGTTTGTTTCAATCAAGCTATTATTTTACCCCGTGGATAGACAACAAATAAAAACGGCTACAGCACAAGTGTTTGCTTGGTATTTGTACTTTGTGAACAATGATAATCCATTATCAAAATTTTAATCAGTGAAGAATACTTCATCTAAATAAAGCACCAGCTGTTGAAGCTTCTTTGAAAAGGCTTTAAACCTCCAGCTTTGATATGCAAACAAACCTTCTTTTACCGTAATCTTTGCTAAACGTTGGACTCCAAACTCGAATTTCTTCTTAATACCTGCATGTCTTTAAAGTCAGTGATTCCAAGTCTTGGCAGGTAGACAGAGTTTACATAAATCAGCTTCCTCCCGATGATCAGGTTGTTCGTGAAACATTCCTGCGATACAAATGACTGCCAAGGTTAGAGCTGTGAGAAGGCAAATGCTGCCTTGGAGGCTGACAGGCGTTTATTTTGCTAAATGTTCATGTTATCGCCTTTTAGACGATTGAAATTGAACCTACTTTGTAATGTGGAAATCCTATGGACTCAATCCATCCTGCAACATCCTCACAGGTCCACAGTAGGAAATCCATGTTGCCTGTAGGCATGTTGCCATGGAAACTGTTACCTGCCATTAAGCGTTAATAGGCGGTTGTTCCACCATCCGAAACAAATTTTCGTCCATTAGTAAATCGCGAAATGTCAGCTCCACGATCAGTGTCTGGATTTATTCTGGAAAAGAGACACTTTTTTTTTAAACCAAAAGTTCACCAAGAAATGCTTTTAAAGCGCAATCAAGTACCAGAGACGACTCAAGTCATTGTTTATTAGAGCTGCCAATCAGCTTCTTGTAATTTAGGGCGGCTGGCTTTATGGGCCTAGTGATTGGTTTTTAAATCGGCTATGCCCCGCCCACAAGGACGGGGCCAGCCAATGCAGTTTGGCGCCCGTTTCACAGATGAACATACCACCTGCTGTGGTGCTGCCCGCTGACTGTCACTCTGCTGGAAGTTTGTAGATCGGATTAAAGCGCAGCACTTCATCCACTGTGAGCTACCTCAAACTCTCTCCGCAGTCCGGGGTCTTGTGGTTCGGCTGAAGGGCTTCGGAGCAGGAAAAAAGATACCTGAATCTCCACAATGGCAGCAATTCTCCTCCGGTCGCTATTGAACAAGAAGGTATAGCCAACTAGCGCTCCGTTTTTTCCAGGACAATTGAGTTTTGGTTGACGCTCATGCAGCTCAGAATAGCTAAGAACATGCGCTGCTAGCTAACAAAGTCGTTACACAACACACGTTGCACGCGCTCCACTCCTGCTCTTCTGCAAGTGTGTAACATTAATGTTGGGAGGTAGGAGTTATGTGCACCGTGTGAAGAGCAGAGACAAGTCAGTGGAGCAAAAGTCTCGATTCTGGTTCATTAGACCTTGGACAATGACTATAACACACGTTAAACTCGTCCAATGCTCTGGTGTTTAATATCTTGCAGGCCCCCCTTCAGCTGGGTCGCATGTGTTACTCCTCCTCCTCCTCGGTAAGAGCTCGCAATGTCACAACCCAGCAATGAATGAATGTTATGTCGCCACACAACAAGTGGAGCAAAGCCACAGTGGGCCATCCATCAAGATTACAGCCCAGCTCATACTTTATATTTGCTTCTTAATATCAGTGTTTGAATTTTTATCAACTCGAGTAATCTTATTGTCTGACATAACTTTATTAAGCATTGACATTTATGAGAGGACGAAGAAAAGACAAAGATATGTACAATCCTATTTATTTAATAATTCATTTGCAGGACAATATATTTCATGAAGAGAAAGCTGCCTCATGTATCTTGATAGTTTTTAATATAACTACTTGTAGACCATTTTATTTATGGGCATGGATAATACATGGCCGAATTATCACTTATTTCATCACTTGGTGTCAGAGGAAAAAGATTGTGACTTAAAGTCAAATAAAACCCCCTACAAAATTTCAAGTGCGTATTTGTTTCAGGCTCTAAATCTAAGAGAGTAAAAATTTAAAGGACTGTTTCTTGTGAAGCCCAGCCCCCAGCTGCACACTCCTTAGCATGGGAGAGGCTCAACAACATTAGGACTAGGCATATAAATGTCTCATTGCTCTCAGTGCACTTTGTACTCATCCTCTGTGTCCCAATTCCATACTGCTCACTAAGTGACAGAGTCTTTAAAATGCACTTAGTTCCCTCCTATAATTATTTACAGTTATACAAGAAATCATCATGTGGTTACACAATATCTGCCTTTACTCTACTGTCAGACATCACACCGCAAAGCCTCTGCAAAAACCACATAAGGGGGAAAAATTGTTTTATGACAAGCTAATATTTATTGAAGTACTTTAATTTCCTCTCTACAGTAGATTTGGGGGCCATTGTGTACATCAACAGCACGCTAACTTTAATGCTATGGCCATCAGGGCTTTAATTGACAATCGTTTTCATTGTTAGTTTATTAAATTCTTATCTGAACGTTCAAGATCTTTTTATAGAAACGTCTTATGGAGCAAACCTGAGGAGATTTTTTTTTTTTTTTTAAATAAAACATTAACACAACTCAGCGTGCAGATGGTTAGTAAGAGATGTAACAGCAGTTATGTAGACTTTGAATGTATATGTTGTGTTGATGGATTGCCGTCCTTAGTGAACTTGGTAATGATGTAATCAAGATGGGAAGGGATTTAATCATATGCTTCTGTGATCCTCTAGCCCACTACCAAGCTGTTCATTGATGGCAAATTTGTTGAGTCCAACACGTCTGAATGGATTGAAATTCACAACCCTGTAAGTATACATAGATGAATGACACTCAATCTGCACATAGACTGCAGTAACCAAATCTGTACTAAAAAGTTGCTGTAAATAACCAGTACAACTTTGTAATAGCAACCTGTGTGCATTAGAAAAGATAAAATAAATCTTGATTTTCCAATTTCTCATAGCCTAATTTCTAAAGTGAGAGAAATCAGAGCCTGGCCTTGTACAATTTTTTTTTTCCTGTCTTCCAAAAGGCAGGCCCAGCTGGTATGCAGTTTATCAAGTGCAGTCCCATCAAACAACATGACAAATCAGCCAATTTCATCACATAAAATTTAAAACCTGTAAAGAGTGAACAATAGACATTTAGTTATAAATATTAATGAACATACAGGCAGCAATACCAAGTAATGGCTTCCTCCAGCTCTAAGTCAACTGTATGGACTATTTCCTGCTTCTTAGGCCACTAATGTGGTGGTCGGACATGTTCCCAAAGCAACCCAGGAGGAGATGTTGGCAGCTGTGGACTCCTGTTCCAGAGCCTTCAAGTCCTGGTCTGAGACCTCCATCCTCAGCAGGCAGCAGATCTTTCTGCGCTACCAGCAGCTCATCAAGGACAACATTGTAAGGGCTCTCACTCACATGCGTCCGTCGGAGTAAATGAATGGTTGCTGAATGTTTCAACTGAGTTAAAAATTTGAATGGAGATCAAGGAAAAGTGTTTTTCTTTCTTTTCTTAGAAAACTACTGTCTGACGTGTAGTTCTTTTCTAATATTCCAGAAAGAGCTGTCTAAAATGATCACCTTGGAGCAGGGCAAAACTCTTGCTGATGCTGAGGGAGATGTATTTAGAGGACTGCGTAAGTAATGCATTGGCTTTGACTTGACTTCCAGCCGTGTTATTGGGTTTGGATATCCTGATTAGATTGAGTACTTTTCGTCTTTTATATCTGTGTCTCCTGATGAATAGTCTGTAGCTCCGGAAAGTCTTGATACCCAGGTGTCGGTTAAGGTTTGATACTAAGAAGCAAGGTGTCCATCATTTGTGTCTTACTATTCACATGCAAAAAAATACTTTTAGTTTAGTTTAGTTACTTTTAAATTAATAATAGGACAAAGGTTTATAAATGCTTCTTTTCACGAAATCTTAGAGTCTTTAGTTGTTACAAAACAAATATTTAGTTAGCAGTATTCAAGCAGCTTTGCTACATTATACATATTGAAGTGTGACTAACTTGTTTATTTTTCCGCTATCCTGTAAAGCACTTTGTGGACCCTGCTTTTACTTTCATGCTATATCAAGATTATTAATTATGCAGCTCCCACATCATAGTTAACTTTGGCAGACTTGCATCAACAAAAATCTAGTTGAAAAATTAAAAGAGCCATGTGCACAAAAAAAAGATGATATATTTTGGTTTTTACAAGATGGAGCTGCCAAATTATTTTTGTGCTTGGTACAGCTCCCAGTTTTGGGGATGTCTAAATTATTCTGGCATGCTGATTTATAATTTATCAGCTGAAAGACAGGCTACATCTGCAGGTGTACTGCCAGCATTTCAGATTTCCTACAGTTGGACCAATGGTGCTTGAAGTTTTCAAAGTTGTATTACAGTTTTTTGACATGGAAAACAAATCAATTAAGTAAGTTTTCATTTGGTCGCAGCTGAGGAAAAACTCAGTAATGTATTTTGATATTGACATTAAATCATTCTGGCATTTCAGATAACTCATATTTCCATTACACTTATTCAAAGACATATCCATTGATTTGTTTTGCATGTCATATCCTAGATCTTTCTTTGCACACAGCGATTTTTATTGAGTGACTTCATCCTTTATTTTCTCAATGCCAGAGGTGGTTGAGCATGCCTGCAGCATTACATCTCTCATGCTTGGGGAAACCTTACCCTCTATCACTAAGGACATGGACACTTATACCTACCGTCTGCCCATTGGTGTATGTGCTGGCATCGCCCCTTTTAATTTCCCTGCCATGATTCCGCTATGGATGTTCCCTATTGGCATGGTGTGTGGTAACACCTACCTGATGAAGCCCTCTGAGCGGGTCCCAGGATGCACCATGCTCTTGGCCAAAATGCTTCAGGATGCCGGGGCACCAGATGGTACACTCAACATCATCCACGGCCAGCATGCAGGTCAGTGCTCATCAGGAAGCACACAAACTTTATACATGATAAACAATGGGAAATGGGATGTCAAAGGATTATTCAAGCACTAGTCATATATCCTCTGTTTGTCAGTAGATGGGAAATTTCCAAAATATCCACAGTCTGTATCACTAAGTAATTCATAAATGTTTTAGGCCTGATTTATATTTATGTCTGAAGCCTCTGGGTTCTTCAGTTGTTCCCTACTGATGGAACACATGAAGAAGAAGAGGAGGAGAAGGAAGAGAGAAATCACACTATGTTTGTGTCTATGTGTAGCGGTGAACTTCATCTGTGACCATCCAGCCATTAAAGCTATTAGCTTTGTGGGCTCCAACCAGGCTGGAGAGTATATCTACGAGCGGGGTTCCAAGAATGGCAAGAGAGTGCAGTCAAACATGGTACAGCAGAACTCACAGTACTCACATTATTACACTTTATATACTGGTTTCAGATTTGGATATTTTCCTTACAACAGTGGCAATCTCTCTCTATCTATTTATCTATCTATCTATAATCACAGGGATTTGTAACATATTTCATTATCACTTCCTCCAATGCCGCGCAGAGTACAAAGTTGTGTTCTACCTTTCATTTTAGGGAGCTAAGAACCACGGTGTAGTGATGCCTGATGCCAACAAAGAGAACACTATCAACCAGCTGGTGGGTGCTGCCTTTGGTGCCGCTGGCCAGCGCTGTATGGCTCTCTCCACTGCTATTTTTGTAGGGGAGTCTCGTGATTGGCTTCCAGAGCTGGTGGAGCGCTCCAAATCACTATGCGTAAATGCAGGTAATTTCATTGGTAGCCATGTCAATATGAGTACATTATAGGTTTAGTTGTCATATATTTTAATTAAAAATTTTGTCTGTGCGGAAAAAGTATTACATGTAAAATATATGTCCTGAAGGCGATCAGCCTGGCGCAGATGTGGGGCCCCTGATCTCCCCTGAAGCCAAGAACAGGGTGGAGTTTTTGATCCAGAGTGGTGTGGAAGAGGGTGCCAAGCTGCTGCTAGATGGGAGAAAGGTCAATGTCAAAGGATATGAAAATGGAAACTTTGTAGGACCCACCATCCTGGGCAATGTTACGGTAAGCTTAAGCTGGAGTTTAAGACAAAGGGTGCAACATGGCTGCCTATTTTGGCTTCTGGTTGTAAAAAAAAAAGAGGTTGACCTTGCTATTAAAATTTAAATTAAATTAAATTAAAATGAAAATTGCAGACAAAGTAACTCATGGGAACCATAAATCAGTATGATGTGTTTGATTAAGCTCGTTTTTATTTTAATTAATATCTTGACTACCTCACAACTTTAAATTTGGGGAATTTCAGACTGATTTTCATTCTTAGCACTGTGCATCTAGCATCTTTGTATTTGTACAGTACCGAATAAAACATCACATTCTATGTGACATTTTCCCCAAACTTTAATCTCTCTTGAGTGCTGAGCATGAGACATGGTGTCACTAAATGTACATCAAGCACATTTCCTCATCTTCTTCAAGTATTTAAATGATATCATGAATTAATGTGCAGTTAAAGAAAGCACAGTTTGTTTTTTTTTTGAAGATGATATAAAATGTTTGAGAAAACTCTGTGTGATTGTTTTTATTCTTATTCTTTCCAGCCTGACATGACATGTTACAAAGAGGAGATCTTTGGACCAGTTCTTGTTGTTCTGGAGGCTGACAGTTTAGACGAAGCCATTTCTTTGATCAACAGAAACCCTTATGGCAATGGCACTGCCATCTTCACCACCAATGGAGCCACAGCACGCAAATACACACATGAAGTAGACGTTGGCCAGGTAAGTTACTTTTCCAAAGGCAGGATAAAGGGACACTGGAGATGCATAAGAAAAGGATTGGACCTGAAGGACTACACTTTGAAATTGGGACACAACTGCTCACCTGTATTTTCATCCTTAGTGAATCACCCAGGTGGAGTGACTTGAATTTAGAATCTCCTCATCTAAAAAAAAAAAAAAAAAAAAAAATTATTTATGTCTTCCTTCATCTGTTCTTAAAAGGAATATAGAGGGGATTTAGTATGGGGGTTAAAATGGAAGTAAAGTGTATTAACTTTTTAAAAGGGCACCTCAAATCACCTGTATCACTCTGTGACTGAGAAAATTTGTAACATAGAAAGAAAAACAAATGGGCTAGCTAGCAGTTATTTAACATTAGAAACATAAGCTAAAAAAGACACAATTGAAACGACACGTGGAGGTAACGAAAGAACAAGTAGATGAACTAAAAAAAAAATGTAAATGAAATAAAAATGTATGTTAGTAAGTGTTCCTGTGCAGGCAGCCAGGAGGATCTACTTTTTTGTATATATCAAAAAATGTAAAATCAGATGTTGTGTGTCTATTATTTACACTTTTTTGCCATACTTTGTGACTATTTTATAAAAGCAATAGCTTTCTTCAGTCCGTGGTATGTGGTTATTTTTTCTGAGTTTTTGGACCTCTGTTTCGCGTTGGCCAAATAACGTCTGCTCTCTGTGACAAAAGTGCATACCATGGCATGTCGTGAACTATTGCTTAACTAAACACGCTTATATCAAGTAACTCACAGAGAACATTCTATCATCCCTGTTGTGTTTGTACATCTCAAGTAGTATTGTAAGATTTCTTATTCCTGCATATGTGTTTAAACAGATTGGTGTGAATGTGCCCATCCCCGTTCCCCTCCCCATGTTCTCCTTCACCGGATCCAGAGGTTCATTCAGGGGAGACACCAACTTCTACGGCAAGCAGGTAAACTTTTGGCACAAAGCCAAAAGTGTTGGATCATCAAAATATTGAAATTTGAATATGAGTGGTTACCTGACACAGCAGTTTTCTCTTAATCCCCAGGGCATCCAGTTTTATACTCAGGTCAAGACAGTAACATCACAGTGGAAGGCTGAGGATGCTGCTGTTACTAGCCCAGCTGTTACCATGCCAACCATGGGACGCTAAGTTTAAAATGCCGCTGTATCCATCATAACCTTCACTGTTTTCTCATATGCATTAAGTCCAGAGGAACTTAAAGAAAAGGGTTACGTGTCCTTTTTACTGTTGAGAAATAATGCAAGTGATAATTGGTTGATATTTGAACTTCCTGGATGCTGCTGTTGAGCAGACACACATTGATACAAATGATTCTGCAAATAGGGACAGGAGTTAGAATTTGTCTGAAAAGAATTGGTGCTGTGAGTCTCTTTATGGGTTTGCTGTATTTCCGTATCTGTTTTCTCCTCTCTATCCTGTACTGACAGGATTGGCCATATTGTAATTGCAGTGAATTTGTTTCATGATCCTTTATGTGCTCTGGTATTATATTTCTCATGAAGGAGAAATCCCAATAATCAATGATTCTGCTGCTGAGCAGTGGCAGCTCCTGTCTTCCACAGGTTCTTCTATCCTTTTGTGGCTTGTCATGTGCACCAGAGCACTTGGCAGATTCTTCAAAAGCAGATATAATCATGAAGCAATTGTTGCATTTAGAACAAGACACATTCACTCTGTTACTCCAATTATCCTGAAAAGGTTGGTGCTTAACTTGTCCAGATGCAGGGCCTACTGTATATTGTACAGTACAAGAGTTAGTGTGTGCACTTTGTCAGATAGAGCCTCATTTCTATACTTAACTGTTGGTCACATTTTTATTTCTGTCATGAACGCTAATAGGAGTTAAATCACAGTGTTTTACATGTCATGGAATTGAAATAAGATTAATAAACCAATATGATGTGATCTTCCAAGTGTTTGACCTACTACAAACATGTCCCCTTCTCTGCACTCTTTGGTTTTGTAAATAAAAATGAGCATGTAGGAGTTTAAGTCTCACGAACGATTTGAATAAATACACTGTAATTTGACTCGATTGAATTGCAATTTGTTTTACAATGACCCCTGTGAATGTGTCCCAATTTTACATACTGTTAATTCCACATGAAATAACATGCTGAGGCCTAAGCTGTGCTCATCTAAAGTCTGCCTAATGGCCATCTTCGATGAAAAGTCGGTGGTGGTGATCGGACTTGACTTTTTCTTCAGCAGTGCACAGCCCATAATTTGGCCTTTGAAAGTATCCCCGTGTTTTGACTGAAGCATCAGAGATAATATGCGCCTGCTGGCAGAAAATGAGCCACTGAATATTTTCCCAGTAGCACCTCTGAGGGGAGAGGCCGTGTATTGTTGTATGGTCTTGTGCGGGCTGGCCGGCTGTGATGACCCAGTCAGCATCTCTGACTGCGGCCAGCTCCGCTCAGCCGTGCGCGAGACTCAAAACAGCGTTTACCTGCATGTGGCGTCACGGGCAGCTGGCGTGACGGGCATGTTAGCAAGCTGGACATCATGGTGAGCCTCAGCTGTGTCTGTCGTGCTGAAAGCCCTTCGTTATGTTACCCCACATACGCGGAGTTGTATGTGTTATTGTCTCCTCTGTTGGTTTAGACATTTACCGACTGAATATTAGTTAGTTGATGAACTCATGGCGGCACGCGGCAGCTACAGTTAGCTAACTAGCTTGTTGACAAGTTCGCCGACGCTGCCTGATGTTTTTTTCATTTATTACGGCTGAAAGAGAGTTTACAGGAGCGACAGGCTCAAACTGTGGGTATGTTGATTATTGTACATGTTAGTGAGTCAAGGAAAGTGGTGGACAGTAGTTACATAAACTCAGTGACCGTCATGGTTTGTCACTGAAGTTATCTGCAGATACTCAAAACACTACCGGTTCATCAGCTGTTGATGATCTCAACTCATTCAAGTCTTCAGTTTGTTTTGTGAGAAAGCTGAGGAGCAACTACAGGACAGCCTGTCTGGACTCACATGCAGCGATAGGAAACGGACTGATAATAAACAGAGCTACTGTTCACTGACAGTGGATTATTTACTTCATAAACACTCGTGCAGAAGATTTTCGTTTCTGATGATGCTGCACGAAATAAGCAGTTGCTTTAGTGAGAATATAGGGTAGTTTCTAGACATAACTCGCACAGAATCATCCTGAACCAAAGCATAACGCTTTATACAGTATCCCCGAAAAATTGCTTGTGTCTAATGACATGGTTTCAGCTGTTGGTTTCAACCATCTTTCAAATTACAGGTGGCCATCGACCAACTTGTGATTGAATAATATCGAAACAAGATCAGGATTGAACAAAATAGCCAAGCACATTTGGCAGCCTGTTAACTTCTTTGGGATGTATTTCAATGGTAAATGATGGGTAATTTTGTTCAGGAAGTAACAATGAGCACTTCAACCACAAAAGTAAATGCTCTCATCTATAACTGTAATTCTTTATAATAGATAACACTTAGGTTTATATGACATTCCAGTGACAAATAAGTAACAATGATATTCTTTAACTGGAAGCTCGTGTATTAAATTATGTAATATTAGATAGTTAAATGCCTCAAATTGTAATCCAGAGGTGGTAAAAAATTCTAATGTAAAAAATCCTTTCCTTCTGTGTAATCATGGTATTGTTGCAGGGTTCCCATAAAGCAGTGCTTCAGTGAGGATTTTGAGACATCAAAATTCCTCTGGGTATCTCGGTTTTGTTGAGACAAGGTTAGTTTGCCTAATATTAATCAATTTAAGTTCAACATGGTGAAACTGTGATTTTATCTAGGTTGTCCACAAAAGTTGACTCAGCAGGTAGAGAGGTTGACTTTGGGGATGTGTCCTTGTGGTTGGTTAGATGGCCCAACAGGGAGTGGCCAAAGAGCCTGTTGAAAATAGCTTGATTGCTTCTTACTCTGTTGCTTGTCCTGTTAAAATTTGACATCTCCCAGTACTAGTCACCAACAGCTGGAGCTGCTCTGTTGAGCAGTGAAACTGAATAATACTGTTACAGGGCTCTAGTGAGTTGACCTTTAGTTATTTTCTGATTCTACAGAGTGAAGATGAAGCCCACTGTGCCTATTCTACTCCTGGTCCTGCTTGGTATGTCAGGGCTTGGTCGAGCCCAGGTCAGGTCCTCTCTTCTGGACTTGGCCGACAGCATCGGGAGTGTCCTTCCCAGTCTCAGCCGCCCTGCAAACCACAGCCGTATCTTCTATGCAGTGATGTTTGATGCAGGGAGCACAGGCACCCGCATTCATGTTTACACCTTTATCCAGAGTGACTCAGGTAATGATGGGCAGAGCTAGACTCTATCCTGCTTCCCTCTACTCTTTTACTCATTTCATTGTATCAGCTTCCAGGTTGTGAATTCTGTTCATTCATAGGTTATAGATACCATAGCACAAATGACATTGACTATATGAATGAGATGTGAAACACTTTAAAATGCAGTTGATTTACAAGCTGAAACATGCTGTTGTTCCATTCCTCAGATTTCCCTCTCCCTGCAACCCCTTTCCCTCTCAATTCTGTACACCTCTGAACTCTTAATTCAGAGGTCATAGGATGATACCTGACTTCATTTATTTTCTTTTCAGTGATAATCCTATTTTGTCAAAATTCAAATCAACATGCCTCATCTGGAATAAGAGGATATATTTTGAATATGTATGCAAAGCAGATTTGGGCATCTTAATGCTTTTAATAGCTTCTGCATATTTGATGTGGGTGGATCTTGTATCTTTTAGTGGAGCTGCCTGTTTTGGACAATGAGATGTTCCATTCTATCAAGCCTGGTTTGTCCGCATATGCTGACTTCCCTGAAATGGTGAGTTCATTGTCAAATCTAATCAATTATATTGAGCTGAAGAGAAAAGGTCTGCTGGCTTCTGGATTGTATTCACAATCGCTGCCAATAGCCCCTCTGCAGAGAATCATGTTGGTAATGAAAAGTAAGTAGGAAGTGACAAAAGCAAAATGACGAGTAAAGATTCAATAACATCCAGCCCTGTTGATGTTCTGTAGTGACCATAGTCTGTTTTCAAAGGCAGGACACACAGTGAGGATGCTGTTGAAGGTAGCCAAGAAGACAGTGCCTCGCCTGGAGTGGAAGAGGACTCCGGTGTTCCTCAGAGCCACAGCTGGACTTCGGCTGCTGCCCACAGAGAAAGCTCATGCTCTTCTGAATGAGGTAAGTAGAGCACTGACACTGAGACATGAGAGTACTGTTTACACAGTAGCAAGATTGTGTATAGTACAGGAGTTGGTCAATAGATTGGCTGACACCTTCAGTGGAATGTGTAACCTTTTATCCGGTGAAGGAGCAGGCAGAAAAAAGGACAAACATTTTCAGTGCCATGGCAAGTGGTACAGAGACGAGAGGAAGAAGAAGTATTGTTATCAGAGTGCAGTGAGCTTAGTGGGGATGGCTCTTGTGGAGGGGATAAGATTGTAATGGATGGCCCTGGGGCACCTTGGAAGATAAATTATACTTTATTAATCCCCTTGAGGGAATAAATTAATCCCTTCAAGCTGGGGCACCTCTGGATGAGCTGCCATTACAGTAGATAACATTAAGGCTGTTTTTCTGCTGCTCTCATTCTCACCTCTATCTGCTTTCCTCTCTCGCCTCTCTTTTTCTTTCTCCACAGGTTCAACATGTGTTTGTTGAGTCTCCTTTTTTAGTCACTGACACCTGCGTCACCATAATGAACGGGACAAACGAAGGTAACGTCTGCACACCATCTGCCCTGAGAGGCAGCACATCCTTCTGTTATCATAACCACACATGTTCTTTCTGCATACATTGTAGGTGGCATCAGTTATGCTTCTGCCCTACTTTTAGTGTGCTGTTTGAAGTGTATAAGGAATATTTGTTTACTGCAGCCATTTTACTGAACTGCCATAAATTATTGCTGTCTGTTTTGTTGATACTTAAGCAAATGAAACACCACAAAGTTGTTGTGACCTTAAAAGGCTGTAATTATGTGGTAGAAAATGTGTCTGTTGTGCCACAGTGTAGTTGATTTGTCAGCATTTTACCCTTTCACCCTTTTTCTGTAGAATTAAAGCACTCACTTACATGCATGCACATGTTTGTATATGTGAAAATTTGTCATCAGCTTTTTTTTTTAATGATTGGTGCATTCCTTTTAAAATGACTGTTTTCTTTTTCTTGGTTTCCTTATTTGTTAAATTTGCACGTGTAGGAATCTTGGCTTGGATATCTCTGAACTTTCTGACAGGTAAGTGCAGTCTCTAACATGACACAGAATACATTCCCTGATCTATATTTTTTTTAGCTCTGCTACTGTATATCCAAATTTAATTTGGTGCCTGAAGTCAGTGTCTTATTATAGATCCTTGCTAACAAATAGAGGCTGAATGTACACAGCTACAATTACTTTGCTTAAGGTGGACTGGTCTGATCTTTATCAGGCTCAGCGTTGGGAATTTATACTTGTTGCACATGTGTGCCGAATGGGCCATTATAAAGATATTATCTAAGGTACAACTGATCATGGATGCTGGATTAAAGAGGGAAATGTTTTTAGGTCACCTTAATGCACAAACCAAGAAGACAGTGGGAATATTGGATTTGGGAGGAGGATCTACACAGATCACTTTCCTGCCAAGACTGAGGGTCTGTTGTTTGTTTGCATATTTAGTGATTTCTCTCCAATTGAAATGTAACACTTTTGATTAGTGGCCCACTATGTCTTTCATATTCCCTGCAGAAAACCATTGAAAGCGTTCCAGTTACTGATTACGTTGCCAGATTTGACATCTTCAACACAACATTTGAATTGTACACTTACAGGTAAAAGATAATGTATACATATTTTAAAAAACACATTGAATTATGAAGTGATTGCATCAAATCAGTTCCTGATTTAATCTCTTTTCTTGGCCATCTCCATGTATT
Source organism: Remorina albescens (assembly GCA_034769265.1). Lineage (NCBI taxonomy): Eukaryota > Metazoa > Chordata > Actinopteri > Carangiformes > Echeneidae > Remorina > Remorina albescens. The sequence goes on from CM068483.1 coordinate 9,340,340, forward strand.
TCTTTCTTAATTAATTTTGTTTTTGTTGTGCTCCAGTGCCTCTAACTTTATTATTGTAACTTCATTTGAATCTGTTATTAATTAGGAGAACCTCTATTATCTGCATAGTCAATGGGTTTTGAATAATTGTCAGACACCATTTGTTTGGCCCATTTTCAGAATTACTTATTAGTTATGTCTACAGTCTGTACCTGGTTGGTTTTGCAACTGCATTAAAACTGTTTGACTTTGTCCAGCTACCTGGGAAATGGACTGATGGTAGCACGCCTGGCCACGCTCGGTGCTTTGGGCAGAGAAGGTAATGTTCTAAACATGAAGAAATGGTCCTCTGTTGCCATTAGCTGTGGGTCATTGTTCATTGTGACTTTGTTTCTGAAGGATACTGAGTTACTGCCGTGACTCACTACTCCAAGCACACTCCTCTTCTTTAACTTCCTGACTATTTTTCCCAATACCAGGAGAAGGATGTAACAAAAGAAATGTGTGTTTGTGGGATGCATGTAAAGTCTTCCACTCTGATTAACAGTGCGAGGAAACCCTCGGATGAATCCCCGAAGGGTTTCAGAGACAGCTATATTAGTGATGATCCGAGTTCCTGACTCAGTTTGGAGATTTAAACAAATCATGTCCGTGTTCTCCCAGGATTGGAGTGGCAGGTTTTCAAAAGCTCCTGCCTGCCAAAGAAGTTCAGGGATGAATGGAGCTTTGGAGGAGTAACCTATCAAGTGAGCGGGGACCCAGAGGGTAAGATCCAATTGAAATATAACCTGGTGTGAGAAGAATAAATCCAAAGCTGCTGCTTGTGTAGACAGATATTTTGAAACATTCCTTAAACTCAAAAACTATAAATTAGGTTGCATTACAGTTTTGATCAAAATATGTGACCAAATTTTTTTATGGCAGTCAACAAGGAGCAGAAATGTTAGCAAGGCCTATTTAAAGTGCGCTTATGCAACTTTTCTTAATAGCGCTCCAACATAAGATGCTTAATTTATCATTTTCTCTGTGTCTTTCCAGGGTATGCTGGATTCAAGTTGTGTTATGAAGAAGTGCTTAAGGTGGTGAAGGGCATTATTCATCAGCCGTATGAGATTGAAGATGGCAATGCTTTTTATGCATTCTCCTATTACTTCGACAGAGCTGTGGATGCAGGTCTTATCGGTTAGCCCACACACGCGCACACACACACAAAACCTTTGTACACAACTTCCATAATTATGCAGAGCCAGCAGGATGTTATTACCCATTCCAGTGCTAGACAGAAGCAGGAGAATGTGAGTCATCCGCACCTGTCTCAGTGGATTCGATGAGCTATAGGTGTGTAGTTATTAGAAAAATTGCTATCCTCTGCTAGCCCGCACTCAAAAGACCACATGTTCTATTATCAGTTGTTATGGAAATTTTCAGGTACATATGCTCTTGTCATCAGTGATATAGCATTTTAAATGTAAGTAAGATGACTCCAATCACCCCCTGTTGCAGATGGGGTCCAAGGAGGGACGCTGCAGGTCAGAGACTTCAAGAAGAGAGCTAAAGAGGGTGAGACATGCAAAGCAATGCATCGTTACTATGACAGATGTGCAGCTTCCTGTACTTGAGACACAATGTGCATTGTAATAGTCTGGACTTGTGTCCTCAGTGCTATCTGAAATCCTAGCAGAATACAGATGGCTGATTATCCAACCTAACAAGTATCATTCCCATTTTCTCTCCTCAGTGTGCAATAAAATGGCCAAGTACCCTCTCAACAGTCCTTTCCTGTGTATGGACCTGACCTACATCACTTGTCTGCTGAAGGATGGGTTTGGCTTCAAGGAGAGCACTGTGCTACAGGTGAGGAAGTGTTATAGAACTGTCAGCGACGGTGGTTCAGAGAGCTCCACTCATTTGAGAAAAGACGTGCAAAATAAATATAAATGCATGCATAAATGAATGTCTCGTCAATTTGTACTGCAAATAATCAGAATACAACCAAATACACAATGCTAATCTTTATCAAATTGACAAACCTTATATATAGGTTTGTTTTGTTTTTTTTAGTTTATTAGAAACATATTGTTAGCATTTGCAGTATGTTTGTGTATTTGGTTGTGCTCTGAACATTTGCAGCACATGTTGTCAAATTTATGAAGCTGTTTTGTAAACTTTGCCTGTGGTTTGCGCATGTTTTCTTGAAGTAAGTTGAACTCTCAGGGCCAAGGTAATTAACACAAATGTTGTATGAATTATAATCAGTTAACTCAAAGACACAAGTATGGGGAAATGTAAAACGGTTTCCACAAAGTTTTTGTTGTCATCATTTTAACCCTCGTTAAAGATGAGATAATGCACAGATGGCTAAGTTGGACTCTCACCTAATTTTCCACCTTCAGAAAAGGAGCATTACCTCAGACAATGATGATAAAACTATTTCTATTCTGACATACAGTGAAAAACAGACATTTTGACACATGCATTTTGTTACTTTTTTACTTCAATAAATACAAAAGGCATTTAGTGATTTGGTGTTGTACTTTGTCCCCTCCTAGTTGACCAAGAAAGTGAACAACGTGGAGGCAAGTTGGGCTCTGGGTGCCACACTGGAACACTTCCACAACCTGAAGATCCACTGAGGAACAAACACTGCTGAATTAGGTGGTGCTCAGTAACAAAAAGTAATGGACAGTACCTTTATCTAACAGCCCTAGACATCTGTAGTTTGTCTCAAAGGACAGAACAAACCTCATGAGTAATTCTTATTCTCTTCTTAATAGATATTATCCTTAAATTAGAAATGACTTGCCTTATTCAGCGAACAATTGAAGCACTCATGGTTGACATTTGAATGAAAGATGTTACCATTTACACACTGGATTAATGGACATTGTACATTAATGGATACACACATTGTTTGTTTTACTTGGGGCGATAAACATGATGGCCTGGCCTCTAAGGTTGGTTGTGCTGTGCAAGACCAGTTTTTACCTGCAGCAACATGAGATAATGTGCTTTAGCTGTTTTCAGTAGTACTGTTTTGTTACTGCTAAAAAGAATAATGGGTATACTTATGCCTGGTACATTTAAATTTGCTAGCCATTCATGTCAACCACTTAAAGTTTTAGCTAAAATCAAGTGGGACCAATGATGCATTTGAACCCCAGACTTCTGTTTACAACATGGATGCAAAGAATGATGCATGGTGTTTATATCATCATCATAAACTTTTCAAACCCGTCTCTATATTTCTTTGGGATCCGTTTTCAAAAACATGAGGAAGAAGGTTGTACAAACTGCCCTTTTCGCACATGTCAAAATAAAACCATCATTGGCTGCTATTACAAATATCTACATGGGTTTAAGTCAGCAATTAATCTATTTACAAGGGGATGTCTATGTTTACTACTCTGACTGTGAGTCTAGTGCTGCTGAAATAGGCAGTGTGTGACATTTATCCCGGCAGACTACAGCAGCGCCACCACATCTTCTCCATATGCATGGCCTTCAGTCGTCATGGTCACCAGCTCATGGGGCTGAGAAAGAACTACCACCGAGTCTGCAGAGCCTGTGAAGAGTGACATCAACACAAAGGCAAATTCAAAAAGGAGAAGCCACCCGGTGCCGTGGATGCTGCCCAAGATCCCGGTTGTCTCATGGATCTACACCGAGAGCCAGTTCTAAACATTAGGAGATGAAACATGTCTTCAAAGCTTCACTTGGTTATACTTCCAGGTTTGATTAAGGGAAACTAATGCAGTGGAGACAACCAGTTCCAAACACATTTGAAGTAGACTGTCACAAACAGTGATTGAAACACTTAGGAAGACGTTAGTAACACCACAGATTGACTCAGCACCTCTGACACTAACAGACTCTTATGAGCTTTGCTTAAATTAGTGTTTACTGCTGAGCTGTTGTGTTGTCAGATGTTCTCGTATTTTGGCTACCTTGAATGTATTGTCTTTTCTGTTGTACGTGTGCAAACGCCTACCTGGTGATCTCAGCATAGCATGATGAAGATTCATGGGTTCCACTGTTGTTGTCATAGTGACCATACCATCTCCGCTCTCACCATCTGCCTCCAGCAGGCTGCTTTGTGTCAGAGCCTCTCCTGTCAGTGGAAAACACACTTTTGCTTATCCTGCACTTAAATGCCAAATAAGTATAAAATGGAGAGTGACACGTAATGTACTTGATCCACAAAAGAAAAAAACCAACAATTTAAAATCCAAAGAATTCATGTTCAAACTTAGATCCTTATTAGTAACTTTCTAAGTTCGCTTTTGACTTCATTGTGAGGTATTCATACAAACACAATTTAATAATTCAACTAACTCTCCTATGTATAAACTACCCCTCTATTGTGAAGCTCTCTTTTTTTCAGCTTTTACGAAAGATTGGCCTCTTTGGGGAGGCTGACCTGGATAAATTTGCTGTTTATACTTAGAGCTTTGGCACCGTTTCTTCTGAGGTGATTCAGCTGTGGTGCTTCCCCATTGCTACAGAACTGTGACAAGGAAGCAAATGCACTGACTGCTCTCATTGTTCCATGCTATAAAATTAATTCCAAGCTGATTTTTCACATTCAGACCATATGTTGGAATGTGAAGAGCTCAATCAGAGACATTCTTCATTTAAAGAGGTACTGAAACTGATACTAAGATTAGTGACAGGATTGAACTTGGGTTAATTTCCCCCAGCTGCAGTAGAAGATTTACTCAAGCATCCACTCATTTATCTCAGTAATGTGTAAGGTGAAGATGGATAGAGGTTTGAATAATGCAAGAGAAGCTTTAAGACATGAATGTCAATTACTGTGCCTTTTTAACTTGAAGATGACACACTTTTCAGATAAATCCAACCACATCAAGAGAAACCTAACAGGACTCTCTTTTAGGTGGATTTGTGCTGTTTTTTTCAAATATCTATTTCTTTAGGTTTTGTTAGGTATCTTTTTTCAAAGATAGGAGCAGCCAAAAACAATTCAGCTAGTGGCCGTGAAAACTAAATCTAAATTGGAATGAAAAATTTTTAAGTGCTAAATGTCATTAATAATTCAAGAAACTTAACTTGGACCAACAACATCTCTATGCAGATTTTAAAATGTATGGACTGCTTGAAGCTACATAGTGCAAGGATTAGCATATCCACCTAGCAGACCGTGCATGAGTGAGTGAGAGAGAGGACAGACCTGTTTCTCTGCTTTCACTGCTTAGTCCTTCCTCTCCATGTCTCTTCCTCATGTGGACATTTCTGCTGCCAGACTGAGAGAAGGTCTTACCACAGATGCCACAGTGATGTGGCTTCTCACCTGGGAAACACACACACGCACACACAGATGTACCACAATGCAATTCCTTCTGAACTGAGAGCAAACACAAACACTGATCAAGGCACATGATAATATACTATATCTGTAGCACACTAATTACAAGAAAGTGCTCAGCTGTTCATCTGTACATTCTGCCCCGACTCACCAGAATGTACGAGCATGTGTTTTCGTAGACTGGAATACTCTGCAAAGGATCGCCCACAACCATCTGCCTCACATAGAAAAGGCTTCTCTCCTGGAAAGAGCAATGTGCCACCCACACACACAGACACCCACATACTGTTTAACTCCTTAATGTGAAGACCTATCATAGTAAACTTAGAATGGCAGAACTGCACTGAATATGCTGCTATTGAATGACAGTGACCCAAAACATAATGCAAAGTAACCAAGAGCCTTTTGAGGCAAAGAACTGTAATGTTCTGCAATGGTCAAGTCAGTCACCTGAGCTGAAATGAGCATGTATTTCACTTGCTGAAGACAAAACCGAATGAAAAATGGCCCAAGAACAAGCAGGAACTGAGGACAGCTGCACTACAGGCATAGCAGAGCACCACCAGGGACATAACCCAGAGTCTGGTGATGTCTTTGGATTTCAGACTTCAGGCTGTCAATGATTGGAGATAATTTACAACCAAGTCTTAAAAGTGACAATTCGATTTAAGATTTTGTTTGTCCAATTACTTGAGGTCCTTTAAAAAGGTGGAGGGCAAACCTATAATGTGTTGTAATTCCGGCACTGTTCACCTGATTTGGATGTAAATACCTTCAAATTAAAGCTGGAAGTCTGCATTTAAAACACATCTTGATTGTTTCATTTCAAATCCATTGTGGTGCTGTACAGAGCTGAAATGTTGAAAATTGGGTCAATGTCCAAATATTTATGGACCTGACTGTATGAGCAAAATATAAACACTGTAGGGTGTGGCTGGTTTGCTAAATGGTCCCTACCCAGAGGAGGGCAATTGTGGAAGAGGCTATCAAAAATCTTAATGTCACCCTAAATAAAATAACAGCACTGTTACTCATTGCGACAGTGAAATGGAGATGCCGGTGCTGCTGACTCTTCATTTCTCCAACCTTGACTGCACCAAGGAAGCATTAAATGAGCAGAGTCAAATGGCCTTAGTCAGTTATTATTTGTAGCGTGTTTGGGTTTTATTTGCAGGTACCTTCCTGCTCCTCACCTGTGTGTATACGTCTGTGGTTCTTCAAGTTTCCGGCAGTGGTGAACTTCTTGCCACAGTTCTTTTCCTTGCAGATGAACGGCTTCTCACCATTGTGAGTCCTCATATGAACCTGCAGCCTCTGGAGCACGTAGAAACTCTTCCCGCAGCCCTCTGCGCCACACCTGAACATTCGGTCATTCCTGGGAGCCAAGATAACCAAACAAACACGCTATTATGTTGAAATGAAAAGAGCAAAAATATATTCTTTTTTGTTTTCTTGATTTCCTGGTGATAACAGACCTCCTGCAAAACAAGTGAACACTAGTTTGTGGCTTTTTTTTTTTGTTTTGACTGTCTCTACCATATAAATCCAGTGTGAAACACTACCAAAGGTGTAATCTTTTAAGTTAAATTTTCTTGGTCTCAAAAGCCTGGAAAAGAAATTTTATTTTTATCCAGTATTACATAACAAATGTCAATTAAATTGTGCAAAAACAAAAGGGTACTTTATTGTTGGATACTTTTTAGTAGTATTGTTTGAAAATGTATGGAAACAAACACTTCTATAAATTTGCAGTGTCCTGTAAATCCATGTGTGCTGTGTACAGTTTTTTGGATTAACTGTATGCAGTCAGGAGCTATGATTGGACTGCACATCACTGAAGTGTACAATGATTAGTATAAAGTTTGAAACTGTATTAGCCCTCAAACTTAGATTATTATTATTTTTCAATTTAGAAAATGTACCCACATTAGCCAAGGGGTTGAATATTACTCTTTGGCAACAGCATCATGTTGGGACTTTGCCTAACTCCATTATCTTCCATTACTCTGAGCAAATATGTTACCTGTGCGTTTTGAGGTGATATTTGAGATGAGCCGGCCAGGTGAATGTCCTACAGCAACCCTCAAAAGAACAGCGAAGGATCTGCTTGGAGAGAGGGCGGCTGGTTCGAGGCGGCAGCTCTGGCTTGTCCCCGTCTGCTGTCAAACTGTGTGTGTGGTCAGCTAGGAAACCAGAAGAGGAGAGTGAGCAGGGCTGTGTTTAAAAAAAAAAAAAAAAAGGTGCAGGGGGGCATAAAAGTTAATGATCCAACAGTAACTGAGACCTGGTGAAAACCCACAGGCAAAACAAAGCAACCCGAAGCTCAGTGCAGTCGCTTCTTTTTAACCTGCTTCAACTCCCAACTTTGAATGCCCTAAACACATCAAAATTTGCTTGCAGCGTGCCACCAGTAATGCACTTATAACCAATACCCCATTGCTGAAGGTAACTTGCCTAATCTAATGCACATAGGAGGGAGTCATTACAGGACACAGACAGGAGTTTGAGGCTCACACTGAAGCCAGTGTCACTCTGCTGCAGAGATCTCATTTAACAATGTACAAAGTGCTTTAAGGCTTCTCTTAACTGGTCCACTAGCTCGGAATAAGCTGACAGAGAGATCATCTCCAAGACAACCAGATCCATGTACTCCATAAATGTGTCCTTTTTCCTCCTCTGAAAACTCCCACTTGACCATAATGGAAATATAATGGGATCCAGCATATAATGTTGAGAAATCATAAAGCGGTATAACAAGCATATGTCTAACAGTCTTTCAGAGCTTAAACTAGATTAAATGATTTCACAAGTTTGGTCTGAAGCAGCATTTGAATCATGCTTTACGAAATAATTGTTTGGAAACTCTTCCCAGAATCTCTCTTGCATCATGGTAAAGATGCACTAAGGACATGTCCTCCGCAAGCATGTATGAACATAAACTCAAACTATATCCTCTTTCTGTCTTGATTTAAATTTAAACCAATAAGATGGGAAGAAAACTTTGCACAGGTATCACCTTTTTAACCAGGACCTCCAGCTACAATTTGACTCAAAGCGGTTAAAAGATCAGAGATGTAGCCAGGAGTCTTAGTGCTTTGAATGTCATGGCTAAATTCTTGAGCTACCAGGTTGCCTGTGGAGGGAAGTAAAAATGGGCTGTGATATCGTCCTCACTCTCCGTGTGGGTCAACAGCTTGATATGGCACTGTGTGCTAAGACATCTGTTTAAAAGCTCCTACAGACTGAGAGATCTCAGCAATCTTAGAAGCTTATTGTTGGCCACACTGCAAGACATGTGTCAGACACCAAGGCCGATTGGCAGATAGTACCGTGATCGACCCCTGAACTGTTGGCTAAAAACCAAAATGACACAAACCAAAGTACGAAAATAAACCCAAGTAGTGTCTGAAAGTGTTTTACTGATGAGTTCGCTATATAGCCCTCTACATACAAGTCCATGGACAGTGAGGAGGGAGAACTCAATGAGTGACACAACCCGTTTCTTGTCTCTAAGCAGTTGCCAAGCAACCAATTCTGACTGGGAAATACTGTAGCCCTGGTTATATAAAACTTATGAATAAGTGAACTTTGGTAAAAGCTGGATTTTTATAGCTTTGGAAATGAATGGCTAGCTGTTCATATTCAGTGTACTGAAACATGAAGTTCCAACTTATTTGAATATGGCTAGTGAATAAGCATGTTTTCTGAAACACAAGACTATTCAGAGCCATGTGCCATTCTACTGTCCTTCATATGGCATATTTCCTGTTGCTTTATTATCTGACTGCATGTCTGTCCTCCTTCCTGTCTGGTCTTTGGCTCCTGCTCTGCTGCTTGTCTTTCCTCTTGTCTACCCAGATCCTCTCTTTCTGAACTGTGCTCTCTCTTGCTCTCAGGTCTGCATTAGCCATATTACTGAATGCACATTAAATCATCACAGACCCACCACACCACTATGCACTGAAGCAGGATCAATGTTTCAAGATAATGTGGTATTTACAACTCTGCTGGATATTTCTTTCAAGCAGACTTGTAAATCTATCTAAACAAATTCAATTTGACCTAGAGATGATGAGTGTTGAACATAGTTCAGTCAGTGCCTATAAAACTAACATTTAATCTCATCACAGAGCTTATTTCTCTTCTGTCTTTGACACCTGATACAAGAACTTATCATATAGAATGCACTGCTTCCAATACACAGGCTTTGTTTTTTAATATTTTCTTTTTTTTTTTTATTTAAGAGGATATAATACCATTTTATGGACATCATCATATAATGTCTACATTATATAATTATAATAATAATAGTAGTAGTAGTAGTAGTAGTAGGCAGCTCACTCCAATGCAGACACCATTACCGCCACATTGATGAATGGCATCATAGTAGGACTATGTGTTATGTTTGGCTTTACTGTCCAGGGTGAAAGACTTGAAATGACAAGACAAAGTGACTTTACCATTACTGACACTTGCAGCTCTGGCATCTTGGCTGGCCTTGGCATCTCTTGCGAGCTGGGCCCGTGTGGCAGCAATCAGGCTGTCGTGTGCCAGCTCCTGAACCCGCAGATACCAGGGAGCATTGCCATCTATCCCATAGTCCCCTGATGAGACGCCCTCCTCATCATCCTCCTCAGCGCCATCTGCGGCAAAAATCAGGGACTCCGAGGAAGCTGTGATGCCTGAATGGGAAATAAAGGCAAAGGGAGAATCGCTGTGAAACAGGATATTCAAGGCCAAAGCAATAATCTGCAAGATCATCAGTGGTATGAGCCCCTTGAGGTCACATTTCTGAATTCATTACTCAGAAATGTGACCATGGCTGAGCATCTAATGATGCTCAGCAATTTCAGATTTAATGTTATGGCTTCACTTTGAAAGGAGAGGATGATAGCCAATAGACATGCAAATATTTAAAAAAAAGCTATCTGTCTTTATTTTGAATATAAATCTAGTGTAACAATAGACAGAAAATTATTGTCTGCAGATTTTTTTTTTTTAAATATCTTTTGTTTTCCAACTGAGACACACACAGAAAACCACATAAAAGGTGTATGTCAAAAGACCAAATAAAAAATGTTGTCACTTCTGCCATAGGTGGATAAATTATATAACCAACCAACTGATCAAGAGATGAACAGGACAAAGTATGGATACAAGATCTGAATTGGACCTTTAATGTAAAACAGTCTCAGTTTTACTTATAAAGGTCATCATAAAGTGGAATAATGTCTGGAATGTCTTCATTATCAATTGATATCAGGATTATTTTTGCAGTTGTTCAACTGGCCAACAACATGTGAAAAAGGAAAAGTAAGGCCTGTTACTTTGCTTCTGCTTTAATTAGGCTGGAAAAAGAGGATTTTTTTTCCTAATTCAGATCCTGCTAATTGGTTTTTGCTAGAATTAAAACATGAGTGTTCAGTTGATACCATGATTACTCTCCAAATGTGATGCTTTGTAGGTGTGACTGCGAGAGCAGATTTGTGTCTTTTTACCTTTTGCAAGATTCAGCAGGACATAGGAAGTGCTGTCTGACTGTTGTAAATCATGGAGGATGGGTGGTGGGCTGGGTGAAACCTGTGGGTGTGAGTGTGTATGAACCACTAAAGGGCTCCGCTGCGACACACCTCCGAACTCTGAGAGCGAGGGAGAACTCTCAGGCTCGTGGCTTAGACCTCCATCTGAGGAAGAAAATCAGTGTTTGTTATACTAGACATGATAGGTGCAAACAATTCAAATGTGAGGAGTTATTTTGATCAATAATAATTCTGTATGTACATGTCGTATTCTACTAACTCAGAAGGATGGGCAAAAACATGACATGATTTCAATTCTTGCCAATTTCTGTGAATGTGAATGTATTGTAAACAAAAACAAATTGAAAATATTTGCAAAAAATACTTTGTAAATGTCAAACTAAAGAAAAAATGCAGTTGTCACAAATAAATAACAATGGATAAACCAGTGCTTTCTTCTTCTTAAAAAAAAGGTCACTGGACACTGGGAACTTAATAGGTCATAAAAAAAACCCCAAAAAAACAAATTTGGGCTAAATTTACACAGGCGGAGTCAGGGAATAACCACTTAAACTTGATGGAAATACTGTTTGAATGGAAATGTAAAAACTAATCAGGATTTAGGAGTCTATGAGATTGTGTAATTTGGTGTAGAGCCAGATAATAATCTGCCTATAGGATTGTTCAACCTTGACAGAAGTACGCACTCTACTGAGTATCATTCTAGTTATTTTTAAAATCCATTAACAGGAAATCACAGAGAGAAACAAATTGATAGGACATATATCAATCCATGTGGTCAAATGGAAAATCTATGGATGCTGAAACATCTTAGGCAAACTAGAGTGCGATGAAGCTTCCCAAAGATTACTGTAATAATGTAGGACTTAAATGCACTCAACCAGGTCTCAAGGAAAAAACATCTTGTGAATGAGGGAACACTATGACATAGTGTAGGCATTAACAGATGCTCAGATTCAGGCAGTTGTTTGGTAAATGCATCAAAAGATATATTTTTCTTTGAGGACATTGAAGAAGATTCTGATCAAATGTAAACAGAGGTGCAGCTGAGATGACTGTCTCTGATGTCAAATTTAAGAGCAACATATTGTGGATTACTTAAACCCCATCCCTTTTTTTGTTAGATTGTTTCGAGTGCTGACATTAAATTCAAGTTGTAAGACAGCTGTGTGTCCAATAACTCAGTACAAAGAAGGAAGAAAAGCAGGAGTAAAAATGAGTAAGAGAAGATGAAATGGATCTCAGTGAGCTGCTTCTTACCTGTGAGCTCCAGCGGGCTGCACAGTGAGCTCTCAGCTGGAGCCAGCAGAGGCAGACAGGACTGTTTGGAGTCCTCCAGACCCTGCACCAACGGGATGGACGCATTTTGAACAAACTGCACCAGCAGCTGAGAGGAGACACGCAGGGATACAGGTATCAGGACAGGAACCTCATGCTGTCCTCATAGAGTTTCCCGGAGAGCGTAAAAATAAGTTACCTCTGGTTTGGAGTCAAGCTCATCAGAAAGCATGGGTCACCCTGTGTGGAGCCTGTGACAAAATCAGACTCCTCTGACACGTCAAAAGCACCAACAATCACGATTTTCTGACTACGATCAACTTCTAAATTGGAATAACAAACATGACTTACCTCACTTTGAACCTGCTAAGTGGAAGATCTTTTGTCGGTCATACGCTCGGGGTGCAGGTCATCTTTGAGCCAAAGCCATCACACCAGCTCTGCGGTCAAACAACAGGACAAACCGACAACTGTCACGGAAACGCCTCGGCTTTGTTAGCTGACAGCTACCGACTTCACGTTAAACAACACACACGGTCCGGTCAAAAACTGCAGATAAATGTAGCTAAAAACCCACAGTCCCATGTCAGTGTGGTAAACAACCAGTTGGAAAAACAGACAAATGGCAGTTTCTCATGCTAACTTAGCTAGCAAGGTTAGCAGTTACCAAAACTAGCTCCCGGGGATAACAGGGCAGACGTTGGCTGCCATGCTTCAATATCCGACCCCTGACGGTGCAACATGCAAAAAGTTAACCCCGTTAATCCTCTGGCAACAAGGCACCGATTCATTACCTTGTATTTGTATCTGCACCGGTATCGTAGGAACAGCAGCTCGCTTAAAATTTGTCTCAAAACAGAGTGGCAAATTTGTTCTACGGAAGCGCCAGTGGAACAATTTTAGCTCATTTCCGCGTATTTCGCAAAATGGTGTTGTGTCGTTGGCGCCATCCCGTGGCCAACGCTGAAAGCTTCGAGGTAAATATGATCACCCTGACAACCTAAAAGGTAACGACTGACGTTTTTATGTTTTGCTTAAATTACATATTTTCCTTAAATACATTTGTAAAGGACTTGTCCACTACATGGATGCATTACTTCAGGAGACTCAGATCCTGTTTGAAAGTTCACAAAACAATATCAAAGAGACACAATCCAACTGTAAAGACACAAAACACCAACAAGACACAAATGACTATAACTGGCTATGTTTTTGGTGTCACCGTTAACCTGTGGGTTTTATTAATAATGTATTAGGTTGGATCCATTACTGAAGGACCACAGACCACTGAAGGACAATGAGGGCCAAGGAGTCAAAGGGCCAAGGAGGTCTGGGAGGCTTAAAATGAATGCTGTGGTTTATGTAAATATGTGTAGATGTGAAGGGATTTTTTTTGGTCCAAAGGACAGGGGAAAGTTCTAAGCACTGAAGGATGTGTAACAGCTATATATAAAAAAAAAAAAAAAAAGCTCAAACACATGTTTTTGGCCAAGGTTAAGGACCAAAATAATCCAGCAGCCTTGCAAATGTTCTATGTTTTAATCTATGGGCTGTATTGATAATGCAGCAGGGGTTGGATACAGTACTGAAGACAACTGACCACAGGACAATGACATGAACCAAAAGATTCAAATTAACTTTAGCGATATAAAGAACACATTCAAAAAATGGATTTCCTTTCTCTGTTTTTTTGTTTTTGGTGTTGGAGTGAGTACATTCCAGCATTAAGTCTGCTCAATTATGTATTTCACATTCTATTTTAGTTGATTAATAAATTTACACTGTACAGTTTTTGTTTAAGAAAACACACCATGATGCAGGTTTTCTTTGATGGGCTTCCTGTGGTATTTCTGCAATGTTTAGAATGATTTTGCTATAGCTAGAAACTTCAAAGATAAGTACATTGTAGACTTGTAACTTTTGCAAATTAGCAAAAGTTAGTTAGTTGTCAAAAAACAGAACATTAGAGTTGTGGTGGCACTAATTTCAGTCTGGACCTGAGAGAGTCTGTTTAAACTTTTGAGTAAGAGTTCTTTCAGGCCCTGGGGTAGATACATGTAACAACCATGAATTTCATGACTGAGGAAATTTATATCTGACTACTAGCGTCCTTGATAAATCATTGACCTCAGCATTTTTCCAGTCCTCATTATCATTTTGCATATTTTTGCCAAAATCATCATTGTTCTAGCAAATATGCAATTTTGCTTCCATGGCCAAATAACATTATGCTTCAGTAGGTAGTTACACCTTGTTAAGAACTTAAGCTCCATTAGGCTTATCTGCTGCACTATTAAAAGGCACAGACTGTGAATTAATATGAGTTTCATCACTTTAATTAATGCTTCATTAAATCTGGGTGCACTGCAGAGGTCAAAAAGTTCATTCTTGGTATGTTAACACATTTATACAGTGTATACTAATTGTGTATATCAAATATTACACAATTATTGTGTGTATCAAAAATTTGTCTCAGTTGTTGTAAAATTACAGTAAATTAGTAAAATGACACCACATATTTTTTGTGATTTGCAGTATTTACAACAAACACAGACACTGAGTGCCAGCTAAAAATGAAAAGAAAGCTTGTATATAACATTTCACTGCAGTGTAACAGATGCAGAGGCTTAATGCATACTAAAAAATAACCCTTGTGTCAGCTAATTCCACACGTTGTTCATTGCTCGTGTGTTGCCCATCTGTGCTGGAGGAACAGATCTGTGTCAGCTGCTTACTGTATCTCAGCTTTCTGGGGTGATAAGAGAGGTGTGTGTAGAAAACTCCAGAAATAAGCATTCTGGGCTGTTTCTCATTTCTATTAACATATTACGACTTGATGCCCTCCACATTTCCTTTGCATACAAATTGCATCTAATCTAATTTTGGATTATGAATAAGTGATACCATTAATTTGGACAGATGTCAAATTTCTTTGGAATGACGTTTATTACACAAGCAATGAGTCTCTAACTTAAAATGTACAAAAAAGAGCTGTAAAGCACATTAAATCAAACCCGTTGTCAATCTTAGTTTATTCATCTTTGATTGGTAAAGCTGAAGGGTCATTATCTAGAAAACACTTTGTGTTCTCAGGTTTTGAAACTGATGTCATGGTAAATCCTCCATTCTGTCAAGTCCCATGAAAACGTTTTGACAACTTTATGCATTTACATTTTACAGAACAGAAAGAACATTTCCAGCAAGCCAAACTACATTCAGTCAGCATTAAAGAACCCATTAAATCATCCGAACACAATTCTACTTCCCTCTCCTAAAAAAAGATGTACATATTTTTGGGCTAACATTTTCCCAAACTGCTGCTGGTACATTTCTGATACGTGTTGATTTAACAATCACACGCCTTTACAAACATTTCCAGCATCTTTAAAATGAAAGAAGGTAGACTGAAATGCACTGAGGAAATAAAGCTGCCAACATTTAGATGAAACAAAATCCAGTGTTGAAAAACTGTTCAACTGTACAAGCAAAACAAACTTTACTTTCCTTCTAAACTTGAAAAAGAACTGAAATAGAAAATTGTGACAAAACATGACAAAAATGTAGCAATACAATGACAGCATCAGAAACCTCTGATTTGATACACTTCAGTCAATAAATAGTGATATGGACAAGATCCATGAAAGAACAATCACACCAGTGTGGATACATGTAAACGGAACCACACTTTAGATTACAGTGAACTGATGGTAACATTTGTCTAATAAATAAATGTAATATAATAAGAGCTGATGGCAGCAGACAAGAAAAGTTATTTTAAAAAGATGGACATGGTCAGTGTTGCTGTGCTCTTTTAAACCTCAGCATCATTGACCTTTCTGATATTTCAGTACCAATGGCAAAACAGAATCAGAATCAACAAATCATCAATCATCAACAAAATCTCAACAGAATGCCATGTCATATCATTTGTAAGATTTAAAGACTCAAGAACAATGTCAACATTAAAGTTAATAATATATCATCTGTGCATCTGATTGAGGGGAGTTGTCCTGCAAGATTTAAAATGAATGCCATTAGGTCACTTAAAAATGCTCTAAACTTGAAGGATGTATGACAAAATAAAAACAAACAACATATTAAGGCTAAGACCAAAACAGTGCCAGCAGTCCAGTAAATGGCGAGTGTCCTATCTCGTATGCCTCAGTTAAGTGTTTCATCAAGGACAAACAGTATTTAAACAAATGGCCGTGCCATTACAACAAAGATAATACACCAGATTAAGTCAGAACATTATGTTGCTTTTCTATGTATCACAAATTATTCTTGCTATAAACTATGGCTGTAGTTTTTAAAACCTCAAGTTGAAAGATTTACACATTTGTAATAAATGTGCAGGTCGCAAGTGTTTCTGATGGTTGGAAAACATGCATCATGAGCTCACAAACATAAACACATTTAGGCTCCTTCTTAAATGGGTTGTGGGTCTTATGATCATCCCCTAGTTTAAACAGTAATTTAAATGTGTTTCCATTTTGTTGACAGGGCCCTCATCATTTTGTTGGTTACACTTGATTTGGATAGCTAGAGTTTAAAATATATTCATACTTTATTTGTACTCTGTAAACTTGGCAGACTATCAATTTAAAGAGATACCTTAGTTTTTATTAGTGACTACAGCTGAAAACATTTCTCTGTTTGCAAACAGACAGTTCCACTGCACTCATTCACTTGAAGAATTACATATTTAGATATCAGGTTTGCCCTTCAAGCCACGACAACCTATTAACCCAAATTACTAAATAAGTAGAAAAATAGTATGGGTCTATAAAAAAAAAAAAAAAAAGGTGGAACTATGCAGATTTTTTCCAACACTGAGCTGAGCAGTTATTGTGCAAAAATAAAAGCACCAAAATCAACCAAAAACTTGACAGCTCAACTTAGGCTTGGTGGAACTTAAACTTTCACAGGGCACTGTTAGCTACAGGAGCAGCTGCACTGCATAAACAAAAATGGGTAGAGAAAATAGAGAATGTTAAGCACAGCAGTTTTCCAAAGGGAACGTGACCCCAAACTGGTTTGGGGGCATCTAAAACTGACATGAAAACATACGAGAGGTGCCAGTTCAGAACCCCCATAAATAATTTACAGAGAGAAATGTCTGAGTTCTTGTTTGTGTGACAAAGACCTCCACACACTGTTACAGAAGAGCCTCTTATTTACAACTGTATTTTTTTAAATAAGCTGTATTTATGTTCACATGTACAAGAGTTAAGATGGCAAGAGGAGATGAAGAAATACCCCTTCGAGATACTGTTGATGTGTCATTCTAAGTCAGCATAAGGGAAAATACACCATCCTCACATATTTTAGTGATATACGCAGAATACTGAGAAAATTCCTAGTAAAAATGAAATCTGACTGTAGAAATGTTACGCATTGCTGTACTGTAGCAGAATGTATTTTTGGGTAGTGTGCTTACGATACAAAACAACTTTTGCAGTCAACTCCAAATGAGCGACCATAGCTGCCATTTAATTCTGCACAGAAATTGCTTCAGAGCTACTTTTACATTATTTTAGTGCAAATGCAAAGTTCTGTGACATTTACAGGGTTTGGATATTAAGGCCATAATTAAGAAATACACAAAACTATAGTAATAAAGCATCACCAAACTACATAACCGTTCCCAATTTTGATATTGCAACTTTTTGTTGGATAAGAAACTTAAAACGATGGACACAAGAATGAAGAGGCATAGCTGATGCACAACTGGTTCTTCATTCATATACATGTAAAAACACACACACACTCAAAGGAATTTATATACAAGTCAGCGATAAATGTTTGAGCTACAGAACGTATCCCTTTTACTGGGATGTTATTAGGGAAGCATGTAGATGGCTGTTCAGCATTTTACTTTCAGCCAGTTCTCCCTGTACAGCATAGCTACCATCAACATGATTGGAATGCTTAATGCGAAACCATGAATGGACACCACCAAATCTTGCACATCGAGTTTTAAAGCAGGACAAGAACTAAACAGACACCTTAGGCACCTGTTCATCTGTTTGAAGATGCTGACAATGTGGCAAGAGGCCCTGAACACATTCAATGTGATACACGAACATTTCTTTGAATCTGTCAAAGTAAAATGCTTTACATAATGGCTAACCGCTGCATAAAGAAATGTAGATTACAGACACTACGTTGTTTTAAGTAAGTGTAGTTTAAGCTATACATCTGTATAATTGTAGATGAACACAACCTAAAGAAATTCTCTAAAGGTTTTAATCCAGTTTTAGGATTCAGAGCCTGTGTAGTGTATTTGGTTGAAAAAAGGTTTTGTCTTCATTCTTCCTTTCATGCCTTGGATCCAAATCTCTCAGGGCTTTTGTGTTCTGATTGCAAATCAGCAAAAGATTTCTGAGTGGCAGAGGCCGTTTCAAAGGAGTAGATGCAGAGGGACTGAGGATCGCAGAGCACTGTGTTGAGGTTATGGCCTGGCTGACCTTTGGTCCCTGACACACCAAGTGCTAAATTGGTGACTGGACAGCACTTTGTATCTGTGGTTGATGAGGAAAACTGATTTGCAATTCTAAGATATAGCAAAGTAAACTTTCAGACAACTTGTTAAGGAGACCTACTGACATTATCGATTTTAACCTGACTATATAACACAACAACAAAGAAATGCTGGTATAATTTGATTTGCTTCTCTTTCTGAATCACACACACACAAATTACTAAAATGTCTACTCTAATGAAGGTACAGTGTGTATGTTGATGGCCACAAGCTATAGCTTTACATTGAATTTAAGTGAAATTTTTGCAGAAAAGAAGACAAAAGAAGTTTTTATCTGCACCAGTTGTTTGAGACTGGCTTGCTGTGTCAGGGCCCTAAGGCAGGCAACAGTCAGAATGTAGAGCATAGCACACTGTCTGTGAGAGTCTGGGGTGGGGTGAGCATATTACTTTCGGTCCATCTGTCTCTGTATGTGCCAACCCCCAATGGCAGCCTTCCTCTTGCAGTCTCAATCTAAAGAGTTATAGTCTTGCACTAGTCTAGGTCTAATCTGCCTTTAAGATGGTTTGAGCAGCTCTGTCCCTCTCTTTCTCACGATCTTCCTCCTGAAGGCTGGCTTGCAGCTTAACACAGATGTTTGCGTCACCACTCCGCAAAGCCTGAATAAAGAGGTCTGTGTGTTCTTTTAGCTGGTCTAGGTCAGTCTGGGTGCGTCGGTTCTGCCTGAGGAGCTCCTTGGTGCGAAGTGTGATGTCTAGCAGGCCAGATTTGCTCAGGATGTTGTAGGTGTTGCAGAAGCGTTTCCTCCGTATATCAGCATCACTGTCAATATGGTCATGTTCTCCTGGGGAGAACCTATCCTGGGCGCCCCTCTGGAAAACAGGGAGTGTTGGGTTTTTAGAACTAGCGGCTTGAGTGAAAGAAAAGGATGAGATAAACTCTGACTGACTCAGAGTTGATGAGGGTCTCTCACTGGCTGGACTGCTGTTGGCGCTTGTTTCTGCTGTGGGGAAAGAAAGTCGGCTATGGAGCAGAGGGGACATGGTGCGTGGCGTACCAGGAAGAGTGGGAATGGTTGTGCTTGAATTATTCGCATTCCCACACAGATTTCTTGGCTGTTTCTCTCTCTGAAAGTGGTCACGGTGGTTGGAAGTCAGACTGTTGCCTCTCTTTGACCCATGGGAAGAGGAGGTGGAAGAAGAGGAAGAGGAGGATGTAGAGGAGGGTGAAGATATGGAAGTAGTTCCTCTCCCCGAGGAAGTGGAGCTGTCTCCAGGATGGGGAGCAATCTTGGGGTATGATTTCAGGATTGGAAGATACTTCTTAGGGCGTCTATGTCTGGAAGTAGCCTCTTTGGAGGCAGGGGAAGTTTGACGAGAGACCACAGGCTGGAGGAAAACGACCTGCTGCTGCTGGACCACAGGCTGAACCACAGGCTGAACCACAGGCTGAACCACAGGCTGAACCACAGGCTGAACTACCTCTACTGTGGGACTAAATCCCCAGGGTTTCAGAGCAGGAGGATTGTCTCCAGGCTGAAAGGGCAACAGAGCAGAAATTGAGAGATTGCATGGCATGCCGATTAGGCACTGAGAACTATTATATATATCAAGGAAAAAAAAAAATCTAAGAGCTTTATCACATGTTTAAGTCTTGGTTAGACCAGACTCAGGAGTTTTTGAGCATAGTGTATTTTTTAAATAAAAGGGAAGAGAATATATCAAGGTTTCATTTTGAGCCAATACTATGTTTGTGTCTCTGTCTTTTTTGGGTGAAGCATTCCAGACAGGCGTCTGAGACTGGACTGTGGAGATTGATAAAACAGGCTCAATAAAAGTGAATAACAGCTTTCATGTTGTAACCTGATTATTTCACTGCCTAGGTTTAAAGGTCTCTAATTGGGTCGATTTAAACTAATTGATCCACACAGATAATATCATAATACAGGGTTTTATGTTTTAAGAATTACGTTTTTGCTGCACACCTGCTTCAAGAGGACATTGTTCATGATGATCATGGGAGAAAGGCTGGAGTAAGAGCCTCCCACCACAGCCATCTGAGAGGGCTGGGGCCCTGAGCCAGAAGTCTGTGGCCCCTGCTGTACAACCGGGCGGGGTAAATCCTCAGAGTCTGTGGTGTCCATTGTGCTCATATGTTCTGAACTTGCATCTATGGGCCAGCAAGAAAAAAAGCATGGGTTCAACAGAGTGATACCTTATAATGAAATCATGCAACACTGTGCTAAGACAGAGGGCAAACCTGAGAATCCAGAGTCTCTTTCTGATTCCGCCCGCGCATTTCCAGACTTCATGATGCGTGGTCTCCCTGCTGCCCTTGAGTGATTATCTGCTTTCCTCTTGGTACTCATCTCTTTTCCTGTTGTACTGACAATGTCCTTGGCTTGACAAGCTCTCACAACTAAATCAGCATATCAAAGGCTAGGTTTTGTTAATAAAACAAGATAAAGCAGAAATCAACTTCATGTCAACGTCAAGAGAAAGCACTGTTTAGAGCTATACACATTTATAGATAAAAACCTGTTTATTGGCATTTTTAGTTAGAGCCGATCAGTATGCCAATATCACGACATCGTAGTATAAAATAATTATTTCATTTGTGAAAGTCCTCCATTTGTTTTGTGTGATTAACGCAATGTAATGACAACACTACAAGTCATAGCTTTCCTACACAAAGCCTTGCCACACAATGATACTTAAGTGTTTCTTATGTAAGCTGGAAAAAAAAAAATCAACTGTGGAACACTAATCATTTTTGTTAATATGAGGCTATGGTAAAGTCTTAAGTAGCCAATTAACAATGAAATACCTAAAAATATATCTCATTTAGCTATAAGGTGGCGCAGCCTGAACACAGTTAAAATTAGCACTTTGGTTAGCAGCGTTGTGCTATCGGGGCCGTAAACTAACACGAAGTAACGTCACAGACACCCATACACACACAAACACGTCCAGAAACACGACGATATTGTCTACAAACACAAAAAAAAATATGCTTACTTTATGTTGGGCGTTGTTCCTACGAGGCTATGTTCAAAGCTGAGGGACGGCAGCTTTCAGCCGGACGGAGGAGTCTCTGGTGTCTGCTCCCCTGTGTGGCCGTCGCGGCCGCCGCCAGCTCCGTTGCCTAAAACTCGGTGTTCCACGGTACTATCCACGAGACCAGCCGCCCCTCCCCTGCCCGCTCGGTCACATGCGGAGCACGGTGGCAACCACCGGATACGGCTGCAGTATAACTGTCCTCCGCGGAGAGCCACAAGGGAAAGCGAGCTGCCGACGGCCGGTGGGTCTGCGATCAGCCACCGACAATTGTTCCTGAACGGCGGAAAACGCAACGGGACGGGATATTGGTTGAAGTCACTCTGCCATATTTGGCAGATAGGGGGTGTGGCCTCGAGCCGAGGACCAGATATGTCAGAAGTTTAGGCCATTAGGCCCGCCCACCGGATTCGTTTCGCGGCCTCTGATTGGCCGGGGCAGGCAGCAGCTGAGAAACGTGACCTGCTGAATGTGTGGCAAGTTAAGGACATTGTGTTCGCTGTGCAGAGAGAAAGTGTAGACTGGAGGACTGCACAGCACAGACATCTCCAACGTACCGTCGGGGGGAATCCGGTGACGAGGAGTGTCGAGCGTAATGTTCTGGTGTATTACATAATAGCCTGGATGGCCTACAGCTAACCTAAGCTGAGCAAGTGTCCATGTTCGAAGGAGTAAACAAACCAGTAGCCATCAGAACAAAACGTACTCACGTGCACTTTATATGGAGAACGCAGTGGCAGGGTTTGTGTTTGAAGTGTGCACACGTTACACATGATCAGACAACCGCAAAGCTTCTACTGAACCAGCAGCATAAATAGGTTTTTCACATGCTGCTGGAAAATGCCTTTCACAAAGGATTGGAACATTTTGAGAGCTGGATGCTATCAGAAGTTCTGTTTTCAAAAATAGGCATTTTGCCTGTGATTAAGCCATAATGAATGATAACTTCTATAGAGTTGAGGGCACAGAACATGCTGATTGTTTTTGCTGTTAAAACAGCCACATCACTATCATCTCACATCTCTGCAAGGCTGTAAAGGCAATACAAATCAACAATAGCCCCTTGTACTTTGTTAACAGTGAGCTTACTATAGCGTGCACATTGGCCTCACATGTAACAGAACCTTATGTTCCACAAATGCAAATGGGTAGCACAGAGGCTCCTGGTATTTGGAGTGCTTTGATTTCCTGAAGTCATCATGGCCCATGATTGGGCAGAGTGGCTTAAGTGCTCAACAGAAGATACTTATGAAAAAATAACACTTGAGGTACTGAAAATGAAATGGATTATGTCTTTATTCAGTGTCTATAATGTTGCGTGAGAGATTTTTTTCAGTTTCATAATAATTATAACAAAAAGAGCTGCTGCATAAAGTCAAAGTGAACATGGAGTCATGGAGAAGGTCTGACCAGTTAATTTGACAGCTAAGGATGGATAAAGGCTCTAATGCTTACAACTGATGAGGCCAAAGCATTCCAGCCTTTTTCTCCATACACATTCTCTACCTACTGTTGTATCCTATCTATTGTCAAAACGTCAAACAAAGTCAGATTGATTTTTGTGTGTAAGAAACAACAGTCTGAGCCAAACAAATTTGCAGAAGTGCTAGTTTGCTTTCATACAGTAATTTATCAAAAAAAAAAAAAGAGTAATGTCCTTGACATCATGGAGCATTCTGATGGATATACTACATGAGAAAATGTGCTTGGATAGAAGATGAATGCTTGGTTGTGATTAATTCACGGATACCCTGTTTTTGGCCAACATGAAGGTCTCTCCTCCAAATCAAAACTTGGATGTGTATGATCAGGGAATATTTATCTTTTTCTGATGGAACTGGCACCTAGAAAGATGAGAAATTTTGATTAATATATCTTGATTAATTATGTTACAATGATGTTTTTCACAGTCACAGTTTCATGTCACTTGTTCATTGATGCTCATTCACCTTCCACCAGCAGAATTGTGACTGTTGAACAGAACACAAGACTATATACAGCAATATACAAATGTGATTTAAACACCAAACCAGAATAACTTTCTGCTGAATATATGTATTTGTTATCAATGGAATCACACACCAAGAGGCAATCTGAATGGGTTGTTCATAAATCTTTGAACAAACATGAAACGGCAATTTCATGATTGATAGTGCTGACAGAAAATCTACACACAACTTAATGATTAAATACATTGCAGTCCTCTCAAACCTGGACTTAGTAATTCTCTACAGGTGATAAAATAACTAGATCAGGAGTGCAACTGGCTCTTGAAGATCACAAGATCAATAATGTTTCAAAACTGAGTTGAAAAACATCAAGTTATAATTTTGATACATATGAATGTTTAACAGAACAGGTCTATAGGCTACAGGGGAAACAGGGACCCAAGAATATCTGTGTGAAGTGTTTTTTCTCAATGTCCATAGAAAAGTCAAAACTGCCCTTCTGTAAAACTGAAGTAAAGGCCTAAACATTCACTTAGATTTGTCATAACAGGAATACATCAGAAGCCAAACATTCCTTTTTTCTGACTGCAACTTCACTTTTAACTGTCAAATGAGGTCGGTACCAAAATGAAGCCATCATAACAACATCAAGCGAGTGTTTATCCCCCAAGTTTAATTTAAGTTAAACTCCAGTTTAGTTTATGTTCAGGACAGGCATCATACAATTTGAGCCATCTTAATCAGCTGGAAGAAATTTAAATTCTTACAGACTGTGTGGTCCTTTGACCATTAAGTATGGGCTGGAGGGGTCATGAGATAATGGCCATGTGGCTTTGAGCTATGGTTTACATAGGAATAAGAGTCAAGATGCATTGCTCGTATTGTGTGTCCAGACCACAGCCAAAACTCCATTGCCACACAAGTTGCTTCGCAGATGATAATACACTTGTGGTGGAAAACCAGACCAACAAAAACAACCTTCTCCCAGAATGGCATCAAGTCAATTGTCTGGTAGTTAGCAGGGCTGATTTTGAGGGTTAGGGTTAGGGTGATTGACTGACATTTCCAATACTAAGAATCCATGCTTGAAGGTTACATTTTTCATTCATTCATTCATTCATCCTCTATCACTTATCCGTTTCCGGGTTGCGGGGTGCTGGAGCCAATCCCAGGTCACATTGGGCAGGGCAGGGTACACCTTGGACAGGAGGTGAATTTTTTTTTTTGGTCAAGAGTCCTTTTTTAAAGCAATACTCACATGCCCATAATACTATAATTTACTGTGCAGTTGCAGGGAGGAGCTCTTTTCATTGTGTGGTGCTAGATTGATTTGAAACGAAAGTCAAAAGCTGTGCAAAAATACATTGTGTACCCAAGGGCAGTGTTTTAATGCTGAGTTGTGGTGAAAATATGTTGCCACAAAGGGGAGTTTTTATATTAGAAGCCATTGTTTTGGAAGCTACTGAACTGATTTATCTAAGTGTGAACAAGGAGTGTAAAGTTTGTTTTTCAATACTTAGACCGGAATTTCTTCAGGTTATGGCCACACTAGGCCGATAACATTTGTTGAAACGTATTTATCTCCCTGTTTCCTTTGTCTAGATTAAAATTGTGTTTTTTTTTAGGCCATTCTCCAAACAGTCTCTCCAGTGAATGAATCTTAAAATGTCAGCTTGGTGTTAAGTGTGTAATGAAGGGGATCTCACTGCTGTGGACAGCAGGAATAACAAGATTGACAAAATACTATTCATCAGGCATGTGAGAATATAGGTTTTGCTTTTAATTTGCACCTTCATACAGGTTGGAGGTCCAGGATAGGATTCCCCTGTGTGACCTGCTGCCCAGACTATGTTATTACTTCCTATTTTACTTTGAAATTACTTGCCTTGTGTATCTGTCTGATGTTTCACATCCTACCCTTGTGTCACCCCAGCTTTAATGGCTGCCTAGCTCATTTCAGTTCTTGAGATCTATTCCCAGTTTATTGTATATTGTCATGTATTTTCTCCTTGTGCTCTCCTCACACTTTGGCAGTCTGTCCACTCTGTTTTCGGTGTTTTCTTTTGTATATGCCACCAGAGTTGTTTCCTTTGACATGTAACAGTTATTTTTTGCCAGCTCAGCAATGCACATGTCTGCCTGTAAGATTATCTTTGTTTATGTAAGACTGCTCCCTTGAATCCACCTTGTCTGTGAATCTGTGTCTGTGTGTGGGCACTTCCCCCTAATTTCCTGGATGCATTATTGCACATTAAAGAGAGAAGGCTAAAATTGCAGCACCAGACCACAGAGGATGAGATATTCTCATGTTCACCTCCTATATGGATCAAACTCTGAATGTCCTGGATCCTACTATTCCCATAATGCAACTGGATAACTTTGTTAATGACCTACCTTCAAATCCCACACACAGAGTTTCTGATCCAAACTTTTGGTCTTAAGCTTGGTGATGACATCATCGGGGTAATTTTTATTGAATATGCAAAGCTTGTATTTAAACCAAAGAAAACATTTTTTCTTTCACAGGTTGACTTGTACAAGTTTAAGGCTTTTCAGTATTTATTTTCATGTTTGTCAGAAATGCCTTCATTGTACCACAATTCACTATTGGTTACACAACAATTTCTGAGAGGGGAGGGTCACTCCCCTTTTGACCTTTATGTGAAAAGTGACCACGGACAAACAAAATACCAAACTTAAAACATTGTGTGTGCAAAGTGAGGGGTGTGGTATCGTTCTGGACTTGCATAGCATTCTTGCTCACAAGAGGCATTTAAATTCTCCACAAGGTAGATTTGTTAACACAAAGTCAGACTGAATTTTAGGGCCAGGGTTCAACACTGCTGTTGTCATTCTCCAGTTGTACCTAGATGTTTTGTTGTTTTGGGCATTATAAATTAGATTCATACAAAATCTGTCTCCTACTTGCCACATCCATTTGCTGTCTTCTTGTGTCTCCTCCCCCTAGGTTTATTCTTGATGGATTCACTGCTGCTGTGGAGAAAGAGCCAAGTGCAATGAAGATACTCATGCCTTGAGGTCTGAAAATTACATGTTGCTCTACTCACCTTTTGTTTTTTAGAAGCGTCTGACGGAGTCTAAAAACATGAGCGTAGGTGAGCAGAAACAACTGGCAGTTAGCTGTGCAATAAAAATCCAAGTTTGCATTCAGTGTTTCCTAGAAAGTCAGCAATTTACCTGCATTCACAGCTCTGATGCTCCACAAATGTGAGCTGCACATTTGTGCTGGATGTCATGGGTGCAATCTTTAACATCTGAGAAGTGAAAGAGAAAAGATAAATCTAAATACAGGACCACATATGCAAGCTAAAACTAAACTCTCAGGCATTTTTATGATTCATTGTCTCTGATTAGACATTTTTAACACCTGCACAGTGATGTTACGCTCACAGACAGGATGGCACTCCAGGTTGTCGTCTCCACAGCAACCAGCGCATCTCTTTAACGGGACACAGGCAGGTACGTAGATGTACCCCACTTCTCCTGGGAACTCCTGCTCCACATCCACCAACTGCTCCATGGGGTGACACATGCTCTTTGCCAGCACCTCCTGGAACATCATCCCTAAAGGACATGTTCAGTCTTTTTTCTTCCAGTCATTTGTATGAGGTGTGAAAGCCTGCATGGTGGGATATGACCAAAAGCCCAGCCCTTACCTTTAGGGGGACCATCTCCTGCAGGAGGTGAAATCTGCAAAACACAGCAGCTGAGTTCACTCAAAAGTTGCAGAGTGCCGTCTTGTGGCATAGAGAAAGTACTGCATGCACAATGATCCAGTATAAACACTCAGAGGTGTACCACTGTGCCAGTGTTTGTAGATCAACAAAATGCAGTAAAATGAGCCAGCCAACCACAAAAGTGCATTTGTTTCTCAATTTGTTGTAATATGAGAGGGTTTATTATCACAAGAAGTAAAAACCTTCGGAGAATGCAAAGAATAACAGCAAAGAATAGCTGCTGCCTTGTCTCATGGGGTTTTTCCGCACAATAAACACAGTTAAAACAAAGGAAGTATTGAAACGTGTCATGACACAGCATGAGTTTTGTTAAATTCTCACAACCCAGGCTCCAGACTCACAGTGGCAATGTTCCTGATGTTGCACGACAAATCAAACAGAAACAATAGCGTGAAGTTGATGTTGGCTCTGTTTTCTTTTGAATATCATCTATCTCTTTCTGACTCCTCACCTCTCTGCTGCTCCTCTGACGCCAGGAACAGTTATATAGCTCAGATTAGAACACTATGCTTTATAGCTTGGACTGCGGGTTTTATTGCGGGATTGTTATGTTTGCTGTTAGTGAGTTTGTATTTCTGGCAAAAACAACACAAACCCAGATTCCTTAAATGTCCATTATCATCCAACAATAGAAGCACAACAGCAGCTGAAATGAGCATAGAACAGTGTGATGGCGCAGTGTCTTTATATTGGACATGATGAGTTCTATAATAAACTGTATCTAAAACTGACATTGCGTGCAGCTTTTCCTGTCTCATCACTTGCTTTTCTTTCTTGCTCTAAATTTACCACTTGCCCAAGGCTTCCAAGGGAAATGCACAGTGGTTATTATCATTCTGAACCAAAAAACATTTTCAAAGATGACATGAGAAACAAGTTGTTCTTGGCATCCTTCTCCCTTTTGATTTCTTTTTTTTCCTCTTCCCAACTTTACATTATTTACATGATGAGAACAACACAGAGTGATTACATAGATGCTTTCATTATATTTTTTCTTCTACAGCAGTTACAGCCTGAATTAGACAGTGAGAACAAAGGGAAGACACAATGCCACCTCACAGGTTCTCAGCCACAATCAAACATCTGTGTCTTAGAATTGAGATGCTGACCACTGATCCCAAGACTCAGGGGTGAGCCATCTTGAATTTCAAATGATGATGACCTAACCAATGGCATTTGAACAGTCACACTCAGTGATTTTCATTCTTTGTGCCACTCTGCATACCACACGTAGGCTACAAAGATTTCCATTCCCAATCTGTGCTGCTTCAAATCTCCATAAAACAAGCAAGGAACTTTCCAAATGATTGAAATGAACTTTATGGGCTGTGCTTTGCATTAGACACAAGCTGCATTATTTTACAGTCTACATGGAAGCCACCTTTTTGAAATCCTCCCTTGCTGTAATCTTCGAAACATTCACTAAAGCATCTGCCCACAATCTGTATAGTCACTGTGAGATTAATGCACCTTTATCCTCACTTTAAGATCCAGCATCGATCTGTGTGCACCCGTGTGTCTTCACCTGGTTCAGTAAAATGCAGTAGCTGTGTGAATATTTCCACACACCCCTGCTGATGTTGGATCTGTCAGTGGTGGATCACACAGACATCACGATCAGGATGCCTTCCACTTCGGTGTGACTCCTAACTTCACTGCTGCACGTAAAATGACTAATGGGAGTCACAGAGGCAGAGCCTATTTAAAAACACCCTGTCCTCCATTTCCCTGATTATATTTCACCTCATCCTTTTGAAATAGTCCATCATCGGTGGGAGGTGGTGAGGCACAGATTGTCATTATAAGGTTAGGTCACATTATCAATAAGACTTGTCACGGTGCTGGTTGATTTACCTGCGCAGGTACGAGCCGAACCACAAGAACCAATAGAAGATGAGAAATCCCGCTGAAGCTCTGCATCCTGGCAGGAATAAGTTACCTCCTGTCGAGTCCGATCAGTCAGAAGGAGGAGTAAATTACTCACAAACATGCACACAAACACAAACGCGCGCGCACACACACACACACAAAGAGAGAAAGAGAGAGAGAGAGAGAGAGAGAGAGAGAGCTTCCAGCTGCAGGAGTTTGGGTTCGCGTGTCCTCAGTTGTGCACGAGCCGAGGTGGGATGAACAGCTCCCGCCAATCTGTCTGAACTGAAACCACACAGCTGATGATTAATAGGGAAACTTTGAAACATAACTTTAATACGGATGATGACTTAATTTGCCTGCCTGTCCCCTGTCACACACACACACACACCCACGCACGCACACACTGAGTCAAATGTTTGGATAACAGCCTGTAAATTAAAGCCAAAGATAACACTATTAATATGACTGCACAGCGGAGTTTGAATTATGCTGAACTGTTTGAAAACTCCAAAGCTTTTTAGGACAATAAACATTTCAGCAGGCACTTATAGGTATCCATAAATATCCATCAAATATGAAAATCAATTAGTAGACTGCTGAAACCTGCTCAGGTGTTTAAAACACACATTGCTCTCTATTTGTGGGTGATTTAAAACTGTTCAACTGAAGCATATACATGGCAGCCAATATTGTATCAGTATTATTGTTATGAGGGAACACCGAGGTGTCTTTTCTAATCAACAGCACTTTAACTCTATGAACAGCAAAGAAGCACACAACAGGGATGAATAAAAACAGTGGCTCCATGGAAGACAAAGGCAACAGAAACCAGAGCTTGATGCTGTGATGACTTGATGCCTGATGCATTGGATTTGCACAGTTTAAAGAGTAATCCCAATGGACATTTATGCATCTCAATAGATTTCTGAAACAGAAGGGAAAATCGATCTAGAGATCTAAAGCTGTCCATCCTGTCGTTCCAAATGGCCAGAAAAAATGCAAAATTTACATGATGAACACCAAAGGTAACCTTGGTTACCTTGGCACTTAATTCCTCTTGTTTTTCCTGCACCTGATAATACAGAGATACTGGTTAACATTGTGAGGCCACTGTCTAAGGAGAATAAGCAGAATGTCTCAGTGTCATATTCCTCCATTTGTGATTTTGGCATGTTTATGTACTATCACATTTTCACTGCTGATGGAATTTGTGCGATGAATGAATGAGGGCTATAAGTAACCCAAATTAACTCTGCTACTACACATTACTTAGCTTTTTGAGGTTTGCACATGCTTTCAATTTACACTTCCTCAATTAACCCTTATGTTTCTTCCTCAAATGTTACCAGCCAAATCCCAATTCTTGTTTCGTGTGGATGACAAGCACCAAAGTGCCCTCACATTTATTAGAACAGCGTACATTTGTTTTCACAGCCAGTCTGCTTTATGGGATAATTAGGCTGATGTGTTTTGACAAACAGCCTCTGCCGAGGAGATACCCAAGATGGATGATGGCTTCTTCTGACCACGTTTGCCTCCCGCTCTATACAGTCTGTGATGAAGGCGCAGCTTGGTGCTCACGTAGGAAAAATCACTCTTAAGTTGTCATGACTATGATGCAGTATCCCCGGTCTGTAATATGGTGCAAAATCCAGATATAAATAATTTCACAGACAGCATTAACACTTCTAAACCAGACAAGAGAATGGGCAGTGTGAGCTTTTTTGAGTTTCTCAGTCTTCCAAAGAGAAAAGAGTTGGCAAACAGTCCTTGCAGACACGCCTCACCCACTTTCCGGGGAGTCCCCTTCCTGCTCAGAGTCTCAGTCTGATAGCCAGAGTTCAGACAGACAGCTGCTCCTTCCTGTGTCTGGGAACCGCACTGATGCTCCAGTCCCAGTCCCCATCGAGGGAGGATGGGGTTTCCCTCAGCTGGAGCGGAGGCAGCAGGTGGGGCTGCGCAGCTAACATCCTTAGATGTGGGCAAGGCCACAGCGGTCTTTAATTATATCGTCAGGAAAGGATAAACTGAATAAGTCCAGGGTTTTTATATGAACTCAGTGTGACTGTGTCTGCAGGTAATAGGCCTTCGCCCTCCAACATGAAAATTCTATTGAGGAAACTGAACTTTTATTTTACTTTCCCAAATCTCTCTGGAATTGATGCAAGTAATGAAATATAAACAACTAAAAAAAACTCATGCTCTCAGCCACAGTAAAACGTTTTATCCTTGAAATATCTACAAATCCCAAAAATCATGTTTACTGAGGACAAATACATGAATATTTAGAAATGTGAGAACATTGACCTTGCACTTCAAAGGTAACTGTGGCTAACGAAAATGACAGAAGAGGCATACACACCTCTCAAGATTAATCTAGTTCAAATTTTAGACCTATTTTTAATGTCTGTGATCACAATCCATTTTCCCAGACTTTTTTGCCAGTCTTGTGCTGCAGATGCATTGTGGGTATTGCTACTGGTTCCCAAGCCCACAGTAGCTGGTCAGACCAATGGTGAGGGATAAATGTGACCCAAAGGGCCAAACAGATGCAACTCCAGTCTGGGACAAACAGACATCAACTAAACATTAGGGCTGGATTTAAATAGCCTTCCAATTTAATCTCATTGTTATGGTTGTGAAGAAATTAGTCTCACTCAAGGTTTCTCTTACGTGTTAAGAAATTCAGAGAGATGAGGCCTGATAAAACACAGCATTTCATGGTAATAATTTACAAATTTAAAGAGACTCACATTGTGGGAATAAAAGCTAATTTTCTGGGTTGTCGATGTAATTCAAACTTCACAGAGGGGCTAGATTATCACCATTTTAAAATCCGAGTGTTGGGTTTTTTCACTAACAAAAACAGCAGTTGTGTTTGGCAGTTCTTCAAAGCTTTCCTGATAATCCTCACTTGTACGTCACTTTAATTAAAAGTGTTCGCCAAAAGAGTAAGAATAAATGTGAATGTATTCTCGATAAGACATCTGTTTGCAATTTTCTCTCTGAGATAGACACAGCTGAGAAGCATGCTTAATTCAGTTTGGAATATTTATTTGTTGCAATAGATGAGTTTGAAGGTTATGCTGCAGGAAATCATGGTTTGAATGATGTTTTCAAAGCCTGTACACAAATATGTCACTACACAAACACACAGACAAATGCTTTCAATTCAAGACAGTATGTTTGTGTTCATATTAAGTTGGATATTGGCCAGAGCAGAACAATTTACACTTTTGTTCTTTAAACTGCAACTTTAACTTGAATTAGCAGAAAATGTGAAATCCTCTCTGTGAGTGTGCAAGTACAAATAATAAATAAACCAGTTTTAGGTTTTTTGTTGGGTACTAGTGTTAAAGGGAGATTTCAGCAATTTCCTGTAGACCACAAACAAAACTATAGTTTCCTCCAATATTAAGCAATGTTTTCTGTAACGGATTACTCAACTCCTGAATTGATAATCATCAGAAACTTTTCAGCCAAATATATTTTTCTCAACAACATCGAAAACAAGCTGGAGTGCGATGAAACACGTACAGGTTCTGTGTCTGGCTCAGTGAGACCTCAGTAGAAGACCTGTCTACATGTATCACAGAAAGATTGTGACATTTAAAACCTGTAATTCTTGAATAGAGCATCAATGTCACTGCCTAAAATCACAATATTTGTTCTGTCTGTTAAGGTCAAACCCAGCTCACCTGTTTAAACAGTCCACAATCGTGCCATACAAAAACGTCAGTGTCACTGCTAGACATTAAAACATCTAGAAATGTTTATGTAGTTAACACATTGACAAGATGCCTGCTGAGATGTTACATTAAAGACTACTGAACTTTTTCATCAGGTAGGTGGAAAGTACATTAATTTACTGATTTTACATCACAGTCTACTTCTCTGTGGAGAAGGCTCTCTTCATTAGTGGAGGAGGGGTCTTCCCTGCTTCATACAGAGACTCAGGAGGAGGGGAGCTCAAGCAGCACCAGTCTGGGATGCGACCTGTCTGGTTGTAATAATCCCGTGACACCGACCTGCTGCCCAGGATGTCCTGAAGGGCCCCGAAGATCGCACCTGTTGAGCAAAGGATGATATGAATTATATTACTTTTCAGCATGTTTCTATAGAATATTGCCAAACATATTACATTTTTTGACACATTTGGATCAAGTTTTTTTCTCTTTTTTCCCCCACTACCTGCTTCAAAAATATGTAGTGATAAATATCTATAAATCTGAATCCAATGTCTGACCTCCGAGCCAGGCGGTACAGTTGGGTTTGGCAGGTGGCGCATGTATACGGAAATTCTTGCTGGCCAGCACGTTGCTGTACTTGGGTTTCTCCACCAGGAGCCGTATCTCTGCCAGCACACGGTGCAGGAAGCCAGGCAGCATAGCTGTACCTCCGATCACTACCAAGTTCTCTGAGAGCACTTTGCGGGTGTCAATGGGGCACTAAAAACAAATACCAACACATATTTCCACATTAATTGATTTGCATAGGTAGCACATTGTATTCTATTTCATTACATTATCCTTTCTTTTTGTCCAAGAAAAAATGTGCACTGGAGGTCTCCTGTAATTTGTCCATTTAAAAAAATTAATTATCAGTGAAGAAAAGAGTTGAAACAGTCATCAGCAACTTCGTTCTGCCACATTAACTTGCAAGAAAAAAGATGAGGCAGCAGAACAGTACTCTACTGTTATCAGGACAGATGCAGACTGAAACAAAGTGTGGTGGCTGAAAGTTGCTGTGTATAGCTTTACTGCAGGGCCTCCTCCTGAGAGTACAGCTCAACTTATGCCTCGAGGGAGCGGCTGTGCCTCAATACATCCTGTGCGAAGCAAGGCCATGATGGGACTTTAAACATACTGCTGTTTCAGACCAACCCTGGGGCTGTGTAATTTCAGCTGTGCTGTTTGATATTAATTAGAATGTCTTGGCCTGTATTCATCTCCACATGAAATAACAAAACTGCACTCTATTACTAGAATGACCACGGCGGAGTGTCGCCATAGCAACCACAGAGACCAATGGTCCACTCAGCTCCACAGCTGTATAACACGGAGAGGGAAACTGGGTTGCTGCATCCTCCTGCCAAAGATACTGAGACCTTAATGCCAGATAAACCAGACAAGCCAGGCTGACATTAAGCAAAAGGGAAGATTGATGGGGCGGAATCCAAATGAATGCACATACATGGAAGAGCATACAATATTGCTGTAATGTCCCTGACTACATATTGCTCTCTGATATTTAGAACACTGTCAGAAGTACTTCATACCGACCTCCAACCTAATGCAACATTGGCCATATTTGGTGTCGCTGATAAAAGACCTTTTACAACAAAGAAAGGACATAAAGACATAATTGCTTTTACAACGCTGCTTGCACGCAGAAGAATACTCCTACATTGGAAATCTAAGAACCCACCTACTGTGTCTTTGTGGTTGAGAGACTTGATGCAGTTTATAGAGCTAGAGAAAATAAAATACACACTCAGGGGGTCTAAAGCTAAATTCTTTTCTATTTGGGATCCAGTGCTGACTTACTTGCATAAACTCAAGACTCTGCCCGCTTAGTACTAGTTAGCAGCCCTTTTACACTTGTATTCACGCAGATTGTAGCACGGAGTGCACAGCTTCAAAAATTATAAACCTATGTCGTAGTTTCTTTTCTTCTCTGGATGGATGTCCTACATGTTCCATGTGGGTGGGAAGGGTGGGATGTGAATACTAGTGATAAAAAACATATGAGCATTGTCCTGTTATATGTCCATGTGCCTGTCTTGTACCATTGATGCTCAATAAAAAATGCAATGAAAAATAAAAAATAAAAAAAGTATTGCTGTAATGTGCCAGCATGAAAACTGATGACACCAGAAAATGAACGCAAACTGCTGAATATCATATAATTTTAAGTTTTTGTCCTTATTCAGATACCAACAGTGACAGAGGCAGAGAGAGACAGAGGGGATGACCTGCAGCTAACTGGAGTCACTGCTTTAAGAATTAAAGCCTTATGGTAAGTGCTCTACCAGGTGAATCCCCATGGGGTATCCCAATTTAGCTAATTAAAAAAAAATAACCCTTACCCTTGGATTCCAGGGGAAACATATATAAGATCATCACAATGAAGCTGAAACTGAAATTTAGAAGGTAGAAACTGAAGGTAGAAGCAGATAACAGGATGAGGATCCTTTTTGCTGTCAAGGTTTGCTCTCCTGACAAATGTACATCTTTTGGGTGCCCCTTTACTGTTTTCAAATCTTCCAGAATTCATCTAAAAATCAGACTGCACCAGGTAGTTGATTGCTCATAAACTTAACATCTTGCCCTGTCAGATGGCAGGACATAAAGAATGAATAACTCTACCTTGACCAGAGCATCAAGTATCAGAGAGGCCACGCTCTTCTCCTCATTGTCCTGTTCAAACAGGATCTCCATAACAGAGTCCCTGAAACGAATGAGAAGATCTGATCAACCACAACCAAATTTCCCCTCAGCGGAAAAAGGAAAGGCTATTATGAGCAAAGATTTATGGGAGGACATGATAATCAGACACTCCTCTGACAGAAGGGTTTTGAAATAGAAACATGACTCATAGATTCAAACACAGCCTACACTTAAACATAAAAAAGATCATTTGCAAATGTCTCGAGAATTAAAGAGCATTTTTTGATGAACTACCTGATCGATCCTTTGACGTGTAGGATTTTCTCCCCATCCAGGGGATAATCAACGTCTGGAGGAGGGGCCGGACGCTACAAATGGATTCAAAATTTACAGCAATACATAATTTTATGCAAACATTGGTTTCCTGATTGGGGATTACTGCTGCAACTTGTTTACAGGCCACACATCACTCACCTCTGCTGTACCATCCAGGTTAAATTTGGCTTCTTGTATCTTGAGGCCTCTCTGCAGATCACTGACAAAACATGTTCTGACTGTAGGGAGTAAATAGATAAATTAAAAGTTTTTACTTTTTTTTTTTAAAGATATGCTGCCAAGCTGATCTTTCAGAAGAGCAAAGTGGGAGGTTCATATCCTAACTCTAAAATCAACTCTGTCAAACATACCCTTGATGTCCTCCACAGTCTCCTCTGGGATTGCTCCTGAGGAAAATAGAAATATCATAAATTACATGATAATAATTTTCTTTGGTGCACTTACATACTAATCAGCCATTCCCCTTTTTCCATCGAAGTTAGATTTATGATTATACTGAACTGGTGTACGGGAAAAGTATGAGCTGACACTGCAAAAGGAGTAGTATTGAGTCATTAAACAAGGCACTATAATTTTCTTGAGGAAAAGGGAGAGTTCTGTGATGTTTTTGTCCTTACTGTCATGGAGGCGGTTTTAAGATTGTGTATTGACTATTACTCAGAATCATGTGCAGATTGATATCAGTGAT
Organism: Remorina albescens; assembly: GCA_034769265.1. NCBI lineage: Eukaryota > Metazoa > Chordata > Actinopteri > Carangiformes > Echeneidae > Remorina > Remorina albescens. The sequence continues at coordinate 9,376,992 of CM068483.1, forward strand.
GACTGCTGAAGTACAGTTTGTTCAACAATCCAGTCTTAACTTGCTGAATGTCTTAATCATAGCTGCGTATACACTACCAGTCACTACCAGTTTGGACACACTTTCCCATTCAAATGAATAGGAAAGTGTGTCCAAACTTTTGACTGGTAGTGTATGTGCAGCTTCTCTCACACATATGCAGCTGTAGATCTCCCAGCTCAACACTATGATTCAGTTTCCATTTCAAGAAAAAGTGTGGAGAGAAAATAGCCTCCATGGATATGTATAATTCACAGTTCAAGAAAGGGATTTACTCAAATGTCACACAGAAAGTTCTCCTTATGAATACTCAATGACGCATAATAGGTCAAAGCCATTTTTTCTTTTGCTCCCTGCACTGTAAAACAAATCAGCAGTTCATATTAAGAGTAAAAAATTATCCATTCAAAAGACAATGGTGTAAATAGTTTCTGTTATTACCAATGACAGCTGGTACACTCTGTCCAGTGGTAGTGTCTGTGTCCACCGTGCACTGCTCCACAAGAAGTCCATCTAATTCTCTAAAATAAATATAAACACTTGCAGTCACAAGCACAAAATAAATGTTTCCATTTTGCAGTTAGAGGATTTTCAATTCATAGCCAGATGACAACATGCAAAATCTCACTCTTCTCTTTCATCTGTCAGAGCTACTTACTTATGAATGGCTTTCCCTCCCAAAGGCAAAGCCTCCCAAGCTGGCAGAATAGGTGTGCACTCATAAACCTGAATTCCCCAGTTAAGGTAAGGCATCAGTCCCAAAGTAAAGTTAACATACAATAAAGTACATGTCATTTTGCATGTACAAATTCAAAAATTTCAGACTAACTGCACTGCACTAACTAAAAGTAAAAAGTTACATTACCAAAACGAATCTGTTGAACGATTCCAAGATATCAGAAAAAGGATACAGGCAGCACTAGTGTCTCTGTGTGGCCACAGTCCATCACTAGGGCAGAGTTGATGCCTAAAGTCATGATGGCCATGAGGTGACTTGGGGCAAACAACACAGAGGGCACCTGGAAACACCATGAACATCAGAACACCCACTCCACACTGCACTTTTTTCCCCACTGTTAATACTATCTGTCAAGTTAAAATGGTGAGTAATAGGTGATGTTGAAATGATAATTTCACCATTTGTAGGGTTTTAAATTAAAAAAATTGTGTTTTCTTTTTATAAACTGCATTTGAAAAGAGTCTCAAAATCTTCAAATTAATGAAATATATTGGGCAAGTGCATAATGCCTTAGTTTAAACTAAGATTTAATAGCTACTTATTATATGAATTTATCAGATTAACATCTAACATGGTCTCGACTCTCACAAAATATTGACTGTGTTACCTCAAACTGCTTGAAGAAAACCCTGGTGAGTGTCTCCCTGAAGTGAGACGGACAAAGGATGGACTCGATGATGACCACTCTTCTGTCGCGAGGGTTCACCAGCAGGTGTCTGAATAACACAAACAGGACATTCTTTGATGTGGTGTAAGCTAAAAGTTGTGTACATACTGTACTGTTTCTGTAAAAGGATGTAATAATACACAAACCTTAGTAACTTTTTGAATACTTTCCTACAACGAATAACTTATGCCACAAACTCTCACCTGAAGTACAGTATATGGATAAACTCTTTGAGTATGACATAAAGCTCTTCTGTGTTGATGTTGTACTGGACCACTTTGATTGCCTGAAAGTCAGAAACCACATACCATGTTGACAAATATGTTGCAATTTCCAAACAGCTTTCCAAACGTTTACACTGAACGATGGCTTACCTGTTGCTGCCCCGGTTTCCTGATCTCGCTCGGAATGATGAACCTGGGCCCCGTTTCCCCTGCAAAGCCACATCTGCAAAGAAATACAGTTGTTAATTCATCAGCTGGACAACACACAGCGCAACATATTTAATAGCAAGGCCAAATTCAATCTGTAGCCTTTTCAAACCTTCCACGCAAAATAAACATGATAGGGACTAGTAAAAAAATCATATTTTATCAGGAAGAGTTTCTGAAATATAGTGATGGAATTGTTTATTGAGGAGGAAAATTTTCTTTTGGTACAGTTACCCATAAGAAAAATAACAGAATAGCTCTGTGTGAAATAGTGTAGGACTTCCACTGTAAACAAAGAGATCATTATTAGAAAAAGAAGAGAACTGCCCTCTTGATCTTCATGTGACTTGCTTCTGGACATTTTTTTTTAATTTTTCTTATGGAACCCTTCAATTGAAATGGAATTGATATGATATAAAGTGGAGTCCAAAAGCCTGGCAACACTTTCAAAGTCAAGTGAAAAGGAAGTGGTTTCAGGGCTCCCTTTAAATAAATGAGACAAGAGGGGGGGGACGTATAATGACAGAAGTAGTAGTTTCAGACCGCTTTCAGATTTCCAGATAATTGGTTCACTCAACCAGCAATCCTTTTAAGGACATTTTTTCATCCCGAACTAGTACAATGATGAAAAACAAAAAACAGGGTCTGGTCTGATGAAACCAAAATTTAGATCTAGGGACCTCAAATGTAATCCATCTTCCCATCGACATTGAACCGCTTATCTCCACACCTGTGATCGGAAAAGCTTAGCTTTAAATAGGGTCACAGGAATTGGCCCAAACCTGAATGTAGGCTGTTCACAGTTGACACAGTGAAGAAGACAGTCGTTCATCTGGACTGGATTTTCTCTTTGCTCTGATTTAGCATCAGACATTGTTAGCTGCTCCATTAGCACTGACTGGATGGCTAAGTGTAGCTAACACCGCTACATCATTTACCACCGGTACTATGTTCAGAAGTATGATAGTGATGTAACATGTGTTAGTGAATTTGTGTTAGAGCTAAAGTGAAACGGATATTTGTGAAAATAAATAGGTTACCTAGCAACGTTAGCATTTGATGCTAAGTGCAGACAAGACGAGCTACTCACTTTGTGTAAGCTGCTCCCAGATCGATGACGATAGCAGTCTTCTCTCCTCCACTTCCCAACCCGTCAAATATTGGCATTTTACTTTATCTGCTCGCCTTTAGGCGAAAATTAAGTCTGCAATTATCACTGACAGTGGCAAATTCGCATCGTATTAAAAAACAGTTTACTTCCTGTTGGGTTGGGTTGGGTCCACAGAAACTCGGTGACGTCACGTGAATCTTGCCTGATCAAAATGAGCTAAAATGATGGAAATCTGACCACCCAGTCTCATATCCAGCAATTTTTGACCTTTCAAACATTAAAAAGAGAAATCACATTTAGGAAACAGCCTACACTTGCAGACCTGATAGCACAATTGTTATCAGTTTACTGCTGGATTTTTTAAACATTGCAAATATTTTACTGTGGGCCTTTTTTCGTGTTTTTACCATTTCTTGAAATGAGCTGACAGTTTTAAATGTTCGTTTATGTATTTGGTGTGTCAGTAGCTATGTAACTGTGAACAACTAAGGTCCAACTAATTAGAAACAGGAAAATAAGCGGGTTCAACTGTTTTATAAATAAAAAAAATTGAAAATGCTTTGATTGGCAAAAAAAAAAAAAAAAGGAAAGAAAGAAATGTCCCACTGACAAGCTGATGATGCCCATAGTGTAACCTCATTGTACCACCACAGGGGGTCACTGGAACTTTTTCAATTAGTTCAAACTTCATAGATCTCCCTTTGACCGGAGACCAGTTCTTTGCCCGCTTCAGAACATAATTCCGATACAAATAAAAGCAACATTATTATGACTCTCCTTATACATTAAAATCCTACTGTTACCTCATCTCTCGTCACACTTTGAGTCCACCCGTTTTTTTTTAATGTGAAGGTATTTTAAAATAAAGAGGCAGGAATGTTACCTGCATTAACATCATCAACAAATCCACAAAACATTTCTTTGCCACAATAAAAAACCCAGAGTGCAAAATTATTTATAGTAACGTCACGTCACTGACGTTGTTTTTAATACTGAGCACCTCTACACCAAATAGACCTCTGGATCCTGGACTTCTGTCATTCCTACTAGAGTGTGCTTGATAATTTTTTTTGCAGGTCTAGTTCTGTTTTGATAGCTGTGAAGATCGGCTTGCACAGGAGACGAATTTTTACTGTAAAGTAGGTTCTTCAAAATTTAAACCAGCATTTGCATATGTCGGTAGAACAAATATTTACACTATTATGCACTATGCACTTTATTGTACACAGGTTTCAGTAATAAACTTTACAAGAACAAATATAATTAAATTGCCAACAATTCATCCACCCCTTGGAACGAGTCAGAGAGGCAGATTTTCTGGAGGACAGCAGCACTGCGATCTTAAATCAGAGGCTGAGCTGTTAGTTTGAAGAAACGCACACACGTAGAAGCCTGAGAGCTCCAGTCAGTGACGCCGAGCTGCACAACAACAAGCCTCCCTTCCCGACTGCTTCCCACTCTGGTTTATCCTCAATTTGCATTCACAATAACTGCATTTTTTTTTTCATGCTCACTGAAAGAGAAGAGCTCTGCGTCTTTCAGGCACAGCAGCAATCATGAACTCTGGAAGGTAAAGGCAATTTTATTTTTAGCCATATGCGACTTCAGTTGTTACCATGTAAATTTTAGCACTCGTCCCTGAATGGCTGATGGATGATGTTTTTTTTTTTTTTGTTTGTGTTTTTGGAGAGGGGGGATTTTCGTGTCTATAAGGCTATCAGTTCAGGTATCTGTATAACGTGATCAACGCCGCACTGATATGTTTACATTACAAACGCAGGTGGCGGACTGCATGAGACTAGATGGGTGTATTTTATTTTTTTTTTACATTTTTTTGCGGGGGGCACAGGAAAGTAAAAGAGGGTTGTATTGAGACATTGCTGGACAGTGCACCGTCAGGGCTGGAGGATGATTTCTCTCAGAAGCCTGTCTGACTCAGGCAGAGTGAAAGGGTGTCACCCTGTCAACACCAGACGCGTCGCTGCCTCTCCTCCTCCAGCACTCATTGATCATTGATTATTGGGTAATTATTGCCATGGAATCAGGTGAAGCAACACCTGGGTTGTTTGATGTATTTCAATTGTATTCAGTAGGTTGTTCGGTCGCGTGTCTATCCTGCGTGCAAATCTGCTCTGTTTTGAGAGAGATCTTGTTAAAACCTGACATGGATGCATCCGTAGAGGAGCCAACAGCACAGAAAACCTGGTGCTATATATAGGTGAATTGCGGAGGGGTGCTGAGGATTGCTGTGTCAGATTCCCACTCCCCCTCTCTCTCTCTGTGTGTGTGTGCGCACCCTGGATTTCTCTCTGTTTATTCAAAATGAACATAAGAGTTGGAGATGAAAGGGAATTTCATCCAAATTATTCAGGGTGGTGCAACCACAGCATCAAAGCCATATCAGGGTTGAATGCATAGTTAATCCTGTTCTCTGTGGTTATCACAGACTGTATGAAGTTCTCAAATGAAATGCATTCTTTAATCTGCAGTTGCACTCTTTTGTAAAGTGCTTTGTCACCTATCTTCCTTCCCCGGCACCTCCACCTCTGCTTTGTCTGTGTGTCCACATGTCTGCTGGTTGACACAGCATAGATGTTGCATGCAGGGACTGTTCTCACCTCAGTTAAGCCTATCACCATTTTGTCATTTGCATCCATGCTCAGCAGGCACTGAGAAGAGAGACACAGAGAGAGAGAGATGCTGGTGTCTGGGATGCTCCACCGCCTCCTTCTGGCCGGGACCTGTCTCTGTGTCTGTGGAACCCCTGTCCACCTCTCCAACTTGACTCCCACACAGGACAGCAGCTGTGATGGATTGTGTGGCAGCTCAGGCGAAACTGTCAGGTCAACACACACCACAGATATCAAGTCTAAACCATCTGATACAGAGCATGTGACTGGCCTCATAGTGAATGTAGGTGTAGGAGGAGGGGCTGGCCCACATGTACCACCTGAGGGAATAGCTCCAGCTCCAGTGATGCAGACAGGAAACGGGGACACTCTTGATGAAAGATCTGGGCGGAGTGAGGCTGGTGAAGAGGAATGGGGCCAAAGAAGCAAGGTAGACAATGTCAGGAGCTCATCTGAGATGGGAGATGCTGAAAGACAGCTGGGAGCAGCTCCGGTGCTGTCTCTGGAGTCAAAGAGTCCCAAGGAGAACGTTCCCATCATTGATGAGCATAAATCTACTGCTGCAGGTGGGAAAAAGCAGCTAAACATTCTAATGAGCACTTCAACTCCAGGTGGACTTCGGGCCTCTGCAAGAGCACCACCACAGTTGGAGCATTTATACAACCAAAACAACAACCAAGGCGCAGAGGAGAGAATGAGCCTCCCAGGTGGAGATGACCCCCCCCAGGAGAAAGACCCAGAAACCAGATCACTATCCTTTACAAAACCTCCAAACCCTTCAGTACGGATCCAGACACTGACCTCTCATACTCCCATCCCTTCTTTGGTTTTTGCCTCCCCTCGGACCTCCACGTCTTTGACTATTTGGGGCCATGATGGAGCTACAATATCCTCCCTTCCTGATCCCTTGTTACCTGAGATTGGACCAAATCTGATGCCCAAAGAGGATGGACCAGAAAGCGTGTGGACTGAGGCGGTGAGACCTGGAGGAGGTATGTCAGAGAAGTTAGAAATGCATGATTAATGTTGGTGGAAAATTGACACAAGTTGGTTTTTATGGGAAAAAAAAACTTTCTCTAATCCCTTATTGGTCATTAATTCCAAATGTGCAAGCTTAACATACCAAGAGTGGCTCCAAACTGGTGTAAGGTAATGCTCTGCAGTCATTGTCACCCTTTAGAATACTATCCACAACAGGCCGTATTTTCCAGCTTGCTGGATTTTGCAGGGTTTAAGGAGGCTTCATTAAAAAGTGCAGTGGAAATGAAAACGACATGTCTAGTGGCAGAGATTGCCTTTGATGATTGGCAAAGAAGGCGCCCGCTTTTCCGCGCTCCTCTTTGAACCCCAGCTGGGACTCGTGGCAGTCTAATTACTTTCTATTCCTGACTTGAGACTGGAAAAAAATAAAAGAGAACAACTACCATCGGAAAAAAGCTGGTGGGAAAGTGTGTTATAAAAGCTTTTGGAAGACTCACCCCCTCCCTCTCTCTCTATCTCTGTCTCTAAACTCCCCCCAAAACTTTTCCTCTTTTCCTTCCTCCCCTTCACACTCCCAATCCAGACCATTGTAAAGAATCACACAGGTTATTGTTCAGTGAGGCAGGAGAGGGAAATGGATTAGAGGAGTCTGTCTGAGCCAGTATGTGTTCCTGATGTCCGTATGGGGATTGTCTGTTTGATGAAGCTTCCTTCTCAAAAGAAGAAGAAGAAAAAAAAAAACCTAAATTCCCAAAATGGCATTATGTAAGAAGATTGTAGCTTTTTCAGCCTACCTTAGAAATGCTTTGGGCTAAAGGAAATGCCTGAGAGATATGCAGTAACAGTTTCTCCTGTGACAGCCCCCTCTGTGGTAGCCTTTTATCTGTAAAGAGCTTTTTTCCCAATCCTCCTTTCATTGTGTCTTAGCTGCGGAGTGAACTTTGAATTTAATGGGAAAACTAAACGTTTATAGAGGTAGCAGTTTCAAAAAGCTGTGTCTGTCATAATATTGAAGAAGCTATGTGCTGAATACACTAGTTGCTTTGCAAGAGAATTTATATATTTCTCATTACAGCTGTCATTTGGGTCAGAAAAAACTGCATGTGCCTCAGGTTGTCATTATTTGCTTTCCCTAGTTTACTCACTAATTTCCATTAAACCGGTTGCAGTTTTTCACTGACCAGCATAAGGTGCAAAAAATTATTACCTGTTTACATGGAATTGTAATACATAAACATCCTGACCTTCATTTTGCCTCTGTGTGTGTTTTAACAAACTGCAGTGGATACTGTGGTCCCACTGTCTCAGGATGAGGCCACAGAGGGCACCATGTCATCAGAAGCACTCCCGCTCATCTTTGAGCCTTTTGAAGACATCACACAAGAGGGGGCAGCAGCAGCACCAGCACCAGCAGTGGTCACGCTGATACCTAGCAGCGCTCAGCCTCCTGCTGCCATGGTGACCGGAGAAATGCCTCTGTCAGAGGTGGACATGGACCAGCTGGTCACTCCAGAGACAGATAACGACAGCCCTTCGCACGCCCCATCTCTTCTGATGCCAGACTGGACGTCACCTTGGCAGACATCTGGCGCCGAGCTCCTGGAACCAATTGGCTCCTTAGTTCCATCTGTTTCTCAGCAGCAAGCTGGAGCTGAGCCAGAGGATCATTCTGAGAGAGGTGAGAGAGGTGATGGGGCTTGACCAGAACAAAAATTAATCTCAAAGCCAACCCGACGTTCTGGAGAAATGTCTTTATTGCGGCTTTATATGATTTACCTTTATTCTTACATCTCACATGCTTTTTAAACATTTTCCAAAGCTCAGATAGTCCTGTACAGTTGAGCCACATGAGAATACACATCCACTTTTGATGATGGAATTATGGTGCCGAAACAGAAAGTAAAGCTCCACTTCGTAGTGCACTTTCTGTTTTATTTTGATTCAATAATATTAAAAGTTTACAATTTATTAATCCAGATTCAAAACTCTTCTCACACATTTCACAGTGTCAAGGCTTGCTTATTGTTGTTTTGATTGATCCAACATAATTAACCGCTTGACTTTTGAGTTTCAGCATTTCTTACACAATGCCATGCTTTCATCCCCATTACTGTACTGTACCATACTCAACATGTGGAAGCAAATTTTTAATTCAATCTGGTCAAATTCAGATCCATAGTTATGAAAACATTCAAATTCAACATTTGGAATACCAAGGATAAGCAATGAGTCTGTCTAGAGAGACACTGAGATCACAGTGCATTGAGGTATGCTGTGTGAAGTTTCTATACTAAAGGTATCTTGTGCATACATTTATCTAAAGGGATAGTTCTACTTTTCGTTTTGTCTGAGTCACTGAAACTCAACAAATTCATTGTAAGTCTAAGAAGACACACACCTTACACACTGGTTGATATAAGAATCACATGCTAGAGGAACAGCTAAACAAGTCTTAGTGCATTTTTAAAAAATATATTATTTATTTCTATTTATTGAAAACCTGACGTGATTTTTAAACTTACTTACATATTCACTGTCCCCGAATCATCCCCTTAACAGGTTGTTTTTTTTTTGGCATCTTATTGGTTTTTTATTTATTGCTTTTAATCCTGATCAGTGAGTTTTGTGAGCACCTACCCATGTTTGTTCTGTGCTGTCTGAATTGTCTGTTGTCCTTAATCTGTGTGTACGTTGAGATGCCCTCTCTCTTGTTACTGCAAACAAATCTACCTACGGATACTAATAAAGTCACCTTGAACCTTGAACTGATATGTAAAAACCTCCTCTATTCTTGCTTTCTCCTCTTGGCATTTGGGACATGAAGTTGCTGTGAAGACATCTGACCTCAAAGAGAGCATGCCCACCACTGGCTCCTCCCTTTCATCATTCCAGCACTCTATGACAACTGTTACCATGACAGCCCATCAGCCTGTGCATAAATCAAGATCAGGGTTGGAGGAGATGGAGTCTGAGGGTAAGATGAGTTTTATTACCCGGGACAAAAATAATTAATTGGAAATGTTTAGTCATAAATGGGGCTGCTGATGAGATAACTCCGTTCTCCACAGAGGAGCCTGACGAGGATGAGGATGATGAGAACTCTGAGGAATCTGTGGAAGAAGAGAGTGAAGAGGACCTGACAGATACACCTAAAACATCATCAACGCAGCCTCCATACAGCCTGATCCCTCCTCCTCCTGTGTGGGTCCAACGCAACCAGGGGCTGAGTATGAAAACATGATTTATAAATATACAAAATCTTTATGAAATCTTTGAAATCAGTTTTGTTTTTAAAATATAACAGCACATATTTAATGATAATGTGATTACTTGTTGCTCTCTAGTAAAAAGTACATTTTTAAACCAGGACCTGTTTAACATAGAAAGAAGCTTGACATGTGTTGCCTTGCTAAATCTGTGGCTTTTTGCTTCCAGTGCGGAGTTGGGTAGAGTTGATCAGAGAGAAGGTAAGACTGCCACCTGCTGTCCCTGGAAAGTACTAAATGTCCATCAAAACATGGAAGTTTCCATCAATAAGTGGCATGAAGAGAGAAGCTGTCTTTACTTTCAATGTGTCTCATTAAAAAACCAAAACCAACATTTCATTCATCTTATTACTTCACTGATATGTCTTCCTTGCTGTTCAAAAATTAATGACCTCTGCTGCAACGGTAGGCGACACACTCCTGTATTAACATAAACATGTTAATAAAAAGTGTTCTAATTGTTGGTTGGAAATAGTTCATAAGAAATTAACAAATTTTTCCTGTTTGGAGAAAACTAGTGGCCAGCAGCCTTGAAATAATTTGAAAAAAGCACATGTGGCATGTTCTAAAGATTTACACAGACAGGCTAAGGACATTTGAAGGTATTCAGAAAATTATCATGCAACTTGTTGATCACAATGAACAACTATAGAATTAGTTTAACTCATTTTTCCCCCATGCAGAAAACTAACCATCATATGTTATGTAATATGGCAGTAGAAGAGAGCTTAAATGATTTCACCTAGATGAGATTTCTGTCTTGACCTGAGTGTCTACACCGTTGGCAGGCGGGTTATGTGTCTGGAATGTTGGCCCCTGTGGGCATTGGCATCACAGGTGCCCTGCTGATTGTCGGCACCCTCTACAGCATTAGAATGATTCACCGCAAGAGGAGGAACAGCTTCAAACACCAGAGAAGGAAGGTCAGACAGCCAGAGGTCAATACCCTACTTGATTAATTACTTATTGTGTTTGTCATGTCACTGAGTCTTGTTGTCCCAATGCACCTAATATGGCTTTTTGTCATTTATTATGTGTTTCACATCCACTGAGTTTGCTTTTCCTCTCTAGCAACCTCGAGAGCCTGGTACTAGTCGCCAGGACCAGGCCATGCTGCTGGCTGACAGCTCCGAGGATGAATTCTGATGAGACTGTTTTAGGCTCCTTTCGTTGGTAACCAGAGGCAGATGTTCCTGTAAAGGAGGCTCAGCGAATATCACTATCGATATGACTAAAGCATCTACAATCTCCCCAGGCTGTTTGGCTGTGACTCATCTGATCCACAGAGTGTGACTGAGTATAGGGCACAATTTGCACAGGATCCACAAAGGTCAGTTTTATATCCCCATGCCACTTGTAAAAGTATCCATGTGGGCACTGTTGGGTATTATTGGGTAATCTTGACTTGTAGCTTGGCAGGGTTAATGTGATGCTCTTTCACTTAAAAAAAATTGCTGCTTGTAAGAACAAAATACATCAGGAGGGTATTGCCAAATGTTGCTGGGAAACAGAGGTATTAGCGTTGTGGTGTGTAGGGGGAAAGTAATGCAGACCAACAGGTTCTTTGTAAAGTAATAAAAGGGCTGTACAAGAGTGACATTACATATACAATGTAAATATACGTACTGTATATGTAGCTGACTTAGGATCATTTGTGTTAGTGTAAATAAAGACATGTTCAAAAATGTGCAGCGTTTTGGGAAAAACAAGCAGCTTCAGCTTTGTCCTACAGCCAGAGCTCCAAGTATAATTTAGCAGAAAGCTAGTTATCTTGACAGAAGCCTAACCACCTCTACAGTTCAAGAATAAACTCAAGTCAAGCTATGTCTCAATTGTTTATTCTGTTAAAAAAAAAAGATAATTTAAACATGGCATTCCTCCTTTTTACTGTCTTGTCTGGGAGAAATAACTTCCTGGAATCAATGTTTGTTACCTTACAACTGCAAAATGCCAAACAACCCAGATGTTACATGTTAATTTGAGTTTAAGAGGTGCTAGCGGGCAGATTGTGTTACTGTTGAACAGTAACTGATCCCTATTTACCATTTACAAGCAAAGCTTAACTATGTGTCTCCTGGCAAACCTTGTGTATTTCTTCCACATATACAGGAATGCAATCAGTGTTGCATTCCTGTATATGTGCCCCCCCCCCAAAAAAAAAACACACAAATTAACATTTTTCCCAAAATGCTGAACTACTCCTTAGAGACTTACATACATTTTAGAAAACTTCACATGAAAGTCATTTGCATTAACACTTATTTTAAATGTGATTTTGTGTAGGTGTTAGTTTTATTAAAAATAAGTTGTTCATAAAAGTTACTGTGAAAACCACATACAAAATACCATCATCCTGAAGGTATGTAGCACAAAACAGATTTTGATGTACAATATAACTGACATGAACTGATTCCTCTGCCACTTGCAAAACGCTGATTATTCATAAGTGCATGATGTCTATTCATCTCTTCACACATGACACCTTGCAGACTTCATTTTTTCTACAGTGTTTCTGTTGGCTGGTGAAGGACAAGCGCAGGATGCTGAGTTTTGTGTGTTTGTTTGTCTTTTAAACCAGCACAGTTTGCACTAAAGTGTTATGTGTAATAATCTGATCCAGACAGGGGCAGATAAAGGAGGCATTTAGCCCATCAAGTTTAGCCTAGTGCCCTTGAGATAAAATGAAATGTGATCAGATTAAGTTTTGAGCTGTTACTTTTTGGGAGAAAAGAGGAGGAATTGACAAAAAAGTCCTCTGTAATTCCATAAAAATGCAAGAAATATTAGAACAGAAGTCATTAGGTCATGTTTGTAACATCCATGACTTGAACACTAGGTCTATTTTCTTTATAGAAAACGTATTTTCTGTAACTTCATGTGTGATATGCTTAATGTATAACTGCCTGTTTATATGCAATAATACTGTTTTAGGATAAGTGTGATGTAAAATAGTGACACTTTTGTCTCTTTATGTAGATATGAAACATATTGTGACCAAATAAATCTTTTAGATGTCTGATTCTGACTTCTGTCTTCTTATACCTCTCACTCCAAAGTGTAAAAGATTTGCACTAAAAAAAAGACAGACAGCAGACAAGATAACCCAGTTTACAGCATTAAAAAAATCAAATAATTTATTTCTGTGTTCTTTTTCCACATTAAATAAAAGCTATCGGACATTTCCAGATCAAAATCAAGAGAGGGGACAGGGAGGAGGAACGGGAAACAGAAATCCAACATGCAAAAAACTCTTTACTCTCCCCTTTGCACACTTCATGGATGGCGGTGGAGGTGACGCTGACCGCCCTCAACAGACTGCAGGAAGCCCCTGTAGTTGGTTGGTTGGTTGGTTGGTTGTGGGGACTATAGCATTTTGTGGTGCAGTATGGCAACCAATGCAAATGTCAATTATCTGACCAACAAACTGGTTTCTTGGGGAATTAATGATTGTAAATGTAGAACAGCAGATGTGGCCCTGGGTGAGGACAGAGAAGTCGGGCTGGGACTGTTGGAATAAGCAACCTGGATAGCACAGTGGATGCTCAGGATGAGGAAGAAAAAAACAGCCTCTGACATATAAATGCTGAACTGGTCTATTAAATCAAAACTGATGCCAAATGCAGAGGAATCACTGTCAGAGAGATGGGCGGGGAAAACTGCCACAAGCCATGGCTACAAACTGAAACTGATGTCAAAGCCCTTCTGTCTCTGATGATCTTAACAGAGCCCTTTGGCTCAATGTGGCAGGCTGTAATGCCCATATACCCAATGGAACTGCCAGAGTTTCACAGGATTAAAACAAAACAAAGATAAAAGACCCTTAAACTTCTATTAGCAAAATCTAAAACACTGCTTCATGCTGAAAGAACAAAATGGGTTAATTTGTTATGGTGTAACAAATCCAGTGTGTTCGTCCATCAGTAATCAGTGTAAAAGAAAAGCGTTAGTGACGGTGAAAGGGCACAGAAGAATGGGGGGAAACCAGTGGAACAGAAGATTTAAACCTCCAGAATACATCAGGAGAAGTTCAACTAGGGTGATAATTGAAATAAAAGTGGTTCAAGATGAGCAGCAAAGAAAGTAATAGGCGTTAATGGTCTAGGTTGTCTTTGTATGCTCATCATTCTTGTTACATCTCTGGACAGGTTAGAGTAGCACAGAAATTAAAAATAAAACTCAAAAGAAAAAAAAAAAAAAAAGAAATCACACCAAATCGCCCCCTTTCCCCACAGATGATTCATCAACGAAAACATGCTCTCAATAAATCCCATGAATAGAACAACACTCGTATACAAATCTGAAAAAAGAAAATAGGTCATCTGATCCATTGTTCCAAATGCGCACAGACAAACTTACATACACAGGCTGTTATGTGGGTGGCAACTCTGTAAACATCTACTCTCCCTTCCAGTCCTGGGCTCCTGGGATGAAAGGTCTTGGCTGAAAGGGTGAATAAGCCCAAGACATGAAGGTCTTGTAGTGTAATTCATAGAGACTCACTCATCTGTCCTTCAATTATTTAAACATTTAACTGGAGACTTTAGTTTGTTGTGCAATCAATATCTGCAGCAGATTGTAATTTGATTTTCCATTATGCCACTTGGCAGTGTCTTGGCAATAACTTCTACTCTGAATATTGTAGGCAAGATAAAACCGCACAGATGTCCAATTGCATAATTTGAAACACTACAAGGAAAACAAAACTACATTTTGTTTTCCAATTTGACTTTGAAATCTCAAAAGCTGGTTCAGCGTTTATTCTCTCCTCAACTATGAACAACTTCTGCCTTCAGTATGACATCAAGCACAAACTCAAATTATAGACTCAAAAAAAACAAAAAAACAAACAAACAAAAAACCCCACACCTAACACATGCTTTTGTTCCTTCCTGTTACTAACAAGTCCTGTTGTCCTCATTAGGCTGGAACAAAAACACAGCACCGTGATTTTCCTGTAGGGCCCTCTGAGAGTAGAAATAAAAGTCTAACAGAACAGAACCAAGCCGTTGTCAAAATAACAGGACACACACATTCATCCGTACACACACGCACTGCAGCAATTTCCAAAGAAGTGCATCTGATCTTTGTTCATTTTACTTTCAAGGAAAAACAAAAAGCGGCTGAAGCTAATTTTTTCTCTGCCATAATTAGTGTGGATTGAAACCGTCCAGGTGCCTCTGTGATGTGTTCTGGGCTGCAGGTCTTAAAATGTTAGCGAGGTTGGTTGTGCATCAAGTCAGGGCACCTGGGAAGTGCATTGTGGGCTCAGCCGCTTACGGCAGCATGAGGTTATACAGGTGTATAGAAGTATATCTAAATAAACTGAAAGCAAACAAAAGAATAAAATATAATCTGCTAAGAATACTTGTCTATTTTCCTTTTTTAATCAAGAGATAAACACACACACACACACAGCATACTCAAACAGGAATCCAGCATATCTAACACTCTGCCACCGGTCTGGTACTGAGGGCAGACCAGAGGCAGACAGAGACTGCGCCATGTCGCCTGTTAGCAGGCAGACCACTGCAGTCGTGACTGAGAGCTCTGATGAACTGAGTGGCACTTGCAAAAGGAGAATCAAACAAAGGTTTTGATGAGAGATTAAGTGAAGGATGATGAACTGAAAAGAGGTGGCAAGGTTTGAGGCGCTAATGGAGTGATTTGTTTTGATCAACTACTGTGCACCAACATGCTTACACCAAACAGAAGAAGGGGTTGGAGGATCAGCGTCAGACTGGGTTAATCAACACACACTCTCACTTCACGCTTATTCCCACACTCACATTAAAATAAATGCATGCATATCTTTACAGGCTTCAGACCTGGAGGCTGAGGCAGGTGATGGAGACAGCAACACTGAGCTGCTGCTGCGCCCACTGGACAGGATGGGAAACAAAAACACACAACAGTACACACAGTTCCAACCAAGCATGTGCTCACAGTCACACAACCACGTTCACTTGCTCACAGCGAAATCAAACACACCACATACACATGCACACAAAAACAAGTGAAATACTTGCTTTACCATAAAAAAGGAAAAAAAAAAAGGAAAATGGGGAAAAAAACAAAACAAAAAAACATGAGGCGATACAAACACGCAGTCATACTATAGCTTGTTCCATCCCCCGTCCAACTTACATGGTTAAAAAACGAAACACAGAAATAAACTCCACAAATATTTTCTTCCCAGTCTGTTTATACTGCTCTGCTTCCATGTTTCACATGTTGTTGTTTTCTTTAAGTCCTGTTTTGTCCTGTTTTCTGGAGAAGCATCTGGTGTGGTGCTGTGTCCTCTTGTAGCATACATCCTTGATGGTCAAAAGGTCTTCTAATCCCCAGTCAAGGTCATCCCAGAGACCACCTTCACTCACCCCTTCCTCATCACAGAAAGTATCAGGGGCCCTTTCATAAAAACATATCAGGTGGGATTTCAGTCCATTTCTGCCTAGACAACAGTTGTTGAGGAGTCAAGGACAAAAAGAGGGTGCGGCAGCATGTCTGTGCATACCTATGTGCATACTCCTTATGGTTGTACACAGGTGTGCGTGTGGGTGTTTGTGTGTGTGACTGAGTATGTGTTTGTCGCTGTATATAAGAGTGAAATGACTGGGGCAGAGCTGAGGCTGTCAAGCTGATAGTGTAGGAGGTGAACAGCACTCGCGGTCCCGTCCTCCCCCGTCCCCTCTTCTTTCCTTTAGCGGAGCCACAATTTGAGCCGTAGCGCGTCCACTCCATTCAGGTAGTATCTGAACAACCGCTTGTCTCTTACAAAACCCAAGTTTTCGTACAACTTCAGGGCTGATTTGTTGGTGATTTCAGTCTCCAATACAACCTGGGGACACACAGGTGGTCATGTCAGATCTTTGTTATATGAGTGAGTGGACTGACCGACGATTCATATCAACTTCCTTGGGGCTGTCGCAAATTCTATGATTGTTCTGGTGTGATTGTGGGCCAGCAAAGCCTTAAGCCTCAAGAGACCCAAGACCAAGGGGCTCTGCTCTAATTGGTCAGAAACTTGCTTTAATGAACACAGACACATTGTGGAGCTAATTAAGTTTTGTTTTTGACGCCAACTATAACTTTCGGTCCTCATTTAGTGAGGGCACCAAAGTGAATGACAGCAGTAACTGTACTTCAGTACTGTACTAGGACAGGATAGGACACAATTATATGCTTGAGGTAGATGGCGTGCACATGAATGGTAGTTTGTCTGTACATCTCAACCCTGTGATGAATAGCAAGCAACCTGTCCAGAGTGTACCCCACATTGGCACACAGTCAGCTGGGACTGGCTCAAGCTAGCCCCAAGGTAGCCCTCATAGGATAGGTGGTATAGCTAATGGCTGGATAGGGTAAGATCATACAATACAGTGAACTCCAGTGAAAAATAGTTGATCATAATATAGTAGTAGTCCCAAGAAGATATAGTTACCCAAGCTTTTTTATGGTATATTCAAAGATGGTCTGAGTTCTAAGTATCAGCTGTTAAAATACATCTACCCTAACCCCAAGATCTGGTTGCTTCTGTTTCAATGCAATTTGGTCTGTTAAATACTTCTAGTATTAAATAATGTCATTCCTCTGTGAATAAGTTGCAATGCTTACTGCTTACACCAGGACATACACGTGTGCTGGTGTAGGCTTAAAACACCCATAAGTGTGTTTTAAGTGTAAGAAAAAGTCTTACCTCATCACAGTCTCCCTCCACCATGGCATAGATGGCCTTCTTCACCAGATTAGTACCTGAGATAGAGGAATCAAATTTATCATAAATGAAGTAAGGCGAAGGGCAAACAATGTGACTTCAGTTATAAGTATAGAGTTACACATCAGCACTGCAGCATATATATATTACGTAAATATCACATTTGCATGAGAGATTTGGTTGTCAAAGACAGCGTGAAAAATGCTACCACACAACTTCGTCTGTGATGTGAATTAGAAAGAACACACTCACCGATACTTTTCCTTCTGTGTTTTGAATCCACGGCCAGCATGGCGATGTAGCCACGACGAAACATCTTCTTATGCATGTCAAGCTTACATACGATGGCTCCGACACACTCCTGCTCCACCATGGCCTGTGACACACACAAAAACATACACAGTGGTCAGACCCACTGAGAGTCTAATGGAGTAGCTACTGAGAGCTTAGCAACAATTCTTCCACAATTCCTGCCAACCTGCCACTTTGGCTGGCTCTCTGAGCTGATCTCTGACCTTTATTTCAGGGCGCTTCCTCTTATATCACATGTGGAGTATCAGACCAACTGGTACTGGGAAGTATACGCCCTTGAGGCTCAAAGAAAAAAACAAACAAACAACTGACAGTGTTTTTAAAATGAAAAAGGCCAGGGTCTGGGCTGGACACTGGGCTTTTCTAAAGCACAGTGGTCTCTGAAGAGTAAAGGTAGTATAAAGTATGAAGTATCTTAAATTGTTTGCACGGAGGTCTGGCCAGCTCAAACCACCGGTGGGCACTGTCATCTGAACTTTTCTTCTAATGAATACCTTTAATTCTAATTAATAAGGCTCCAGGATAGAAAATAGTTGTTGTGCCTTGTCATCACAATAACCCAGAACTATACAGATTCCATACCAACCTGCTGTCTTAAGTACAGATCAGCACTGTGTTTGGCTGCCTTTGAGACACACTGACAGGTGATGGGAAGCCATGAGCATGTGGTCACACCCAGCTCCATTAATGCTGAGCAGCTTCAGGCCACCAAAGTCCCCAGACCAGAGGGAAGCTCACTTATGTTGACTCGATGAACGAAATCACAGAGTGAATATCAACATTGTCTTTAGATTAAGCGAGTTTGGGTGATATACTCACCAGAAAGCAGAGCTGAGGCCAGTTGTGGATGAAGTACCTGTACGTATAAATTGAATAAGGCTCAGACAAGTCCTTGGTAATCAATCTCATAATCCACGGCATTTGCAGCTCCGACTCGTAGCGAACATATCGGATGCCGTAACTCTCCTCCTCCGCTCGCCCCGGAGAGCTGTTCAGGTCGAGCCGGGCCAGCTCTGCGGCTGGCGGCTGCTGCTGCTCCGGGGCAGCGGGGTCGTCCTCTCCGCCGGCGGCTGTAGCGTCTGGCGGCTCGTCGCTGGGCGGTCTCGGTGGCTCCGTGCGGTCAAACTCCTCTTTCCCTTCGTCCCCGGTTTGGCTGTGGGCCGCCTTAGTTCTTGTGTAACCCGGCATCCCGTTCACGCTATTGTTAACCAGGGGAGAGTGACGGCCGTTTTTAGAGAAGGGGCTGTGGCCTTCGTGTTGGCAATGATCACTATTGTTTCTTGCAGCCGGAGCCCCCTCACAGCTGCCGCCGCTGCTGTCACAGTTGTCCACGGTCGGTCTCGGATTGTCAGGCCGGTTTCCTGTGTGCTGGTGGCTGTTAGCGTCCTCCGAGGGGCTGACCAAGCCGTTCAGCTGCTGCTGCTCTCGCGCCTGCATTTTAAGGTGCAACGCCGCCGGGCTAGCTCGAGCTAGCATGTTTTTCTGCTTCTTCTTTACCGACCTTTTCACTTCGCTCCCCGGTTGAGGCTTCTTCCCTGTACCGGATGATACGCAGTCCTCTCCGTGGCAGGCCGGCTCTCCGTCTACCCCCGCCGGCTCCGCGCTCCCAGCCCCGGGGAAATGAGGAATTTCAGCCGGGGATGCAGGCAGTGCGCTACTAGGCCCAGGCGGCACTGTGGCCATCCCACCGCATTAAGGTGGAGATTGACTCTGGGAAAACGTCGAACACAATCTCATCCACAACACGAGGGGATATACAAACAATATACAAGTTAGATCGCCGACTATTGTGTAAATCCGAGGGGTTCAGGGCCAATAACGTATCCGCTCGCGACGTTTGTCGCTGCTTTCTCCTCGGTTTCCCAGCTGCCGCAAACTGATGTCGCATCAAACGCCATTGCAACAGCAGGCAGAGACGTTTTACGACAGTGGTGTAACGCATGACAGAAGCAGTTTTTTTGAGACACTTAAAGCTGTTTTTAAATGCTATCATTTACTTCACATTTAATTCAACCAATTCAATGATTTGTATTGGCTTTTATTTTAGATTTTCACTCTGTTGTCTATGGTAAGCATATGACTTTTAAATCAAAAAGAGAAATTGCATTTCTAAATTCGTGTCACAAGTAAACACTACACGTCAGATTACAATTAAGACTTTTTTTATTGTTTTGTTGATTTATTAAACTTTTTTTTTCTGACAACTTATCCTCTATTTGAAGCTGCTTCTCCCTCTTGCAGATGATCTGAGATGGAGCGGTCATTTTTTTCTTACCAGCAGAGGACGCCGTTTCGAAGATTGATTTGGACAGATTGCATCTTTTTTCTCTCTTGCAGCAACACCACTGAAGTTTTTCCAGTAGATGGCACCAGTAGATTAGTTTCCTGTCGTCTCCCTGCACATGTTCA
This sequence comes from Remorina albescens, assembly GCA_034769265.1. NCBI lineage: Eukaryota > Metazoa > Chordata > Actinopteri > Carangiformes > Echeneidae > Remorina > Remorina albescens. The sequence continues at coordinate 9,397,270 of CM068483.1, forward strand.
AGGTTCGTTTATCCTGTCCAGACTGTGAGACCTAGTATACACTACTTTGCTATTTTTCGAAGGCACCAAGGATCTCTCCCTTATCCCGTTACTCTTTCTTACTGCTGTAGCTGCGTATTATTTGTAGATTTATAACACTGACTACAACAGTCAGACTAATTAGTAGGATTGCATGATTTCAGTGCACTAGACAGGGGACGGCAACTAAGGGGACTGCCCTCAAGACTTAACATGGTTTCTGAAAAGAACATTGCATTAATCAAAGTTTCCATGGTTGGCTTTGACCTTGAATATTGATAAACTTAGTGAGTAACAGAGCAGTGGCCCCTTAAGAAAATTTGCATGGGGGTGGCCAGCTGGTACCACTGAGACTCTTGGGGTGGCACATCAAAAGAAAGACCCATAATTTCATAATAATTTCCATTCTATTTTACTGTTGTAGTATATAGGCAAGTAGGAAACTATGGGAAAGACTTAGGGAATGGCTTAATGATAAACTTTTGTGTCCTGCGTTACAGTTAATGTTCCCAATGGTCTGCATTGACTGATTATGCTGCAGTTAAAAATTTTGTGTTCCAGGTTGAACGCCTGCTTTGGAAGGGTCCTGCCTTGATGTTCCTCTTCACTGCTCTCTTAGGAATGTTGTCTGAGCCTGTGTATCTTTATCAAGCTCTACCTCTGCCAGCTCCTCTGCATCCTCCTCCTCCTCCTCACTAAGCCTCTGCTGCCCCCCCCATCAGCTTTCGCCACCCTCTACTAATTTCATTCTTTAAACAAAAAGTGGTATCTGTAGTGTTTCTCTTCATTATTTTGCAAATTGACATTACATACAGTACTAGTCAAAAGTTTGGACACACAGTTTAATTTAAAGAAGAAGAGGAACGTGTATCCAAATGTTTGACTTGGTACTCTCAATGCCAGCACCAGCTAGTGTCAGCTACATTACTTATTTTGACATGTCAAAAAACAAGTCAGAAAGGGACAGTGGGGAGGGCAGCAAATTTACCTATCTGTAGGATGTTATAGTCCATCCTGGGCGGCAGTGTTGCACTATCATATCCAAACTCTGGACACTCATCACTGTAAAGAGAGATAGAGAGAGAGAAAAAGGACATTTAGGGAACGTTCTAGTCAAAGGACGCAACTTGTTTCCTCTGCTTGGCATATAAGCACTGAGGAAAAGATAGATACATAGATTGTTAGATAGATAGATAGATAGATAGATAGGAGCTCTATAAATTGTATCGGGCGGGAGATGCTGACACCTTTTGCTTTCTCCTTTCTCTTGTCCTATATTCAACTACCATGATGAGTTTTCTATAGATAGAAGGAGCATCCTATTTTGTTTGTAAATATGTCAGAGAGAAAGAGACGGAGAGATAGACAGGGAGAGAGACGGCCCTTTGAAAGCTAAGCCTTGGGGCTGAGAACTCTCTGAAGAGCTCGAATCAGACATGCACAATCAGTTCCCCTCTTCAAATCTCCTTTACAGGCCTATCTACTTGAACAGCCTTCTCTTAATTACTTTCTCTATCACTTAGCGAGCTGTGCCTGGGACTAGGAGCAGTAGTGTCTTGCCAGAGACACTTGGCTGGTTTAAAACCATATTTATATATCTTCTTTTGCACAATCCTGTCCCATACCTTTTCTCCCCCTCCCTCTCCTCCTCCTTTTTTTCCCTCTTCCCTTTCATTCTACACTGCTCTTGTCTCTCTGAGGTTCTCCCCATCCTGTATCTACCCTTTTCCAAATATCTCCAGGGCGTCAGTTGCGTCATGTGACTGGTGTGCTTGTGATTGCAGCAGTTGGCACCCATCTATGAGGAAGAACCCAAAATACCTTAAAAAAGACAGCATGTAAAGAAGTTTTAGGTCAGTATTGACCTAAGTAAAAAGTGACGACATGGTCAGGACAACCAAGGCTGACACTGACACTCAAATACCTTCCTCCTTTGAATCTCTCCCTTCGTCTTCCTGTATCTATGAGGCCAAGCTTTGGATTGAACGCCCCCCCCCCCCCACTTCTGCCTATCATGTTGGCTCACTCCCCTTACTCTGCACAGTTCTCTGTGTCCTCCTTCGTTTTTCTTTTTTTATTTGTCTGGCGTCTGGTCCACTAGAGCTGTATTTAATTAGTTTCTGTTGGGTTAATTAGGGGCTAAAGTTAGGGGGTCGGACCAGAACAAAAGCGGGTCAGGCTGGACGGATGCAGGTGCTCCAGAGTGGTTGCCAGATTCCACCGTTCAGATTAAGATGGCTGCAAACTGTCTGGAGTATTGGAAAGACAGAAAGAGAGAGAGTGAGAGCCACCATTGGATCATAGGGGAGGAGGTTTTCCATCACATATGGGATGGCAGCTCCTTGCGCGCCCTTGCTGGCATCATGTTGTTATTTGATAGATTTCAATATTTTATTCTTACAATTTCCACAAGAAATCCACTCACACCTTCTTTTCATGTCCTTTCCCTCTCATATAACACTGGCACACGTCACATAGAATTGATATAATGTATGGTGTGTGCATGTGATGTCTTTGCCAGTCTGTTTCCCCACTGCCATACCAGGTAATGTGTTCTATGTTCTCATTCATATCGCTCCCAACACACTTTTTTTCATCTGCAAGTGGCAGCTATACCCTTTTCACTTTGCTTTGTTGTTTGACTGTTTAGAGCGAAGAAAAAAGGACATCAAATTACCACTCCAGACAAGTGAAGTATACATAAAATGGGCAATTCAAGCCTGTGAAGTGTACATCAGTTGTTTAAATGCAGTGATCACCTAAATGAAACACATGAAAACAGTAGATATGAGTCGAGAAAAGCTTGAGGCAACAGCACTTCGAAGGCTACCTGTTTACTCATTGTACTTTTGGCTTGTTCATTAGTTTTAAAAGATTGGAAGTGGTTTATTTTATGCATACAGGCAAAAGAAATTATACAAATTCATCAAGACAATGTGTGTAACTCTGAGCAGAAAACACCCCTTTTGACCTTTTCTTCTACCCTTTGGAGATGAACAGAGACGAGATAAACTGGTAGGAGCCAGACAGGAGAGCAGAGGAAGAGAGGGCATCTCTGGCATGGCTGGAGCCCCCTCAGTGTGTGAGGGTCCTGGGGCCCTTTAGACAGGCGCCAGCCCAGCAGGGAAGCAGAGACAATCACGCAGCACCAGATTCAATGCACAGAGATGGAGGGATGGAGGGAGATGAGGAGAAACAGGGGAAGATTGAGGGGGAGTGTGTAGTGGGACAAAGAGCACTGAGGAAGGTGGAGGACGCGACAAGGAGAATAGTAGAAAGGTCTTCATAGAGAAGGAAAGAGCAGCTGAATAAAAGAGTTGAAAAGCGATGGCAACGGAGAGGGAGAACACAACAGTGTAGATTAAAAGGAGCTGAGAGGAGAAAAAGTAAAAGGAAGAAAGAGCAAGCTAAAGAGAGATAGTTTATATTCCCTCTGTAACAGTCTTTATCACCAGCCCAGATCATGGCGTATGAACAGTGATCCAAGTCAACCATCTGCTGAGGCTAGATAAGCCTGGGAGAGCTGGGTATTGAGCTGTCACTCAGGGAGGTGTGCAGAAAAAGAAAGAGAGGAGGAGAGAGAGAAATAGAAGAGAAATAAAGACAGAACAGGAGAGGGAGAGAGATCGAGAGGGAGGGAGGGGTATGTGCAAGGTAGGAAAATTCAAAGCAGATTTACACAGACTGTAGAGCATCCGTCTTGTTAGAGAAAGACTTAACGTCAAATAGATGTCCAACCCTGTCCTGCCTAATCTTCAAATAATCCTTCAGCTAATGAGAAGAACAATAAAATAAGGCTATTTATTGGTTTTTATTTTTTTTGTCAACCTACGGCTCTCTCTTATACACACATACATACATAGTCTTGTACGGACACACACATCCACTAACGTCATCACGGCCGATCATACTAATGATGATATGAAGCTGTTTGTTGTTTTTTTTTTTGTTTTGTTTTTCACTGACAAACACATATTCACCCATGCCAACCACAGTCAGTGATAGGTACAAAATGAGGCTGTTTACTGTTTTAATTTACTACACAATTATCACACACAGCTAAAAAGTGCGCGCAAGGAGGGGAATGAAGGGGGGTCTCAGTCGATTAGATACCTCTTCTGTTAAGGAAGATCCCCAGATTGGAAGATGAGTTACAAGTTGATTAAGCTCTTCTGTAGGTAATTAAGTTAAATCCCACTTAAACATACCCCGCTAAACCCTTACTGGATAAATATGAATGACATTTTTCTCATGTATGTGTGTGAGATAGAGAAAAGGTCTGACTATCATGACCAATGGTTTGTGTCATCATTCACCCATTTTTGTGTTTTCATAGTGCACATTCAATCCTAGCTCCATGTGCACCTTGAAAACACAGAGATCTGTGTTTATAGTGTGATATTGTGTTAGTATGGGGGCATGAATTAAGGCTGGGAGGGGGGTCAGGCCCAAGAGTGGGGGTTAGGAGGGGATTAGCTTAGGCCAGTTGGATCATTTTACAGCCGAAGGACCCCCCCCTCACCCTCTGCAGTCTCCTGGACAATGAGGATTAAACTCCTCTTGTTCCTCAACTCCAAAAAACGGCAGGACGACAAAGACACTATTCCTCCTGGGTCCCCTGGCTGTGGCTGGGAGCTGAGTTGAGGGAAGGGAGGGAGGGATGGAAGGAGTAAGGGGGGTGGAGAAGGAGCAGGAGGGAGGCAGGGGGTCCATCATAAAATTAATCCCTTCACAGTTTCCTCTGGGTGCAAAGTGAGATATGAGGCAGACATGTCTAATGAAACGCTACAGTCATCTAAGGGCACAGCGATAAAAGCATGTATTAAACTAATGGAGCTCGTCATTAGTTCCTCTATTAAGTGGATCGAGAGGGTTGTGCTCTCCTTTGGTGATCGGCACGGAAGATTAATCAATTCTAACAAAAGTCACTTCTCACATTCTTTCATGTCTTCCCTCACATGGAAGTTGTATTGCAATATTGCTTACCCATAATTCTCAGGGTTGAAACTACTGAAGTACTTAGCTTCTATTTGCAGTTTTTTTTTTTTTTTTTTTAAATTAAAGGTATAGTTTCTGCATTGGTTAAATATGCTTCTGCACTTTCTCAAGATTTGTACCAGCCAGGACTTGAGGCTTAGTTTAGCCTAACCACTGCAAACAACTTTCTTGCCTTTATTTACATACAGCCCAGACTTTGATTGCTGTACCTAGTCTGTTAAATCCATAGAAAAACTACTTGGTTGCTTTCAGGTAATGTGTCCGACTACAAATGTTGGGTTTTTACACTTCGGTTTCTGCCCAAAAAGACAAATGTGACATTGTGTAAACACCTCCTCTTTACAAGTGCTGTTGGGTGAATTTTGTTACCTTCAGAGAGAGCCAGGTGTTTTGTATTTTCAGTCTTTACCCTAAATTATGCTAACTCACTAGTGTATGTATCTTCATGTATGCAGATGGTAAATATAATCTTTTTTCTCAAACCAGCCCTTTAATTACTGAGCTTCAGTTGGTTGCTACTTTTGGACAGAGCAAAACTGTTTTCCTTTCCAGCCTTTATGCTAAGCCAACTGTCTGTCCCCTTTAAAACTACATTGTACAGTACAAATACCAGCTGCAATGTATTTGTTTTGCATGTACTTGGGCATTCTCTGAATAAGAAGTATCACAAGCGTAGTGAATTGAAAAATAAATCCTATGTAAAAGCCAAGTGTTGAGCAGTGTGCGATCATAGCCTGAGGCCTGGCGATTAAGTATGTATGGGGCAAAGTGTCCACCCAGGGACGTACTATTGGGCTCAGTATGTGGCAGGCTTATTGAGGGAGATGGATTTGGTTGTCCTCACAGTGTTTGCAGTTACAAATTCTGTAACAACTACTGTTGCTTATAGGAAGAGCAGAGAAAATTTATTTTTTGATGGTGTAACGCATATGAGCAGATTTACTGGTCAATGTCCAAATGAAGGACAATCAGAGAGGAAGACAAAAGAAACAGAAGTCCACTGGTTTTGATCTGAGTTAAAAAAAAAGAAAAAAAGAGAGAAAATGGGAACGTGAACAGAGGTGTGAAAACAGAGAACCGAGAAGGAGGGCGAGCAGCACAACAGAACCAGGGGGAGGTAGAAGAGAGAGGAGGGGCCTTTCATACAAAAAGGCTCTCTTTTACTTATAGGAAAAAAAAAGAGCAAAAGAAAAGCTTGTTCTCGCCTCCTGGACGCAGTGTCAAACCCAATCAGTGTCTGGTCTGCCAGCACTGCTCGTCTCCCAGGCACCAGCTCACAATGGAGGCAAGCCTCGGCCGCCACACCTCTCACTTCCAATCTGCATCCTCCAGGACAGGCCTGAGAGCAGGAGGCTGTGGGGAGGGACAACAATGCATCTCAAAAGCCCAAAACTTCATCTAAAAATCCTTGTACAACAAGAATTGGATTAGCTGGTAAAAGTAAAAAAAAAAAAACACTTAAAAGTAGCTTTATGTCAGTTTATTTTGATTTTCTATAGTTAATATCAGTTTTTATTGTTTAAGACCTGGCAGAAGTATGACTTATGATAAATAACTGGAAGTGGGTGGTGTTATTGTTCTTAAAGATTCCCAATACAAAGGAGAGGACTTAGTGTCAGGGTGTGTACATGAAGCCAAATACAAACATGGATAAACTGCTCAAGGATAACAACAACCAACAATCCCTGAGCTGTGGTGTCCCCGTGCTAATAAACGTGAGCAACAAGGCTTGATCCTTAAAAACCTCACCACTCAAAAAAAGAAAAAATGTCTATCTTGTATAGACACCCCCCCAAATCGTATTGTTGAGCAAATCCTGTATTAAAAGGAAAGAGTTACTCTGCATTTATACTCTTGAAGACTTTAGTTAAGCCAGTGCCTCTGCCACTTTACAGCGCGGGCTTCATCGAGCCTGAGTAAATCCGTCTCTCAATGGCGATTGGCTGAAGCCAAAGGGGCCATCTTTTTCACACGCTTCCTCACTCGCCACTCCCCCCACTCCCTCTCGGCTAGTGTTTACCCGTCACCAAACAATGGCTGGTTACTGGCAATTAAACAGCATTTTCTGAGGAATCCGTGGCACTGGTCTAATGGCATTACTGTTGGATGATTCAATCCTTGAATAGTCAACAGGATTTTGCCTCTCACCAGGAAAATACTGCTTCATCGAATTACCCGTATTACATAGATTTAACCAAAGCTTATGATTCAGGGTTCACAGATTACTGCTCTTCTAAAGATGGTGGGAGAAAGGAGTGATAGACCAGGAGAGTGATGACTCCAACGCCTCAAAGCCAGCCGCTGCTTTCCCTGGCACACTCTTCTCCGAAAAGGCTAAAGCAGGCCAAGGGTTTATCCGAAACCATTGGAGATTTACAGCGATTATTCATTTACCTGCATGTATAGACATCTTTTCTTTTACTGTGCTTTGCTTTTCTGACATTAATATTAGATGATGCAAGTCCTGAAAAATGGTTTAGTCCACAACATCTACAGTCATACACACAATCATGCACGCAAGCTATAGGAGCCAAACTGCACATTGTGCCCTTTGACCTTCCATGGGTCGAGTCGGGCTGGGCAGCTCAGGGAACCAGGAAGACCAGCCAAGTCCATTATCTCACAATGAAGGGCTAATTACTGGGCCTGCAAGCCTCAAATCACACGGCAGCAGACTGCCTGTCTCTGTCCTCCGCTCACCCAACATCTTAATTGCTCTTTTATTCTCTCTCTGTTTTTACTGTGCCTCTCTACCCGACTCGCTCCTTCCCTCGCCTTACCCATTTTCACACATAAAAGCAAGATGCTAATTGCCTGCTATGGAAATATTGGGCCTGTGATTAGCCAGGCAGAAGGCTTGGCTGGCCTGTGATTTTCCCTTTCTGTATGAGGGAGTGTTGAGCCAGCACCCTGGGTGTAAAAATAGGAAACTGTGGTTGTCTGCGGTGAAAGGAAACTCATTTTTCCATCATTCGCATGCAAGACGGGGTTGAAAGTGCGAGGACTTTTATTGTGTTCCAGTGACAATTTGTCAGACTGCTATGTTGACGAAATCTTGATAGAAAATCTGCTTGAACAAAATTACAGGAAAATTATTTCAGTTGCTTTCAGGGTGAGTTGGTGTGTTATTACTAGTGCTGACATTAGTAGAAGTCAAATTATTTTCCCCTTGTGGTTTAAATATCTGGACAATCAGTCCAGACTGTCAGTCTGAATTAATACAGGAAATTAAAACCCAGTATGATTCAATTGATAATCCTGTTTTTGTGGTTTTATCAATGATGAGTACCCATTACCCAAAAGCTCATTACATTCCTCTCCTGACCCTCATTTATTGCCTCAATTTGTAGGTAACTTACTAATAACGGTTGCACAGAATCATTTAACAAGACAACAAGGGTTTGTCTTAGTTGTTACATATGGAAATGAGGCCCAGTGGGGAATTTGCAGTATCCACTTTTCAGCTTCTCATTTTAACCCTGCCCTCTAACTTGCTCGTTTGCTGAATAAGTGCTCCTTTTATAAAAGATATTTCCCCAGTTAGATGAAGAAATGGCAGCTGTGACTTCAGTCTCTTTTTCATTCACGAAAGGAACACATCTTTTGAGGCTGCAGGTACTATGTAAATGTCATTCTCTCAAATTTATATCCATTTCCAATAAAACCCTAACCAGCAAGCGTCATTCAACCAAATGTTGTTGTTTTTCACCCTAATGTGACTCATTGCTTTGCTTAGATGTTATTTTAATAACTTTAATTCAATCAGAGTCATTTGTCATTTGACCTCAACTTTGTCCCAGTGCAAACCAAAGCTTTTTGAGATCCATGGAGGATATTGAAATACGCTTTCAGACACTTTCCCTTTGCAATGGTTCCTCAAGTGCTTTGTCCAAGATGTTGGAAAAAAATGGAGAGGGAAGGCGGCCTGCAGTTCCCAACGGTGGGAGCAATGGAAGGCTTGGTGGGCACAATGATTGGTGGTAGTGGGGAAGTTTGAGGGCCAAGAAGGGTGCAGGTCGGCTGTTCAAAGGCTGGCTTCTTGCATTGTTGGTCAGTTGGGGATTAAGGTCCTCTGTGCAGCAGAATAGCCCCTCTAATTAAAAAGGATAAGAAGGCAGAAAAATAGCGAGAGGCACGGGAGGAAGCAAAGAGAGAGGGAGAGGGGAGAGCAAATTTGCAGAGAAAAGAAAGAAAAGAAAAACTGTTTTCAGTGTCAATCCAGCAGCCGGGCCCATCAATTCAGACTGGATTAACTTTACACTCCTCCTCCCTGTTTCTCTCTTTTTCTCTCTCTGTCAATCTCTCCCCAGTATCTTTCTGTCATTCATTCCATCTTGAAATTTCAGAATTTTGTTCTCCCGTTAAACTTTATTTTGTCAAAATACAGTCTAACAATGCGTCTTAGGCATTTAGATCAACCATAAGTTACAATTATTAATTTATTAAAAAACATTGATGTGTTGCGGTGATTCACCATGTAACCACCATGCAAGTATTTTAAAATTCTTTTTTCTTTGTTTTCAGTTGCCAAACTTGTGTGCAAGGTTAAATCTCACTGAGTGAATCCAGCCAATGGCACCACTGTGTGCGCCTGTGTTTGTATGTGTGCTGCTTACTATTTGCAATCATCAGAATGTGAATAGAGGCGCTGTGTGCTGTGGCCCAGATGCTGGCTGACAGTAGGTGGGCTGTTTGCCATAGGGATGCCAGGTTGTGTTTTTGTTTGGCCCTCCTCTGTCCCGCCTGCCTCCCTCCCCTCACCCAATGGGGGGTCCAGGGCTCCTGGGGCCAGTCCCTGCTGACCAATACCCAGGTATGAGGTCTCTCAGTTTGGCTAACACTAGCCACAGGCCGTGGGAGGTTAACGAGGTACCAGCAGGGACAAGACATTCAACCCTCCCATGGGCAAACTGCAAGCGATGAATGTATCTCAATGAAAGGCATGATTATGATATAATGTAAGTGACGCAGTAGTTGGTGTAAAAGGTACATTATAAAACATATTACACTGCTATCCAGCTATCAGACACAAAAATCAAGTTTTGATGGAATCAGTACAATTGTTGGATTATTTTGCGATGGTACAGTAAATACTTGTAAATATTCTACATCGTTTTCAAGTGTCTACAATCACAAACACATTTTCAGATATATATGACTGAATATAAATATATTTCCCTCAAATAGTTTTTTTCAGTGCCTAAGATAGATTTAGTGGCAATGTCCTAATTAGTTTATCAATCCAGCAGCTGGATTTACAGGCCAACATACATTCAATATCCTTTTTCCCTATTTAGAAATACTAAACTCAACAATGTGGATGTTTATAACATTGTAACCTGGTTTAATCCATAAAACACAAACATTATCAAAACATATTAGGTGACTAACACAGTATGCTGTTGAGAATGGCTCAATTTTTTGTTATTAGTTTAGTTATGAAGGTCAATGCATTTTTTTTTCTGAAATTCTTTACTTCTGGAAAAAAAAACAGGAGATCAGTTTTCACTTGAGCTCTTTATAGATGGAGGACTCAAAGCTCATCAACTGTGTACTTAAGTCTAGTTCTATTTCAAAGAGAAATGTCTTTAGACACACGAGCAGAAGCCATTTTTTTCTTAAAAAGGTAGTTTTCTTTGCTCCCAAACATGGTCTTTTGCCAGGAGCAGGTTGTGGTGATTTTTGCTAAAGCAATTTTTGCATTTCTGAGACGGGAGGTTTTATAGGGAAGAATGGAGAATAGAGTGAGCCTCTACTGTATCATGAAATAGCCAAAAGTTAACACGGGGAGCACTTTCCCCTACTGGAGATAACACTTGGTAAGTAAGGGGTGAAGTTTGATGCTGAGCTAGGACTGGTTAGTAAAAACGTGATAATGCCAATGCTGACCAGCAAAAACTAGATTTACAAATAGCTCCTGAAATGTACTTTAACTTACTGTACCACAGATTAGCTGGCTTCATACTATACTGTAGTCTTACTGCTATTTAAATACATTTTATTAAAACAGATTTAAAATAACTCTTACCCTAGATTAGCAGAGCAGCTAATCACTCTTCTAGGACGATGTTTTGTTGGACGACTTTCTGCTGTGACAGACTCAGAAAAACCTGCTGTTCAAAACTGATAGACTCCTGATTATACAAGTGCTCAATGCTCATGGATGCTCACTTTGGTTGCATTTAGCATCATCAATACATGTATTGCTTCCTCTGCCCTGCTGATCAATAAATATATCAATGTGGTCTATGATTAAGATGGCAAAAAGCACTCATAATGTCCAGTTTAGCTCTGTCTCTGTTTGTGTCTGTTTCAGTGTGTGACAGATGGGATTGGTTAAGTGGGCCAAGTCATTGATTTGACCTTGAGATGGACAGATGAAGTGAACAGAAAGGAGAATAAACAAAAACTGAACAAAGACCAATAAATTGTTAAATGGACCCTGATTGGCTTCTTTAAATGAATGTTGGACACAGGATGTATTTTTCTAAAGCTGACACTAGGCTAATCAGAAACATTTTCACATTAGGTTGGTGGTTGGGGGTTTTATTATTAGACATTGGCAGAATATTATATCACAGATATATAGAATGGTACTGCTCTTTTTTGCATTATATGCTGTATTAAAAGAAAGATCCCTGGACTGTCATTCTCCTATAAATATTTGATTCAAACTATGAATTTTAAAGAAAGGAAGATTAAATCCCATAACCACCAATGATTCTGTGATCTTTGTAATCAGTTGTGGTCTTTAACTACAGACACAGAAGTGTCCCCCATCCCGCAATTCTTAGCCTTCAATTCGTCTCTGTAACAGCAGGAGAGACCATGACTTCATCAATTGGCCTAGAGACATGGGGAGGGCACATTGCCACAGACATTAACAAGCCACTTCACCTTTTTACAACCGCGGCCCCGTTTATCTGAAATGCTCCCCAGGGCTATTAGATATCTTCCGATGAATTATATATCAGAGCTGAAGATGAAAGGACTCTGCGTGAGCCAAGAACATAGCTGTGGGACAGCAAGAGGACCAGATACTTAAGCCCTGTCAGGCTGTTTGTTTTAGTAAGATCGCTAAGGGAAAATGGGAAAACTCTACTTAGAAATAGGGTGGATTTTTTTTTCTTTTTCATAATGTTTTGGTGTATTTGTCAACACTGACCATGAGAAACTTTTTTTTCATGCAAGCAAATTATACAGACCTAATTACACATAATCAGAAATGAGACATGGCCTCTACATAAATACCATAGTAGAGTCTGTGGTTGGTATTGATTTCAGGCTTGTCTAACAATCCAGCAGCCTTACAGTCTGTTCATCTGGCATGTAGACTCCTAATTAGGTCTCTAACCTGCTGCTTGTTGGGGAGCATCAATCAAAACCTGCAGTCGGGGCTGTTGAGGCCAGAGTTTTATCAAAATGGTATGAGACCGGCTAGAAAATAACATTCGCACTGAACTGGGATGGGTTCAAGTGAAAAAGAGCAGAGCAGAATTAGCTCGACTACTAATCCAGCACAGACGTTTTATTTAATCCCAAAATGGAGAGAGTGCCATTTGGACACATTGAGGTGGTGTAAGGGTGACTGGTCTGTAAGTCTACATGAAAGTAAATACTTTTTCAAGCAGTTCGCAGAATAACCCAGACATTTTGATAAACTACACATACTTGGTGCTGGTGGTGGTGGATGTGGGTGGTGTACAGCTTCACTCCACTTTTTTTTTCCTCTTTAAATCTCCTTTACAGGGTTACACAGAATTGAACCGTGACAGATCTGCACCAAGTTATTTTCCCCTCTTGCTTCAGTTTTGCTTGCTCAGCTCATTCTGACAAAAACAATCCACAGAGCTGCAGCTTAACATCCCCTGACTCACTTGTTTTCCTATTATTAGCCCTGACTATTTGTTTAATTGTAAAAATAATAACACATGTAATAAATAGTTTGGTCTTGCAGACTGGGTTGTGATTGGTTGCTTCAGCACACCTCTACATGCGAAAAGACTCAACACAAAATGTAGTGACACACAATTAAGGCTGAAATTAACATATTGATAATAATAATAAATTTTAAATCATATATTGTTTTTAAATAATTAATAGGTGTTATAAACAGAGCTGGTGTCTTCTCCAGCTGCCTCTTCTCACACCTCTGCCCATCATACTTCCTCTCATTTCCATTGGTTGGGAAAATTCCTCGCAGTCTCCTCTCTCTCCATAAATACCGAGCAACTCTTAGTATTATCCGCATCCAACAAGATTACCCAGAGGAAAGTAATCAAAGCCGCTCCACATCAACCCTCAGCTCTGCCGATCAGAGACGTTTAGGGGAAAGAAAGACATTAAAAACCCAAGTAAGTCACTTACTTCACTTTCGCTGTTAAATTTCTCGTTTTGAATAAATTGTATTTAGGAGATTTTTGATCAACACTGAGAGCCAGCAGGAGCTGTGAAAGGCAGATAGCCATCAAGGGGGTAATTGGGGAGGCGTGTTTAAAAGGAAACTTTTCTGCCCCTCTCCTCTGAGGGCCGAGGAGCGTTCATCCGATTAATAACAGGACAGAGGAGCAGCACACCACTTCAATTAATACACTGTCAACTTGTGGGCTGACTGATCACTCTAATATGTCGTACCAAAATGAAATGTTAAATTAGTATAAAAACTCTGAAAATATTCCTGCTCTCTAATTATATTAAAAGACGTTTCGTTTCCTTGCTAAAAATCTTTATTTATTATTTGTAATTTTGATGTTGACAAATTTGCTAAATCAGTATTTTTGAACGAAAAAAAAAAACAATATAGTAATAATAATAATAATAATAATAATAATAATAATAATAATAATAACAATAACATTGGTCAGTTTGGGAAAGTGAGCTGTAGGGCTGGTTGTGTTGGGGTGGGGGTTATTTGGGGAGGGGGGGCTGGTTGTCTGGCAGTCAGCTGGTCTGATAAATACAATGCCAGTCTTTGTTTTATTTTCGTGACGCAGAAAATGAAGGAGGCCTGAATGCGGAGTCGTGGCTGGCGTCCTGTAATCAGGCCAGCGCGTGCCGTCCGGATTATCTCGTTAATGTCTTACAGAAAGCAGAAGAAGAAGAAAAAAAAATCTCTTGCAGCCAATAATAATTAATGGGCGGGCAGGGTATTTATAATTGAAGGGATGTAGAGCAAACGGTAGCCGGCGGTGAAGAAGTGACAGATTGAGTAGAGGAGTGTCCGTTATTGGCTCTATAAGGCCGAGGGGTCAGGCTGAAGAGGCGCGCACCCTGAAGTCCTGGGAACTTTATTCTACAGGTAGGTGTCACTGGAAAACATAGAGGCCTCAACCTGCAACACATGGCACCAAGCCTAATTAGCTATTGGTGTGATAGTGATAAATAAAAATGTGAATAGTTAGTGATAAATAAAATATCAAATAAACAAATAAAACAAATTTTAATTTTTGCATGTCTTAGGCGTGTTCTTTAACGTTTCTCCAATAATTTAGCCAAACAAAGGCCGTATCCTATTAAGGAAAAAATAACTGAGTATTTCAAATGATATGTGACAGTATTTGGAGCACATCTAGTCTATTCTATATGTTATTCCTTTATATGTATATAATATATCGATGAAAATGTTTAATAATAATTAATAATTTAGCCTACAACTACTACTGTTACACCAACAAAATATCGTTTTCTTATAAATGATTAGTTATCAAGGTTACATCCTTTGTTTTTTTGCAAGTGTCAGTGTAAAGGTAAACAACAACAAAAAAGCTGTTATTTTAATAAAACGGTCACTCATCTATTTCGGGTAATTGTGGAGACTGTGATGCGCATTTTCCCTGCAAATCCTTTTTATTTTTTCCTCCAGTACCTGGAAATAGATTTAGTGGCCATCTCCTTGTTTGTTTGGATGAAGTGCTCCTCTAATCAACACTTCTCCACAGTCTCACCTTCCAAATCTAATTACCGGGAGCGATTCATTAGTGAAGGAGGGGGAGTCCAACGAGGAGTGTCAACAGCCTAATATGTCAGCATCAGCCTTCACTTTGGGGGAATGCCTCCATGTTTCTAATTATTTGCTAAAGTTGTCCTTCGTATTTTAATGTCGTTACATTTGAATGTACAAGGGTTTTAGTGGAATCAAACAATAGGCCCCGAGATATAGAAATGAAGATGCTGGGTTGTATTTGAATGAGCTCTCAGTTTGCAGTATTGGCTTCTTTGTGTGTTCCCTTAAGTCTTTTGTTATCAGCATTACTTATCCGTCAACAGTGGGCTTTGTTTCTTCAAATGGCCCCCCAATCAGCTGTCCATTTAGCTTGGCCTAACCTGTGGGTAGGATATGCTAATTGGGAGCCCGGTTGGGGCCCAGCATTTTAACGACAATGTTTTGTTTTAGTGCTACTACAGGAGTGTGTTGGGGGGTAAGGAGGGGCGGGGTTATAGTAGCAGTGTGTGTGTGTGTGTGTGTGAGGGGAGAACGAGAAGGAGGAGGAGGAGGGGGGTGATGGCGTAAACGCCTGTCAGCCAGACAGAGCATCCTGAGTCCAGCAGGGACAGCTGGGGGTCTCCGCTCGGCTTTAAGAGCGCTGCGTGTCCGCGGACGCCCACTTCACTGAAGCCACCGCGGTGCGTAAAGGCTGCGCGTAAAAACCAGCGGACACAGATAAACCTGAACACCTTTAAAAAAAACCCTCAACACCTCTGTTTTTTTTTGCTACCCTGCTTCAGTTCATCCTGGAAAAGGTGATTCACGAAACGGAGACGCAAGAGGATTAACAAACTATTTTCTGCCCTGTTTCTTCGTCCTCCTTCTCCTCGGTGCCCCCTCGTCCGGCCGCCAGCATGATGTCCTATTTGAAGCAGCCGCCGTACACGGTGAATGGACTGAGTTTATCTACCTCAGGAGTAGACCTGCTGCATCCTTCAGTGGGATATCAAGGTAAAACACCTCAAGCTGCAGCCAGACAAATGACCAGAGAAATCGGACTGTACTAAAACGCCTTAAGGTGTCCGGTTTTATTTGCAATGATCAGTACAGATACATCTGAATTCTAAACGAATATATATTGCATGTTACTGAAAGGCCTCGTCAAAACTTGTAAATAACACATTTTTATTTCTTAAAACTGTTTCGATAAAAAAGCAACAAATCAGGAATTATATCCCACGACTGTGGAGAGTTAGAGAAGCTGGTGTGTATTAACCGACACTGCCCTTCAGCCTTCAGGTGTTATCTCCCAAGCCATTCTCATATTACCATTTTTAACCTCTTATTCTTCTTCTTATTCTACTCAGCAACTCCTCGTAAACAGAGGAGGGAGAGGACGACCTTCACCCGGGCCCAGCTGGACGTGCTGGAGAACCTGTTCGCCAAGACTCGGTACCCGGACATCTTCATGAGAGAGGAGGTGGCATTAAAGATCAACCTGCCCGAGTCCAGAGTGCAGGTGAGAGTCCAGCACAAAAACCAACTCACAACAAAAAACCCCACCCAAAACATGGCTTATTAAGGGAAGCTCGGTAAATCTTCACCCCCCCACACACACCTTCCAGAGGTGAGAGGTGAAGGTGTCCCCTCCAGGGACAGTGTCTTATTCAGTGTTGGAGATGTGTTTAATAACAGGCACCTTTTAAAAACGCATTTTATACTTTTCCCTGGTAAAGTTCCAGGTGAATCATATGATTTTAACTTACTTTATAAGTTACCAAATTTATATTTTATGAATAGGCTAAAATGTGTATATACTGAAAAACTATAAAACTAATTAGGGTTTCACTTGATATTCTGAAAAAAAAAAAAAAAAAAAATCGAAAAAAAAAAAAAAAAAACTCAAACCAAAAACACAACCCATCAACTTTTAAGATCTGTAATTACTTTGATTTAACTTTTTACTCCACCATCCTGCAGAGCTAGTGGGAGTAGCCCCCTGTTTTTTATTGTAATGACATTTTAGATCAAAATTTACAAACCCCTCATAGCCCAGTTACCTTCATTTAAACTCTTTCTTTCTTTCTTTTTTAAAATTTGTTTCAGGTATGGTTCAAAAACCGACGAGCCAAGCACCGCCAGCAGGCCCAGCAAACCCAGAGTGGGGTGCAGAGTAAAACGGTGAGCAGGCCGGTGAAGAAGAAAGGCTCTCCGGTCAGAGAGGCCAGCTCCGAGAGCGGAGCCAGCGGCCAGTTCACGCCGCCCTCCACCACCACCCTGCCGGCTGTGAGCAGCAGCGCGGCCCCGGTGTCTATCTGGAGCCCGGCCTCCATCTCCCCGCTGTCTGACCCGCTGTCTACCTCCTCCTCCTCCTGCATGCAGCGCTCCTACCCCATGACCTACACCCAGGCGTCGGGCTACAACCAGGGCTACACGGGCTCCTCGTCTTACTTCACGGGGATGGACTGCGGCTCCTACCTTTCGCCTATGCACCACCAGCTCTCCGCCGCGGGGACCGCCATGAGCCCCATGGGCGGCAACGGGGTGTCCAGCCACCTCAGCCCCGCGCCTTCACTCTCCTCGTCGGCGTACGGAGCGGCGGGGCTCGGCTTCAGCGGCGCCGCAGACTGCCTGGACTATAAAGACCAAACGGCCTCGTCGTGGAAGCTCAGTTTCAACACGGACTGTTTGGATTACAAAGACCAAGCAGCGTGGAAATTTCAAGTGTTGTGAGGGGAGAGAACTAAAAGGGACAGTTTCCATGAACTGCGGACTTTGCAGGCAGTTTAAATTAAAAAAAAAAAAAAAAAAAAAAGCCCGAGGTGGAAGCAGCAAGTGCGGCGCTTCTCTAACTTCTACCTCGGGCAGAGTCGAGCAGGGCTGCCGGCCGGTTGTCTCACCGGTTGGGTTAACTTATTGAACATTCAGACTGACCTCTCCCCAACTTTGATCAAGGACACGGAACAAATTTGTTGACCAAAAGAAAAAAGGGATCAAGAGAGAAAAAGATCCAAGCCCAACTTGGTTGAGTTTGAGGAATAGGTCAGGTTTTCTCCTATAAGCTCCTTAAAGGCTTCCCTCTCTTTTCTTTTCTCTTTTTTTATGTTGTTGGCACGCTGAAGGACCCCTTTGATCAAAGTGTGGTGCATGAGTCTGTTGTAGAGTGTGTGTGTATGTGTGTGTGTGTGTGTGTGAGAGAGAGAGAGTGGACAGCTCTGACATGAACGTGGATGCACTATTTAATTTATGAGAAATATGTTGAAGACTAGTTACAAAAGACAATCAGTCTGTTTGCGTGTGCTCATAAATGTATCTTATGTGTTTTTTAATTATTCATTTCCCCTGTTAGTTTACTGTTATTATTATTATTATTGTGATTCTTTGTATTAGCCTACCTGTATGCAATTTTGCTTATCACCACAACCCCAGCTGTGAATCTGATCATTTTATTTTCATGTTTCAAGTCTTAAATGATAAATTATTATAAAGAATCATTAGTTGAATGGAACAGGGAGTGCAGGTTAAAAAAAAGAACAAGCCAGCAACAAGCACGGTCCATTTGTAAAGTGCGGTGAGAAGGCCACAAACACACTAAACAACAATAAAGACCACTTGACCTGACCAAACTCTGGCTGCATCTGGAGATCTGTGTTTATTCCCACACACCACACCACAAAATGTCAACAAGTCTGGTCCAGTTTGCCCTCATGTTGGAGCTCACAGTTTTATCTTCAGCATAAATCTCCTTGACCTATATTAAAATCTGTGGTTGAGCCAAATTACATCTGATTTGTAGGAAAAGGTCAATCATCTGACTTGTGATGATCACTAAAGTGTCATTATAATTCACCGGCTGAAGTCGGTGCTTCCTGACACTTACAGGCCAGTGCCGGCAGGAATGTGAGTTATGGGAGAGTTATGTTAATCCCATCTGATAAAGAGGATAATCCAACATTTTTATTGACGGCTGCTCTTTGGTTCAGGGCCTCAGTGAGGCCGGTTCACACAGAGAGATGTGAACTGAGCTGTGCTGCTCAATGAAGACCACATAGACTGAGATGATCGGCTTTTAAAACACGTGTTAAAAATCCCATTCAGCATCTCGTTTTGTTTTTCATCCGGTGTTGGGACAAGAGGAAGGATTCAGCATCCCAGATCAGTCCTGGGACATAAAACCATTCTGAGGAGTAGGAGGTGAGATCAGACTCGTGCTCAGATCAGGCTCGTGCTATCGGTCTAATTAGAAGATGTCGCGAGGTTACGTATAATATCGCTTTGTTGTACATTTGACCCTGAATTAGCACCCGAGGACTCACAATTAGAGACACACAAAATGCTTTATGTCTGAAGTGCGCGGTGTAAACGGAACTGATTCTACGCTTATTTCTATGGTGACACTCAATAGATCTAATGTCTTTTTAATCAGGAGGGGAAATTAGCATGTTGACATGATAAAAAAAAAAGAAACCTAAAATCTTCAACAACTCAAAATAATCAGACTCGCGCATAAATTGAATAAAGCTGCTGCAAAACTCCTGAGCTCATCTATATGAGCCTGCGATGGGTAGGATGTATTTTATGGGGAAATCCTTTATTTCCATTAAGTAGTTATAGATTAACAAAACAGTCAGATCCATCTGTCTGTAACGATTAGAGCTCTTAAATAAATCATTCGTTCTGGGCGGAAGAATTACAGTCACAGCCAAATAAAAGATGCTCGTAAATCAACTGTATATTCACAGTGTACGGCTCTGAATATTTCCTTTTCTCCCTGCAAGAGTCAGATTCAAAGATTCAAAGATTCAAAGATTCAGGGGGTTCTGTAATAAACGTCAGAGAGCAGTAAGTCAGTGTTCCTGCAGCAGGGGGACCCGGGGCCCCCGAGTATCTATTCGGTTTTAATTAAGCACAAGCGGCACTAAAGGGGACATATGGATCCGGCAGACGCGCTGCATTAATCCTCTCATCGCATTTGAGAATGTTAAACAATAATAATGATTTTTTTTAAGGGCATAGGAAGCCTCTTCTTGGCAAAACGATCGCTCGTTCTGCCGGCCTTCATCCTGAGGCAGGGCTCCCCACCGGCGGAGAGGAGCCCCAGGGTCAGACCTGGTCCTCCTGAAGACCCCAACAAGACCTGATCCCGTTAGACCGGTTACAGTCAGGGAACGTTTTCACTGAGCCAGCACAAGTTACATAAGACACGTAAGGCTGGCGTGTCTCTGTCACTGTGTTTAACCAACTGGACTCCAAAACTGTCATGGTCATACAGACTTAACCAGCATTAACCAGCAAGCTTTTGAATTGCTGTTTTGTTCTAGATATTTTTATGTTACCTTTTAATTGTATTTTTCTTATTATATATTGTAGTCCCACTCTCACTCTATCTCTTTATTTTAATAAGATATTAGTTTATATTTTATGCCAAAAGCAAAAATATTTTAGATCCACATGGTCACACATCTCTTAATATTTCTGTCAAATAGTGATTCAATAGAAAACCAAAGAAAAGTTCTTCTGTATTTATCAAATATTTCAGATTAGCTGGTATCAGCCTCAGAAAGATACATTCTGTTTTTACAGCTCTTTCTGTAGTCAGCTTGAGTTCACCAGAACATTAATATATAGTACTCTTTTTTTTAGTCAGACCAATCCAACTGGGCTATTGGGAGCAGACCAACATGTCAGTTATTGTCTGGAAAGATGAAATGCCTGACACAAAACATCGACGGATGCTTATTTATGAATTCAGGATTTAAAAAGGCCTATCAGGGTCTATTTAACTAGGCTATGCCATTGTCAGCCGTACCATGTCACTGACAGGCGTATGACTTTATTTTTACAAGAACAAAGAATTAGTGAAAGTATCAGGGCAGCAGGGCAACACTCCCCCACATATGAATGAGTATAACTGCCATTTGGTAAAGTGGGATATGGACCTTGTTTCTCTACAGCAGCTGGATGAAATATAAGCACAAGATGAACTGAAGAGAATTTCTTTTATGAAGAAAAGAACATTGGAGATAAACGGCCAATTTGTTGATGAGAGTATAAGTGAAGACTATTGTTATGCATAAGTAAGTGTCCTACATTCCCAGAGAGACCTTGTCTATCACATATCAACACAGCAACACATACATAATTCATCTGCAACAACAAGTAATGGAATCTCATTTATATGGACAAAACAATAGTGTTTCTGTGCTCCTGTCAGACTGGCGGTTGAGGAACAACGTTTCATGACCATCTCTATCCCTGTTAAGCCATGTAATGTTTAGCGTGATTTCATCTGGTGGATTACACAATTTGAGGAGATTAAACTCGATTCTATGAGACGCACACACTAAAGGTTACAATATGACATTTTAATAACTTAAAGCAACACAAAAATATCTTTTAATTACTCCAAACACTCAACCAGAGATGCCGCCAAACTAATTATATTCATGAAATTTAATAAATTTGCTTTAGTTTACTCTTGACCTTTTTTTTTGCCTCAAATTTTTTATTGCTAACAGTATATTACTTTAGTTCCAAATTATATATACATATATATATATATATATAAAACAAGCAAACCACAAAAAAAAAAAAAAAAAAAAAAAATTGAACACATTTGAACCAGTTTCACCAAATGAAGAGGAGCCCTGAGGAAAAGTCATTTAGAACCAGTTTTTATTATAAATGTTAATTTTATTGGAAAACCCCAGCAAAGGTGGAAATACTGCACTTCAGTAATTGTATAAACAAAACTGTATTGTAGATTTTACTGTTGCCTCAATGCATGAGCAGCATTTTACTTACATAATCAATTGATATGGGACTGTCGTTGACTGCTTCACATGGAGTTCTATTGCTACACAAATAGGTTTTTATGGTGTCTCAATTTGTGTGTAATATTGGATAATTTGACATCTTTGAGCTGCCAGCAATCATTTAAATAAAAAACAAAATGGGAAGAGAGGAAAGAAGTCTAAGACACCAGAAATGTGACAAGCATCTCCAGCTGGATGATGCAACTATAAGGGTTTTAAGGCCAAATAATGTTAAACATATATTTATTTTATGTAGATGTATTTTACCAAATGAGTCATGTATATATGTAATGTAAAAGATGATATATAGCTGTCAGATAAATGTGGTGCATTTCCATTTGAAATGTGTTGGAGCAGTAGAAAATACCCCTGGACTTAAAGTGTTATTAATTGTAATATTATGTATAAGTATTATATATAATTTATATATGTTTTTTGAAGACATAATTTCTTTGAGATCAATAAAGTGATGGTGAATATTATATGAAGTATAATAGACTGTTTGACAATATTTCTCAGTCCTTCACTCTACTAGAATTTGTCAGGTGCCCAGGGACAGTTTGGAGCCATTGTGCAAGAAATTGAGATCGTGGGGCTGTGAAGTTTTTTTATTACTAGTTTTATTTGGCTTTCTTCCAAATATGAGGGAAATTGCAGCAGAAAATGCTTTCTAGCTGGACCTCCTGCCAGCTTCTTCAATAATAGTAGCCGCTTTCGCCTTCTGTTGATGCTATTTTTGTATTGCAAATATGGAGCACTGGCTGTTTTTAATGTCCCAGAGTCTTGTGACAAACCTGATACTGTTTGATTTCTCTTAGTCTTAGTCATCTTTTTGAACCCTGCGAGTAAAGAAATTCCACAGTGAGTACAGGCGTCATTTAAAATCAGAGGATTATATCAGATTGTACCAGAATCTGCACATCTGTAATCTCCCCTAATGATAAATTTATGTAGAATTAACTGATTTCCAGATTGAACCTGTTTTAAATGTATGCAAACCTCATACAGGCATTTCAAATATTCCACTAAATGACATTTGAGTAGTTCTACGATTTGAGCTACCATATGGCTGGAGGTGGAGACGTGAGCGGAAACATTAACAATGCTAAGTTATTGTTATTTCATGAAAATCAGAGCTGTAAAAACACACATATGTTGTAAACACACACACACACACATGCACTCACACTCACAGACCTAAAAGAAAGCTGATTACAGGTTTAAAGAAAATCCAGCATATGTAAAAAAAATTGAAATGCCATTAGAGAATTAATGCTTTACATAAAGTTAATGCCTAGTTAATGTTTCTTTCTTCTTCTTAAAAACAAACAAACAACAACAACACACACACACACACACATCCATTTAGCTGCAGGACCTTACAAACCCCGGATTATGTCACCAGTGGACATGCAGCCAACAAAGCTCTCCTGCCCTTATAAGAACAGCCATTAGCAGGAAAAAATATTATAAATCTCTTTAGAACAGGAACAGATTACATGCATTTAATGGTCAAATTTACATCGATAAGCTGAAGCTAAAAGCATTTGACACAAACAGATGATTGAAGGGAGCTTTTTCGAGGAAGCTCCTATGGAGCACATATACGTTGATGAGGAGGCATATGTCACAGAAACTATAAATACTGTATGTCTTCTAACTAGCACTACAAACTCTTTAGATGCCCACTCAAAACCTGGAGTACAGTGGAACTGCTGCTTGTTGCCAAAATGTTGTTTCTGCACTTCTCTGTAAACTCTAAAACTACGACCTGAAATCTGAACAAGGAGCACGACAGACTGTATCTGATGTAAGTGTGTATAACAGCATCAGTCAGTTCACATGGGAATTTTCCTATATGTTTTTTTTGTTTCATTCAGAAAAACTATTTGGGTCACATCGGTGCCATCAGCTCACTGTGTGGACATGTACAAATCCCAACTGCCAAACCATTCTTGTTCTGCTGTTACAATGCAAAGGTCAAAGATCAACAGGGCCTCTTCTTGCTTGTCAGTCATTAGTACAGTGTAGTAAATCATATGAACCAACATCGTGTTCATCTGTAGTCCAATTAAAGAGACTTGGGACACAAACCAGAGGGAGGAAAGCAACCACTGGGAAGCGACACAGGCCTCATGAAGACAGCCTCCTAATTTCCACTGCTTTATTGTTCTTCCTCCTCACTCTGCCTCTTTTTTGGCAGATGGAGAGGTAGTGCAGGAGAGGAAGATGGATGCAGAGTTTGTTGACAGATGCCCCTCTCCCTGCTCCGCTTCACCCCGGCCCACCTGTTAAAGGCGGCAGTGATCTCCTGGAGGTAAGCGTGTCTGTTTGTGGACGCATGGAGGGAGCTGGTGGCCGGCTGGCACGTGCTTCTCCAAGGAGATCTTTCCCCCAGTTACAAATCCTGTACCAGGCCTGAGTGCTTGTGCCTGTTTGTGAGCATTAGGTGTGGATGACCGGGTTCGGTTTGTGTCTCTCTGTGTTTCCTCTCCCCCTGTAGTAAAACAAGGCACAAAATGTGGAGCAGGCACGGATGCGTTTCTTGGTCTCTGGATCAATCATATGTGTGTGAGCATGTTTCAGGGAGCAGGAGGAGTGTGCCCTCCCTGAACCCCCACAGCCACCACACGCCTAGCCACCTGCTCTGGGATTAGAGAGCATGCGGATTACACGCGTCACAATGGAGATACACAAACACAAATATGCCCTTGGCCAACAATGGAAACACGCACTGACACACTGACCAGCCTCGTCACTTATCACTTTTAGTATCTTCAAAGTTTTCATAGTTTGGGAAATAATGGCTTCAGATGCAAAGCATGGTGTGGCAGATGACACGTATGTTTGTGTAGACGGATGCGTTTAGGTGTAGTTGGTACAGATGGAGCTCTAACTGGCTGTGGGGCTGTTTGTGGGACTTTATATCTGTTCATCAGAATCACAGTGTTATCACACCATAGATAGCGTCCATTTGTCAGTGGGTTTAACATGTGTGTGGGAGGTGTTTTGCCATGTCTGCTTCACTGTGACCCATAACAGATCTGTGTCCTACTTTAAACCATAAAACACTGTGACGTCACAAACAACAGACGCCCCTGACCAACACAGATCCGCAAAACACGTCATTGTCAACAACACTATTGTGTCTGTTGGCAGTTCTTACATTTTACTAAAGGCCTCACTATAAAGAGGATTCACTAACTCAAAGGTCCATCTCCACACAAGAGGCTGATCATTTAAAAACATTATTCACTACATGTCAATTTAATAAACAGAGTACACACAGCTTGCTAAAAAATAACCTCTGCTGTATTTCACTATCTCAAACTTGGCTGCAACAAGTTTTTGTCCTCAGTTTCCAAATTCATTTTTAGAAAATACATTAGGAGACAAGATGTCTTTATAAAAATGTGATCAATTCAATCCAAGGCAGTGAAAATGAACCCAAATTTACATAAATATAATAATACAAGTAAACTACTTGTAATGTGAGCAGCATAAATGGAAAACGTGTTTTTCAAGAATTCACCCAAAGTTGTTTTGAATCCATAAAGTGGAAGTTACCATCAATTTACTTTTCAAACTATCTTCAAGCACAAGAAAGTTGTAGCTTTATGGCGTGTGGAGGATGTTAGTGTAATTTCAGCAAGTGATTTTTCACATGTAAACAGGGGCATGAATGAAACATGTCACAAGTAATGAAGTAAAGGAAAGCAAAACCACAAACACCATCCACAGGCTTGAGAGTAGCCATCAGATGCTTGCATGTAAATTTAGTAGTCATCAGTGTAACACTTGTTTTTGTATGCATGATGTAATTCACGGCTTCAATGTCACCTAAATATATTGTAATGACATGACTGAACTAAACCTATCACAGAAATTACAGTAAGGTGATGTAAATGGATGCCAAGATCCTGATGTACAGCCAAAAACTGATCTACAAAGCTTTGAAGGCTCAAGGACATGTTCCAAGTTTGACCGCCCTCCACTGGTTGGATGACGGGGAAAAGCAGGAGGAAGCAATAACAGTGCCTGCGTGGAAAATCAGTGCTGGTGGTATGTTTGGGGGTAGATCTTTTGGAGGAGATCCCCCTGTTGCTTGCCTCCTTTTTTGCCCCATGGGCTCAGTGGGCTTGTTTTGCTAATGACCCCATCCCGTTATGACCTCATTCAGTTTGCGCTCAGTAATTGGTGGCACACTGACAGACTGTGGTGTCGGGGGAGGGGCTCACACACCCAGGGGAAGCATCCCATTGTAAACATTCCTCCCTGACAAATAAGGTATTGTTATTGATGATTAACGACAATGAGGGGTCCCCTGTGTCTGTGTGCGTGTTTGTGTGTGTGTGTGTGTGTGAGTGAGGTAAAAAGGATGATGACGACGATGAAAGATGATGAAAAATTAGGCGTTTACACAGATTAACCTCAGCATCGAGCTAAGTGACAGTGATCTGATTTAGATAACTACATTTCTGTATGATGCTATGCTGATAATGATGATGATGATGATGATGATGGGTTAGGATGATGATGCCCTCTTGGTGGTGAATCTTTATTTTCTTTTTGCCACTGGTCACACTGTCATTAAAACTGCTGCTCCTGGAAAGAATCTGTCTCTGTGTTGTTTTGAGCAATGTCTTCTCAACTATGGATATTGATGAGTAATTTTTTGGGGTTGATTGGTAATTTTTTTGCTTGTTCCCTGTTCTCAGGTGATGTAGTTGGATCTGTGATGGTAGGCATGTGTTCAGTATTGGGAGGCCAGGCTATGTTTTCATTTTAAAAAGGCATTCTAAAAGGAAAATGATCTTCACCCAGACAACTATGTTAGCAGATCTGGAAAGATCCCTGTTGATACAGACAGACCTGAAAATGCATTTTCACTTGACCATTCGTGTACACAGAGCATGCAAGAGCAGATTGTCAATTCTGCAGTTGAAAGTACAACGAACGAAGATCAGCTGAGGTAGTTCAGTGTTCAAATGGAGTTTTTAAAAGCACAACAGCTGCTAACAAAGAAAACAAGGTCGTCATTGTTTCCAAAAGTCTTCCCACTTCAGACCACACTACAACTCTCGGGTTTTCCAATTAAAATTGAGCCAAAATGTAATTATGTGGAACTAACATTACCACACAGCATGCTTATCTGAGTTGGAGTTAAATGACGGTGGTGGCAATACAATCCATGCAGGGAGTGTGGAGAAGAAGACGCTCTGCAGGGTATATGATATGTATGTTAGTGGTAGCAGAAGTTCAGGGTTGGGTTTTTATATATGAGCAATGCCATAAATGGAGAATGTCACAAGTGATGAAGTAAAGGAAAGAAATACTGCAAACATCATCTACAGGCTGGGAGCAGCCATCAGATGCTAGTGCTTCCTGAGGTTCAGGGCCCTGTGGCTGATTTCATTTATCAACGATGTGCCATAGATCGTCTCGTTGCATGGGGGATATCATATGCATGTGAAATTCCAAGACATATAATATTGTACTATGAAACTCTCACATGGTTTAATAAATTTAGCTGATAATACTTCAAATGACTACAGGGATTTCACTTGTTATGGGGTATTTTTACATCAAGGCGCTGCTTCATCTAAAGGAAAATCTCACAATACTTTCTCCACCACACGCTGAAAGGGAACATCTCAATATGCCGCACTAATGCGGTGGATATAGTTATTATCTATGACAGAAAGGAATACGTTTCTGTTTATCTGTCACCTCTTTTCCCAAAAACTCTCATTAGACTCTCAGATGGAGGCCTCTCTTGCATGGACTGGAGGTAAACTATTAGACTCGTAATATGGCACAAAATTAAAGCCCAAGGTGTTTTTGTATGTCTGTGTGCGTGTGTGTGTGTGTGCTTAAGTGTTAAGTGGCTTCATGTGTACTGTGAGAAATGCTTGGGGTCATTCATGGCTTTTTCTGATGTGTGTGCCTACATGCCATTATTCAAATGAATTCACAGGGAACCAAGGGGAATGTGTGTGTGTGTGTTTGTGCTAATAAATTACACTGACAAATTGCACCACCAATTGTGTGTCAAAAATAGCAGACGATAGCAATCAGACTTGATTATCTTTTACGCTGTGTAATATGTAATTACACATCATATGATTCTTATTAATTACAGAGCTTTTCTAAATGAATTAGCACATGGTATGTCTTCTCTCTGTGTTCCTATTTGTGATTTGTCCAGTTAACTCAGTGTACTGCTGGCATTACATGGTGTGTGTCATGCAGGTGAGTGCTGCAGGATCCCCTTCCACCACTGTCACAAACAAATATAACAACAAACACTCAACGACAGGTTTGTGTTTGAAACAAACAAACACAAGATGTGTGCATGCATTTATTAACACCCACACATGTAAACACACACACGCATACTCTTGCTCTTCCAAGTTTGAGTGGGTGGTATCACCCCTCCCCCCTTTCTCCTCACCTCTCCTCCTCCGCCTCCTCTCCTCATCCCACTATCACATCGGAAAGGGTCTACTTATAGCACCATGCCAGAGAGGAGAGAATGGGGAGAGAGAGTATTATGACAGCAAGAGGAGAAAAGAGAGGGAGCAAGAGAAAAGAAGGGCAGACAGGGTATTATAAGAGAGAGGGATGAGAGCAGTGAAGGCATTTGGAGTCTTTATTCGCCTTCCTAAGACACGGGCTCCGCTCCCAATCCGATTGGTCGATATGGCCAGCCATGTAAATGAAATGCAAAGCAGAAAGACCCTGATTTCTCTTTGCCAATTTGCGGGGCCCTTTCTGTCTTCCTACTCTGATGGCTTTGCTCTTTTATCGGTCTGTCTTCTTCACAATGTGATGCCTTTCTTCCTCAGTATCACAGCCTGCCGCCATCAACCTCTGATTCTCCCTCTTTCTCTCTCTCTGTCTCTCTCTGGAAGATAGTGATTTGCTTTTTTTCTTTTTTGCAAGAGCTGAACTCTGCACTTCTCTAATGTTCAGCTCGAAGGATTTAATCCAGCGCGGCTTTTTTATTTCCTGGGAAACTCCAGTGGTGATTAAGCATATGCTCTTTTGCATGTGTGACGCTGTGTGTGTGCAGGAGCATATATGTCCCCTCACGCACTACGAATAATGTTGGATTTGAGTCCATTTGATGTTGTTTGCTCTTCACTTGCAGGTCTGACCCTTAATGAACCTCTCTGTGCATTATTTGTTTTTATCTGAATACTAAACTCCTCCCTGATGTGGTATAGACATTCATCTGCTGACAGTGATGGGACCCTCCTCTACCCCCACAGAAGGAGGCTCTGTTGATGCTAAACTCTTCCCAGGGGGTAGAGTACCAGTAATGGGGGCTCTGGCAGCATAAAGCCCTGACTGTGAGATTTAGGTTACTGTTTATTTTATTTATTTATTTTAGAGAGTCTAATCAGCTCCAGTGGTGTTTCGTGTTTTTTTTTTTTTTTTCTTTCCATCCACAGGCTGACAGGGCAGGACTGATGACAGTTTTAAGTGCAGACAAAATGCCACAGTCTGTCCCAGATTAAAGTGCCCACCACCCCTGTAATCCCTGAAACGCTGCCACATTGGTATTTCCTCCTCTTCCCCTTTACTGGACTGAACAGATGTGAATGAGCCGATACTGGGACAGGAAGCAAAAAAAACATCGAATAGCGACATGTATAGCCTGACCCTCCTGAACTCTGTGGCACTGTGTGCGGTTGGACAGGCCTGGACTCTTGCTCTGTTTACTTTGTCAGCAAAAATGCAGTTTGTGTCAACAATTATTAGTAGGATTACTTTCTTGAAGGTGTTGAGTGCTCACAAAATGAAACACGTCATGTTGAACACCACCATTAAAGAGCACAGTTGTGGCTGGATTTCTGATGACAAATTTTAAGAAGGCAGTGAATTTGAATTTAAAGAGAAGAAGCACGAATAGAAGACAGTGGAGAGCAGAGGGAAGTTCAGGGAGGAGAACCAGTCAAAGGTCAGCAGCTCTTATAATGTTCATCATGCAAACACTGCCACTCGCAGGCTGCTGCAGACAATACAGCTGCTTCAATTAAATTAGATCAGGTTCAGGGTCCTCAAGGTGTTCATGCTGGATCATTGTCACACTAGCTGGGTTTCCACTGCAGTTTAAACAAAGGTAAACAACAACAACAACAACAACAACAAAAGCACATTTATGTGAAACAGCTGGATTTTCACCTTGGTCCAGATTAAAGGTTGAAACTGTTTGGCAGGTGGCACAGTCTGAAAAAAAAAAACGGGAAAGTTTTTTTCTCTAAAACACATTTTTCATTTCCTTCATGTTAAGTTAACAAGTTGAGTGGAAACACACATCCTGCCATTACTGACAATGGGACACTTGAATAACACAGAGCTAGGGCTATTATAATTACTTATAACTATGTTTGCAAAATGTGTCCAACCAGCCTCAGCAGGCCAAACCCCCAGAACCAGAACCAGCTTTATTGGCTTTAGTAAGAATGACTCCAGTCCATGTTGGGTTTTGCAGTTAATGCATAGATGTAAACATAGAAATATAAAACAAAACTTAACTTGATTGAAAATGTAAAAATTTAAGAAACTTTTACAAGTTTATATACTCTAAATATAGATCATTGAAGCATATATATACATGAATCTAAAACATTGAATTAAATATTGGTTCAATCTGTCAAATTCTTTGAATGCATTTGCATACTTGACCAGTAAAGTTGATTTGGATTTGGATTCTTGGGGTTTGTTCTGCTGAAGCTAGTCGGACATGATTTGTGCTATTAGGTAGTTTTGGCCAACATAATTTCATTCACAACCAACATACTGTCACTCTATTTTTTTCACCCCCGTGACAACTGAGCAAACTCCATCTGCTGATGAAGGGCATAAAACCTATGTTTTAGTATGAATTGCCATCAAACTGACATTTCAAGTGGAATTAAGAAAGGTAAAGTTATAATGTGTAAACCTGAAAATGTAAGTGTGTGCATGTGTGTGTGTGTGTGTGTGTATGTGGGTGGGTGGGTATGAGCATGATGGGAAATATGTGGGAAGCTACACTACAGTCTCCTGACAAGGGGGAGGAGGCCCACCATAACACACCTCAGACATGAAGACACATACAAAAGCTCACACACCCTCCTCCTCAACATCAACATCATCATAATCATGCTCTCCTTCCTTGTCCTCCCATCAACCCTCTCTCTTTCTTCGCTGGCTCTCCTCACTTCTCCTGCCCCCCAACCCCCCCCCCCCCCTTCACCAGTCCTGCCAAGCTGACAGCTCCAAGCTCCATGGAAAATGAGTCTCACTTGCATTACAATTGCGCGGGACAGATTCCATTAGCACTATCTGAAATTGAGCACGGGGAGCAGAGAGCGGGAGGCAGCAGCATGTGCCCTTATCACAGGAAGAGGGTGAGCTCCACCAATGTCACTAATCCACCGGGCGGGATTGAGTAGACACACACTAACACACAAACTCTCACACACACACACACACACACACACACACACAGTGAATGACAACCTGGTGAAGACACAAGAGATACTCACTGTTCTTAACAAGACACACCTCTATGCACACACAGAAAGACAAACAGGAAATGCAAGACTCATAAACACAAACACACACATATAGATACCTCAACCTCAGCTCTGATACTCTACAATGCAATGAAAAGGACCAGAATTTGCATTTAGCTAAAGGACTTGATGAAATTGGGAGAAAAGAGGCAACACATCAACTCTTTCACAGACTCCCCATGTATGTGTGTATCAGTATTTTCCTAAGTGCTAGCAGGTCTGTTCAGTGCTGCAGCTGCTTGTGGGATTTGTAACGTGTCAGTCAGTTGGTCTGAGCTGAAACTGAGCCTCTCGTGGCACTTGCTGTGTGATATCTTCCTCCCTGCTTGTGTGCAGTCAGCGTCTCACCCCCACTCTACACTCTCCCATCAACACAAGTATAAACACTGTCTATAGATATATGCACACACACATTCATTTGCGGGGACCCCCCCAGCGTCCTCATCCTCATAGTTATTAACCTTTAACACATGGATTCGAGGGTGTGCGGGTGTGTGATATTAATGGCGTGTATGTAATTTGTGGGGATGTGGATGGGGTTAATCTTTGTGTAGTGTAAATCTTTCACACAGGATCGCTCAATTTAAAGAGAGCAGGAATACTTTGATGTTTCCAGTCCTTCTCTGTGGTTCACTCTCCATCTCTCATTCACCCCCTTTAATTTGCTTCATGTTGCCCCCCCTCTGCACCTCAGCTATAAGGTGTAATGAGAAATGTTTTTAAACGGTTCTCACCTACCATTTGATGCTAATTGAGCGTGTGCCTGACACAGCAATAAGAGGAGAGTGCTCATCCCTGACCACTGAAGGTGCTAAAGAGAGGATATAACAGACGAGGAACGCTGAGAGTAAAATAAGTGTCATGTGTTTGCATCAACCAAGCACGACTGACAGCTCTTCCCCCACAAAGTAATGAGGGGGAAATACCATCTTCATTAGTTGTCATTTACAGGGTATTAAGGCGATGTCTCCTCGGGGCTGTTATTGGTCACAGTTAGAGCGAAGAGCGAGCGCAACACCAAGGAGGAACAGAAAGAACTTTGGAAAGATGTGGGAACAAAAGACGTGGGAGAGAAGAGTGGCCTATATTCATGCAAGAGCAGAGGGACTGCGCTGCAAGAGCACCCCCCCCCCCTATCCAGTCAAAATGAGGAATATAAAAGACAGATTGGCTCAGTTAGGACAACAATTTAAAAACTGACAGGGAAAGGCCACTTTGTCCAATGTGAAGAATCATGAACACCATGAAAAATCAGGCTCTCCTGATATTAAAAGGAAAATTAAGGCATTTCTTAACAATTTGGAATTTATGTCATCCAACTGGAGACCTAGCTTGAATGAATTATCCACAATTGAACTGTTCCATATATTTTTCATGCATTCAGAATGAATTCAGGTTTATCAGAATCTTAAACAAGAAAGATAGAAAAATATTTGTGACACTCAACCTGAAAAGCTTCTGAGGTCAGTATGTCCAGTCCGTGATGCTTTATTCTCCTCAGTCTATCAGCGGGTACTGGAAGTGGGAATTGTATACAATGTTTGTACATTGTCTTCATATGTTTGTCCTCGATCCATATGCTGGTTTTCCTGATCCAGTCCATAACTGAAGTCAGCAGACTTCCCGGTGAGCAAAAATATTCCTGAGGTAAACTTGAGGTGGTTGTATATGATAGGTGTTGAGACAGATTTCATCCTCTGTCACATTCTCACACAGTCACATGCAGGTTGGGCAAACAATAGCTGAGAGGGAGACGGCTTTGTGAGACACAACACAGTTGGGATTACCAACCTAGAGCCACAACATCACCTCCCTAACAGGATAACACAAGCTAATAAACTCCATAAAACAATCAAACTTATTGTAGCTCTTAACCCTGGTTTAATACATGCTGCTCAGCGTATGGGTGCTGGCATCCACTGCTGCCAAAGCCACAAAAGAGAATAATGTTGTAAGACTGGAGAACACAGGACAGCAGCTTGTGGTGTCTTAATATTGGTTTTAATTGGATTTGTAAATTATGTGGCTAAATGAACACTTCCTATGGCTTGGTGACTTAGTGAAATCTGTATAAGGAAATAAGAAAGAAGTGAAAGTCTTAAAGTTAATTAATCGTCAGTGGCCTCAGCTTAATTAAAGTTTCCCAGTGTCTGTAGTTAATGAGTGGATTGATGAACAATGGTATGAATGCCCCCCCAGCTAACTTTAGAATCAGTCCACAGAGAGGAAAGATTTCAGAGCCAATGATTAACACGCTAACACACACCAACTCAGATGCCTCCACATACTCCTGACACGCACAGACACACACACACAGGGGAACATATGCATGAAAAAAACCAAACACACACCCATCCATGGGCAGGAGAGTCCCCTTCAAACTTCCCGGTCACAGATAGCCATTATTCCCATTGAGGGTTTCACATTAATTAGCTGGGATCAAAAGTTACAAATCCCTCCAGTGAGGATACAACTGTATTGCTAAACCCTGCCTCCAGCTTCTATGGTAGGTCCCCTGACACACACACACACACACACACACACACACACTGAGTATGGCTGAATACACCTGCTAAGGAGCCTCAAGGGAGCTTCAATAAAGACCTGCTGGGCCAATCAGTCCTTCCCTCTCAGTGAAGTACGTACAGCACCTCCTAAGCCTGGAATATTGAAAAAGCACATTTTAAACAGTGTTGGCTGAAACCCTGAATTATTACACCTGATTTTGACACAAGGCTCCTCTTCAAGATTGGGTCATGAATAAACACTCTTGCTTTATCTTCGGCTGTGTCGCCTCATCAGGAAACATCACTGTCCTATTTCAGTGTTCATAGGTATCACCCCAGCAGAGATTTTATCTCGCTCCCTCCCACCATCAGTTATACTTACCTTGAATAATTCTTATATCGATCTATCTTATATCTGTGTGACACATTTAATGTTTGGGGTCAGCAGCATGTTGTCACTTTGTGATACGGCCATTATGTGTTGCACTCAGAGTCCCTATCATGTCTTCAGTAGTGCCTTTAATTATATTACCTAAAAATGCTGCAGTGAATTTTGGGCTTTTGGTGGTCTGGAGTCTTTGGTCTACATGTAATTCAGTACTGACATTCCACAAAGGTTTCTTGGTTTCAACCATCTACTCAATGTTCCTTCATCTTTATAACATCATGGAGTGAAATCTAGATTGCAACACAGCAAGAGTATTTTATATAAATGGGTGCAAGAATATTTTACAAAAACTTTGAAGAAAGTCCATACCGAAGACATTTCAGCAGCTGTCGAAATTCAGAGAAATTGATTCTCTGCAAAACCAAAGTCAGTATATCTTAACATGTACCAGATTTCACTTTGTTTTTAGTCTCTTCTATAGTTTCAGCAGGCTTTTGGTTTTCTGCCGTGCATGCTTTAGAAGAGATTAAATGTAGTGTGTCACTGAGATGCGTATGAAATAGGCTTCATAATCTTTGACAGAGAAAAAGCCTCCTCCCCAGCTAAATCATTTCTGAACAAACTCCGGAATAACATTATGCTCAGCAGGTCTTTAAGCAGACACCCTGCTTCCTTTTGCAGAGAGATGAACTTAAGTCTTTTCAATTGCTATTTACAATCAGGCGTTATCACATGCATATGGTGATGATCAGCACTGCCAAAAGTGCTCATTAAAACGGTTGATTATTTTAAAAAGGTGATGCAACTCAAAGCAACTCCATCACTGTTTGGGCTCCAGTCAGCCTCCAAGCTGGTACAGAGTGCCCTCTGCTGGGGGAGACACATGAACGTTTAAATACACTTAACTGGACATTTGTCCCTTCATGCCCTGCTGTGCTGAAACCCAGAGAAGAAAATACTAACTGAGAACGAACAGAGCAGAGTCAACTTTCTGACAGGTTTATTGACATGTGTATAGTGATTGTCTGTGCACCAGATGATTACAGAAGAATATGATATAAAATAATACAAAATAGCTGTACATAATACATATGTATTTAAAGGAATGCAGTATTAACTGTGAGGTTAACTTTCAGCTACTCACTCCCCTACAATAAGGTGAGTTCAGAAATTGAGGAGTCTCAGGTTTTGCCATCCAGAATGAAGGTAAATTGATACATTTAATAAAACAAAAAGAAACAAAGTTAGCAAAGAGTTAAAAATGTTACTAGTGCTATAAAAAAAAAAACAAAAAAAACCCCCAAAAAACCAAACAAGGCCGATGCCATGCTAAAATAGATCAGGTGTCTGAACTTTTCATCAATATTAAGATCTAAAAACAAATAAAAGGAATTTGCATATGAACACTCAGAGACTTTGTTCAAACTCAAAGAGAGTTTGAATAAAGAATAAAGCAAAAGAAATGAAAAATGAGCTGAAACAAATGTCAGGTCATAAACCACAATTAAAAAAGGGTGCTGCAACGGTCTTCCATCCACATGCCAATGGTGCTAGATTAATTGTATATAATGACTTTGAAAGCACAATTCACTGGATTTTGCGTATTTAGTAAGGGGCAGCTGATGGAGATGTTTTCATCGCCTGTTCCCTTATAGTAAGACCCGTATGTGACTGATCCTAGACCTGTGGTGATCTGCCCTACTGTATCATCCCTGTTACATCAGATTATTATTCTCACACTTGTTCTCCTTTTGTGTGTTTTGCAGTTCAGAAACCTTTTGACTCAAAGTTTCTTCAATCACGCTTCCTTTACACTCTGCCAGCTGTGAATCTGAAATCACTAATCCTGAGCTACAGTAATTATCAACACTACATCAATTATCCACAACACACAGGAGTTCAAATCTTGTATTTAGCTTTCACATGGAAAATATAATGTTCTGAAAAAAGCAGGCTGCATTTCCATTGCTTGAAATGTACCCTGATCCATCTAAATAAAAAATACAAACAGCTGTTGATGTGGATATCTTTCTGCAGTAGTTGGTTTGTTGGAAAACATTAGCATAGTAGTAAAAAGTGGGATTTGATAGGACTCATTCATAAACATCACGCATCTATCAAGTATGAGGATTTTTTAGGCTCTGTTTTCTTTCTGTCTTCTTTTAATTCTTTTTTATTTCTTTTTGGAGAAGTCATCCAAAAGAAATCCTAAAATATGCTGTAGTGGTAACAGCTGAGGATTTGGAAGACGACATGGTCTGCAACAAGGGTCCTCTGCATCAATAACAGGTTGGCAATCTACCGTGCAAAGTTTTTGAGTAAGTGCATGTTTAGTGTACATATTCTGTGTGTACGTTCAGCACATGCAAAGCTAAACATAATTTTCATGTGAGTGTGTATTATCAATTATATGTCTTCCATACTTGAGGCTATTATTGAAGTTATCTGACTCATTCGAGCTAGTTCACCAAGCTACACCATAATATTTAGTTACAAAAATAGTATCACAATATAGACCATTCAATATGAGCACCAGGGAAGGCTAAACATAGCCTGAGTATTTGGCTACATTCATTGTCTGGGCAATATTTTATGGTAGCAGTGTGTTAAGTGTTTGTTGGACACAGTGTTGGCAATGTTTTCTCACTCACAAGCTCTCCTACATCTACCACACTTTAATATTCAGAAACATACAGAACTTGCTTACACTGAGTAACAATAGCTAACTAAAACCAATTATCAGTTAGAAAAATAGCTTCTTTTTTTTTGTTCTTCTTTTTTTTTTTTTTTTTACACTGAACATCTAAAAGAATTCCTCCCACTTCCCAAATAAATCCCTCCCCATTTCCTAACAAAATAGTTTTCTTTAAAACAAACAAACAAACAAAAAAAAGGGGTTTTTTTGAGGTTATGCAAGGTCAAACCTTTCAAACACTATCATACTTATGTAGACCCTGTGTAGCATAATTCAGTAACCAGAAGTGTGTTCAAATTAATGCAACAACACATTGTGTGTGTTTGTGATGGCTGATGCTGATCTAAACCTGGTTATTCGGTCAGCATGAAGCGGCTACTTAATGCATTTGAAATGTAAATGAATTTCAGGCATTTAATCACAGATTCGGTTGCTTATCTTTAAATTCTGGGGCTTTGGTTACATTTCAGATACTTGCATACCTGGCCTTAGACTCCATCTGGAAATAAAACAAATCAAAGAATTGAACACGCCTCCGGTTGAGCCCTTAACCTGGAAACCATTTCAGCCTTCTTGGAGACAACCACTGACCTAAAACTTGGCTAAACACAACATATAGCTTATCTATGGGAGTGCTATTATTGCTTTAGAGAGTTATGAAGTTGACTTTACCCAGTTTTATTTCAAACCCTTGTTTATCCTTTGTTTGCTTTATAATCGGTATAAGACCTGGCCCAATGGAGTATGTAGTGTTCCCTCTTTTGCTTCAGTCTCAGTCAAAGAGTCTGCAGGTTTTCATTGCATTTCCAGTAATGATACATGTGGAGTCTCGCTTGTTGGCAATCCCATCTTTACCGTGAGTAGTTCTTTCATTAAGGAAAAAAGTCAGAATGCAAACAAATACATATATGTAATGAATATTAAAGTGCAGGCCAAAAAGTGCAATACCATATATCTATAATTGGAGGCCACCTTGTCAGAAGTGAAGTTTTTAGGATTGCAAAAAACTACTTAATCATTGTCTTTTTCTGTGGTACTGATACAGTAATTCATTTTGTTATGTTCGCGAGTACAAAAGAATATAACAAATGAAGAAATGTAGTCTAAATCTACTTGTCATTTCCTAAATGGTTTCTGACAGTTATGAGTTTCAGAAACCAAATGCAGAAACAAGAACCTGACTGTTTCAAGTGAAATGTATAACTGGAAGGCTGTGCCACATGATAATGGAATGAAATCACTTTTGGACTTTGGACAAGGATCCCCACTGAAGCATCTCTGTATCTAGTGTTGCTTCAGAGATCCTTCTCTTGTTGGGGATTGTGTATGAGGTGTTTGTTTGGAGGGAAAATCAGCAGACTCTTGAGTGACAGAAATAAACACTATGTAGAGTAACTACTGTTCACATGACAGTATTGATAATTCTCTCATGATGTAATCCTGCTTATCTTATACCAATTAAAAACCACTGAAGGATAACCAAGAGAAAGGATTCCTCAGCTCCGAGCTGCATTCAGTGAAAAACGTAGAATACTAGCTATAGATTATACCTGTTTTAGTCAGAACGACATTAAGCATTCCTAATCAATGCTTTCCATACTGATCTACATGTGCAACATGAATGAAGCTCGGGCATCTTTTCTGTTACTCTGATAGTGGTTGCTGTGTTATAGCGACTAGTCAATGGGTCCCTGGAAGATGAGCCGAGTCCAGCCGGGGGAGCTAAGGGCAGTGGAGCAGAATGGGCAGACGGGCCTGAAGGCGTGAGTCCCATGGGGTAGTGGGGTCTCAGCCCAGTACCTGGCTGTTTTCTCTGAGCAGACATGACCACACGGCACAAAAGCGTGTGTAGGGGCGCCGGCGTCCACGTACACAGCAGGTTCACAGCCCAGCCACAGGGGCACGTAGGGACCCACGCTCCTGCACAGGGGACATTCACGGCGGGCTGTGGAGCCCTCACCCTCACCTGGTTCCTCTTGTCCCTCTGATCTCTGGCCCCAGTCGTGGCGCCCGTGGACATGGCCGCAAGTGAGGTAGACCCAGGGCTGACGTTCTTCAAGGCTGGAGAGACACCAACAACATATTTTAAACTTCTAACATTATTTCTTGTTAGAAGCTTTACCTTAAAGTATAAAACATATAGGTTATCAATGTTGGTCGAATTACTAAGCAGTCCCGCAAATCCCATTGATTGTTGCCTCCACCTGTGGCTGCGTGGCAGACTGGGGAAGGCCAGCGTGCTGAGGCCAACAGGACACTGTGGCCTGGATGCATTTAGCTCCTGTCGAAGCGCTTCCAGGTGACGAAGGGTCGGAGCACGCATGAGTCCCTCCCCTGTGCGCCACAATAGGGTGGCGCCACACAGGTCTACCAGGGAACCATCTCGTAGCGCACTGCTCTCTCCCTCTGCCTGGAAAAGTCACAGACAGACACACACCATTTATCCCAGAATAAACCTTACAACCATTATAAGGTCAAGAGCATTTTGTGAGTGGTAACTGGAGCAATGGTGACTCACCAGTTTCCCCCGACTAGGTCCAGAGCGTGTCTCCCGCAGGGCATATACATCACCACAGACAGAGATCTCCCTCCACAGACCCTGCTTGGGCTCCTCTGGAAACCCCTCTGGGTGCATCACCAGCACCCCATTGGTTGTTAGACCGTCCATGTGCCCATCAGGGTTTTTCCATTTGGTTGCTTTTTCCTGTTTTAGCACAGACACAGGGATTTATACAGTAAATCATCTATGTCCACAAAAACCATTATTCTGGCTAAATAACAACAAATAAGATTTACATAAGACTGAAAGTTTCACATGTTGATATTAAATCAGCCTTGTACATACTATACTAAATACACAACTTTGCAGGTTTAATTAGCAATTAACTCACCCCTAAGAAGATATTTTTGGAAGAGTCAAAGCCTGCAGCATAAATGCGTGCTGTATAGGGTGGGTTACGTTCACACACCACTCTGCATGCAAATCGTGAAATGGTGCTCGGAGCAATGGACGGGTCCTCCCCCTC
The DNA here is from genome assembly GCA_034769265.1 of Remorina albescens. NCBI lineage: Eukaryota > Metazoa > Chordata > Actinopteri > Carangiformes > Echeneidae > Remorina > Remorina albescens. The sequence continues at coordinate 9,437,211 of CM068483.1, forward strand.
CTTTCCCCCTCCAGAGGTGTCTGTCACCACAAAGTCAATTGGACTTTCTGTGGAGCGTCCAATCTACAGAGTGCAAAATAGAGAAACTTTCTGGATACCAATTATCAAAACAAAATACTTATTGAACACAATGCTGTGATATTGTGATTTTTTTGGAAACAAAATAAATCCATGATATTATTATTAGAGAAAAACTCAAATTAAAAATAGCCTGTCTTAATGGCTCTGAACCAAAATAATCTTGTGACAGCAGAATTTTTTTTGACGTCACATAACTGCATATTTTGGGAGATGCTTATGATTACACAAATAGACTCTTTTTGCTGTAAAAGTTTCCAACGATTAAGGAGAACACATGAAAAACACTGTTCTTGATTTCCTAAGTGTGTTACCTGGAACATGTCCGTGTTGTTGTCATGGCAGTACTCCACCACCACTGTCTGGTTGCGGGACAGAGTGAAAGAAATGCTGTGCTGCCCCCTGCTGTGTACAGCCTGCAGCAACAACAGCAACAAGTAAAAGATGACTAAATACACCAAAATTTTAGAACAGTTTTTTCTTTTCTTGACAATCCAGCAACTTGACTGAAAGCATGTTACTAAAAGAAAGAAAATGGAAGAAACATTAATTTCCAAACAATATGTAATAATGTTGTATTGTATGGGATAGCAGCACGATGATACAAAAGTTATTTTATTGTTTCCTCATCATTTGTCAACCATTGCATTGTCTGTGGAGGCAAGCGTGCATGCAAAGATAGACCACACCAGTCTTCATGCATCTTAGTCATCCTTCCTCTGTCCCGTTTGTGAAAGACAACGGGGAGTTCACAGGAAGGAAACAATGTTACACAATGATAAAAACATGCTGAGGCACACGAACTGACACACACGTACCTTGCTGTCCTGTGGTGTGTTGAGAATATGCACGGCACTGGGCTTGACACCATTGGCTTTGGCCCTTCGGTACAGAGCAAAGCGGCTCTTTCTGCGCCCCCGGTCACCGCTTGGAAGACAGCCATTATATCTGGGGAACGACAAACAGAACCATACACAGGGTAAAAATAAGAACAAGAAAACATGAATCATAGTGAAAAAGTCAGAGCTGAGCACACCATGCACACTTTTCACATTAGCCAGCTTTACTAAGAATGCCTGATGGTTGGAAAAACACTCATAATGTTTGAATGCTATATGTACTATTTATGATCCATCCCTTGTTAGAAAAGTAAAGCTATATATAAAATGCCACTGATACTGCCAGGATGTGGCATGATTGCAATTTAAGTGTAGGCTTAAAGCTATATCACAACAGATTCTTGATAAACAAATTAAAGCAGTGAACTCAGGACAGTTGTGATTCCCTTTTAACTACTGAACCTCATCCTGCACTCTGTGTGTACTTTAGGCTGATACCTTGCTTGTTGTCTAACCTCTCTTCACAGTAAAAGAACTGAATCATACTATTGTCCAGACAACTTTGACAAAGTGTTCTTGTTAGGATTCTGAGTGTGAAGGTTGGTGTTTATTAAGAGAAACAGACATGATAATCTAGACTTGGCCTAGAATCCTTTATAATATCATCTTTTTCTTGAAATAGATGGTAGCAGTTTTCAGGTTTTACTGAAACTGCACGTGACATGTTAACTCCTCTCTTTCGCTGCACTTTTGCTGGACATTGCCCTCAATTTTTCTGATGCTGTGTCAAATATCTTTTTCGCACTTTGGATTCAAACATTAAGCAGTATTCTGTTTGTGGCTTTTGAATAATCAACAGAGTGTTGTCCTTATCAAATCTATTCAGAGAATAGCCAGGAGGCAAGAAGACTGAGGGAGAGACACTAACTCTGCTTTTCTTGGCCTTCAAGCTGCATAAGATCAGAGGGCATCTGGTCTGGCCCGGTTGTGATCTGTGTCACAGTCTCAGTCTGTTTGTACCCTGGAGCTCTGAAGCTGTGACTGATTCATCAAGATGTCTTTCAAACAGAAAATAAAACTCAAACACTTTTTTAAATCAGAATAACTCAGTCATAGGTTGAAAATGCCAACCATCTGCCAGTCATAGCTCTTGACATGCAAATCAGTCATATCCTTTCTTCATTTTAAATGATGATGATTTAAATGCTTTTTGCTGTTGGTCAAACTGACAGTGAGAAGACATCACTTATTGCTCTGGACATATGTGTAGACATGTCTCTGATCTGATAACAGAATCAGCAGATTAATGCTCTATAAGAATCATCTTCCGTTGCTGCTCAGTTCTGATCATTCAAGTAAATTCTAAAAAATCATTACATCCACTTTTTTGGTGGGTGTAAATATATATGAATTTAGTTTGTTTTCTATGACGGTAAAGCAATATGAATATTTCACTGTGACTTGGACAGAACAAGTCAGAAGCATTTTGCCATATATTTAACCAATAGTTTTATTAGTGCCCACATTTATTTTTAATGTAGAACATTGACTACATATTGGTACTTCACAAACAACAATTAACATTTGCAATTTTTAAATTTGTATAATCAACCACGACAAAGATCCAGCATGCTACTTAGCTTGGAATTTTCAAGGAGACTAATCAACATTGAAAATAATAAGACAACAATTAAACAGGTAGCCAGGAATTAAGATAGAAATCCAATCAGTTGTCCTAATTTGAGATACGAGTTGCAGTAAGAACAAAGTGAAAGAAAAACAAACAAAAAAACTTTTCTTTTACCTGTCCTGTATAAGTAAGTCTTGGGGCCAAAATTTATTTAATATGGGCAACAACCTTAAGCCCAGGGTAGAGCATTGGCATGGTGTTGGTGGAATACTTGTGCATGTTTACTTGGAAAACGACTCAAACAGGCTGCATTTACTTAAGATATTTTTTAAATGTGGACTCCCATCAAAGAAGATGACTCAGTGCTACCCACTGCCTCCTTTACCCTGCCAGTTACCTCAAAATGAACCAAGAAGAGGACTGTCAGGAAAGAAAGATATATGATGAAAGGGTGCTGAGGGGTTTGGTTGAAAAGTAGAAGATGTGAAATGGGGACCAAGCATCAACAAACACAGGAGACAAAATCAGGTTATAGCGAGACAGAGAGAGACTTACAAAAAAGCCATCAGGAGCTTTAATGACTATAAAAAAGAGTAACTAAATCAAAATAAATAAACTGGGGCTAAGAGAAGGAAGAGCACCACCATGAGGTATGATTTTCTGGCAGTCCTGGCCTACATCACGCATGTGTGCACATCATGAAGCACAATATGAAATATTCAGTCTTTCTGCCCCCTGACACAGGGCTTATTTTTGTTGAGGTTAAGTCACCAAGGAGGCCTGATTCAGTGAAAGCAAGCACTCAGCAAAACATTGTGAGGCTGGAAGGGAAGGGACTGGGTGTATGAAGGGAGGAATGTCTGCGTTAAGAGGGGTAATGGGTGAGATAAAAAGGTGTGGGAGAGATTAACTGTAAGGACAAGAGGGTGTTAGCATTGGGAAAGGAAGTGGGCTATGGCGTGGAGGTGAGTTGAGCAATACTGGGCAGGGCAGTTTTGTAGATGGTGTCCAAGCCAACTAAAGTAATGAGCGATGGCAGGCAGCCACTGCAAAGATCACATAGCCTGCAGTGAAGCAGGCATCGACCACACAGGGCATGTGATCATCAAGGCTGACAGATGCAAAGTCAAACCACACTCGCACAAGACAGACCAGGAAAATATGACATCGGACAGGATGCAGTAAAAAGAACACATTGTTCTGAGGGCAGCTCTGCTGTCATAGTTACCTGCTCTATGTGTGGGGACAGATGGACTGGTCACAGCCCTGAGTCATAATAAGGTCCACAGATCCAGATATGGAATAACCCATGTAATTATATCAATAGTAATGTAATTATAGTGTCTTATGATTAAATTGCATTTTAAAGCATGATTATACACACTGGGAATTGTATAACATGACAGAAGAAAGTCTTTCAGCTATACAAACATCTATTTTCTTCATTATCCTTCAGCCATGGTTCTAAACCACATCACTATCACTTTTGCAGGTCAGAAGCAAACCAAACCTCAATCATTATAACGTAAAAGTGAGTTAATACATATACAAAATATTTTCTGCCCTAAAAGAGGCACATTCTGTGTTACAGCTCTATCTGCAAAGCACACTTTATGTAAGTTGCGATGTTTTAACAGTGAACTTGGCATTAAATTGTCATTTCCTTCAGGTTGTAAAGGACTACTCTGTTCAAAGAGTCAGATGAGGAGGAGGACAACTAATCAGTATTCAGATGCAGGCGGTCTACAGCCTCCTCACTCCATGTTCAGTCAGAGGGGAAGCAATAGGCCATTAGGTCAGTTATCTTTGGCATACACAGGAAGCTCTGCAGGGCAAGAGGGAGGCCTGTGTACGACTGGATATGAATATGTGTGTGTGTTGTGGCATTTCTGGTCCCTGCAAACCATGCACAGTGTGAGCTGTAAGGGTGGAAATGCTGTGGAAGCTGGTGACTGTCATCAGCACATCCTGCTTACTATGTGCATGTGTGTGTTGCTGGTGATGTAGAGGGGCTCTCCTCCTACTTCCTTGGAATAGATGGTCATCTGGATGCAACGTTTTATTATTTAGTATTATCAGACCTAAGACACTTTTTAGCTACCAAAAAAAAGCATGAGCAACATGCATGTATTTTTCAGACAATGATATCATCCCCAGTCCCACTTTTAGTAATCACGGATCCAGCATAGTATGACATCATTGGGATTTTCAGCCAGAGCTACCCCCCTCCATCACTACAACCATTGATGAAAAAGCAGCTCCATCGGTAAAGCCTCATGTACTGTGGCTACAGCAGATGCTGCAGCTTTTACACTCCAAGGCAGCACACATGATGGAGAAATAGCACGGTGCCACAGTTTGAGAAAATATGCTTTCCTGAGGATAATAAAGTTAGTTCGTATCATTATAACACCGCCGTAGACTGAAGATAAACGACGGTAATGTACAACGAATGGGAAACCAGTTAAAATGTGTTACTATAGTGAATTTTCCGGCCAATAAAAACAGCACAAACCCGATTTATTTCAGCAGAGCGGAGGATTTAAGCTCAACTCACACGTCATCTGTTGGTTTATTGTGCTGATGGTGCCGCTATTTAACGTTTATTCCAGCGTTTCTCCATCCCACAAAATTTCACCGCAGTTTAAGGGTTTATCAGACTTACCCCAAAATGACCAATTCGCCGTATTTTACCGGGTCTTTAACGGGCACATCATCATCTCCGTCTTTTTTCGGTGAATTCATCAGACTGGACTGCTCCAGAAGAAAAAAGAACCGCGTCCAGTGGCAACAGTGGTAAGATTAAACAATGCTAACACACTCGAAACTGTGTGGAAGTGGTTTAGGTTGTGGTCTATCAAAGTTTGGGCACAGTTCGGTAAAGTTTTTCCAGACTTCTTGCTGCCTGTTTTATTGTTTTGATCCCGTGGAGGTGCATCTTTTCATGGCTTTCGTGCTAGTGTGTGGCTAGTTCGTATCACGACAAATCTGTTCAGTAGCATCGGATACAACAACGGCTAACGGCAGGGAGTGGGCCGTACCATCTTTTCCGGGGGTGGCCGCTCGAAACACGACTCAAAATAGTTGACATTATTACTTCTACACGAATACATTTATGCTTGTTGGGGTTTAGCCGATGGTTTGATGCTCTCTAATCGATTTCGAGAAAACAAAATACAGTTAAATATCCAAATTGATTTCAAATTTAATTCATTACGAACACTCCCATGGAACAAGAAATGGACGCAGCCCTGATGAGACGCTGGCTCCCACTGACAGAATAAAAAGGCATTTCGAAATCCGGAGGAAGTGTCCACATCCTCTGGCCTGCCCAGACATCCTGCTGCATTTAAAATCGTAAATTAGGCCTTTTGGCTTCATGGATAAAAATGTTTAGCCCTGATCTCGTGGGTCATTATGGAGTCTGACGTAATGAGATGCTTAGGGGGTGTGGTGAAGCTGGGATGTGGGTCACCATTACGTCCCAGACTAGACATCCTCTTTTCTTGTTGTCTGTATTACATGTGGGAGACGAGAGAGGATGTAGGACAGCTGAAACCCACACTTCTCATCTCTATCTCTCTCTCTCGCGCGCACACACACAGAAAATAGTAGCCTGCACTGACTCATCATGCTGACCACATGAGGGCAGTGCAATTGAATGGCTATGCACAACTTTGGAGTAAAATTAAATACACTAAATGTATAAATGCACGCACTAACTTTGGGGTGCATCAGCCCACCAACACCAGCACAATGGATTGTTACCTGCAGTTTGGATTAGACACAGCTGTGTCATGTACATGCAGTCACATTGTCGCTAAACATCCTTACTGCTGTTGATTGCTATTTGATGAGAGACAGCAAAGCTTTTCCTGCAGGCTTTTTGGAAAGAACCCAGATCTGGAGTGCCAGTAACAGAATCTGATCAGTCCCCACAATGTGCATGGCTGCTTTCATCTGGAACAGTAACCTACTTTTTGTTCTGGTGGGGTTCTGTAACATGTAGTGACTTGCATACAGGGTAAGGCACAGAGGCGCCATGCAGTTTTCTGCATGACTCTGCAGTGTGTTTGGTGATGTTGGCCCTTGTTATCGGATATGTCACTTTCATATGAAGTATTTGCCTGTGCAAATTTACAGATATAATTGCAACTTTTAAATATAGCTGGCCGTGCCCTCGCTCACATGTTGGCTAAATTGCTGCAGTTACATGACTGTACAAGACTATAAACCAAATCAAACAGCTACAACCTTATTATATGAATAGCAGCCTATTGGAGTCATAGAGTAACTTATCAACCAGCTAGAATGCAGAGCACACATTAATGCGAAAGTTTAACTTATTTTAACACAAGTTTAATCTCTGTAAAAACTGGATGATACTGTGTGTGTGTGTGTGTGTGTGTGTGTGTGTGTGTAATGTATGCTTATACCAGTGTCACTTTCTTTCTTTCCCAATTTGGGATTAGTGCTGCCTTCACATGGTATGGGAAAGATGACCTTTTCCATTTTTGAAGTGGAAATTACGAGTGCATTGTGTTCAAGTGCTTTTGTTGTTGTAGTGAAGTGAAACATGGCAGACCCACAGTTTCTCCTGACCGGTTACTTGGGTAAAACAGTTTTAGACTTCCTAATTCATCTGCTACAGCAAGAAGAGGATGCATCAAAACGCAAATCCTGGTCCATGAACAACCTTCCATCTCCTTCCCGTTGATAGAGAGTTTGGGCTATGGGCTGGGTCATCTCCTGGTCCCAGTATATCATGGTGTCACTGGCATACACTACAGAAAAAATAAATTCACTTGAGACAATTGCCTCCGACCGCACAGTACCCTACTGGAGGCTATCTTTGACTGACTGCTAGCTAGCATCTGCACTTGGGAGGTAAAACCAAACAATACGGTACTTTAAAAAACGACACTAAGTTTAAATGGCGATGTTATTAAAGTTCTGTATGCCACAGCATTATGTAGGCTACAAACTAACCAACTAACATCAGCAGAAAACTTTTAACTGAATGCAATGCTTACCATTCACGATACTTTTGTTGCTCTCCGCCATGTTGAAAGGTCAAAGCTTATCTCATCTCGGCAGCTCGGGTATCATAAAAATCTTCCAGCATTCCAGTGGAAATTACAACGTGAGTGAGTGTTCATGTCCAATTTTGACGTCGGTTTTTGGTATTTACCATAATTACTATAGGACTTGAAGGCAGCATAAGGTCACACCCTACTCACTCTGTCTCTCTCTTTCTCTTTCTTAGCCTCCATCCCTCTCATTTTCTGGGCTCCTTGCACTCTCTATTTTCTATCTCTGGCTGTCCCTGTTCTTTTTTGGCTGCATTTCAGCATGAAACCAGAAAATATATTTGGCCTCATTCATGAAACCTGAATTACGCAGAGTGAATCCTCACGGCTTCCCTTAATTTAGAGTTTCTGAGCATTATTACTGACCAGCAGTACAGGGATCCAGATTGGATTTTAGGGATCATTTACTTGTCTCATGTAACCAAAATGTTAAAAAAAAAAAAACATGTCACATAACTAACTTTATCTCTTATGACACAACTAATAATTACATAATGCTTCATTACTCCTCAAAAAGAAAAACAATTCTCTTTAAGCTTTTCTCAGAGGCCATACCACTGTTTCAGCCTTTGACCAGTTGGAGGATTTCATGAACCTGCATGTGGATCCAGGGTTCTGTTAATAAACAGTTTCCCTGCTCACGAGATCGCACCAGAGCAACAAATGGGGAAAGGAGCTGCTCGGAGATGTCATCTGTTCTGTCATCCACACCATCAACAGAAATGGCTGTATTTAATATGAAACTGAACACGGGCATTTGGATTGAAAGACACTTTGTTTTATGATGGTCTCATCAGCCAGAAAAATCTTCAGTGAATTGCAGCGTATATCTCTGTTGGCCAATGTACCTTTGCATGTGGCTGCTGCGTAGTAGTGTATGTATTCAATGTTCATAAAAGAGTAGTAATAACATAATAGTAATTTCTTCACAGTGGTTCAACTCAGTGAGTCAGCAGTGTATGAAATCACCATTTATGGCAGCTTTCTCTGACATTTATGTCACCGGCATGAACAAAAATGGTCTAAGCAGCCACATTGCAAAGGAATTGTAACTTCTCAATTAGTAACCACAGTGTGTAGTAGTGAACAACCCTGTTGCATCACAGGATTTGTTTACAAACCATATTTGGTGAGCAAATCTCAGATTAGACTGTATGCTTAATTTTGCACATGCGGAATGCATTACCCGTGCTGTCATTATGCAGCTTTTGGCAGGCTATATTCAAGTCAAGCAAAACATAAGAGCTGAGGTGGATGGGGTGGCTACTGCAATTTAGAGTTGTAAGTTACTGCAGAATATACGCAAATAAGGACCTTTTTGGAGTAACTCCGCTCCTGGATATTGAAATATCCGTTGAATTCATCATATAAACAAACACAGTATAGTCTATATAATCTCACATTATAAATATATACATGACAAGACAAATTAGAGAAACTCCCCTTTTTAAACACATAGTCCATGTCCCCCATGAAACTGCTAATGGTTTGGTATTAATGCTTGCCGGTTTCACATGCTGTGTACCATCAGACAGAGTTCATGATTAAAGTGACATCTGGATGATTAATACCCTGGATGTTAAGTATCAGTGATGTAAAGATACTGCTGGACAGTAAATCTAAATTTATTTGAAGACCATTTCAAAGATGAAACCAGATATTTGGCAGAACACAGACACAGGAGTCAAGCCAGTCATTTCAGACCACTTAGATGTGCTACAGCCATCTGCTGCTGAGTCTTTGTCAGCGTTACCATAGAGACAAGAGGAAACAAAGAAAAGGTATTCCTTTCATTTAGCAGCTCCCTTCTCTGCTGTTTGTACTTAAAGCTTAGACTGGTTGGTGAAGCAAAAGGCTTTTGGATACACTGCACACCAGAGTCACAACAGTCATTAAAGCACTAGGATAGAAAGAATAGAGTCATGATATGATCTCATATATTACATGCAAGCATTACTGTGTGCTTGTTCAAGACCATGCGGCCGTGCAAGCAACAAAAAGGCCTACCTGTCCTACCTGTGGTGTTTACACACAGGAATGTATACATGCCTATGGGATGTGCAGACGAGACATTACTCTCCATCTACTTGAATAGAAGGCTCTCCCCTGCATGGAACAGTCATGACGCTGCAGATGGCTCAGCATATTCCCATTTTCTGCAGGCCCTCACACACCACAGGGTCTGCTAGTGATTTTGGATCACCGCAGAGAAGACTAATTGCATACACAGGCAGGTTTGTTGCAAAACATTGAAACTGACTAGCATTATAAACGGATTGCATTTGATTGCAATGTATATTATAGCTTTAACAGACTGTTATACACAGTCACATGCATGTGGAGTAATGTCACAACAGTATTTTTGAAATCTGGGCAATTTGATCACAGCACTGAGCAAGAAAAGAAAACATGATGAGGTCATGTAACAAGCAGGAGAAGTCAAAAGTTTCTTACAGAAAGAACCCTCGAGCCAAATGAACAACAATGGAAAATTAAAACTGTAATCATCAGATAACTGAACCTGTTGTTTGAGTGACTGATATTTTTTATATTTGGTAGAACCACTGCACCTCAGTTTCAACTCTGATGAGTGCGTGGAGACAATTGCAGTTCACACAATAAGTCCTTAAACAAATTATTGAGCTCCACAAAGCACCTGCCAACAACCTGCCGTACATGTACATGACTGGAGCACATATGCAACACACACAAACACACACACACACACACATGCACACAGCTGCTGGTGTGAGCTATGTTGAGTGCTTTGCACAAAAGCAGATGGTCAGACAGGTGATTAATAAGAGCTTGTGGGGAGTCTGTGTGGTGGGTTATTTTTGGATTTACTGTTGTGTGTTATTTTGGGATGAAAGTTTTAGTGGTGACTCTATTTCGGTGTTTGTGTAAGTGGGAGGCTGAGGAGATAGGGAGGTACAGAGGAAGGCAGTGAGATTGGCTCAGTCTGACAGAATTGTACACAAGATCTATCAATAATTACACAGTGTGTGAATGACAACCTTTAACCTGGGTTCAACAAGGTTTATTACAACAGCTTTTAGAATGAATGGAGGCATAGTGACGCTTGTCTTGCTTGTTTCACTTCTGCTCTTAAGGAACTGAGAAATACTATCAGTGCTGCTCATTTCACTCTTGGTAGTGTCCTGTTCAATATAGTCATTGTTTCAGGATACTTTCTGTACTATTTCTCAGTTTCACTACAGAAAACCAGTCCAGGCAATTATACCCTGATTAAGAAATAATTCACTTCAGAATAATAACACTTTAGCCCTGTCCTTTGATAAGCCTTGACAGATTCTCTATTGTATTTATCTCTAGTACAGTACCCTCTTAATCATTTTTTAATCTCATTTGCCCATCTGTCAATGTAGACTGCCATATGCCACACAAGAAGTTGCAGCACATGTCACTTCCTGTCACAAATGAAAGCACAACTCAAAATTCACCCCACAGTTTATATCTAGTGGTGGGCTGGTGTAAAAAATTCTCTTAGTTCCTGTGACTTCTTTCAGTTAGTTTATATCAGCTGATGCAATATAGCTAAAAAACATAAATTTCACTATAATTTATGTACTTTACTGTATCAAAGACGAGTTGTGGTGACAATTTTTTTTGTCACCACATGGGTGACAAAAAAAATTGAAAACAAGCCAATCATTTAAATTTAGTTAAGATTAGATACAAGAAGACCTCAAACACCACCAACATGAAAATTTGTTTGTCAGCCCCCATGTTTACAGTATAACCAACTTTTTACATCTCACTACATATATAAGCTCTTTCCACCTGCTCTTAGTTCATGGAGCAAAGATTCAGTTGAAACCACACTTTTGTCAAGAGGATGTGAAAAAGCAGCATTCAGTCAGCAGCTTCCATGAATTACATCTGTGAGCCTGAATCATTGCTGCTGCTGCACACATCCTTCCAACAGCACAACTTCTCCCCCCAATGCAAACACAGCCCTCAGGCTCCCTGTAATTATTAGCACATTGTCTGAGGCGAAGGGAAAAGCAATGTGTGACAGAATCCGAAGCGCTTACAACTGCCTGTAAGCTGAATGTCACTCTGCATGCTGTTTTTACAACACTGTTTAAACCGGGGCCCATGACAACCGAGACACGGAAACTCTCTGAGCTGCAGCTATTGCCCCTCACCCAGTCCATCCTTTGTATCTCTCAATAGTGGATGTTGTTGACAGGAAATGCCTGTAGATAGCTGCAGATAAGCTTTTAATCAAAATACATGGGGTTAAAAAAAGGTTATACAAAGAAAGACAAAAAACATCTCAAACTCCTTGATGAAGTGAAGAGTAGTTGATAAAAATCAGTCAGACAGGTATGAGAAATGATTTATTGGTTCTGTTGCCATGGCAAAGGGAGGCTGCACTGTCCTTGGTGAGAAAACCCAGAGGTATTTGAGGTTGAAGGAGGACAGTGATACCTTAATAAATGACTGTGAAATGTCTCCATACTCTGAAAATCAGGTGATTAGCAGCAGCATTGTGATCACATACTGATGCTTCATGACAAATGGACATATCATGGGTGCAGTTCATGGCTACAAACCAGCATCCATCCATCCATCCATTCAACAATGATCCATACCACTCATCCACACAGGGTCTCAGGAGGGGCTGGAGCCAATCCCAGCTCATGGTGGGCTAGGATGGGGTACCCTTTGGACAGGTCTATCACAGGGCTGACATACAGAGCCAAAGAAACATTTCAATTTAAAGTTACAAACAGTTAACTTAAAGTACATATCTGTGGGCGGATTCAAACCCAGAACTCTCTTGCTATGAGCAACAATGTTAACCAGTTGCTGCTTTACAATCAAACAGATACAGATAATCACAAAGGGCTTGAAAAGTTCAGAGTATTTTTTTCGTTCAATCTTGAAATAATAAATATAATGCACAGCACAAGTACCAACATCTGACAGGCATTACCTCAGGCATAGACCGCTTACTTCATTAAAGTACCAATACCACACATGTTTTCTTGAGTTTCCAAGAAAGCAAATGTGAGAGGTTTTACTGTTTTATATAAATATGAGTTAATGAGCAACAGACTCCTTTATGCTGAAATGAACATTGTCTTTATCTGCTGGTTTCCTGATTTGCTCAATGAAGAACTGAAGTAAGATTAAAATCAAAAATGAACAGCCGAGTAAACAAATGACAGAGGAACTGCCAATGAGCTCTGTCTAAAAGTATTGTTTGAAAGCACCCCCTTCAGAAGTTTACAATAGTCCAGTCCACCCCCACCCAGCAAAAATACAATGAGAGTGCTCAAGGCAAAAGCTGAATGTGAAAGAGAATGAAGCAGGTCTGCTTTGAGCTTTCATTCAAATCCAACACTTCCGTGGCAGCTTTCACTGGGTGACTGGTCTCAGGAAACACAAGTGAATCACATCTCGACTGCTGATGTGACTGTCGGTGGTGGTGATGATGATGCAGGGGAAGTGAAAGAAATGTCTCATAGTGCCAGTGTGGCTGCAAGGTCACTGGATGAGCATCACTACACTTTCTAAACTGAGTTAGCAAACGAAACTTGAAAAGCCGTCTCTCCCTTAGCTCAGTAATGTGCATGTTCACGGACAAAAATACCTTTAATTCACAGATTCTACCTAGTGAAGTAAGAGAGACAACACAAAGTCAAAGTCCATCCTTTAAGTGAGAGCCACAGGTGAGCCTGACACCACCCAATGTGTGTAACACATATGCTGCTGAATGCAGCGACAGCTGTACAAAGGGCCTGTGACATGTGTGTTATGATTCAGTGCCTGAGTGCTGATGTAACATCAGAAGCTGCTTCAAACTGATCTGCAAATCCATATTTTCTCTCTTTCACTCCTGAGAAAAGAAAAGTGCTCTTAGATCTCACTTTGGAATTTCCACATCCACAATGGAAAATTATAAACAAACAAGACCATACTTGACACAGCTGAGGCACTGCCCTGGACTGTTCAAATAATGTGGTTTCAGTACAATAGTGCATTCTGACAATGCAGGAAGTTCCTGTAACTGGTGCTGCTGATTCACAAGAAAACCTGGAGAGTGGAAAGTGACAGCAGTTTCAGCAGAGATAACATGCTGTAGAATGTATCTTTCCCTGTCCTTCATGCCGGCCACATCAAATGCATGCGACTGCTCTCAGCAAAGCAACAGGTCAAACTTCAAATCCACAGTCTCAGAACAAACACCACATGGGCAAACTGAGTAAATAGAGAGATAGAGGGCAAGCATTCCTGCACAGGAATCCCTGCACTGTGAATCCCCCGAAAACTCAGCTGGTGATACATGGGAAAATGTAAGCTTTTCAAGAAGGCGGAGGGTAATAATTACCCTTCTGCTCAGCATATGAAGTCACACATACAGAAAACCTGCACATGTAAAAGACACAACCTGACATGTTCCAGCACCCGGTTTTGCTCTCTGGCAGGCGAGTCACACCGAAGCCACTCATTTCCATGACAACGGTTTTCATGTGTCAAGCGTTTCCTGACTTCACAAGGTGATGTCACTACCCACAATTCTCACCCACCTCTTTCAACGCGTGACTGTACAGGCAGGGGCACACAGAGCTCTTCTGCTTTTTCATGAAGTTGGAAACTCGTGCTTTGGTAAACCGGCAATAAATAAATAAATAAAAGAAGAGGAAGGACTTCAAATGACAAAGGACAGTGGCCTTCCCAGCACTGCACCTCAGGCTGACTTGCATATCAAGGGCAAAATGCCAGGCTGGCTGAAACCTTTTCACGAGTCTGTCATCCTGACCTCAGAGGTTACACAAGCATTAAGTTAAGACTCTGGTCTCTAAGGTTCTCGGGAACCAGAATTCATTTAGTTTATGAACAAGTTCTCACTACGATCTAAGATTTTATCTGAGTTAAATATTATGACAGCATATATGTTGCTGTTCAAGAAATGTGTGATTTCCTGCTTGTTAATGTATCCGGTTTTACTGAACTGTTGACATAAGCCTCGTTTAAAACAGACAAACGTGAAGTAACCTATTACCAGGATAGAACTTTGTCTCCTGTATCTGCCTTGAACATTAAGCTTTGCTGAGGTTTACGCTCCCTGGTTCAAGATACGGACCCATTGTGTCATAACCCTTTAATGTGCCTCCTTAGTTTAAAAATGTTGGCATTTTTTTGTAGTGTCAGAGCCCTGATAGACAAAGGGATACTTCAAGACCTTCAGCAAAGCTCAGCTTACCTGACAATCACTTCCCTGAAACCAGAGAACTCATCACTTATTCACTGCCAGTGACTCACACATACAAATGCAGAAAGGAAACAGGCCGAGGCTGTTCACAGTTCATTCTAACTAGTCCTTTCAACTATCCTAAGACCCTCACCTCTCACTTCCTCTTTTTTGTGCAAGTGAAAAATATTTTTGCTACTCTTCTGGTTTTTGAAGCTGTTCATTGAAAAGGCATCACTTCCATACTGATCTGGATATATTTTTTTATTATTTCATTTGCAGAGCAAAAGAAAAAAAAGGGAACAAAAATGAAACAGAGCAGTAACTATTAACTATTAACAGAGGGCTGTAGGAATCTTAGGTATACAGGCAAATGATGATGGGTAAAATAAAGAGAGAGAAGAAAAAGAAGGTAGCAGTCACTGAAGCACCTAGGGGGATTGAGAGGGGGGGGGGGGGCGGGGTTCGTAAACATTTGCTGGGGTCCAAAAGTCAGTCACAAAAAATTAAAATGTGCACAGCCAGCTAGTCAGCAATCCCCTCCCAAAGTGCAAACTCAGCAGTTGAGCATAAACTCTGCCGTAGTAACTGTCTTGATTGCGGGGCACCTGTAACCCCTCCTAAGGCAGCTGAAACTACAAATACTTAAGAGTAATGGAAGCTCTGTGAGGGAAATAAAAATAAGAGGCAGTAATTAATAATAGTAAGACTAGTGGTAACAGGTTCAGACCCTGAAACAACAAAAACATATATCCATATCACAGTGTGTGAGAATATCCAGCGTCCACATAGTGTCTTCCAAACAAAACTCTACAGTAGACATTATGGATGTGATCACTGCACAGGAAATACGTACAAACACATTTCCTCATTCATCCCAGTACAATCATTTATGAAAACATTTTTTTGTCCAAAGTTCCTAACATCCATAATACACATTCTTACACATTACAGAGGCAGTTTGAGCCATGAAAGTGATATGCTGATGCTAGGTGATGGTGTCTGGACTTCTCCCATCCTTTGGATATGTAGCTGGGTCATGAGAATACTGAGTGAGAACTAAGCAGGGGCAAAACTAAAAGTGTTTTTTCCAAAATCCCCTAAAATAAACTATACAAAAAAGAGGAAATAAAAGAGTTTGCAGTAAGCGCTCAAAAGTAAGCTTATTGTATATTCAAACAGTACTGATTATACAGAAAGTGAATCAAAGCGAACTAAAAGGAAAACAAAAGAAAGCCAGGCGTAAAACAATTTTCTTTTGTTTAAATGAAATCTGGGGTTATAGTGAAGTCATCATGATCAAAAAGAAAAATAAACCAAAATATAGTTGCTACTCTCTTTGATATATACTCAGTAGAGAGGTTGTGGTATTAATTGCTTAGATTGCATTTTTTTTTTCAACTCGTGTTTTCATTCTCAGCTATGTTTTTCTGCCTCCAAGTGTCCAGGCTGGTGAGGGGGGAAAACATTAAGATTTGTAATTTGAGGTAAGCCAGGTCAGGCCCTCATAAAGTCCATCCCCTGTTGTTGCACAAGAGGGCTGAACGTACCAATTCCTATCGCGGATCCGGGTCAGGCCAAGCTTCTCCTGGATTTCATGGGGTTTCATGGCATCTGGGAGGTCTTGTTTGTTGGCGAAGATCAGGATGATGGCGTCCCTCATCTCCCGGTCATTGATGATTCGATGAAGCTCCTGCCTAGCCTCATCGATCCTGTCCCTGTCAGCACAGTCCACCACGAAAATGAGGCCCTGGGTGCCTGTATAGTAATGTCTCCAAAGCGGCCTGATCTTGTCCTGTCCCCCCACATCCCACACATTGAACTTCACATTTTTATAGGTGACAGTCTCCACGTTGAACCCTACCGTGGGGATGGTGGTGACAGACTGTCCCAGTTTCAGCTTGTACAAGATGGTAGTTTTACCAGCAGCATCAAGTCCAAGCATCAATATTCTCATCTCTTTGTTGCCAAAGATCTTTGAAAGCATTTTCCCCATCTTGTTTGCTGTGCATCAATACTTTGTCAGAAGAAGAAAATGTTTACTTCTCTAATGAGAGTAAAAAACAAAACAAAACAAAGGAACAAACAAAGGAAGAAAAAAACAAAAGAGTTGCTTTTAATACAACTGAGGTTTGCAGTTTCAATGAGTGCGGAGAGCCCTCCACGTGATGGCAGCGGTGGGCTGACACAAGTGTCAATATTCAAAAGGGAGTGAGTCAAGTTTGTACAGTTGTGTGAACAGAGTGGTACAATTATCTGGATTGTGGTGATCTGACCTGAGGTGGTGACTTGGAGCAGTCAGTGGGAGCAGTACGTGTGGAGTCCTCGCCGAATTGGGTGGGGATATATTTTCATGATCCACTGCCCTCCGATGTAAGCAGAAAAAATGACATCCTACGTTTCAAACTAGCCGTTCAGCACAGACTTTCTTCAGAGCCCACATTTCAAGTCTTGTTTCTCCTTCAAAAATACAGCTACTCTCAGTTTGAGCTGCCGTAGTGTCCTACAAAAAAAAAACCAAACCAAAAAAAACAAAAACAAAAACAAAAACAAACAAACCCCGATACATAAATCAGGCCCAGTCCAAGCCCGGAGTTCCCACTTCCTCCTTGACAGCCGGCTGTCCACACTTGCCTTTAGCCAGCTCCAGTCGATGGTTTTCACAGCACGGCGCTTTTTCTTCGAGGAACACGCCGACAGATAAGCTCTCCGGTCCGTCGGTGCAGCGGGACATCCAGAGGAAGAGCGCTCAAAAGGTCATTGATTCATCCGACTTTCTTCTCTTCCCCCTGTGACACAAGAGCGGTCCGGATAAGGGAGGGGTGTTAGTACAGAGAGCAACTTTGGATCCGCAAAAATATTCTCTTCGCGAACAGAGAGGCGACACAAGAACCAAAGAAAAACAGACAGCCAGGTTTATACCTACGTCTGCGGCGATCGTCCCCCAGTCCCCGGGCCGTTTCTCCCCACTCTTGCCGCCCTCTGTCTCTCTTCCTCCCTCTCCCTCCGCAGCCGTTCAATCGAGCTGTGGCGGTGCTGTGTTACCGGAAAAGGTGCGGACCCAGACCAGCCGCCACTTCCTCTACTCCGCTCCACACACACACACACACTCCATAGAGGCGTTCAAAGGCTCATCAAGAGCTGCGACATCTCAATACCTAAAAAAAACAAAACATCCCGCACGCCAGGATTTTGTCAATGTTTCTTATTGCATTAATTTGATTGTAATAGTTGGTGTGGCTTCGATGGGACATTATAGTTGTGGTTTTAACAACGATACTTATTAAACGTAGTATTTTGTTCACTAAGCAGATACTGCAAACCAAAGCAATTTAATCAGGGTGGTCGCTGTGTCTAGCTTTGGGTGTGAGTAGGCTAGTTTACAGGTTACTAGCCTTTTAAGTGTTTTCTGATTGCTTTATAGATGCAGATACAATAAATAATTAATTTATTTTTCACTTAAATGTTATATTAGAAACGAATTATAATAATACACTGGAAAATAAGAAAGGAAAGAAAGCTGATGGTCATTGTAAGACCATACGTAGTGATCTTATGGATGAAAATTTCTGTTTATTTGCATCTCTGACCATACAAACAGCGATGTCAGGCTGTATTAACACACTTTTACATATCTTGAATGTGAAACACCTAACAATGAAATGAGGAAAACCCCAAATAACAGCTGAAGGAACGATCCTTGACCTGGCGTTACCATGCAACTTCTATCAACTGGTTGAAAATCGAATTATTCACATATGGATCAAGACATTTCAGACATGAAGAATTTTAACTAGTAAGTTAAAACATCCTGCGAACCTGATGTATAAGTGGTAGAAAATGAGAGATGTTGAACCATAATTTTTTTCCCTTCTTTTCATTTCTTAATTCTTTGTTTGAAGGCAAAATTGTTGAAAAATGTAAAAAAAAATAAATGAATCATATATTTATTCCTATTAAACGCTGTATAAATATCTAAGTGTCAAGTCCAGACTGCATGTAAAACACTGCTTGGGGAAAAACATGCGTTCTTCGCTTCAAATTTAAGATTTCCGACTTCCCTTAAACGCACTATACGCCATTTCGCATGCGCGCTGCAAAGTACGGCGAAATGCAGACCGGCCTATTAGATGGTGTTGACGCCATTAGAGCTTTCATTATGCATTATACCACCGCCAGCGGTGCGTGTGGTACAGGAAATACACCCTGCCTGTACATACGAAGCAGATGTAAGGATTTAATAGGCTTAGTGATCGCAGGAGGGGGTTCACTCGGGTTTTTCCCGACATGTCTGATCATTCATTCAAAACGGCCCCCGTACGACTCGCCTGTGATGTGGAGGCCGTGAGTGATTAGGAAGCAGAACAACAGCGTTTCATTATAGGAAGCACACCTGAGCATTAAAAATAAACCAAGACAATGACTTCATATCACATACTCTATCATTACCGAAGGACCCCGCCATGTTGTTGTGGCATATTATGAGATCAATGTTCAAAGAGCCGCTGACATCAGTTGTCTGCTTTTAAAACTTTACAAATGTGGATTGGACATTTAGTATCGATAATATCGTAGATATTTTGTAATGCTCCATGCACGTTTATATCCGTATTGCGACGAAGTTACATATATACGGAAATGATATCTTCAGGATGTTTTATTTTAAAAATAAAGTTCAACAATATTTTAACACAGACTGTTGTTTTTCTTCATTTGTCTTATACGTATGTATAACCCTAACCCTAACCCGTAAAAGTAGAGCGACTTAAGAAAAGGAATGTATCAAAATGATGAAAATGTGTAGAAAAGTGTTTTTCATGATCACACACACACGCAGACAGAGTCACATGCACGCGCTCACACTGGCGGGCAGGCGGCGCGCTGAGCATGCGCACTTTCCTCCAGTGCTTCCTTGAAGTTGATAAGAATTGTGGATGGCGCTCGACTGGTCGTTGTAGGTTAGATAAAGTGACTTCGAAAGCTGCTCACAAGTATTCAAGATTGGCCACGATTTGATGGAAGAGACTGGTAAGTTCGAAAAACGACATTTATAAAAGAATTTTGTCGAACCTGGCAATAAATGTGGCAATTCAGGAGCCAGCTAACGCTTGCGAGTTTTGCTAGCTAACGTGGCGCAGTCTATTAACTGGAGACATAGGCAACGACTTAGCACGCTGTAGTTGGTTGAAACGGGAGCACGAGGAAATCGGTTACCATCGTGTTAACTTTGTCGATGTAGTACTTTATAACCACGTTTAGTTTTGGATTGTAGTGAATATTTGTATTTGATTTCGCTTCCACCGTTAAAATAGGAGACGCTATTGTGAAGCCAACGTCGACCGCTAGTCACGTTTGTGCTGTGATAGATTTCAGGAAATAGGTCGGAGTCGAGGCCTAACTTATGCTTGAACTTTGAATATGCAAATAGTCCTCTTGATGCAACATGGCCTCGAGGAGCTAACAAGGTTAATGTTAAAGCTAAGATAAATCGATTTTGACGGAGCACGTAGTTATCCGTTGCCATCAGCTTATGTAGCCGCGCGTGTTTAAGTAACCGATCACGCGGCTGTTTTATTTTTAGTAGCCAAGTTTGGATTTAAGCTAAAGCTTGCGTCCGTCTTAGTGTTAGAATAAGAAAGTATCCCGTTGCAGCAGTTACTGGCTCTGTTGGGGTGACCTTTTTTGGTGTGAAACTACTTCAGGTAAAGTTAAGGGCTTATGTTATATTATGTCTGTAATAAAAATATGGCACATGGGCGTGTCACATTTATTAGCAAATAAGTAATGGATAATTAGTTCACGAACTTAAGTAGTGATATCCGATTGCGTCAATTTCATTGGAAACAAAACACGTTACCTTATTAGCTGTAGATTTTTTTATATATATATTTAATGGTACTGGTAAACCTGATTCTGTGTGATTTAAAAAATAAAAATAAAAATATTAATGTGGTTTATTCGATTAAGTACCACTGACCCACTAAAGTTGTTTTAGACTTGTAGTGATAATCCAACATGTTTTTCCACAGGCCTGCACCCCTCAGACGACACTATTACTGGAATGCTGGACACTGAATCCCCTGCCATGGAGAGCAATGGGGATGCTTTTCTTCCTGAACTTCCTGTTTTAGGCCAAGCTGCAGAATGGCCCTTGGACCAGGTTGCTTCTGAGCCGCTCACCAATATCTTGCCTGAGGACTCAGATGTGTCCCGGGATACTGCAGGGCAACAGCAGCCACCAAACCAGCCGATGAATTCCACAGAGCTGGGCTCTGTGCAGAAGGCTGTGGAGCAGTTTCAGCTTGCCAGTGCTCAGCTCTACCAAGAGCAGCAGCCACCACAGCCCGCAGAGGAAGCGGAACAGCCATTTGAGCACAAAACGGAGTCTGCAGACTCTCAGCAACAAAGTGAAGATATGAATCTAGACACTGAGGCTACTGTACAGGATAGCATCCAAGGTAATCAAAAGAGTTGGTGTTTGGTTGTTGCTAAGATGTGTGTAAACGCATAGTTTGTCTTAATGGCAGCAAAAGATAGGCAAATTAATTTGGGCAGTTTACAATGTCGCCTGGCTAGCTAATTTTAATTCCAGAGAAAAGTAGTACAAGCCTAAATTGGTTAAAATCTATATGTTAAATGTTTTGGTTGAAATGTACAATGGAATCACACAATTACAGCATTGACTTTTGGTGCACCTACTGGTTATGATGATGATATATTGCTAATCCATTAAACTATATCGGATGTTATTTCAACAGTGTAGAGTCTTTATACAAAATACTTAAACATCCGCTGTATTAGTAGTTAGACACATTTAGAGCCAGTGCTTTGTTTGTATCAGAGAGATCTAGACCCTCAACTGCCACTTTAAGATTTGTGTTAATTTCTTCAGATGGAACTGAGGCACCACAGGAGGATGGCATGGAGCTAGAAGAACCATCCAAGGAGACAACAGAAGATTTGATTGTTCCTACAGAGCCTGAGCTGCCCAGTGAATTTGACAAACTCTTCAAGGGCTGTGAGGACAACCCAGAAGACTTCAATGGTTGGGTTTACTTGCTGCAGTATGTGGAGCAGGAGGTAAGAGAATACATGTAGATTTAAAATATGCATAGATTTTGTTTCTGTAAAATTTGAACAAAGGTCAAATTAGTGTTTTGAAATTTCATCGTTAAGTTAATCTGTTTCCCCCCCCAATTGCAGAATGTCCTTACAGCTGTGAGAAAGGCATTTGATGTGTTCCTCCTGCGCTATCCCAACTGCTATGGCTACTGGAAGAAGTATGCTGATATAGAGAAAAAGCATGAGAATATACAGGTTGCAGATGAGGTAAATATAAATATCTTCTTCACATACGGAATACCATTACATTTATCTTTAAATGTTTTCAAGTGTATTGTAATAGAAAGAGTTCTGTTTTGGCTTTATCCAAGTTATCTACTATTATGTTAGTACACTGATACAAGACAGTGTTGAATGAATGGTTTCGACCTTGAGAAACTGCAAAGGGAGGCAAAGAGTAACCACTTTATGAATATCTCTCCCAAGGTATATAGAAGAGGCTTGCAGGCCATCCCTCTCAGTGTGGACTTGTGGTTGCACTATCTGACCTACATCAAAGAGAACTCAGACCTAAGTGACCCAGAAACAGAGGGACGCATTCGTGCGTGAGTAAAACATTTTCTCTGATTGTGACAGCTACTCATGACAGCAGAACTATCTACAATTGAAGTAAAATTTGTCGTACTTTTTGTGTAAATGATAATCTGACCCAATATTTATTAGACACAAAACACAACATTTTTTTAATGTTTCTACCTTTAGCGCCTATGAACATTCAGTGGTTGCAGCAGGCACAGACTTCCGCTCAGACCGTCTATGGGAGTCCTACATCAACTGGGAGACAGAGCAGCAAAAGCTGGCTAATGTCACCGCTATCTATGATCGCATCTTGGGCATCCCAACCCAGCTCTATTCCCAGCACTTCCAGAGGTATGGAGAAAGTACAGTTTAAGATTCTTGTTGCAGTCCTGTTATCTAATCTTATGAGCTCCCCAGTTACACTCTGGGTTCTGGGAAGAAAAGAAAGTGTAGTGCCCTGAGGTTTTTTTTTTTTTTTTTTATATATCTTTGCAGGTTCAAAGATCATGTGCAGAACAACAACCCCAAACACTTCTTGTCAGAGCAGGAGTTTGTTCAGCTGAGGGTCGAGCTCTCTAAAGCCAGCTTAGCAATGGTCGGCAACGATGGAGAGACGCCTGCTGTTGAGGAGGAGCTACCACCGGGTACAGAAGATCTTGCGGATCCTGCTAAGGTATATATCCAGCTGCCAATCCTGCAGTGGGGAGCCGATTTACAAAATTACTGCTTGCAGGGGTTAGCAGGAGCTTGCCTGTTCTTCTCCATGATCAAATAGAAAAAAAAGTTGTACAGGTTTGAAGAGGTGTCTCTATGTCAGCAGCTAGCCAATGAATGCCTGAGGGGATTCAAGTTGGCATCCAATCAGGGGCACGTCCTATAACTAACAGGATCACCTGAGGTCCATTGATCCCAGCACCTGCACCCAGAGGCTGATATGCAGGGTGCATACATACCTCTCCCCCTCTGCAGGCCTCTTGTCTCTGGCAAGCTCATGGTGATGTAAATCCTTGGCTGCAGGACTAGCAGTTTTTACATCAAGTGGAGACTGAAATATACATGAGGGTGTTAACTGTTTCGCTTTTGTGTGTTTCCATGTAGAGAGTGACAGAGATTGAGAATATGCGCCACAAAGTGATCGAGGTCCGGCAGGAGGTTTTCAACCACAACGAACATGAAGTCAGCAAGCGGTGGGCCTTCGAGGAAGCGGTAGGTGTCCAGTTTTCTTCACCACAAATTTAAATGGTGGAATTTTTTTTCTTATTCTTTTCACAGTGTATTAACAACATTTACTCATATCATTTTAGATTAAGAGACCATACTTCCACGTCAAAGCCTTAGAGAAGACCCAGCTGAACAACTGGAAGGAGTACCTGGACTTCGAGATTGAAAATGGGACCCCAGAGCGTGTGGTTGTTCTCTTTGAAAGATGCCTCATCGCCTGTGCTCTCTACGAGGAGTTCTGGACCAAGGTAATGTCACCGTTGACCTCTCGCGCACTGCTGCTACTTCCCTGCACTTCCCCCATCATCGATGATAATCACATCGACACAGTAAATCGTCCTGCACTCTCTTTGCGTGTAACGTTGATATGTGACTGTATCTGTTGTATTAGGGGATGGCCAGCTTGCCACACAAGATTTGACTGCAGCATTTGCCAACTACTACGTTGCATCTTCTTCGTCTCCCACTACCTTACAGAAACTTATCTAATTGGTTCCATGAAGGTGCTGATGGGTTTACACAGAAAATTTCTAAAAACGATCTTGTCAATGAAGAAATTCACTTTCTGTCAACAGAAAATGTGGGTGTAAATTGTGCTGTCTCTTTTGCCTTTCTCTTTCTCCTCTGTTCTTTTTCTCTGTCCTCTCCTGCATTTCTTCCAACTCGCTTTCTCTTTTCCACTCTGAAGTATGCAAAATATCTAGAGAGCTACAGCACGGACGGTGTGAGACATGTCTACAAGAAGGCGTGTACCATCCATCTGCCCAAGAAACCAACCATCCACCTGCTGTGGGCAGCCTTTGAGGAACAGCAAGGTGTGTAACACATCCAAATCAACGTGCAAATTGAACATGACATCCAGAAAAAAATAAATCTGTCCATTGTGACAGTTGGTTCAAAACCACCAAATACCTGGGATTTCAGTTAAGGCCAGCTATGTATGATGCGCACATTTTCTTTGCCCAGGGAACGTGGAGGAAGCGCGTAGCATCCTGAAGTCACTGGAGGTGGTGGTCCCAGGTCTCGCCATGGTGCGCCTTCGTCGGGTCAGCTTGGAGCGTCGCCATGGTAACTTGGAGGAAGCAGAGGCGCTGTTAAGGGAGGCCATGGAGTCTGCAAGCACTGCTACGGAGACATCGTTCTATGCTGTGAAGTTGGCGAGGCAGCTGATGAAGGTGCAGAAAAGTCTGAACAAAGCCAGGAAGGTGCTGCTGGATGCTATTGAAAAAGACCAGGTAAGGAACAGGTCACCTTTTTGACGGATACGTTTACATGACTGAATGAACTGAACAATGAGTGTGCAAAGCCTTAATAAGTCCCATAATTTTACTATTTCTCAGTGTCTTGAATGAAAGGGTGAAAATAGTAAATACGGTTTATTGCTGTATTAACTCTGTTTAATTCTTGAAGTCCTGAGACCAGTGAAGGATTCAGAGTCTACAGAACATGATTGTTTGTTCACGTCGTTTGCTTTCCCTAAAATCTGCAGCAATGGATTAAATTAATATATGAACCAAATACAATCACATTGTGCATGAGGGGTTTGTGTTACTTGATAATATGCAGGGATTTTTTGGTTATTCTGCTAAGTGTAAAGAATAGTAATGGTTTTTAAGAAATTTTGCAATTAAAGTACATTTCATTAGCTACTATGTTGCATTTGTTTTAAGTTAGATGCTGATATTTTTATGACATTACAGACAAGTCCAAAACTCTATCTAAACCTGCTTGAGCTGGAGTACAGTGGAGATGTGACGCAGAATGAGGCACAGATCCTGGCCTGTTTTGATCGAGCCCTAAACAGTCCGATGCCCCTTGAGTCCCGTCTTCTATTCTCCCAGCGCAAGGTTGAATTCCTTGAAGATTTTGGGACTGACATCAATATGTGAGTCTTGTGTAATTTCCAAAGAGAGAGATGGATTTTTTTTTTTTATTTGCTTTTATTTTTAATATTTTTAAACCAAATGTGATGTTGCATAGTTTTAATTCTTTAAATCCTTTAGGCTTGTTGCTGCATATGAGGAGCAGCAGAAACTACAGAAAGAAAATGAATCCACAAAGAGGAAAGCTGAGAACGGGTATGACAGGTGGATACCAAAACAGGGCTTGAATCACTACACAACAATTTTTGTCATTGTTCTTTCAAAGTCATGGATGGAAGTTGTAACAGTTTAAAGTTATTTGTGGATATATAATTAGTTGATTATTGTGTGGCAATGTTTGGTAAGTAATTGGTATGATGTTTTTTTTTTGGTTTTGTTTTGTCTTGGGGGGGGGTTGAAATGCTTAACAAGAGTTTGCTGACATGAGCTTACTTGTCTGCAGTTCTCAGGAACCTGATGCCAAGAGACAGCGTGTGGATGACGGCACCACAGCTGCAGCAAATGCAATGACAGACATGCAGGCAAACAACTCTGCATATAACTACAACTGGTACCAGGTAGGTTTCATACAGTCACTGACTGCATTAAAAAGATGCCCTTTCAGATTTTTTCCACCCACACCATCTACTAACAATATTTGTATGAGTACTTACTTAAATTAAAATGGGCTGACAAAACTACAACACAAATAAACTCACTATGTAAAGCCTGTTAAATTCAGTGATCAGAGTAACATTGTTCTTTCCTGTTTAGCAGCAGTATGGTGGCTGGGGACAGAACTCCTGGGGCCAGTACAACCAATATGCCCAGTATAACCAGTACTACCCTCCTCCTCCTACATGATGGACAAAAACCTGACATGAAGACAGAGACTTGGAAGAAATCATCCTTTCTGACCTGCCTACATCTCTAAACATGAACAGGGCTTAACACAGTGTCTTGGATATTTCATTCCTGCCACAGACTACAGATGCTGATTAGTTTCTTCTTTCTTGTTTAGAGTATGCTTATCAGTTAAATTACACTTTATAGCCAATGATTGGAGTAGACTTGGCCCTCCATGCTGGTCATGTTGACCAGTCATGTTGTTTAAAAAAAAAAAAAAAAACCCAAATTGCTACATTCATCATCTCCAACACTGGCTGCTTTTTTGGGGGTGCTTTTTGCATGTTTGTGAAGGCAGTTATTTTCCCTATGACAAAGGCTTTTTAATTTTTAGATTGGATGACTTAGCTTAGTCTCTTTTCTTTGTGTGGAAAAAATTTAAACCTGTAAAGGAGACATTTGTTAATGTACTTCTGAGTCATGTTTCTCTTTCCCAAACTGAAAGATTTTTAATATTTCATGCTTAAGTTTCCATAAAGTGAAATGAAGACACTTGTTGTTGTTTTTTTTTTTTTGACTTGATTTCATAATAAAGAGATTGATATCCTCATTGGGCTCCCATTGATTTAATTGTCTTTCTTAAATTGCTCAAAGGTTCACTGAAGCTCTAATGAGCAGCACAGAGACAAACCCAGAGTATAATCTCCCCATTACCCTGTGGAGTTCATATGCAGATGACCACACTTGTATAAAATCAAATTAACCTCGACGTGACATTCTTTAACCGAGCATCAACATGATGTCTACTGCTGAGTCACATGAATGTTTGATCCATGGCTGAACCAGTAAAAGTTTAAATAAAGTTGCTTTAAGCAGCTGCTTTAATGACATGTTTCACTGTCAGGGACCGTTCTTAGTTTAATTGCCGGCTGTTTTCCGATAGGTGACTTGCTGTGCAGTGTAGTGGGCTATTGGCGCTTTTATCGCACAAAGGCCAATTACCGAGTCTCAGGAGTCATTGTACAAGGGGCGTGGTCAGACGGCCCAACCACGTTTACGTAAATCCGCACATGCGCAGTGTTGGCTCTTAAACAGCCTTTTTATGCCTAGCGTTGAACGACTAGCATCGAACGAGGTAAGGCCTGTGCAATTTTGGTAAAAAATCCCTATTAAGTGAAATTCAGACTGGTTTTCGTAGGCGGATACGGCACACATATCATCAAGTATCAGAACTAAAACTTTATTTCGAACAGTTGGGCGGTATTTCACGTGTTTTTACGCTACTTTATGAAACGCGTGCCCCATGTGGCTAGGTAAGCTAACAGCGTTAGCTAGACAGCCGAAAAGTCCATCGGAGCTACCGCACGCCGCCTTACGCAGGTTCATTTCGATTTCCAAGTTACCCCAATCTTACTGAGGTATATTCTTTACTGACGGTTACACATTTAAGTTAGTCAATGTGAACTAGTGTGGAAATATGACGGGTTTGGTAGCAACTGTTAGCTGTCACAAATAAATGCTTCGCCACGGGCTCATTTCCGCCTTGATAACATTTTTATGATTTAAGTCAGCAAACTTGTGGCTCAATATCTCTTTCGTTTTCTTCCAGCATCAAGATGCAGCTCTTCTTGCGTGCCCAGAACACCCACACCCTTGAGGTGACCGGACAGGAGACTGTTGGACAGATCAAGGTAAATGTCTACAGGTTGGAGAGGCGACAGCAGTCTTTTGATCTCATTCTGCATTTTTAAATATCACAGTTTTAATTATTTGAATCTAGACAAATCTGGAAAATGATAGTCAATTCTTGTCTCCCAGGCCCATGTCCAGGCTCTTGAGGGTCTCCTGGTGGAGGATCAGGTGCTGTTACTTGCTGGATGCCCACTGGAGAATGATGCCTCCCTGGCATCCTGTGGAGTCTCAGAACACTGCACCCTGGAGGTGGCTGGCAGGCTGCTGGGAGGTCAGTATGCAGGCACAACACTGCATGTTTGACATACTGAGATGGATTTTGGAAGCTGTCCGTCACACACTAGGGACGAGTCATAAGCCAGTGCATCTCGTTTCCCACAACAAATTCATTTTGATGTTGTCAAATACAAGCTTGTCATGGGTATGCTGTGCTTCATGTATGATAACTACCATCTCTGCCCCCGCACAAATGTTTAAGATTGTAGATAGATTGCATGAAATGAGGACTTGAATTTCTCTTAACTGTTGCAATAAAACCTTTTTACTTCCCCCTCTACCAGGAAAAGTCCACGGTTCTCTGGCCCGTGCCGGAAAAGTGAGGGGACAGACACCCAAGGTAAGAACTATACCTCATTTTACTAAATATATAAACTCATGCAAATTTATCTTTACACATATCGACAAGTGCATTGTTGCTTTTATTTATATTATTATTTATATTATTTTATTTAAATTATTAGTTCATGTGAAGTTCATTTTCATATGAAAACTTCTCAAGCAATTTCTTCTTAGAAGAGCTAGTTATTATGAATATCTCATGATTGAATAGAATTGTGTTTGAAATAATGAAATGACTTTTTGCTGTTATTCAGGTTGACAAGCAGGAGAAAAAGAAAAAGAAGACTGGTCGCGCCAAGCGTCGCATCCAGTACAACAGGCGCTTTGTGAACGTTGTTCCCACCTTTGGAAAGAAGAAGGGACCCAACGCCAACTCCTAAATGCTTCAGTGACCCAAAGAAGCATGACTGCTATTCATTGAATTTTACCAAGTTAAATGTTGTTCTGTACAGAATAAAATTTGGCTTGGACCGACTGAGTGCTGTGTGATCTGTCCTGCAATGGAAATGTTATCAAAACCTTTCTGGAATGGCATCCTGGATTAAAACTGAAATTTTTAATACAGGTTATAGTTACCAAATTTTACTTTACAAATTAGTGATATTTCAGGTGTTTATCACATTGGTTTAAATGTTTATAAATGGTACTCTGTGCCAATACCCTGTTTTTTTTGTTTTCCTTAACAGTATATGTTGTATATATGTATAATGTTAAGCCATTCACTGACTATTCATAAAGCCAAAACATTAAATTTTACATCCATAGTTTGAACCAAGTACATGAAACAGGTTTATCATTTACATTATACATGCAAAAGAGAACAATGACTTCTAATATGTACATTATTGACAAGCTATGCCATTTTCCTAAAAACTTAAAACTCAATGTTTCCATTTTTGTACATAACATTTTGATGAATGAGAAAGTGTAGAGGGCACAGTACAATCAAAATGGCATTTGATCTTCATCTTGAAGGAGAGGTCTTGAAATGAGTTGTCCGCCAGTGAAGTGTAACGCATGCTGGCCAGCGTTTGTCGGTTAATCCACAGACACAAGCTCAACCTCAAAAATCAGTTTTGCGTTTGGTGGAATTCTGATGGACGAGTTAAGGGGAAAATCAATTCACTGCCTAATGAAAGAATGCAATTTTGCCTCCAAACTAATTTAGGGCGCAATGTCAACACAGTGAACTACAACACAAATGCAAATATTTTGACATCACATGTGCAAAGTGAGTCATTGAATCACCCAAAGTAAAGGATACTTGGACTCAGGTACACCCTTCTTTCCATATGCCCACTCTGGGTCAATCTCCAAATGGGCTGTTTCTCCCTTGCTCATTGTCAGAAGGGCCTCATCCCACTGTGGAAGCAACGATTACTGGTGAGAACATGCAGTGGGGAAAAGGATCAAAACGATAAACTAGGGGAAATGTGGTTAGCAAGAAAAAGGATTGACTTACTCCTCTGATGACTCTGCCCATGCCAACCTTGAAGCTGAGTGGTTTAGCCTGCTTCTTCTTTCTGGCCGCTATGAGAGAGGTACATTAACAGTTTAAACCTGAGTCTCCAACTAAGAATTAAAATGTATAACAATAATAATATGTGTACAAAATTTTAAATCTATCTCAAAAGACAATGTTTTGGATGTCACTTTAGAAATTAGAAAGCTCCACTTTCTGCCCAAAATGGTAACAGACTCCAATAAATATTCCCACAATTCCATCCAACATGTTAAAAACCAGATAAAAAAAATAAACACAATTCAACATACTGACATCACACGTAAAAAACATGTAAACACACATGACTTGCACATCAAAAGGGACCGCTGAAGACTGCAAGTGGTAGAGTGTCTATTACAGTGTGTTCAGCATGGTTTATGCTGACAGAATTAATGATTTTTTTCTGGGACAGTGGGACTTTATACCTTCTACCTGACGGCAGTAGCTGGAAGGGGTGGCGAAAGGAGGTGAGAGGGGTCCTCTGTGATCAGGATGGCCTTCCTGATCACAGAGCAGTTCGACAATTAAGGTGTGTCTGTCACACCTGTGGGTATGTTGGTGTCAAACACAGTTCCATCCTCCAACGTGCCAGTGTACCAGCAGCTCACAGTGTCGCCTTTCTTCGGGAAGTTTGTTTTGTCGCCTTTCTTCAGCACTGATTTGGTGAACTTGGGAGGACCCTGAAAAAGGAAACACACAGTAACATTTCAGTTTTACAGTAAAGCAGATGCAAAGCAAAAGTGAACACTTGAACCAGTACCTCATCCACAACCTCTGTCTTGACTTCTTTGGGCTTTTCTTCAATTTTAACAGCTTTGACCTGCTCTGTTACGTCTTCTACAGGTTCTGTACCTTTAAACCTCTGCAAAGAAAGCACAGGCACAAACACATTCACTGTCTGAATGAGGTTGTCACACAATCCACTGTACATAACCTCCAGCGATGCTGCGTCAGTGTGGGTAAAAAATAAAATCACTTACTTTGCTTTCAAAGAGCTGATTGTAGGCGATGATCAGTTGCTCTTTTTTTGCTGTTTTAGCCACATTTTTAATGTTTCCCAGCAGCTTGTGCTCATTGAGGAACTGCAGGACAAAGTGCAGATAGAGGAGTTAGCTTCATGACCATGACCACCACCATGTGTCTGCTCAAATATGAGAGCTCATGTCAGAAAAAGTGCTTCTGTTTCTGCTCGCAGTCAAAGGAAACAATGATCAGTTAGTTGTGTCTTTTCTCTGAAAAGGGCAGAATAATTGTGAGTGTGTGTTTTTATATATTCTACCTCTACAGATGCTAACACAGCAGCTCTCCTACGGCGGCTCGTCTTAGCTAACCACGCAGTATGCTGCAGTTTTTACAAAGCCTAAACATTTTCATTTGCAAATATTCAAATTCAAATCACTGAGAGACTTAAGGACTTAAACATACCGAGTGAGCTGCATTGTCCTGAATGAACTTTATTATGTCTTTTTTGGGCAGATCGTCACTTTTTAGCTGCTCATCGCTCCACTCCTGGACTGGTGCAGCCGCCATTTTGAGTTTAGTTGACCCCTCGTGGTGTAAAGTTAAAAGTGCAAAGACAACAAATGCTGTTCAAACAGCTGCTGCTGTGGCTCCACTGCTCATTGAGAAAATAACGATCACTTTTTAGAGACAATAGATTTTGGGATGATAATGGTTGTAAAGTTTATATTTTTGATTTGTATGTGAGTTACAAATGGAAACTGACAAAAAAGAAACCACACAGAGCAATACAAAGATGCATTCACACTTCAAGTCATTACATGAGGAGTGATAAAGCCAGGTAGTAACTTTTAAAACATGACATATTATTATATTGTTTTATTTTATAATTTTGTACCTCGTATTGTATGTATTATCCACTCGAAATACTTTCTTTTTCACTATCCTTATTGATCTAATACTTAAAAAAAAAAATGTTTTGTCTGTTTTTTTTTATGTTACATTGAATGTATTTTATGCCCCTGTAAATAAATAAAGTATCCTTGCCTTGCCAATTCTATTAATTTATTGTATACATATTGTTCCTCTTTATCATCTATCTTTATCCTCTTTTATCATATATCTAATTTCAGAAATAGGATTAGATTGATTTCTTCCTTTCAGTTTCTTCAATTGTCAATGTTTCATATAATCAATCCCCTGTATTAGCTTTATATTTCTAATTTAGTTCATAATTTGCCAGATATTCTTTGCCACATTGCAAGCAAGGTAATTCAACAATCAATTAAGTCGTCATCATCAAGTTATTTTGACTCAAAACCATCATTCAAACCGTATGAGTCTATACAATTAATGGATTAAATGAGGCTGAGTACAGGAGTACAGTTATGTTTGCTTTAACCTTAAATTGGTCAATCCAAATTGGAAAAATAAACACATCACCTAATCCCAACCGTTGCTATTTACAGTAAAGTAACGGGCTGTTACACCTGACAACTTGTCAGGTGTAACAAGTATTTTGTGTAGAATAATATTCTTATTCTTCATATTACATCATGTTGTAATTATCATCTTAAATGTGTTTAATAGTTGGCTATTGTGTTGTGTTTCCCTTTAATCAAAATTCGTGGTCTATGATCTTGATTTCTGTACAACCATAAAGAAAAAAATCAAATAAAGTTTTTAATCTCCTCAGACACTTATCAAGGAAAAGTAACACGCTTAGATGAAAAATTCTACAAAGATCAAAACAGAGTAGGGTTTTTTTTTTTTTTTTTTTGGCCAATAAAAAAAACAGAGAGCCTGCAGATGAATACAGAGTATTACATTTTCAGTGATTGTGTGTACAAAACCATTACATGGTTGTGATGATCACTTTTAAGGATATTAAAACCAATGTGGTGCTAACATGGTGAAAAAAGACTAGAAGTACATGTCTCCAGTGTGTATTTCTTTAGTATAAAAATCTTTACTTACTATGTCATATGTTTCCAAACCAGGCAGATACTGACGATTTATTCCATGTCACAATAGTCCCAATGTTGCGTCAGATATCAGCCGGCTGCTGCCTCTTTCAGTTAATATGTCAGTTTCTACAGTTTTGTATCACCCAGCCATTGTCTGTGGGTGCCTTGCTCTTCAGCCGGAAAACATGGATTCGTGCACCAACAGCTAGAGATGTAGCATGAAAAGGACTACGTAAATGTGTCTCATAACTGACCCTGCTCACCTCGATTCATCAATAACCATGAAAGGGTGTGCAATGATGGTGATGATGATTTGCCACCACTATACTTGGTGCTAGAACAGGGTCACACTGAGATTTTAGCCCAGTTGGTTACTAGGCAACAACAGTGACACTCATGAGGAAGAGGAGAGGGCTAATTATCTCTGTAGAGGAAATCTCCCAGGTCTCATTTAATCTTCTACACTTTCTGTGAAGAAAAGATTATCATGGCAGCACAAACTATGGAGATGAGTTGACTTCAGCAGGACTGAATTCATATTACAACGTTGTTCATTATAAAATGAGAAAAAAATCGGAGAAAATTTGCCCCTGTTGCCTTTGATCCTGTGATGTGACATTTTCTTTAGGGTGACCTACATGTATTTAATAGATCTGTCCATTATACAACCAAATTTTTAGTTATCACTTGGCCATAAGACCTGCCTAAGTCTTTTTTTTTTCTTTTTTCTCTGTCTCTTTTCTTCATATTTATGCCGCCGGCACAATGTTTGCTTGGGCAATGAGCGTCTCTCTTGCTGAAACTTGATGAAGCTTGCATCACAGGAAGTTTCAGGAGAAAAGAAAGGGCAATTAAGGATCACGCCTGGTGTACTGTGTTGTGATGGAGTATTTCTTAGGAATGCAAAGCTGAGGAACTGAGATGAGCTCACATACTTAATATGGGAGGAATCTAACTTGATAAAGCTCCTGAGAGCTCTTCACATCTACAGGTTACACAAACAAGTGATGCACATTCTCTAAGATGTGCTCCACAGGGATAACAAACAATGCAATCCTCAAGTGATGCTTTAATACTATGCACTTAGTCACACTCAGTTCAAGCATATGCACTCCCAGTCAAATTGTTTCAAAGAAGAGCATTTTATGGTTATTGCCCAGACGATGTATTTACAGGATAAGTAATATACTCAAAAATTATTAGGAGTGCATATTTGAAATTTTTTTTTATCTAACCATGTAAATAAAATCATGGGAACATGAATGGTAAATGGTCTCTTGAATCACTTATTGGTAATGTCACGAATAACACTTGTGCTACAGTAGCTTTTATGAGCAGTCAGTTATGTATGATTATAAAAACACATGCTTTATAAAGAGCAAAGAAGATATTTGATATTTATAGTAAAGGTGACACTGGTAAGATCACACTTTACTATCACTTTAATATTGGCAGCTTTTTAATAGATAAACTTTAATTCTTAAAAGTTTCAATTTCTCTATCTATCTATGAATCTGTCTGTCTGGGTCACTGCAGTAACTAAGATTCAGTCTGACTGCAGTTACAGCTTTGATGCTCAGGGGGGTAGTATATACACACTGTTAATATGGATGAAGCCAGTTTTGTTCCACTCTTGGTGAAGATTGATATTTTCAATATATGAAGTTTACAATACGGCTTGACAAGAGGGAAAATGGCCACGATTCATCCTGTTGATAAGCACAATAACAAATACCATAAACAGTATAAATACGTAGTGAGGAGGTGCACAAAAGTGTCCAACACCACTCTGCAATAAGTCACCGGGGATGATGCTAATGTAGTTGATGGAGGGAAAAAAAAAAAGAAAAGGAAAGAAGAAACAACTCAGTCTTTATCTGTTTCTTCTGAGCAGAGAAAAAATGGGTAGGCGTTATTCTGTATGTTTAATCATTAATTTACTAGTTTTCATTGAAAAACCTGTGACTACACAAATAAAAATTGATTTGTGTATCTGTCTCTCTCTTTTTCCTTTGTGCCTTTTCTTTTTGAAACCAGCAGTTTCAAAGGACAAGTATAAGAGGACAAGAGGAGACACATAGCCATTATGTAATTTTTTTTTTTTTTTTCAAAATTTTAAAATGCTTTTCAAATCTTAATTTACAGGCCGTCTTATCACATTCTCTCTTATCTAACTGCAACAAACAACCTCAAGGTAAATTTGATTCATTTTGGAAGTTTCAATGAAAATGATAAAAAGGAACAGGGTCAATGAAGTAAGATGGTTAGTCATTTGTATTGTCAACAATAACTTTAACTGAAACTCAACAAAATTTTTATTACTCCTCCAGTATCAGTTTGAAGCCAGAAAGACTTGAGGATATCATATACAGCAGCACAAGCCAAGCAGCCAGTGAGCAGCTTCTTTTCTCACATTTCCGCTCCCCTTCTTACCTATACTAGTGGAATTAAAGGCTTCTATAATGGAAATCATTCCTTGGTGGCCTTGGTCCACTGTGGATAATGTGTTTTCTGCTCAGACCCTAATAAGCCTGCTCTAAGCCATATGGCAAGCTGAGTTCACCTGCCTGTGACCTGGGCTGCGAGAACACATCTTTAGCTTCATATGGAATATGATCCATATGCTGCTGCAGCTCAAACCAACAGCTTATGCCTAATATAAAGTAGGTAGGCAGGCACACAGAGCACCTCCAGGGTGCTCTGTCAAAATGGAAGGTGGGGTAAGTGAGAAGTTGAAAAAGCTACCAACGTGGTGGCGAAAAAGTTGGAGCTGTTGCCCTTTTCCTTTAACTACCACTTAAAACCTTGTATCTTGGGAAAAGACTGAAGGTTGGATGAAGAGGGTAGAGGTTGGATCACAGCACAGTATTGTGTGTGAACAGAAAGTGTGGAAGCTGTAAATCCCATGCTTCTGGTATCATCATGCAGCAAGGAGCTCCCCAGCCAACAAACTGCACCAGGAACATTTGGAACATTTCCAATCCAGAGCTTTGCCGGCAGATCTGTAGTCTCAGTACTAGCTCACGCCTGTCCTGTCAGATCGAATCTCTTGGCCACATGCCGTGAAATGGGGCTTATTAAGAATTTAACTGAGATCAGCACAACCCCGATCTGAGGTGTGCTAAGAATAAGGGAAATCACTCACCTGAAAAATCTCAAAATCATGACAACTGGGTGGCATAAGGGTTGATATCACCAACACGGTCTTTTGTGTGCACCAGTATGTGCTCCCTGCCTTCTGTCTCCAGGATGCATCATCTGTTAACAGCTAATGAGAAACCAAAGAGAAAAGATGGATTTGAAGTTTCAATTGGAAATGGTCCCAGTATGATATCTCAAAAGGCTTAAAGGGACAGACTTCTGAGCCACATGCTCCCAAAACCCTTGTCTCTTCCTATTATTCTCACATTGTCTGTTTGCGTATAAACAATCAGATTCCTGACTTCATCATGAGTGCAAATTATACATTTAAAATACTGCCTAATAACTTCATCCATCACTTGTCCTATGTCCACAGCTCGTTATTTTTTTGTTCTTATATCTAAAAAAAAAAAAAAAAAAGCAGTTTGATGTAACTACAGCAGTGGAAGATAGAAGCCAGCCAGAATTCAGTGTAAAATGTGCACAATAGAGCAATTATATTCCAAGCTGAGTCTGTCTCCTGGAAATTACATTTATATACTGCAAATTTGTAACAGTGGATTTCACAGAAAAGTAGTGCTGTCTGAATTATTTTGTGCCAACCTAGATATAGTGCTCTAGGGATGACAGCGTCCATTATCTGTCCACCTTTTTGTTCCTCTCCAAAAGTTCTCAACAGGTGGACGAACAGCCATAAAATGTTATACAGGTTCATACACATACAAGGTTTACATTCCTGCTTTTATGTGAATCCGTCCTTCAAATTTGGACCACACATTCATAAACCTCTCAAGTTTTACTTCAAAGAACTTTGCTGGGCCTTGATCTTTTGATCTAGTGACAGCATCGGGTCAAAATTCCTGTCAGGTCCATAATCCATACTGGTTTGTGACCATTCAGCTTCAGAGGTAGTTTAGTGCTAATCAGCAAAGGTTAGCCTTGTCTGCATGGTAAACATTATACCCACTGAACACTTTTAATACTGAAGTTGAGGCATTCACAGCACTTGCTTAAGCTTAAACACTAATTTCAATAAGATTTAACCAGAACGCCAAAACAATCTTTTTACAGTACACAGTAAATTGACATATTGATGGAAATTCTGTGTTGGGACTGCTTCTCCTGAAAACAAACAAACTAAACATCACGGCATCACGAGAAGCCATTAAAGTTAATTGTAAGGGCACACAGACATTTACATGCCTTTTACTGTTCCTATGTCAAACTACCAAATGGATAAAAACACAAAGAAATATCCTTTCACAAATGTCCAGCTTTAAAGTGGGTCAGAGAGACAATCCCAAACGACCAGACCATCTCCAGATAATACATGAAGGGACACGAGGCAAAATTTGAGTAAACCTTATTTATATTTATATGTGATTGTTGCCAATATTGGAAAATGACCACCAAAAAGACTATTTACCCTAAGGCCTGAATGCTCTCTCACACATGAAGACACAC
This sequence comes from Remorina albescens, assembly GCA_034769265.1. Lineage (NCBI taxonomy): Eukaryota > Metazoa > Chordata > Actinopteri > Carangiformes > Echeneidae > Remorina > Remorina albescens. Next base: position 9,474,992 of record CM068483.1, read on the forward strand.
ACACACACACACACACACACACTCAGGTAGCCTCCTCTTCCTCGCTCCCTCCCTATTTGTCATAAATCACATTCCAGACACAGATCTGAGGCAAAACGTCCAGCTATCCTGTAACCTGGGTGATGTATCAGTGTAATGGGTTGATCCCAGATCCGTGTCATATTGAATGAATGAAATGTAACATTTGATTTAAAGCTAATAGCTTTCACATCTCCTTAGTGTCAGTGTCATTCACACAACATAGCAGACAGTACATCCATCATGTCTTTTTTGAATAATAGTATCTAAGTCAAAGGGCTGCTGTATAACCCATATTTATTTACAATTAGCTTTAGGAAAAACACTGATTATGCAGTTTGAATAATTAAGCACTTTTGTCATTATTACTTTATGATTTTGAAGGATGTATACTTAATATACAATCTATGTTTGTACTGTTTCTTCCTGTGATTTTTATATGTTGTTTCCTTTAATGTATATGATCATGGTGGAAGATGGAGGTGTGAGTTTTAAACAATTAAACAATACAAAGGATTCAAAGAAAGTGACTAGATTTTCTATGTGAAACAAAAGGAAATGCCCTGAAATGTGCAACTGCTGCAAGGGGATAAGATTTTTTTGATCATGTCCGACACATTGCTTTTTGGCTCCGTGCAAATCTATAGCTTTTTTGGCCTCCAGAGAATTCCTTTTTTTCCTGCATACACACAATCCTTCATTTTCATAAGGCAAAAAGCAATAATCAAACAGCAGAATGGCCTCAAACTATTTTTTGTGAGCTTTTTCAAATAATTACCAAGTTTTTTTTCACAGTTTTAGAATCACCTGGGCAACAGCAGTCTCCTCTCAAGTTTGGCTTCAAGTTAACTACTGCAATTAGAGCATTATTTCTCATTAATCTGCAAAAGACACAGGCACAACCTGCCCATGACCACCTCAAGAGAAACCAACCAAGAAGTCAAGGATGCCCCCGAAAAGAAACTCTCCCGGCAACATCATGACCATCAGACGTCAACATAGCCTGAGAGCTAACTAACACCTGGTAACAAGGGCGATGCCTTGGGGAAGATCCACCTGTCCAAGATGAACTCATCAGCTCCTTTGGTTTTCAGCCAAGAGTCTCCAGCTGCAGCTCCAGTCAAGTAGAGACATTTACTTTCTCCTCACGACTGGCTTGATGTCGAGATAAAATAATTTTCAATCATTAGATTTCCTTAGTCATTTATCATTTAGCTGAGTTATACAGCCACATTTGTAAAACAGCTACAATGTATTCTCTCACCCTTGGCAAATTTATTACACCACTCCCTGCTGAAACCTACTCCATTTTCATTACACATTGAATCTACCCTCCAAATATTAGTGTAGTTAATAAATCTAATAAAGTGATTTGTCCTGCTGTGTTTCTCTGAAACTGAAAATGGAGATACATTGAATTGAGAAGCCAGACTTCTGATCTTACACTTATTAGTTGAATGTATAAATTGATAAATTATTGCATCTTTAGAAGATGTTGCCCCATTTGACAAGGGTTTTTAAGTGTAACATCATAGCCTTGGTAAGCTACAATCCTTGATAGAACCTCAACTGTGTCCACATTTTCCAACAAAAATGCTAATTGGTGAAACAAATTCATAGTATAGAAATATAATTTCAAAGAGACACAGCTACGCACAGTTCAGGTAAGTACATAAAACATCCCTGTACCAACTTTAACATGGAGAATTTGTGTGACAACAAAAACAAAATGTATTGTTCATACACTAGTCACGCATGGTCACACATTCATGAATACATTAAATGGACCCAGTGGTCTATACTTGAAGCAATTTTGTCTCACCCCTGTATCCATTAATGTCTCCTGGCCATACAGCCTGAGATCAAGGCCCACATCATCGAGTCACCCTCACACCTACCCTGAGGATCTACCACCAAACCAAACTTTGATTTGTGTACACCAACCTTGGGATGATGTGCGTGCGCACTTCCCCCAGTGGCACATGCTGTAAACTGGGATGCTGATTGCAGAAAGGTATGGAGCTAAGTGACATAGAAAGGCTTATGTCACGGCAGCACAGCTTGCATTATGAGCTGTTTTCTCAGCCTAATTAACTTTGGATATGACATGAGCACAATGAGACGGAAAACCAGGTTTTTAATTTCAGGAAACAGAGAATGAAGAACATTTAGGTTCTTTTATGGCTTTTATTACTGTGAATCATAACTCTGACTTTGATACGTTATATTATATATTTGAAAAAAATGCAAATTTTCTGTCTTGTGTTTTTCTTAAGCTGGTCAGATTTATGTCTGAATTAATTTCACGATGATACAAACGGACTTAAACATGTTGGCAATATGCAGTTTGATCTAGTTGTGTGCGTGAAAAACAAGTAATTCACTGCCTTTATCAGCATCCATTAAATTCATGACAGGATACAGAGCGTGGCCTGGCACTAACCTTCTGTTTAACTCATAAAACATTCAAACCTTCAGATAACATTGAAGAAAAATACTTTTTTCTCTGGTATAAAAAAGTGTTGAACACCTTCCCCTATACGGGTAAAAATTGAAACACGAAGTAAAACAATTTTGCTCTACTTACACTAAGAAGAATGTGTTTTCAAACTCAGGATGTAGCAACTTTTTCTTCCCATTTGTTCAAAGATTTGATTTCATTTTAAAGGAACCCTTCCTCTTACAAGACCACAAACATGCATGAGCTTTGACACGTGTGAGCTCTCACACACACAAACACACACACTGGAGGGTTTTTGTGTAACTGAAAATGGGTTTGCGTTCAGTAGATGGAATTCCATCTTTCTCTCTCTCTCTCTCAGTTCCATCAGCAAGATGAAGCAGGTCTCACTGCGGCTGTCATGTAAAATACATTCTGACTGCAGAGAGAAGAAGACTTATTGGTAATAGAACATGGTTCTTATATTTAGTATTTATGGAACACCTCCTAAAGGTTAGTTTCTAAGACAGGAACACTCTTCTAAGGAATGAAGCGTAGCAGGAAAAATGGGCTAACACGTGGCAGATTGAAGAGCAGGAGCCATGAAAGCCACGAACCCATTATGTTGGTTGCAAATAAAGTTTTACTCTGTGGGCAGCTCAGACCCTGCAACGCCACATTCCCTTTTTTCCCCTCCAGTGTAGCTACATTTGTGTGCTTGAATGTACTTTGGAGAGAGATGAGACAAACTGGGGGACAGGGGGCATTCGAGGGCTGAAATAATGTGTACGTTCAATCCGGTGCATGCTCATACTGCACCTGGTGCAAAACAACTAGACATTAAAGTGCAACAGCCGTGAAAAAGGTGACCAGTCTTTTTGGCCTTTAATGTGCAGCTTCCCTGCCTGTTTCTCTGCAGCCAGCTGTGCCACCCAGGCTCAGAGTTTGATCAGTATTTGAAGCCTGACACAGACAAGGCACCATGCAATGAACATGAAATGCTCAGCAAACACCCAGATACCAACACATATACACACACAAACAACCATCAGCACAAACCTTTTCTCTTATATATCTGCTTCACTCACACTCATTCCGCTGTTTTGGTCAAATAAGGCTGAACTACTCAAAACCAACAATTCACAGTGTCGTTTTTCCATCACTGCTTCCCATTCATCTCAATAATAAAGAAGAAGTAAGTGCTGGCACCAGATTGTCTGTGGCACCTCTACCACCTTGCATTTCTGAAGGTGCCAACCAATCGATCTAACAGGCAAAATTCATGAAGGTGCCACTTTTAAAGAGGAGGAAGAAGGAAGGTCGTGTTTGAATAATGAATCTGTGTGAAGAATGAACTGCAGCTCTGCTGTCAGCCTGAGTTTTTTGCAAATTTTCCTTGGGTTGGTGAGGTGGTGACTGCAGACTGAGTGTCTGTGAGGGACGCTGCAGGAAAGACACTGGAAACTTTCCATCTGAGAGAATAAAGTGTTCAAAAAGGGGCAAGGTTGTCTGAGCTGAAAAACCAATAGATCACAAACTGAACAAATTATTATTTATGCCTTTCCAGAGCATTACGCCCAGGCCGAGCAAATGAAAAGTAGAGACACAGAGATGGTGGTGATGATTATGATGACTGTGATATTATGGCTTTGTTCAATGGTATTAGGAAAAGGTCAGACTCTGTCCTGACAAAAAAAGCTATTATCTAGAAGGGTGAGACAGTCCGCTGGGGCTCAGCACTCATCAGCACAAAAGACAGTAGGCAGGTCGAGGTGTCCCCAGATGGCAATAACAACCCATACAGGTGGAGACAGGTATCATTAGAAATGGGCAGGGCAATCTGGTATTCTCTGTGCTAGCACAGACAGATACAATTACTTTTGTACTGTGTTATGGGCTGTTCCTTTAAATTTCAGATTGAAGCTGCAATGAAGTGAAAAATATGATTTCCTTGAATTTATGGCTGGCAGCACGGCGGTGTAGCGGTTTGCACTGTTGCCCCACAATAAGAAGGTCGTGGGTCCAGTTCCCAGGCCTGGCTCTTTGCTTTGCTTTGCTTTGCTTACGTTGGTTTCCTCGGGCTACTCCGGTTTCCTCCCACCATCCAAAGACATGCATGTTTAGGTTGATTGGTGACCTCAAAGTAACTAGATTACTCTACCAAGAATAACTACAGCAAAAATATATTACTGTTTAATTTAGAAGCACCAGGAGTTATAATTAATTTATCCATAAATTATCAACTGAATATTAAAAATATAATCAAGACAAAGAAGAGAGAGTGCTTATATCATTATGTTATGGAAATTTGTGAAATCTGTTTCTCCTTTTCATTGGATATTTCATCCACATATTTCTGAACTAAATTTTCAAATAAAACCAAATTTGGATGAAACCTAAATTAAAAATCACATAAAAGCACCAATCATCTTGTTATGTTTTAATGAACACTTTCCACCACCTTCACACTTTAATCTTCAGCCTTGGTACATCTCATTGATGAATCACATTTGCCTAACGATGCTCTGAAGTATTTTTCAAAAGTGGATACTTGAGTTTAATAACTAGTAAAACTTCTGTAGGAGGAAAATCTGCAGAATTGAGAAGTGGCCTCCAGAGGACAAGATCTGCTGAAAACAGATCTTCCCTACACAGACACGTGTGATGATGCCTTCAGGCATATGCCAGCATATTGTTTTACAAAATCAATTTAAGTGATGACAGCACCTACATATTTTGTTAATTTTTTTTTCTTTGAGGTCTGTTTGTTCAACCAGTGACAGGTTATAATAGAAGCCTACAATGTACATGCACAAAGTTTCGCATGAACTGGCAAGTGAAAACATCATCAGCTATTTGAATTTAACTGCTTGTCTTTACTTGATCCCAGACAAAAGTATACAGATAATAAAGTGGAATGATGCAATTTAATGTGCGACTCACCCTGTAAGAATATAAAGTGAAGGCAAGATGGAGTTCTGCTTTTAAGGCTTGACCCTGCTCCCTGGTGATACTGCATTCAGCAAGACAAGACTACAGCTCATCCTAATTATTTCTAACTGATGGGCCAATCCATCAAGAGAGATAGTCTGAAAGAGGGGGGTTGGGGGGAGGAAGTGATGAAAGGAAACAGGATAGGACGGGAAGAACTCAGGCCGATGACCAACCAATCTTCCCCTGTCGGATCTTTCCTTTCTGTGGTTTTTCTTTTGTTCTTTCTTTTTGCCCTGCCCCTTTCTACATCTCCTGGTGATTTTCTTTTCCCATTCTCAGAGACTTCAATGCTGTCCACATGAAAAATGGAAAACGTGTTTCCTTTTGTTATTGCACTCTACACAACAGTCAACTGGTAACTGGTTTTAATGCCATATTTGGAAAGGTAAGTTGCTAACACAAATACATGGGGTTGTTACTGTAATAGTTCATAAAGCACAGGCAGACTGTCCTCTGTCCGAATGAGTCAATGTGATTCAGAAAACCTATTTAGCTTTATTCCTCATATGAGGATTCTATGACAAATGTCAGCAGCCCAGGCACACTGGGTCATTAAATTCAGATTTATAAGATTGATATCAATACTTATCAAAACACTAACGCCCCCTTATGCCATCAAAGGCCCCAGGCACTTATTCTCCCTTCATGAAGAAAGAGATTGATAGACTTGGAGCGTGGACATGAGCGAGAAGAAGAGGAAAGGACAGAGAGGGAGAAAAATATCCTCAGCCACAGCAGCTAAGTGCAATTCAACATTGCAGCATTAGCTGACGTCTCCCAATAACAATGGTAAGGGATTAATCAGTATTCTGGGCATCGCTTTGGGCTGCACTAGTCCTTTATCACAGCAGCAACTGCGGCGCTCCTCTAAAGGTAAGGTTAAAATGGAGATTACGCTTTGTTCCTGCACACCTCCTCTAATGAACCTTATCTCCCTTCACTACTCATCTCTTCATTCTGTGTCGTTCACACAGAATAACACACCTTCTGCGCTCTTTCCCCATCTCTGGAGGACACAGAGAAGGGCCCTCTGTTTACTCTGTTTTTTTGTTTTTTTTAAAACTGAAAAAGGGCAGTAACCCTGTTGTATCCATTTCCACTCTGAGTCATTCACACTGAAGCACTGAAATCATTTGCAAACCTTTCTTTTAAGTTCAAATTTAGCTTGGTTGTAATGTAAGTCTTTACCAACTGAAGATTTATGGATCAGAAATTTAAAGTAGAATGGGCAACTCAGATTTGTTCTAAAATAATGACCCTCAGTACCCCAGCTATAAATCCTACATAACTAACTCAACCAACTGGCCAACTTGATAACACACAGAACTAACACCGTCGCGCCTCATGCTGTTTATCTTCTGTTCCACCAGCTTTTCTACATAACTGCAATCTCTCCATAGTATTTTGTTGGTCCTTGGGACAAAAGGCCACCCGCTGCAGCAGTTACATTTGGATGTTATTTTCCAATTTTTATCTGTAGGTTCCACTGTATAGTAACTTATACAGAGTCTGCTCCCTCGCTCTTCTGTCAGCCCCTCCACACTCACTTTTGCCTCTTTTACGAGCCGTGACAGCCCATTGGGCTTATGGGATTGTTGTTTGTTAAAAATTGCTGAAAAGGGAGCTATTAAATAAAGAACAATATTGGCTTGCTTTAAAGAAAAAATTAATCCTTATAACAACACATGAAGCAATACAAGATACTGCAGAGAAACACTCTACTCCTTTTTTTTTTTACATATTAAGGTGGTGATAAATGACAGTGGAAGTTTGGATGAAGTTTCATTTTCTGAAGAAGATCAATTTTCCACTTTTAATATTTATAAATCCTGGTTAGATTGAAGAGAAAACAATAGAATCAGAAATCTCTGACAGACTGTTGCATAATAATGCTGTTAACGAGGAAGATGGTAACTTTAACAAAAGAAACACAACACACCTCAAATCAAAAACTATATGTCAACAGTGTGGCAGTGTGTAATCGTACTCAGAAATTTCCTGCTTCTTCTCCCATATTCACACAATATCTCAACATTTCTCTGTTCCTCTAAAGAACACATTTTCATGTATAGATTATGCAAACACGTTACAAAAACCTGGATTTGAAGAATTGTTTTCGATTGTGTGATACAATGTTTCCTTGCAGCCAGTTCACACTTCATTTAAGTTTTCATTGGGTAAAACATTGATTAAGTTCAGTGGTGCAACCTAATTCACTAAATCACTAATTTGAAACCAGCCAGTGCTTATGAAGAAATTATCAAATCACTTAACATGCAAATTTACAGAAAGATTTGTGGTGCAACCAGGCCCAGTTCTCATCTGTGCTAAAATTAATCTGTATAACTATGTCAAGCACCCATTCAAAAGGCAAATTCAACGAAAACACATCACCTTTGCTCTTTTCTTCACTCTTGCTTTCTTTTACAGCTGATCGACACACTAGTTACACAACAGGAGCCTGTGAAGGAGACAGAAATCTGTAACATAGTCGGGGCATATCATGCCATTCCTCTGGTTGACCTTTAAAGCATACATTTTTGTTGTCATCATTTTAAGGATGCATATGTTTTATATTTATAAGAACCTTTAACACAAACCATAAAAACATGGTCACATACCAGACTCTTGAGCCTCACAGACAGTGTGCTCTAGCTGCTGTAGCATACTGGATCTTTTCATAAGTGTAAAAATAGAAGACTTTATGTGGACATTTGCATTTTTAAAATGTTCACAAGGGCCTGAAGTGTGTTTAATACAAATAATAGTTATAAGTATGTGAATTCATCTACTCTTAGCAAGATTTGACTTTGAAGTATATTTAATAAAATGTTTTCTTAATTCAAAACAATCAGGGGAAATGTTTTGCCCACAGTGAAACAAGCAGATTTTACAGATCAAACTTGCCTGTTTTCACCATCTCCTGGTATTTGCCTCTTCTGTTGCTAAAGGTTTTCTCCATCAGTTGTTTGGTGCTGGCCATAGAACAATAACATGCAGGTTGTGAAAGCAAAGTGATGAGCTGAAAGACAAGAAATTTGCAAGAGTTGGTGTTGGCTGGTGATAATTCACTCTTCTGGGAGCGACTTTCATATAACACACAAAGTTGTAACACTGAAGTGTTGGGAGGAAGCAGGTTAATTGCTTTTGAAGGGGTGTAATGCCAATTTTACACATCAAAGTCTTTTCAGGTCTTGGAGGATATTTTTGCAAAGTTGTATAAAGCCTTTAAAGGTTCCATTGGGAGCTGCGTGAAATCTGAGAAATTGCCTGCTGTGATGTCACTTGAGTCAGCAATGGTTGGGTCTAAAAATTACAAGTTGGGTGAAAATCAGGTGTGTTGACTAAGCTAAACGTAACACCACACATCTCTTGCACATCCTCCTAAGTCTGCCAGCTCCAGGTTAGATTAGTCGCTTCAACACCAAAATCACAACCAAACTATGAGCAGTCAAGCGACATTGTGAAATATGTAGGCATGAAGAAGAGTGGGAATAAAGGAAGCAGTATCTCTGGTTCTGCTGCATCGATTTTGACACTTTTTTTTCAGACTGATTGTCTGATAATGTGGGAGTGCAAAGCTAAATCTGTGGAGAATTGATTTATTCAATTTTAAGAATATGTTGGCAGCTGAAGTAAACTGAATATCCTGTTGGTAAATAGGTGAACTTTTTCTACTGTTGTGTTGTTGCAGCCAACATTTCTACTGCCAGACTTTAATCTTCCATCAAAAATGACAGATGTGATCTCCCATTTCCTGATTCAATTTTCTAACCTCTCCTTTTCATTTATCTTCACAGGGTATCAACCTATTTTCCACTTTGTGCTGCTGAAATGTAGATCTCTGCATTCCATTTGCATAAAAAACTGTAAAAAAATAATTTGTTGCCTCAGCTTCAAGGGACTTTTTTAGTACATAATTGTTCACAGTGAATCTAAGCAAAAATACTACAATCGTTTCTCTGCATGAATGCCCTTTCTAAACCAACAAGCTTCGGATGAACTCTAAATCACTCAAAGTGCTTCGCTCTCTGCTTTCACTGCTTTCACTCTCAGATGGGTCCAAATCTCTATGCACATCTGCCAGACCATCCCTGTCTCCCCTCCAGTCCTCCCCCACCGCATCCCCTCCATCTCCCAGTCCCACACTCATTTGATTTGGGGCGTAATCACAGGTGAAGATCTGTGGCAGGGTGTGGAGAGGAGCGATTGCTGTTCTTCACTGAGTGCTGAGGATTAGATAGAAGAGAACAGTGCCCTGGAGACTCCGTACTGTTGTAGCTGGTTACCTAGCCTCATACCCAGCTCTGAGCACACTGCACTGCCAACGGGAAGCTGAGGTTGGCTTTGCCAGTTTAAGTCTCTGTGTTTCTTTTCTCTCACTCTATCACAATTGACTATCTCCCCTGTGGCAGCTTCTTGTTCTCGTCTCCCTAATTTTGTCTGCACTATTTATTGCTGCTGTATAAACATCTTCTATATGACAATCTACTAAACAGCATATATGAGCAAATGTTTTATCCATCCATCCATCTATCTATCTATCTACAGGTTGTATTTGTATACCTAAAATCTTGTATTTCTGTCTTTTTCTTCCACACGATCTCTACAAGCATGCATTTTCAATTCGATGCAGACTTAGTTCCTACAGATTTATACTTGCTATGGCTCGATTTACCAATTACCATGCCAGGTGCCTTCAAATTTTCAATTTCACAATTACTCGGCTTGAAAAGTGAACCTAAACATGTGTGATTGTATGCTGTAGATGGAACAATGGGGTGATTCTTTTGCTGAATGCTGAGCCTTAGTGTGCACCACATCAGAGACCCAGGCGGCCTTGGAGGCACGAAAGGGTTTGGAGGTTTACTTAGAGAAGCTGACATGTTTTTTGAGTGATCAGCTGTGTTGTTTATTTAGATAAAGAATATGTAAGGTTTGCTATCAACGCTAGATGACTGTGTGTCATGACATTTTACAATCTTATTTGGCTTATTCAGCAACATGTACTGTGGAACCTAGTAATCCAGTCCCTCAAACTGCATAATTAAGACAACAGCAGAGTGTTAAAACCCATCAGCCTCCTGCGGTTCCATGCCAATGTATTAAACAGAAGTATAGCCTGTAATTATATTCAAGACACAGAGTATAAAGCAAAGTGCCTGTGGACAGAGGAAAATATTTAGCTCCATCCCCTGTGAATTGAGACCCTAACAATTAATCCCCAACATGGTACAGCAGGCTACACAGCAATCAGATACAGCAGGTTATAAGGATTAATTGCGTGACGTTGACATGTGCCGCTTTCCCCAAATTGGCTTCGGGAAGTAAGTAATGAGTTGCTCTGTGATAAATATTCTTAGTGACTCTATTTTGGTGAGGTGAACATTCAGACTCAGCTGCCTGCTCTCTGTCGCAGCCTTGAGATTCGAGCGGGAAAGCTTCAGGAGGGAAAAGATCTTGAATCTCAGAGCAATTGCACCACAGGACACTCCAGGCCTTCAAAGGAAATGATTTATTCAGGAAGTAAGTGTAGCAGTGGGCCATGGGGTCTCCCCTGCCATCATTTAGGTGCAAGCGTCTGCTTCATTTATCCTTCTCGTTTTATTGATTAATTCAAGGCCCTGATTAAATTTTCACAAGTTGCCAATTGTCCTTCACAACGTATGACTCCCTTGTTGATCTGGAGCCTTTGGGAATGGCTGCCCTCTTGGTAATGGGAGAAAGCCCTGGAAGGTTTACTTGCTCATCTGAAGTGGAGCTAGTCCGAAAGATCCCTTCTCTGAATATTTTACAAATTACGCCCATTATATCCCTTCTTTTTTGGGGTAACCAGTATGAGATTATTTAAATATTAATGATATGATAATTTATCAATAATTGCAGGCTGCTGAGATAACAGCAGGCATATGGACAGAGGGGAGTATCAATTAAAGCAGTCAGCATTTCTCACCTACAGTGTGCAGTGATTCTGCAAAGGTGATCGGTCAAAGGTATTTTGCTGTAAATTGGTATTAAAACAAACAAACAAACCGCTGTATAGTAAATGTCCAAAATCAAATCCTCACAGCATTGAGACTCACCCTATTATTCATAAGGCCTTGACAAAACTCAGGCACAAGAAATAATTCAAAGGTAGATGCAAATGACAGGATTTCCTAAACTAATTATACAGCTAGCAGCCATATTTTTAGATGGAGACTCGGTGCATAAATCTTTAAGAAAAGCTTAGATGTAAATTAGACTGGGATGTGCAAGCCTCTTTAATAAGTTTAATTACTATGTTTGAGATGAAAATACTGCAAAATTTATTCGAGGTTTCACAAAAAATATGCTAATAATACATTAGAGAGAAAGAAAAAGATGACAATTTAACAGAGGTGACAAAGTTTCCCGAAAGTAACAGCTGAATTACATACTAAGGAGCAACATTATTTCCCTCTTTCAGGATTTTGCCACACCATAACATACAAAGCAACAACTATGAGGAGTCACTCACATTTCTTTGCAATAATGGAGTCAAAACCTGCAATTAGTCCCATGTGTCTGCAACTGATTGTCTGGTATGATACACACACACACACAAAGGAGGCGGGGGGGGGGGGGGGGGGGGGGGGGGGGGGGCAGCAGAGATAGCTCTGCTATTTGACAGAATTTGCATCTTGTGATATGCAGCTCATCCCCATAACAAAATGATACAACTCTGTGCTGTGTTATCTGCCCACACATATTTAGATGTGAGTGAGGATAGATTTCGATGTGTTTGTGTGTGTGTGTGTGAGCATTTACCTTAATATGGATAAGCGGTCAGCAGTGGATCTGCCAGCATCACCAGCCTGTTTGGCCATGTTTTCACTGAATCATAAAAACTGGAGAACATCAAGATCATCTTAAGCCATTTGTTGTGCCACAGCCGCGTCTGTTTTGCTTTACTGGATGTGAAGCGTTTGGCAAATATAGCAGACACTGCTGACCAGCATAATCGTCTCACATCTCACATCAGGAGTCAGAGATTTCTGACTGGACCGACAACAGAGTGTCACCAAGAATTTATTGTGGTGCAGATACTGCATGTAGCCTCAGTTAGTCTTACACAGAATACAATTGTTTGTGACTACTTCTAAAGAATTAATTGTGTTCTCATTCTGCTCAGTTTTGCCAAAAAATTTTGAACACTGAAGGTTTGGAAAAATTATTCTGACAAAACTTAATTATTTAATTGAATGCTATGACTTTACCTTGCATTAAAAGTAATAACCCACTTGATGGTTACAAGACTACGGCTGACACTTTTACCAGTATGATTCATGACTTACCAATGATCTGTGGTTATATTTCTGGATTATCTAAAATGTCAGAAGATCATGAGACAACATTTATTAATATCTTACAGTTGAACTTAAAGAAGAAGACATTGTAAAATAAGAGATGATTTTGGTAAAAAATTTTTGCCAAATTTGAACTGAAATCAAAAATTCATGATGAGCAAAATCCTACTTACATCTTAATCTTAATTTTTCAGTAACTGGCTCTGAGCCACTGATTGAACCATGTTTTCTTCCTTAGCAGGACTAGTTGCGCCTGAGGTCATGGGAATGTTCCTGCTACTTCTCTCTTGGATGTGAGAGTGGCAATTGAAAAAAGGTGGTAAAAAAATATCCTTGAATAAGTTTAACAATTTTAGAACTGCATTTTGGAAAAATATTTTTAAAGAATCTTAAAAAAAGAATAAATAAATAGCATGCTAAATAAAGATACTAGGGCTGCCCTGTATTTATGGGCTAATAGGGCTAGACCTTCCATAATCTCTTTCAAAAAAATTAGAAAATTGTGAAAAAAAACAAAACAAACATATTGCTGTGGAACCTAGAACAGCAGGGAGGTTTTGGATATGACTGACTGCTGTTATTTTTTACATAGAGACAGGATGTCTCTTATTTTTCTGATCACTGGGGATAAATTCATCGAACCCACAAGTCACTGACTTTTGACCGGTGGCAGTCATGGATAGTCCTAACTGCAAGTTGCTTCTTAAGGAGAATCTTCGGCTGGATTGGAGAGGCAAGTCAAGTGACCACGGTGAAGTGGATTTTTCACTTTCTATTCCTAAGTGAAGAGAAAATAAGACACAGCAACCAAACAGCATTTACATAACACAAAAAATACCAAATGACAAAATCCTTATTGTTCAGTAGCTAGGTTTATCAAAAAGCCTGGTAACTGGCAAGTGTGGCTAGCATCGGAGAGAACACGCTGTCTGTCTCCAGCATAAAAAGTAAAACCCTTTTACTTTTCCCCTGTTTGCTTTTTGGGGGAGAAACACCTTTGATTAGTGTCGGACAAGTCAGGTTCAAACTCTCAGTGTTTTGTGAAGTCAATACTCTGATGTAATGCAGTTGTTGGTCAAGTGTGAACTATTATATCATTGAGTATAATGCATTTGGTTTCACAGGCCCTCAACATCCCCACAGGACATCATTCCTATTATTATATACTAACAATCATTATCATTATTATCATTACTTTTATTGTTATTATGGCCTCGTGTCTTGTAAATGTAATGGTACCTGGATATGCAATATGCAAGCTAGTTCCTCATAAAGTAGACAGCACAGTTAGCATTCAGCACTCTCTCTTGTTATAAGTCTGTTTTTTTTTTTGTGATCTACTTCCTCTAGAGAATAATTTGTGTCTCCTAAGTAGCCAAACACTAAAATGCTTTTACAAGCTGGCTCAGTGAGCTTAAAACAGCTGAATATGGAAAGACAGCTGACAAAACAATGATCCAAAATACAATAAAAGTGCTTCGCAGAATTGAAGGGAAACGTTGGTGGATGATGATCCCTTTTCTCTCATTTGATCTACTAAAATAAAAGCTGTTTTAATGTTGTTGCTTTATCTGTTGTATATGAAATCCCCAGAAACATTTTGAATCACTGAAATTTACTGTGAGCAAGACAGAAAAATTCAGTATTTAAACTAGACCTAATCATGTTAAACAGCCCCTCTCCTGTTCAGAGAAGCCGTTGGACGGTATTTAATAACTGAAGTGTTATCCAAAGCCCTAAAATTAGTCCCCACATTCAGTTGCCATGGAGAATATCAGACGGGGCTTTGTCTGTGTGTCAGGAAGAAGCATAAATCCCGCAGCCGTGTGATAAAATCCGCTAGATTAAAAACAGGGAAATGTGCTGGATGCATCTCTCTATCTATATCTCTCCTTTGTTCACTGTTCACTTTGTTGTTTCGTCCTCTCTCACTCCTCTCTAATTTATTTCTCCTCACTACTTGCCTAAGGAAAAAAATGGATTCTTCTCTCTGCCATTCTGATACCAGACTGACAATCTGCTTCTCCCACGTGGCAGCGTCCTCCAGTGAAAGCATGATTTCTCCACTCTGTCTCTAATTTCCTCTCTTAAACAGCAACTTTTCTCTCTTTTTATGCACTTATTTCTTTCTCTCTCTCTTTTGTTCTTCCTTTATCCTTGAGTCTCTCTCAGTGTAAAGGTTGTACGCCACTGCCCCTTGTGAAGTCACCATCCCACTGTAAACGAATGAGTCTGTCACACTGCGAACAATCTGCATTCATCATGTCTTATCTGCCTGGGCCTCCACAGCAGCAGTCATGATACCAGGGCAGAGCGAGTGTGTTTGGGCCTCTGGCAGGGTCAAGGTCTATGGCTCAGGGAAATAGCACACAGGCGCAAGGCTTATTTGGCAAGCTGGTGTTGGATTTAAGTGTCAGACTGTGGAGGAAGGGGACAGGCAGTTTGACTTATCCTTGATCCAGGATAACGTTCTTTCTCTCTCTCTCTCTCTCTCTCCCACTCTCTCTTTTTTGATGGTTTGCTGACCATGCATGCTCTTTTCCAGCAATTTCCAGTTTTGGATTCTTACTGCTGCAGTGCACATGATATTAACATCTGACGGGACAGTCGGATTACTTTAGACCTAAGCATAAACAGGTTTAAGTGTCTTTTTTAAGACCTTTGATAATTAATTGCTGAGAGGAGCAAGTAGAGCGAGTCGCTTAATCACTTTCCCTGCAGTGAATTTCTGTGAACAATGAAGCACTTTCATTCACATCTTCTCCCAAATCATGCTGCACTGATGTTAAAGCTAAAAGATAATGGAGGAAAAAGTTGTTTTGAAAAGTTTGGACTCTGTGAGAAACAGTATGTGTGAAGTAAGTGTTTAAAGCAACCCCTTCCATGGTGAAATATAGCTCCTGTTCATAACGTGTAGAACAGCATAGGGGGACTTATTGACATTTATCAAAGTCGTCACTGACACCAGACACAGACAGGTTATTTCTGTAAACAAAGGCAGCACCATGGCGCGTCCATTGATGGAATCTATGATGAATATATGTTTAGAGTGTCAAAAATGTTTGTCAATATTAGATGCCTAGTAGTTGGAGTTTGACTGGGGTTTAATGGATCCAATAAATCAGGGGGTTCCTGGTGTGATTGTGAATTTCACAGCTCTTTTCATGCTGTCATGGTGAACAATAACACCATCGCTGAGTAACAGAAATGCATGAAAAGCTATAAGTCATCAAGATACAGCTGGTGGAGCTGCTCAGACATTAAGTCTTCATGATATTCTGTTACTTTAAATGTGTTTGAAAAGTATGGAAAGTGTTTGAGAGCGCAGTGTTTGGATGCCATATTGAACGAAAGTGCTGGGGTGAAGGTTAGTGTTGCAGCCATGACTGAGCAACGGAGTCACTGACTCCACCTGCTGCCCGGCGGACCCGGTGGTCCACCTATCACTCACCCATCCGGTGGACAGCTGCACTCTGGGTGACTGGACAACACCTCCCAGCCAGCCACTCTATCACTGCAGACAGCACTCGCGGGAGCGTGGGCAGAGGGCATGTTGGAGGTCATAGTCAAGTGCGTGGCCTAAATGCTCCATCTGGGGACTAGAGCAGGGGGAGCAGAAAGGTCAGGGGTCATGTGTAGTGTTTCAATGAGTGACTGGATGCAAGATGGGACTGTACAAAACAATGAAGATATAGTGTTGGGGAAATAGCATGACAGAACATTTTCTGAAGATAATTGATGAATGTCTACAGCTGACCATGGAAAACAATCACCAACACAAATGTTATGTAATTAATACTAAGAGCGGTTGTGGCTCCATGCTGTCTAATTAAAACCCTAGCTCAGTGTTTCTTTGTCAAGTCAGTCATCACTGAAACAAAAAGGCAGATGTGTACATGAAAAAACATTTATCCGCGATAGTACATCCTGCAAATCCATATTTCATTTTCCTCTCCCCTGCTTCTGAGTGAATTATGTATAATATCTTTGAAGTACTGAGCAGGGGTTTATACAAGTGCACTGGTTGTGCTCTGATTATTTCTTTTGTTGTGCGTTTTCAAATTACTGAGGGGAAATTTACCCTGCAGAGGAGGGGGGGGGGGTCATCCAGCATGACACCGGAAGTCTGGTTCCTGGCTCGTGAGAATAACAGCACGCCTCAAAACAAATTGTGTTAACGTCTATTTGAATCCAATTTGGCCTTTGATTGAGTTATTTAGTGCTGGCTTTTTATTCAGCGTGTTCATATCTTTGGGACAGGTACGGCTTCTTTTGTGTTTTGGCTCACACTGGTCCCTGCTGTGATGTGAATGGATTCACTGACGGATGCAGTGTGAATAACAATTAACACAGATAATAGAAATGACCAATACAGTTAGTCACTGCACTTACAGTGGCATTTGAATGCTTTGGAAAATATGCTTTTGGAGCATTAGCATCTACAATAAGAAAAAGCACTATGATGGACAGTATGTAAAAGCAGTGGCTTTTAAACATTAACCAAGCTCTGTCCTGAAGCTCATGTGCATATGGTTGTTGACAGTGAAATACACTCTTTCTGACTGATAGGGACAGTGCTTTACTAATGCATATTTAATTGTGCGAGCCATTAAGGTTGCTGGAATATTTCAATTACGTACAAGTATTATACTTTCCTTGGAGGGACGGTTCTGCGTTTAATTTAATTCCACATAATTACTGTAAAATGAATTTTAATTGTTATATCCGATCCTAAAATAAATTGGCATATATATTCTTCTTGCCGTGCCGAGGTGACTTTTAATTTGAATTTAAAATATCGCAATCAGACTGTATTTGGCTAAATTAAGAAAATGGAGTCTATCTAGATAACTTTGTTTAAGCAAAAGCATGAAGACAGTAAGTACTCTATTAACCTACTTTGCAGCAGAATTCAGCCCAGTGGAAATCTCATCACTTAGTAGTGAAGTCTCCCTCTCAAATGACTGCATTTGAATGTAAAAATGGGACTTATGGCATTTTGTTTTAGGAGCATTGGACAGCAGTTTCAGACAAATCTTAATTGGCCATGTTGTTTCTCCATCCAGAGTTTGTTGAGAACATTATGGGTGTCACAGTAGCCTGAACATCTGCAATATTTATTAAAGTCGTGGTTAACGATGACACACGCTCCTGTGCTTTTGCCATTCACTATATTTTCCTGTAAAAGATGAAATATGCATCCTTATCTCACCCTCCCCCTCGGAGTCTGTTTCTCCGTTGATGGTTTCTGTTGTCCGGTGGTTCCAGCAGGTTCCGTCGGGTAGAGATGAGCTTCCCCTATTGGAAAATCAGGAGACACAGCCACCTCATAATTAGATTTGCTTTCTGTGTGGCACCAGTCCCTTCAGTCTAATCTATTTATGCATTCCCTCTTTCAGGCCTCATTGAGATTCTATCGCCTTGTATTTGTACCCCGCCTGTCAAAACGGCCTTCTTTTCCTCACAATTTTGGGCTCATTTCACTGGCGGAGATGGGCGATGATTGCCCACTGGTCTCATCGCAAATGCAATGTGTTGGAACTTAAGAGGCTTTTCTTCTCTCTTTAAAAGGCTCGAGTGTGTGTGTCTGGGTGTGAGTGTGCATGTTTGTTTAGCAGGGTGAGACATATGCTTGGCTGCAGGCTGTGTGTGTGTGTGTTTTTTTGTGTACGTGTTCTCATGTCCTTCTGACTCTCTTGTATTGATACGGGAATCAATAAATGCTATTTACAAGTTTGTGTGTGTGGCAGAGGTGTAGGGTTGTGATGTGGGAAGAGGAGTGCTAAATAATGATCAAGTCTATTGGTCCCTGGAGGGAGAGTTGGTTATTGTAGGAGCAAACAGTAAGCCATGGATGAAAATGCAATAAGCTGGACATAAAGAAATGCGCCATTGTACCAGAGTAGATCTCCTCTTGGCTGAAATTAATTCACAGTAGTTGTCAAAATGGCTGTGTGTGTAGCTTTCTACCACAGGTTCTGACTCTGACTCCCACACATGTATGTAGCAGCTTACTTTGGTGCCATGTAACATCTGACAAATGCCACATATGATGTATGTTAAAATATTTTATAGTAGCACAACCACTAAAGAGCAATGAATCAGCAATATCCAGATAAAGCTTGCAAACGTTCATTAATATTAGCTCCACTGTAAGCAGAATTTCTAGTTTCACACTCGATGCTGCCAGTTATGTAAATATAAAGTGATTTGTCAAATTATGAGAGTGCATGGTTAAGTGGAAGTAGCAGACTGTGTGCATGTGAAGAGCCACATCAAATTATGAATAGGGGTGCACTGAGCCAGTGTGTGTCTCTCGGGTGGCCATGTGTGTGACTAGCTATGTACATGTTATTTGTTCACATGAAAAGGAGATAGCCTCAGAATGAATAGGATTCAGGTGACTTGAGTTTGCGTTGGTGGCTGTCTGAAGTGTTCACTCCATGTCTGTCAGAAATTAGACCTGCTGCAGTTTGCTGCCAATCCTATCAGCATGAATGGCATCGTCCCCAGAAGGTCATGGCGAAGACTCAGTACATCTGAACAATAAATTACCCAGATAACAACAATGAATGCTATTCCTGACAAGTCGCTTGCCATTTTATCATTGTCCAGCTGACACCATCTCCAGTGCCAAACTGACACTGTTCCACATGCAAGGCAAATCAGGAATGGTGGTGAAGCCATCTGCAATGAGAGACATAAGGAAGAAGGAAACTGATTAAAGGCTATGGAACACGCAGTGAACAACATAACATCTTGGTGAGATGCACAAAAAGGCATGCAAGAGTTGTCCTTAGTAAATACATTTTAATATACCAATATTAAAAGCACAACATTTATTTTCCTAAGTATATGTCAGAATATGTATTCAGTTTTTTTCATCTTTAAATACCAACTTGCTGTTATGCTGAAAGGTATAAATGGCACAATGCTGAAAAAATGATTGTTTATGTGTAAAAATGTTAAAATACAAAACAACCGACAAAAACACCTATTGAAAATAACATTAAATTAAAAAAAACCCAACAATTTGATATACTGTATATGTCAACTGCATTATGTTTTCCCACTTTTCTGCTGATTTCCAGCTACAAAAGCTTCTGTAGTAGACAGACAGTAGACGTAACTCACATCAGTCTGCTGCGCTGACCTGCAACAAAAAAAAACAAAGACTACACTAACTATCAGAATAACTGGAAGCTGCTAAAATCACTTAATATTGTTATAGATGGCAGCTGTTACATTTTTGGCTGAGAGACAGACGTGAAGGCCAAGATACCAGAGTCATATGCGTCAGCACTTTGTTTATTTTACACAAACGCTAAAATAAAAAAGTTAATGGATGAAATACTTAACTACTTAGTGAACAACTGAATATAAAAATAAGCATTTGCTTGTATTTTTTATATTTATATTATATTATATTTTATGCAAAATGACTTCTCATTAACTCTTAACAATACAGGGAATAATTATCGGCAGGATGTTTGATTTGTCATTTTATCACGAAAGAATTTTAATGAGAAACTTTATTTTTCAGGACAACTCAAGACTAGTGAATGTTGTTCCCTATCCCACAATGTCCACAGTGTCTGGGCCCCTTGTTCTCCATCCTGGAGACAATTCACTGCTACTCAACTGTGGGTGTGTCCATCAGCTGCTTTTATTGGCTGCGGCTATTATGAAAGTGGTATGATGCAGATAAAATCGCTATTCAATCATCACTAATGAATAATGAAAAAAAAAAAAAAGCTATGCTGGCAATTGACTTTTTAAATGAGTGATGACAAAGAAAATTAGAAGCACAAAGGTTGTCACATTCAAGTAGAGTCACAAAGTAGCCAAATGAGCTGAAAACAGGGATATATTGTGCTAATTGTGTTATGTGTTAGAGCCAATTGTAGGTGTATGCTTTGTTTCCCTCAGCTTTCAATTTTAAACAATGACCCATTTCAGAGGCGGCAGCTTTCAGCAGACTTGGTCAGAAAAATTTTCACAGTGAGAAATCACAGTGAGACGGTCTGGCCTCGGTCTTGCATGAACTCACAACCTTTACAGAAACTTGAGGTTTTAAGGTCCATAGTTCTAGCTGTTGCACCATAAACTGCTGAACTGAGCAAAATCTCTGAGTCCTCTTCGACCCAACCCAACATGAATAATCTCCCTGTTGCATCCTTTGTTGCTCAGGAAATTAAGTCTGCATTTAAAGGAGCCTTTAAAATGGGACAGTGCAGTCGTGTTGCTGTGACACACTTGCAGTGTCTGAACAATGTAGCCCCAGAATTGGGACACAGTTTTTATGCTAAGCTAAACTAATCACCTCTTGGCTTTAGCTCAGTAGCTGCTGTATGCACAGAAATTACACCAAGAATTTCAGCTAAGTAAAAACAAAGAATGTATTTCCTGAAAAGTTTTTTTTTAAAAACTGATCGGATTAGCCGAAATGAATTCTGAGAGACTCTAGAATGGGGAATTAATCAGTGACACTTAACCAAGACAACTACTACTAATCTTTAATCCTTTAATCCAGGCACATAGTCTAATTTCTGTTGCACAGTTGTAGGTTAAGGAACAGAACAAGGCTGATGTCATTACAGCTGCAGAAGTGAAAAAAGATCTGACATTGAGGTCGGGCGTCGCTATAATGTTCACCCAACACTCAGCACAAAAAGCAGAAGAACCTATAGCAGCTGTGCCAATTGACTGTGTTGAGAAAAAGCTATTCGGTATGACAGCCCGCTCTTGTAGAGCTCAGTTCCTGTGTGCATTCAGATCTCTTGGGCATATAATGCAGCGACGCTTCCTGAGAACTCCAACCAGCAGTGCCGCTCAGCCGGTGACACCATTACAGTGAGTGATGGTCTGTCTGACAGGAGCTTCTGTCACCACTTGCAGGAGGAGTCAACCAACTGAACAGTCTCACAGCCACTGAGGAGCTCTGCCTGTTGCCAGCGGGATAAACACTGTCACTGGTTGGTTTTAATTTTACTCTGTCTACTTGAGCATTTGTCAGCTGAACCACTCCACTCTGGTCCCCAAAGCATTTTAGTGAACTAAATGTTCACTGTGAGGGTTTTTTTTTTCCTTCTGCCATTGTGTCTGGACTCAATCCTCCATTTATCTATCACACACAAATAAACATATCTCATCTGACTGTTGAATTGTTCTGGCAGGATTTCGGTACCTGTTCTTGTGTGTAGCTGAGTTTGCATGTTTTTCCACAGTGACAAACCTGAAGCTCAGGAGAACACCTTGAACTTACACCTCTCGATACTTTGCAAATAAGATTAGAGCAATTTAATTAGGCAGAAAGCTGCGGTAATAAAGCCATTAAATTAGTCACTGGTGCAGGGCAACAGTGGCAAGGAATTCTACTAATTAACCCGTGTCTTTCAGCCCAGCTTGTCATAATGACAAAGGCTTGATGCTGCAGTGACCCATATGTCTTGACCTTGTCCAAAGCACTTAATTCTCATCTAGTTGCAGAATCGGCAAAGTTCATTAGTATAAACATACAATGTGTGTAAGGTCTGCTTGTTTTCTCCACTAAATAGGCATTTGATGGATGTAAAACATGAAAGGTTAAAGTATGAGGAGTTCACATTTAACTGAGCTCCAGAATTCTTTAAGTTTTATCATCATTTCATTTGACTCTCAAAATCACATCAGCGCTTTATGCATGGAAGCAAATAATACAGTTGGCTCAATAAATTCCTCTGCTTTCTCTGCAGCATGGATAATTTCATCTTCATCAAAAAAATGAAAAATGAAAAAATTATCTCTGTAATACATAATAGAAGCATGATTTCTTCTTTCATTTAGTGAAGCTGCCTGTGGATCAAGGTTCCGTTTTTCTACTGAATCATTTTCCAGTGCTTAACCCACAACCATGCCGAAAGCAGCTCAGAGTCATAAAGATGAGGGTACAAAAATAAATCTCAACTCAAAATGAAAGCAAAGCTCCATCGCAGAAATAACATCTCCTGGCTCATCATCTCATGAACTCTCATCTGGATCCCATCAAAGAGAAAAGCACACCGGAACGTCATGCATGGTATTAAATGGTACCAAATGATAGTAATGACTTATACAATTTTCCATACACCACAGCTAGAGGGCAAGCAAGCGTAGAAGACAGTCTAACTATATGTCTCAAAGGGATAAGGGTTGTTCAGTGGTGTTGAAAACTGGCATGTTAATATATAAACTTCATATGATAAAGATATGAACCATGTTCTGTGTACTAGCAGAATGAGGTGTGTTTGTGGTGGAAGCAAGAAGAAGATGTTTCACTATTTCTTTAATGATGACAGGAGCACCCTTCAAATTATTTGACAGCTAATCCAAACGTTTTATGGTGAAGGCTTAGACTCGCAGAGATGCACTTACATGTGAATCCCCAGCGAGAATCAGCAAGGTGTGAAACACAAAGTATTAAAGATTTAACATGAAGGTCTGAGGAGCTTACTGCGTTTCTCTTAGTCTTTGACATGGTATCAGTTGTGGGTGGGCAGTGCTTCTGGCATGTGCTGGCTGACTGAGCACCCATGGGACTCTGCCTAGCCACTGGCATTGTCATTCTTCATTGATCAGGGGGAAAGGCTAACAAGGTCTCCAGGCTACATGCTGCTGCCTCTGCCTGCTGTTTGAAACCTGCTCAATCTGAGCTGGGCTTTAGTACAGTAAATCCTGGATATCTTTAAAGGAAAATTATTGCTTTGACAATTTGAGTCACTTCGTTTCTTGGTTATCTTTTCTATGAGTTACCATACTCACAAAGTTAATTAGTGGGATGTTTCAATACAAACTTTCTATTTAAAGAAACTTTCCAAACTTTCATCACAGAACTGTACTTGTACATTTTTTGTTTCTTAGGTATGCTCACTTTCATTTTTACCTCATAGTGAGTGATTTAGATGAGCTGGCTGAAGGTGGTAAAAAAAAAAAAAAGAAAGAAAATTCCTTGAGGTTTTAAATCCACACACATACATCCAAGTTTTTCTTATGAGCAGGAACAGTCTGCTTGTTTCTGAATCATATGCTCTTCTTTGGTGCTGATTTTTATGTCTGCATCCTGCAAAGCACCAAAAACACATACGACCATCTCCTTAAACATGTCACTGCCACATGGCCGCTACAAGTGTGTGCTTGGTGTTTTCTCCTACCAGTTTAGAGAGAGATTGCAGAAAGTGCAGACCGCAGCCAAGGCTCAGTTGTCTTCTCCTTTTCAGTCAACACAAGTACTGGAGCCATTTCCACTGCCAACTTGCAGTCCCCTTTCTCTGTCACAGTGAATAAAGCAACAAAAACACTGGATGATTAGCTCCATCTTCAGTGAGTAGATATGTGCACATACCTGCTTGTATCACAAAAGGGAAATGGAAGACTGTAGATAATGGAGCAGTGATTATGCGGTGGTATGCTCGAATTCTATAATGAGTCAAGGCGACAGATAGGATAGCTGGATATGACAATATGTGGAAGTGAGTGAAAGATGCTTTTCATCAGGTAAAATTTGACTCTATGGTATTTGTATGACTTAATAAGATAGTGTAAAACCTGCACTGCAGTATTTATGATGGGATTACCATAAAACCTTTTGCCACAATCCATCTTTGATCCCGCTTTCCCCTTTTGCTCTCTCTCTGCCAGTAAAGTGATCTACGCCATCAAAAAAATGACCATTAACTGGGTACAATACCGTCATGGATTTAAGCGGAGTTATGTACAGAACCTAACTCATTAGATTGCCTCCACACCATCAAATCCAGTGTGCTGATCTTGGCCCTCTTACTTGCAACCTGCATAGCAATCATTCCTCCCTCTGACCTACTCTGACAACCCGTCGCTTAGCCTCTCTCTGCCTACCTCCTCATTAGTGGCTGGCTCTCAATGAGGAAAATCTATTAGTAATTTAGTCTCACCCAGCATGAATCCGGATTTTTTTTTTTTTTTTCCACTTTCTTGCATTATTGCAATCATTCTTCGCTGTTCTCTGTAATTTGCCTTCACACAAACACAAAGGCACCTTTTTCACACTGGCATGTTTTCATTTTTGCTTTCACAATTCTTACTCCTGGCATTTTGTCTGTCGCTCTTTGCCACTTCATGCTCTTCATTCCCTCTTTTCCTCGGCACGTCTGTGAAATATCCAAAGAGCACACATACACGCTTCCTCCCACACACTCCTCCTCTGGCACACGGTGCAGTTGAGCTGGGTGAAGTCACGGTCAGAAGCTGTCTCTGCCGTTTCAACTGAAATTGGCCAGTTCTGAACTCTGAGTTTCAAGATATGGCCTATGGTAACAAACGGGAGGAAACAAAGCCTGAACGATACAGGACCAGTCACTCATTAAGTTTGCAAGGGAATGACACTGCTTACAGGAAGAGGAGGAGGACTGTATAATTAGACAAGTTGTAAATATTCAAATGTACATATGTCTCGCGTGAACATTTATCATCCATCTACGAAATCAGTGGAGCGACTGCACTGTCGGAGTACACGGAGGGCAGAAAGACATGACTTGGGGAAAATGTGTAATAAATGAGAACATTTTTCTTATGAGATAAACAGACTGAGCCTTCAAGTAATGCACTGAAGGTAGAGATGATATGAAACGCTGCAGCCTTAAGTTGCAATAAACATCCAATATTGTAGTAGTTAATATAAAACCAAGAATTTCTGCCCGTTCAGATGAATGAAACCAGATGGGGTAATCATACAATTAATCTTTTCGTTACCTGTATTACCCTGAAGCAGCGTAATACAAACCAGACTAAATTACACCAAATAGGTTGCTGTGATAGAGCTAGGTGCTCTTCATCTTCGTGCCCTAATTAGTTATTTTTGAGCTGCAATTTTTCCTAATTGAAAGTGTCAGGAAAATGCATTTAGCACAAACAAAGCATGGCTAATTGTAGTGTGGAACGATGGCAGGCATGAGAAGTAAATTAGCTTGGATGACATGTATGTGTGTGGATAGAGTGGCTGGATATGTGTGCACATGTGCATCACATGCATGTATAGTAAGTGAACAAATCTTGTGTGTGGGCACCGTTGGTGTGCTGTCACTTCCAGTATGATTCAGGGGTGCCTTGAGGGAAGTACACATGCGTCATCACCTTTAAGAGGACCATTCACGGGATTTTGCATATTACAATAAATGAAATTAAATTATATTTGTGTATACTTCACATTACTGCTGGCCATTCTCTAATGCATGCCAGAGATTGATTTCTGCTTCCTCTCCACGCAGCCTCCATGTTTTTCAGATAACTGCATAAGTGTTTATGGAGGCTTGTTGAATGTTTTGTTGTTTTCTTTTTGTATAGTTATTATTGTGTATATTGTGGTTGTTTTAAAGTGTTTTATTTTTACATTTTTTAAGAAATTACTGTGTGATTGTCTGATTGCTTATTTTATGGGACTTGTAACATTAACCTTGCCTAATTCCACATCCCTGGATCACAGCAAATCATCAGACCGATCAGGGCAAAAGAACACAAGTAAAAAAAAAGAAAAAAGAAAGAAAACAAACAAAAAACAAAACCTTAGGCCAAGAGACTAGTTGACATGAATAGGAGCCAAAATTAGTGACACTAATTGCTAATCCAGAATGTTTGTACAACAACCACCCACCCTTAATGCCACCCCAACAGGTGTGGAATTGTGATAACAACATTAGGCCACTTCTGCCTATTTTAACAATGTAAAAATATGTAATTTAGCCATCACAGCTTAATTGAATGATGCCCGCTCTGACTATATTCATGAACAAATCAAACTCAGCCCTTTCTACCATGCCTCTTTACTGCTATGTTGTTTTTCCAGCGTAACATTGTGTGTCTCAGCTTCAAATTCCACACCAACACTTATCTTGAATAGATTGAAAAGAATGAAGGCACTCTCATCAAGATCCATTGACTCTTTAAGTAATTGGACAAAATATTAATATGTAAGTAGAAAATGAGTCCAAAGACATTATATCTTTATTATGTATCAGAGTGCACTTTCCTCATTCTACCAAAGGCCAGCTAGGGCTACATGGAGGTTAATTCTTGCTGACACTTGAGCTGTGTTAGCATATTGACTATGCCTTGACCTAACCTTGTCATTCCCCCATTTTACCCACCATGGTTGGCCCCTCTCCTATTTTTATCACTCCCAGGGGTAAATCGCACGTGGCCTTTATTCAGTCTAACCCTTGATCATACAGATAATGACTTTAGAGAGCTAGTTAGGCTGAGGAACATTAGCCGGAACATCAGCTCCAATCTGTGGGCTGTATGCTTGCCCGTGTGTAGATTTGCTGTTAAGTATGTGTGTCTGTGAATCAGTGTTGAAAATGCATGTGAAGGGTGCAGTGAGGATGGAGAAATTGTAGCTAAATTCAGACTGTGTCATGTGGAATATTCACAAACACAGCCATGGGTAAGGTGAACTCTCCTTTCTATATAAAAACAGATAAATCTAAGCATACTTGCAAGTACAGTCATGCTGCAACTGTCCCTGAATCTGCAAACTGTACTCTTGTTCAGTAGATTTAGTGCATGAATAGTAATGGAGGTCATCTCCTATAAAGCCCCAACCAGGCAAAATTGTTCTGACACACACTTGTGTTAACTCTAAAATGTCAGCGCAAATTTGCTTTTTCCTTCTGACTGTCTCCTTTTATTTCATTGCCCCTATTTTTGCACTGCTCACTTTCTTGCTTGCACAGGAAATTTAGTGGGATGCTCATTCGCCAGACACAACATCCTTCTTCTTGCTCCCACAGTCTTCATCACACTACATATTATAGCTAGATTATGTCAGACGTCACCCTCATTACAAGTTGCAATCATGGAGGTGGCTAATAATGAATACGGGAAGAAAGTACTTGTCGAGTGAAGTGCCTTGTTTTTACTTGAAACTGAAACCGGTCCAAACTACACATTACTTTGCTCTAAACCTGAAATTAAGTAGATAACTCCTTGAAACAGACTTGAATAAAGATGAAAGCCATCATCTTGTTTTTGTATATTCTGTCTGTATGCTCATTTTATGTAGATGAATCACTCAACATCAAAGATCTTTACTTCAACTTTTACATCCATGATTGCCTTTCAACTCTCTAATTTAGCCTTGGGGTTTGTTTTTTGTTTTTTTAAATACTCCTATTCTCTCATCAAAAGACCAAAGAGATATCATCTATATAGTCAAAGACTGATATATCTCATTCCTATTAAATGCAGACCTTCATTATTGTCCAAAACCTATTACAAACACTTAGACCTGACATTTCACTGACATGTTCGTTTATTATGATGAACATCGGCACTTTGTCTAAATACCAATGCTGCCCTTACTCACTCGGATACTCAAGGCCTAGAGTGTATAAATCCACAGTGGAAAAATACTGCCTAATTATCAGTGTAGGACTAAACGTCCTGAGAGGCAGAACTTGGTTTTGGTCTTTTGGTGGAATGTGTTGACAAAAAGACCAACAAATAAAATAAAAGATGCAGTTCAAGATGAGGTGAGGCATAACCATCATCAAACTCACTTTAGGTGACTGACTTGTGCACAAGGGACAGCTATTTGTGTACTTAGTCCAAGACACAGGATGTGATCATGCATGGTTGACATAGATATAGCTTATCCCATATGGGCCTGGAGAGCACAGTGACTTGTTCTCTGGGAGAGGCCCAGTTTGCCGTGCAGACGGCCCCAGCTGCGGCACATTGGCGTACGCTCTGTTCTGCTCTAGGAGACTGTCCCCTGTGCCGGCCTGAGTAAACGCTGCAGCTGTGGTGAACCTCTGCCACAAACTTCTACTCAGTCATTCTCACTCTCTGACTCCCAAACACACACTGCCAGACACACACACAGGCAAACAAGCAATCATAGTCTCTTGGGATGTATATCTTCATCTGTGAATCCGGAGAAAAACAAACTGCCATCAGAAAGCGACATATGGCTCACTTCTAATATAACACATCTCTTGGGCTCTAACTGATACACTAACACAAAGCACCCATTGGCATGAATGCTTTGCACTGCGGTCTAAGCTTTGGGTGGAATTATTTACAGCATAAAACAAGTCAGATTTTTTTTTTTTTTTTTAGCATGATTTTCCATTTTGTACCGTTGTTATTTCTTCGGAGGATGGTTCTTGTCTTTGCCAGCTTTGAATCCCAAGGACAATTGGAAGATGGAGTCGGCGGTGTAGAGAATCACAAAACTCCTTTATTTATGCATGTAGGTCGGTGAAGAACAAATTCTTATTTACAAGCATAACCTTGAAGAAGTGAATTTTCCTCTCGAGTGGGAAGGGGAGGAGATAAAAAATGACGTTCAGGCAGGCAAAAACACTGCGCTGAGGGACAATGCTACACAGCGATAAACAACATAAAAATCAAAATAAGTGCAAAGTGGCAGCAAAACATGGTGGCAAAATAAAATGAAGCAGGAGGAACAATGAAAATGGGTTTAGGCAATAAATAATACTGAAGACGAAGTGAGGTAGCACACACACACACACACACACACGGACACACAAAAAACAGAGCAGTGGGCCAATGAAAACACGAGAAACCAGAAGTAGGTAAACTGAGAAAAAACCTTGCCGTGGGCATGAGACCCATACTGACATTTTGTGTTGCAGTAGACTCAATAAAATGTGCAAATGAAGACACATTCAATACTGCAAAGTTTAGCACCAGCATGAAAAAAACCATTGATCCTCAGAGCTAAGACAAAGCTACCCCACACCGCCACATTTACAAACAGGCAAATCCAGTCTCTGAATTTAACTGACTTTTGCAAGCAGGAGCAAGTTGTGTTGTGACAGAGCGCTGGAAGTGGTGGGATGTGCAATTGGTTGTCATGAAAAGTGTATGTTGGAAACCTGCATTGCTTGCTCTGACTGTCTTTGCTATGATCTAAACACCCCAAAATGAGATTTCATAGCAGAGATTATCAAGTGCATGCGGACACCGTAACAAAAGGACGCAAAACTCTGAACATTGGTTTATACTGATTATTGAGCCATTGCTCCAAAGCCATTAACATTAACTTACTCCCTTCTCTTCCCTTCCATAAGACTCTGAGCCTGGCTGCAGGAATTTGCTCCCATTTTGTCACAGGAGCACACACAAGAGGACAATGAGGCTGGGTGATAAGGTCTGACTGTTGATGTTGCAGTTTATTCCAAAGGTGTAGCATGGGGTCGAGGTAATGGCTCACAGCCAAATGCCAAATGAAACTATGGATTAGTGTTTTAAAGATTTATGTCTTCAGCTGGAACAAATAGACTTGGGGCTAGTTACCACAGACAGGACAGGAAGGTTTGAGATGGACTAAGGGATAGATTTGTGAATTTTTTGTGGGATTTGTTAATAATAATAATAATAATAATAATAATAATAGTAATAATAATAATGAAAACAGAACAATGTATTAAACAATGTAATGGAACCAATCCCAGCTCACATTGGGCGAGGGTGGGGTACACCCAGGAAAGGTCACCAGTCCATCATAGGGCCAACACACAGAGACAGACCGAGGAAGGAAACCGGAGTACCCGGAGGAAACCCACACAGGCACAGGGAGAACATGCAAATTCCACACATAAAGGTCCCAAGCCGGGAAACTGGACCTTCTTATTGTGGGGCAACAGCACTAACCACTATGCCGCTGTGCTGCCCTGAAAATATACATTTGAATAAAAATACCACTGTTTACTGTTCTACTGAGATTTCCCCTGAAACTACAAGGCTGGTCCCAAACCAGAGCAGAATTATGTCCATACTGATTCTGTATCTCATCATTCATGTCCAGTCCTAGCACTGAGTGCAGAAGGATGTAAGCTGGGACTCTCGGTAACAATGGAAAAAACAGACTAATGGCGTGGAGGGTGAGAGTGGTGGATAGCCAAAAATATTTTATTTGTCATATGCCACAATCTCTCCATAACATTATCCACACATTGTCATACAAACACGCTGTAGAAAGCAAGAACTGCAAAATGCAAGTTCATGGGGAAAAAAAAAAGAACCAGGAAACACTGGCACTGAACGTAATCTGGGGTTTTGCAGAACTGTCCAATATTGACATTCTTGTTTGATGATAGACACACAAATCTGACACCAAAAATTATGTGTTGGTTCATGTTTAGCAAGCAGAATCGTCCGTTTAAACATTTTTAGTTTTACTTAGAAAATGTACCATGTTTGGAGTCTGAACTGGCTCTTCATGAGGTAAGGAGCTATCAAATCAAAGCCTTTTATATAAATGGGGGTTGTTTTGGATGGAAAATGCGTCAGAATTAATCTACTCTTCTATCAAGTTACAATTGTGAATCAAAACACTGGTCATACAAGAAACATCCTCACTGCGCAGCTGGTTGAGCTGTTACTGTTGCTACTCTAATGTCACTAGACACTGCACTGCAAGAGTTTCCAGCATTATGTACAATCTGTTATACAGCAGTAATCAATGCTCTGAGATGTTTCTCAAAGACGCTGTAGAAAAACTCAACAATGAAGCCAAACAAAGAGAATACCTTATGGTTTATGTAAGGTGTGGGAGAGGACAGGGTCTAAAAAGTGAAAGCAGTATAGTTTTTTGCCATGGAAACAAGCTGATGTTCTGTCTCTTTTCTCCCCAAGTAGAGAACTAGCAACAGTCTTTTCAAAATATCATTGGTTCAATACTGTGGTATGTAGCCTACATACAGCGTTTCATCTAGTATGAAAAATTTAGAACATGTGTTATATCACCATCAGACCCACAGAGACATGAATATCAAAGCACATTCTCTTGGTTTCGTTGCATAACATCCATCCAGTTCTCTTGCTACCTCTCCCTCATTACTCTCTGATGCAACATATTAATGCGTATACTGTATGTGGACCTTTCTCATCACAGAGTACAGAGAATAATCAATGCTGGAACAATGGCACCAGACTAAACTAGAGCTCATGCCTTCAATTTCTCCTTTTCTCCTGTCTCCTAACAGATCCTGCTAACTCAAAGACCATCTCTGGCGTAGCCAAGACAACATAGCCCATGATATATTCCCTCTTGATATTAAAAACAAGTGAGATGAGCAAAGGGATTGTCTGGACTCTCTTATCTAACTTGTGAGAGCCCTCAGCCCCCACCCCCCCTTGTTCCATCTTCCTCCCTCCCTGCATTCCCACTTGCTTCCTCTTTTCCTCATCCTGATCGTCATACTGATAACAAAGACTGATTAAGGGGGAGGTATACATTGTGGAGGGATAACAATATGGGCTACCCCCCCCCCATCCACATGCCCCATACTCACCAAATCCCCTCGATACTGTTCTTAGATCAGCCTATTTGTTATACACAGGGTTTTTTTCCCCATGTGGACGGTTTGCTAAGAGAGACAAACTCCTTGTCTCACTGGTACCAGCGTTGCCTCATCTTTTTTCTTTTTTAACCACTGACGGCCTATTGGGATATGCTCGTTTTTGTGGTTATGTTACTGATCTATGTTAAGTAGAAACTCAATCTGGAGAGATCTGAATGTGTTTACACTGGATGTATGTGCAAATTGGCAAATTCTACACTTTATTTGTTGTGCATGGACTCCATTTGCTTCTCTTAAACTATCACTAAGGTTGAAGCAACAATCAACAAGGTGGTGAATAGTAAGAAGCAGAGGCAGGAAAAAAGTAAGTGTGAAGAAAGTGAAGGTTTCCAAAGAAGAAACCTTCACTTGGTTGGGTTATTATGGGGGGCTCGCCAACGCCTTCTTTGTCCTTGAAGCTGCCCTCAGATTGAAACACTGAGATAGAAACTGTCCGCACAACCCTCGTTTCCTTGTAGAAATTAGATTATAATTTCATTAAGTCAATAATGCAGACTGAGTTTATGCATCGTAAACACCATTCTCTAATTGTATTAATGAAATTTTGCTCTTAATCTATAATAATTATTTTATTAAAATATGCACAGCGATCGTGTTTTAGTCCCATTAATAGACACATTTAGGTCAGATGCACACCATTGCAGTGTGACTTGCAGTGTTATCTGGAGTTAGAGGGAAGCTGCTGTGTAACATATGTTACAGGTGGTTCTGTTTCTTTTAACTTTTATTTACTATTCCAATCTCGCTCACTATTTCATGTGTAAATAGTAATTTTGGTGAGATTGACATCCTGTTCAGTCAGTTTCTTGAGCAGTCCAATGAAGGCATGTACCATGCTACAATCATGTTTCATGGTGCAAATCCACAAAGATACAAAATTGTGACTATAGGAGGCTACAGCTAGGACTTGTGTATAGGCTTAAGTGAAGAACATTTATAGGCATACTTAACCTTTTGGATTGTAGTTTGTTTTAAATTAAGTCAAGAATCAACATACTAACATACTCCAGTGTCCAACAGGAAAAACAGCTCGAAGAAACAACTGAAGCCTGAGAAGGATTTGAAGAAGAGAAACAAAAATGATTTCATTCATTTGTGTGTGAAACCTTTTGTCTTTTAGCTTATGTCTTGATGGTGACTTCTAACCAAAAGGCTGCTTGCCTGAGAGGGCATTTCATCAATATCACTACTGATGATAACAACACATGCAGCTCTGCATTATATCAAAAAACAGCCTTTAAAATGAACTGAAATGGAGCCAAAGAAACAGCGTGTATCGATAACATCCTCAGTCAGGTCTCCTGTGTTTTAATCTGTCACTTAGAGCAGAGTGACAGAGGTACATTGATCATCTGATTAGTTGATAGGCACTGGACCACAAAGTCACACCTCACTGACAGATGATCATTGTCGTCTCAAACCGTCAGTCAAGACAAACTATACATAGTCAGTCACCGGTGGAGCTGCTCCGACCTGCCACTCATGAAATGTGGGAGATTGTCAGGTTGCCACTATTGAGACTGAGAAAACTTTAAAAATGCTTTACCAAACAGTATATTTTTCAGATGTGATTGAACATGTAACCATTTATTCTACAGAAAACAGTGTCCAAACTTTTGACTGGTAGCGTGTATATATATATATATATATATATATATATATATATTTATACATATATATAAAACAAATAAGAGCTATTGCCTCACCGTTGGACTATCATTTTTAACATTTTAGGAAAAAGTGGATATGTTAATTAGAAACACTCAGACATTGCAGAAGAAAATAAAACCTGAAATTAAACAGGCTTCTGGTATTTTACTCACCTACACCAAATGATACCAACTCCGCCTCAAAGCAAGAAAAGCTTTTGCCTCCCCGCAGCCAGTTGTGCCCTGCTTTGCATAAACCAATAATGTAATGGAAAGAAAGCAATTCCCTGATGAGCACTGTTATGAATAATTTAAAACAATACAGCTGAAAACCATTTCGAACTTTTAAACTCTCTTCAATCACACATTCAAAAAGTCCATAAAGAAATTTAAAGGCAGTCGATAGATGTAATGCTGTAGAATCATTGTACAAATAAGATGAGTTGCTTGCATTTGCCTCCAACTGAATTCAATTGAGATGTGTGAGTGGGTTAAGTTTGCCATTGCAATGGATTGTTGTTGTTCCTGCGAAGCTGCATGTTGAACTTGTGGCTCTGCTCTGCACTGTAGGTAGTAACACGGAAGAGCTCCCTTCCCCTCACACCGCAGCCATGAAGTGACCACAACAAACAGATAGCAGGTAGGAGGTAAAACTGTGTTTTCTCCCTACGGTGGAGGTGTGTGTGCTGTTTAGATAAAGATGGAGATAAATAACTCTGTGCGGTGCTGCCAACCTGAGTTAAAAACAGCAAGGGTTAGCACTGTGAATGCTCCGGGGAGTTTGCAGTCAGCCTCCTTAAGTCATAGAAAAGGTCTATTTCTGATACACTGGCCCAGGTTGCATTGACCTGCTCAGGTTCAGGTCAAGTTAACTGGAATTATTTGTGGATTTTGAACAGCACATCTCAAACAGGCCAATATCAGAGGAATAATTAATAGAATCAATAACGGCCAATGTTGGTGTTCATTGATCATAAAAAAACAGGATTGATTTTCGGGGTCCCATAAAAATCCATTCTTGATGGTCAAATAATTTTATTTGTGTTTGTACCTTTTGTGTTTGTATTTTTGAGCTTCATCATCAGAGGCGTCATTATTAAAACAGTCTCTCAGCTCGTCCGGAGGGACAAAATGGAGGTCATATCTAAAAGGGGACAGTACGTCAGCTGGACGCTAATCGGCTGACTCACCTTCACAATGCTCCTTCCTGGGATGGGCCAGAGGACTAGCAAAGGGGAAAGGCGGAGGGAAATCAGACTGTGAGCGATTAGGTTAATGAAAGAGGAAAATGGAGTGAAAGGACAGGAAAAGGTGGCCCTAGGGCAAATAAGTTTAAAGGAGAGCTGAACCGATTGCTCAGACAGCTTCAGAGCACAGCATTGAGACACTGATTGGCACAGTAGAAATAGGAACCAAGAAACACTGTCAGTGGGTGAAAGAATTACTTTAAATGTCCTATTTTAGAATCTCCTATTCCTATCAATTGCAGGAAGGTCAATGAAAGCAAAGCTATCACACAAAAGTCCTATTTACAACCGTCTGGTTTTACCGACCAGCCGCAGGTCAGTTAATTGAAAATCTCCCTTAAAAACTCTGTTTGGAAGATTTTTAAGTGGATTTTTTTATTTATTTCTTTTGGCTAAAACCTTGAAGTTGTTGAGAGGATGCTCCTGAAAAAGACTGTGTTGATTTATTACTATTACAGATTTTTTTCTTATGCTGATGTTGGCTGCATCCACCAGCAGGAAATTAGTTTGTACAATGATAGAAGAAGAATTCAGTACCAAAGTAAAATAAAAAAATAAAATAAAATAAAAAACAAAAAAACAAACAAATGCCACAGCAACAACATGTGTTATCAGAACAATGTAATAATTTATAAATTATATAATTACTCATCAAATTTGGTTTTTGATTGTGATGCTTGATATTTATTTTTATTATCATGTTGTGTAATTATTGGGTATTACAGTCCTTAAAATCCAAAAAATCATTACTCTGCATGCTGCTATTTGTAGCTGCTGACATTTCAGTCATAACAGTTTTACCCATTTCCAATATTTTCTTTATTGCATTTCACTATTGTTGCTGGAGGCTGTTTGAAAGTACTAAGACCAATACTTAGTACAGCTCAAACATCATCTGTTGATCTGTCTTCATGTCATATAATATAATCACCTGGGAGCATGCAGGCCACGGGTTAGAGTTAATTGGCTGTTACTGCAACAGCAGGTTATTTGGGCGTAATATTACTCTCTAGCAGCGACTAGGAGACATGCAATAAACACCTGTGTGGATACAGTACATGGCCAGATAATAGTGGGTCAGAAACCTATCATCTACCTCTGGCCTGTCTATATCAAGAGGAAGTGTAGCTTGCATGATCCTGAATTTCAGGCAAATAGGACCTCCTACATGCTTTCAACGGCTTTTAAATTTAATTTCAAGATTAATGTGAAGTGACAGTGGAAATTATTGAGATTTACATTGCTTAAATGTGTGTGTTTATGTGAACGCAGCCCTAGGACATGCTCCTGGTAAACACTAGCCCTATGTTTTTGAAATGTGTTGCACTTGATAACAAGTCTGTCCCCAGAAATTAATGTGAAGCATTAACAATAAATTATGCAGTTGGAAATTGAGATTTTTTTTTATCAGGGTTATTTTCTCAGCTGCTAAATAATACTGAAATTGACAGGAGTTTGCTGCACTGAATTTGAAGTATTCAAACACGAACTCTTCTTGTTGTTTTACTGCAAAAAAAAAAAAAAAAAAAGGAACAAGTGAAAGAATTGATCACAACAACAGCTTTTCACAAGCCTTTCACACTTTGCAAGCTCCAATTACTTGCCAAGTTGTGACCCCTTAGTAACTGCTGCTGCATCTGTCAGACTTTCTGCTCCATATGAAGATAAGAGTCTTAAAAATGCATTAATGCCTCTTACATATTAGAATATGTTCAAGTCACAAGCAACCACCGTCTGTTTCCCATTTAGGTAGCTGGCAAGATGCCATTTTTGTTTGACTTTAGAGAGGTGAAACTTTGGAAACATTTTAAAATCCTTTTTATCATTCAGTGGATGGTAGTTTTTCCATCAAGGGGGTTATAGAAGTCTTTGGGGATTCTGAAAACAGGTTCAGGAAAATGGAAAGTGTTTTTAAACATGACAACATCATGAGCAAGCTAGAGCAGCTAATGTTTCCCTGAACTGAAAATAAGGGGCGTGCAACCTCCAAAATTTAAGTAAAAAATTGAAATCCAAAACACTTTTTTGTCAAAATTCTGTAAGTTCTGCATGTGTGTTAGACAGTAGAGATGCAAAGTATCTTGGGCTGAGTAACAGCATTATTTCAGCCAATCAGCAATGCAAGGATTACTAGGGGTAGGGGAAAGAGAAGGAGCAGACTACTTCACACTTCACACTGCTCTGAATGGAATTACTGTAAGTGTGTGAGGGACTTCCAGCAGTAGTGTGACATTAGCCCGTACTCAACATAATCATATTATCAAGAAGAGATGGCTAAGGAGGTCAGAAGAATGAAACTCAAAGTGGACTGCTCTGCATCCCCAGTGACTGACGCACAGAGGCCCAGCTAAAAGCCTCACAGGGCCACTAAATCCCTGATGGATGTTTTTTCCAGAAGCCCACCCTGATTTATCCTGGTGATCCTGAATGCCAGTCCAACTAAGCCCAGTAACAGAGACAGTAGTTCTGTATTGTTTGGTCCGATTTGCTAATGCTCTTAGCAATGTATTTAGGGGATGTATTATTTATCTCTGTGGCAGGTTTATACTTCTGCAAGCCACACAAAAAAGGTATCTGGTAAATTCTCCTTAAAATGTAGCGCCTGTGAAACTTTTATTTACATAATATAAAAATCCACAGTTTCTCTAACCACTGCCTTTTTCCATGTGGCAAAGAAGATTCACTTTAGGTGTCAAGAAAAGGACTTGATCCTGTTTGAATTCAGTGAAGGAGGTGGGCTATAGTTGATTGCCAGTCCTGTCACCTTTGCTGAAGCCGTACAGCGTTGTTGGGATTGAGCCTGTCACTGTGCTGGGGTTGGAGGAGCATTTGTTTTGGTGATACACTCCCAGCATTGCTCTGTATGAACCAATTTATCTCAAGGACTGGCCCCTTAAGATTATACTGGACTCCTCGGGACATGCCAGAATTTGTTTGTGATAACAAACACAACTAAGACTCCATTTTCCTCGCTGTGATAATGTCTTCAACAGAGAAACAAACAAACACCTTTGAAACAAGAGTAGCTATACTCAAGTAGATGTGCGTCTTGATTTGAAAAACTCCTCCTGCAGAATGTGGAGCATGTTTAAGCACTTACAGCTACAAAACCTCTGAAATCCTCTCTCCACCCACCGACATCTTCCGTTTCAGAACAACAAAAACACTACACAAGCACCAGAGAAATAAAGGCCAAAGGATCTCAAACCATCTGGACAGGAAAATGTGTACAAGCTGTAAACAAATAGTCAAGGAACAAAACCTGAGTGTCAGTGAGCTCTCATCAAAGGCTCAAAAATTCAACTCACATTGCAGAGCTGACCTGTTCTGCACCAAATAACTCTGACCCCTAATGACCTGGCTCAGCAGCCCTCAGAAATATCCCCACTATTGTCCAGGATAGTAAAGTGTCTCAGCAATGATCTTTTGATCCATACGAAAAAAAAAATAAAAAATACACCCCAAAACTGTAGTTTTCATGACCCAAACAAAATGTGTTGAGGTTGGCCTAAGAGGTTAGGGGTTACGATCGATGGGAAGGAGATTGTTGTTTAATGCCAGAGTTTTCAGCCATGGATCTCTCAGGCATTTGTGAAAGATGACGATGGAAGAGTGAAAATTATCTTTTAGCTGAGAGAGAAAAACAAAACAAAAAGATAAAGAAATATGAAGCCGTGTAAAGAATTTTTGTCCCTTTTTGGGGGCCATTTCTTGTCTTCTTCTTTACTTATTTATTGTTGTTTTTTTTTTTTTTGGGGGGGGGGGGGGTCGCAAGCTCCACTGAGGAGCAGAAAAGTGAG
Source organism: Remorina albescens (assembly GCA_034769265.1). Classification (NCBI taxonomy): domain Eukaryota; kingdom Metazoa; phylum Chordata; class Actinopteri; order Carangiformes; family Echeneidae; genus Remorina; species Remorina albescens. The sequence goes on from CM068483.1 coordinate 9,513,850, forward strand.
CGAAAGACATTCCACCCTCACAAGCCTCTCAGTGCGCCATCACAAGAGTGTGAAATATAATTGGACACCTGCACCCGAGGAACACCAAAAATAGCTCTCCATGTTTACAACAGAGCTTGTAGGGGGAAGAGCAGTGCAGTCAGAGTATCGTTGTTACCCTTTGTTAGACTTGGGCTCTTTCATTGCTCTTGTCTGATTGTCCAGCCCCTCGGCACCAGTGCAATACAAATCCATCCTAAGTTCCTGAAAGCAGAATGGAATTTCTCGTGCTTTTCTGCATCTTCGTAAATTCTCTTGCACGCACTAATGTCGACCCAAATCTCTTACACCAGACTTCTTGCCCTGAATTTGGTTTAGTGCAGCTCATTCAGGAGGAATTTTCAGTACAATTCAAAGATTAATTCCTTTAGTGAAGGAAGAGTTTGTTCTTAAGTGAGAGAGCCAGCTGTGGTGTACTGCCTTCCACCCACTCATGTTTTTTTTTCCACCCTCAGTCGTCCTTCCTCCATTCTTGGTTTTAAATGAATCCTGGTTTCCCCCATAGTGAACAATGATTCTGTATAATCTAACTTTATCCTGGCAGTATTAGGGATGGAATAGAAAAAGAAAGACTTTATTGTTCAAGAGCTGAGGTGGTGTATGTTGAGAGCAGCAGAGCAAGGGGTTACCATGTCTGTCCACATGCCCTGCAATTTACAGTTCTCTCCTGATCAATAGGCGCTCCAGGCAGTGAAAACCTCACTGAACCAGATCTACATCTCCACCTCTTACCCCAGGGACCTGCAGATGGATCTCGGCACACAATTAAAATTTCACACTTGACTGCATAACACAGACTGTCAATATTGTAAAAATGAATAATAGCAAAGTTTACAGTAAACATAAAGTTAAAGGACTAATAAGTTGTAAGTTACTGATCTGGGAATAATGATAAAGAGAAGTGATTAGTCTGGGTTAACTGTTTGCTTCCTGCTCTGCGTTGTTTGACGTTTATGCTAAATGCTAATGTCAGCATGCTAATACGTTTACAATGACAATTCTACCGTGCAGATGTGTACAGGTACAATATTTGCTGGTTAAAGGTTACCAACTCACATAAGAGCTATTTGGATAACTATTACATTAGCATTAATAGCTGTTAACTAACTAGTCTAAAAGAAATTATGAGTCCATCATCAAACTTAATTCCTGCTCACCAAGGGCTGTCTGCAGTGGTGGAAAGCAGCCATTTTGTTTTTGACTTTTAGCACTGCTCTTGCTTACCTGCTAGGCACTGCCTGACCAGACATTCATTCATTCATCTTCTGGGGAATTGCTGGAGCTAAACGCAGCTCACATTGGGCGAGGGGAGGGTACACCCTGGACAGGTTGCCAGTCCATCACAGGGCCAGCACTAAGAGACAGACAGAGATGAATGGGCAATTTTGACCAATCAATCACAAACTGGAGTACCAAGGAAACCCACGCAAGCATGGGGAGATCATGCAAAATCCACACAGAAAGGCCCCAGGCCTGGGAATTGAATCTACGACCTTCTTGCTGTGAGGCAACAGCAGTAACCACTATGCCGTAGTGCTGCTGCTGACCAGACAGTGTTGTCAATTTCCGATATCAAACCGCTGTCATATCCAGTCTGCACTTACCAAACAACAGGAGAGACCATTTCATTTTCCATTCCTTGCTACAGCAACAATGGCTGAAGCTCTTGCCAGGACTGTTAATCTGTTTATCTGTTAATGCAAGCATTGGCTATGTAGCCAAAGCAAATTACCAAAAGCTCCCTTACACATTCTTTAGAAAATAGTGTAGGGCGAAAATACATAACTGTCTGCCAATTTTATGAAAAAAATAAAATAAAATAAAATTATAGGGGACTTAAAAATCATCATATGAGGAAAAACAAGTGTGTGTTGCCAACATGCATTGGCAGCACTGTTTGGCAGCTGACATTAACTACACCTGAGACATGAAATGTGCAAGTACGTAGTGAAAAGTCTAATCATCACCAAATTTATTCCACCCTTCTCAAAATAATAAATTTTTTTTTAATCATAAAATAAATCCAGTAGTTGTTGGTACATTATTTCACATAGGTGTTTGATCTTGGTTTCACTTAAATTTCAAAAAGTCGACCTAATGGCTCTGTGAGAGGAGAAGTGACGGATAATCAAAGTCATTGAGAGCATGAATGTGAAAAATGTCTGTCCCCTTATTGACAGACAACAAAGACATGGAGAGAGTCACACTGCTAGTATATGAAAAGAAATTATATTGTCTCAAAACTTTAAATCAATATGTAAACTGTCTGTTCTGTGAATCAAAGAAATCTGCTCATTTTTTTTCATATGGATCAAAAGATCATGTTCTATTTCTAGTTTTTTTCCTCACCCCACTGAGGGCTTAGTCCTCGGTGAGAAAAGCTGGTCCAGGATGGCTGCTTTGTTCCACACAAGGCATGACAAAATGAAACTACTTCAGCTGCGTTAAACTAAGTTGTTTCTTGTTTTCCTAAAACAAAACAAATGTCATCTCACATGGTCTGGCACAATTTAGTTGTGAGGGCAGATTTGAAAACCATTTGACCTGCCTGATAAATATCATTTCACATAAAATAATGCCTCAGTGTGAGCAATCCGACATCTCTCCATGACAACCATGACAGTAACAGACAATATTAAACAAACTGAATTTCCCAAGTTGTCAGTTTTTTGGATGCTAAAAACTAGTTTATAATTCCATGGGGTGGATTTTGTAAAGGAATCGAAGATGCACAACCCGTTAAGCGGACCCCAGGGATCAGCAGAACTTGTCAAAGTCTTGGCAACGGTACATTTTTCAAATTATTTCCAGCCAACTCACATACAGATGAAGACTCAGCCACCCAGTGAAATATGTGAGCAGTGGAAAGGTATCTTGTCTGTGACAGATGGAGGATTTTACCAAGGATTACATGTATGTCTGTCCGTATGTCTGTCCATATCTATTGCACTCCACTTTGCCTGATGTACGAACAGCAGGAGCTAACTGCTTTTAACCTGTGTTCATGTTGAGAGCTACCAAATGCCTGTGTCCTGTCCTTCAGTGGACACTAACATCAAAAGCACAAGTGGCGAGTGCAGCAGAAAAAGAGGAGATGAAATGATGGACTTCAGTTTCTATTTGCTCAATTTCAGCACCAATAGTTTTAGATTGGCATTTCAAGAGATTTGTTTGACAGGAGTGGGAATACTTTGAAAAGAGCACAAAAACATTTTTTTCCTTTTTTTAAGGCAACATTTTGAGTCAGTCTTTAAGAGTCACCAAAGTCATCTCTAATCAAAATCTTTATGTTAATGAATCAAATGATTACAAGGGATCAGCTTATGTGTAGTAATGAAACTACAGAGAATTATCAATGACCGTTGACTGCAGTTCACCTCAACCCTACCGATTTTTTTTATGGCTATTCCAAATGATGGTCAACATTGTGCAGGGATTAGACCCTAAAGTCTACAGGGATCAAATATGCCTTCACATTCACAAACTAGCTAGGCAAAATTAATAACGTCATCCATCACTGGTCATGTTGATTAAAGAACTTTAAATTGATTTCCTAGGTTCATGTTGTACTACGTAGTTTTGATACAGGCCACATAGCTAACTTGGAATTACTCAGTACCTGCACAGATTACGCTTCCAAACAGAGAAGATTTAAAGGAATCAGATTTGAGACAACTTAATGCGACGAGCAAGAAGATTTGAAGTCAGTATAAATTACAATTCTTGTGCTCGAATTTAGTGGCGTGACCGCTCATGAGAGCAGTGAGATAAGAGAGCAGTGGGGGTGGATCCTTGTGCCATCGCGCAATCAAGACGTGGTGATGAGAAAAGGTCATTTGTGGTAATGCAACATTTTTTATTCTATGAAAGAGACATCACTGCTGATAGATGATCCAAAGGTCACCTGTGTCATCACGCCCATTTTGTCCTGTGGGGTGATGCAAAACAGATCTGATGACTGCCCTCCACACTCGCCACTCCATCAGAGAACAAGAGAGCGAGAAGCTCATCTAGTGGGCGGGTAAGAGCCTGGGTGGGGCTCACTCGCTTGCTCACTCACATGATGAACAACCTTGCCGGTAACCTTACTCGAAATGTTAACTCACAAACTGAGATGGCATGCAGCGAGTTGAAGTTTGGTTCATTTTCTCACTGACAGGGAAGACATAAAATCAGCAGATTGATGTTCTTTTTGATTTGCATCAGCAAGTTTAACAGTAATGAAAAGCCCATGTCCCCACACCCTGTTTGGGTAAGTACACAATTCATACCAAGCAAATGAAACATCTACTTGATATGCACAGGAGCAATAATCATTATCTAGCTAGCTCATAAGCATTATACTCATGGCTTACCAGTAAACAAAGCACAGGCAATCACTTTGTGTCAATTAGCTTTTAGAGAAAAGATCTTGAAAAAATATTGTGAAAGTGAGGGATGTGGGAAAATGAATAGTGCAATTATCTTTATTCTGATGCCCTGTTTCTTAACCACTCAGTGAAGAAACTATACATTGGAAATGTCAAAGAGAATGCTGTGCTAACGAATGCTGAAGGGAGTATTTACTTGTTGAAAAAGATTTTGATGTGTCATTTAAATTGAACTGCACGAAATCAACAACATCAAATTGAATATTCAAATATTCAATCAAATTGAAAACATTTTTGAACATTTTTCTTTTCTCATCTGCAGAAAAAGTGTTTGCCAACGCTGACAAACTGTTCTGCAGAAGCAGGTCATCCTGTACCCACAAGGGGACTTCATGTGAAACCACTCCAGGTTTTACATGGAGTAATCCATCTTAGATATGAGACAGTTTCACAATACAAGAAATATAAAAGTTGTGATACAGGATGACATTCACTGGCAGCATTGAATTTGTCAGAGAAACATCTAATCACCAGGAGTTCAGAATCTCGTCACTCTTGTTAATTCACCTGGAAGGATGACGCTTCAGCAATGAGGCAGTGCATTTTTGTGAAAGGGCACTGGATCTGTCCTGCGTTGGCAATGCAGAAGTCAGTACTGCAGTACAGCAGTAGTAATCCCCTTAGAAATGACACAAAAGTGCAGCAGTACAGCAAAAGGTGCCCACTGTTAGGCAGCGTTTGGTTCCTCTTTGTCTATCCATTTAGTAGCCACAATTCAAACCAGATCTGATGTCTTCCTCCCGAGATGAGTGTTCTTATCACACGACACAGATGTCTGAGCGGATGCCAGCAGGCTCAGGTCTGTGATGAGACTTCCTAGTTATGCATAGTGGCACCCAGTGCGAACGATGGCTTCCGAAGGGCAGACACATAAATTATTCAGCCTGAAGTTTTGCATCAACCCGACTCAGATGGCAACACATGAGAAGGATTAATTTATGCATCATCCAGGAGAGGACAAGTAGATGTCTCAAAGCTATGAGTTGAGTGAAAGGTGCTCATATGTATGTGGAGCTCATAATGGAAGAATTGCTAATTGCAAAGTTGCTTCTGACTATGTATTCACAAGACGCAGGTGATGAAGAAAGCAACAAAGCAATGCTTCACGGGCTCCGCTGTGTTTCCGCTCATATTGATGAATGGATTTGTTGTCTTCAGATTATTTTAGTCTGGTGTCAAAACTTTTGAACCTAATTCACAAACAATAACTTTCACTTGCACTGAGGCAACAAAATTACGTTTAATACATTAAATCAGTCAGTTCTGCTGCTGAATAAAAAAGCAAGTCAATGTAATCTCGTCTCCACACAAACAAACATTGACAGTCTGTCAACACTGCACTGGCCGCACATGTGGTCACCTCGTGTTTACTTGAATGACTTTGGCAAAGCTGGCATGACTGAATAGATATTGTTTGAGTGACATGCGGAGCCCTGTCAGAGGAGCATTAGCAGACAATTAGCATTCCATGACATTTTCTCATCCATCCAGAAGGCAGTGGTGGCCTGTAAACAAAGTCCTGTTGCGATGCATTGCGAGGAGAAAAGGGAATAGAATATAAAGTAAAATGGCATTGTTCAGTGGTTGCGATACCAGGTGTGCATTCTAATGCGGATCTACAGGGCAACTTCTGGCTGGCTGAAAAAGGGATATGATAAGGGAGTGGACGAATGGAAAATGCAGCAGGGTAATTGAAAGTGCTTGGGCTTATAAAGGCCAAATGCTACTGAGGGTTATCAGCCGTAGAAACAATCTGAATTTTTTATGGGAGTAACTTATTATCCAGACAAAAAGGAGCTTTGCCATGCTTCAAAGAGGGCATGCAGGATAAAACAAAATCATAAAGACTGCGAGCAAACTTTAGAGTGCTTTCAAAGTAAAATTACTTTTAGCACCTTGTTTGTAGCTAAGCAATGTTTCAATTGTGTATTGAACACCTTTTTGAGTAAATGTTCTCCACTTACCACCAGCCGCTCCCTTTGCAGTAATTGTGCCTGTAATGAAACAAGCTCCATAATGTGGTTTGGATGTTTCTTCTTTCATGAATCTGCACACAGTAACAACAATGCCCACTTGGCTCTCCTCGCTTTTGTTAAAATGTAACACAAAACCTGAAAATAAAGAAAAGACACAGAATACAACCTCATGAGTCTGATTATCAGTCAAAGAGGTACAATTAGAGCCCCATGAGGTGAAAAATACCCACTGGTACCACACAATATTGCCAAAATAATTTTGTTCACGGGTTCAACATGTGAGAGTACTGTACACATTTATGCCAGAGTATGTGGATGTTAACACAAACACAGTCATAGCTTTCTTAAAATCACTTGTCAGCCTTAAGAAAAGCCTTGGAACTAAAGAGAAAGTGATGACAAAATCTGCATCTCATAAAACAATGAAGCACTGTTGTGCAGTTTCCTCTGGGTACAGAACTTAAAAAAACAACACAACTGGCTGATTCCTCTGATCAGAGAAAAAAACAAACAAACCTAAAACATCTTGTCCTTCAGGAGTATGGACACAGCTTGGCCTCAGGGAACACAGGCTATGGTGGAGAGTTCCTATTAGGCCTTATACTTCATGCTTCAGCCTGTGGGAGAAGACTGTGTAAACAGATCAACCTGACAGGCATTACTGTATTTTTCAGTGTTGAACAACTTCAGTCTGTTCTCACAATAGGCATTCTGGAAGATACACAATCATTTTCCTCCCAAGAAGTCAATGAATAAATTGATATCAGTCCATATTTGGTGTGTAATAAACTAGGATGTGTTATGGATCTGCTTACCTTCACATAGAGCTTGGAAAAGGTTAGACAGTCTGTTTCAAGTTCTATTTACCAAAACCTCCAAAGCTTACATAATCATTTGCTCTATTTTGCTTAATCCGTGCCAGGTTAATAACTAAACAGAAATGTGCTTTAACATGGACTTTCATGCCGTAACCACATCTTGAGAAATGAGCTCCCTGCAGCGATTTGTTTTGGTGGAAAATTAATTGAAGCACACAAGCTATTTTTAAACTATTATTTGCATTAATGTTTGAGTATTACTTAGTCATATTGTGTATTGCAGCTGTATATTGTGTATTAAACAGTGTATTACACACAATATTTTTACATTTTGTTTTCAGTGTTAAAAAATATTGTTAAAAATTGAGCTAGGTTAGTGATCAATGATAAACTTATGCCCTTTATTAAACCATAATGACGATTATATCCTTTTCTATTGCAGACAAAAGTCAGACATTAGTGCGCCTTCCCATGTGCTGGTTCTGTTGACATTCAGTGTAACAAGTCATCAAGCTTTTGTATTTGTATCCTTAAAATTTCTATCTTTGAGGTAATGCTGAGATTTAATATCTGGAAAATTCCACCCTTCCTGACCTGGTCAACTTCCCCACATCCTTCTGTGCTCCATTATTATGTTGTCACATTAACGCCACCTGTAGATAGGTGGAATAATGTCAAAGTGTTGGCTTGCAACCTTTTTATATACAGCCTATGATTACAGTATACAATTTCTCTAACGGTTTCAGAAAAGTTTGGTCATTTTTTGTTTAGCATATCAAAAATGTGTGATGCTGAGGAGAGAAGAAAGTCATTTCAGCTTGTCTACAGTAACCTCTCATGATCTATAAGCTTTTTCAGTCGCAAGGCCCCTGCTGGCTAACATTTGGATGACTTTCAAGTCCCTCCACATGCCATTGTTATTCTTCTGTTTCCCTTCTCAGATGTCCTTTCCCCACAAAAATCATTCACATGCGCTCAATTTTGAGAGCAAAGAAAGCCTGCTAGCTCCTCAGAAGAACCACAAACTGAGGAGTACTGTCAAAAACATTTGCACAAAGCTTTTGTTTCCAGCCCTTTGAATGGGAGACAGGTGGTCACTGTGGGAATAACTTGGCTTTCGCTTTGAAAAACTATGGGGACAGAGGTGTCAAATACAGGCAAGCCACAGAAACAAGAGGGGGATTTGTGTTCAAGCACTGAGCATATAATATGGGACAATGTATTATATTCTGTCCTATTCTTTTCTCCTCTACCCCATTATGTCTCTCAGTATACAATGGAAAGTGTATGTATGTAACACAGCAGATAAAATATTCCTTTTCTTTATTTTTTTCATTAGTTGCAGGTATGGCACAAAAAATGGGTGACAAATCCAAAGAAATACAGTGAAAAAGAAGCTTGATCATATATAAATATAGAGCACAAAACAGAGAAGAGTGACAGGTCATCATTACAGGGTGTCAGCACAGAACAAGATAAATAACATCACTGAAACACAGCTTTCTCAACAATCTAATATTACGGCATCAAATCTCATTATTTCCAAGCGGCCCTTCAAGAGTGAGGAGGGAAGGGGGGGACATTCCTCAACTGCGGCAAACATCTTTATTTTGTCATCTTGCACAAAGTCGGCTGAACTGATGGTAAATAACTGGACATGAAAAACATTGCTCCTGTCTAGTCGGTGATTCCTGATGAAAACAGGTGAAAGCGAATGAGAGGACAGACACAGAGGGGAAGGCCGTGAGAACTAGTGAGCTGCACTCCAACAGCAGAAAGAGTAGGTACCAAGAGGTGGCAGGTTTCCCACTGGTAAACTTGTCACACTGAGCAGCCCTCCCATCAAACAGTGACATACTGCCTCTTCCCTGTCAGAGTAAAATGAGATCTCTGAAATGTGTCTACTTTTTCCAGTTATTTAGTGAGACTGCACTCAGCCTCCTGTCGACAAGTTGCTCACTACTGCCTGGCTGCAGTGTGGAAGTGAAAGAGGTGCACCACATTAAAATGGCATTTTTATCGAAGAAATAAAAATGAACACTGGGTAAAGTTTCAGGTTTAATATGACAGACATTTTGTTCCTGTTTGAGTCCGTCATATGAACTTCACTGACAAATCCGATGTGACTGTCAGGCCAGCCAGCCACTGCTTGTCCGCAGTGTTTCTCCCTTTTGGCACTCATCTGTGCTAAAACAATGCCAAGCTGGGAGTGTATAGTAATAAGTAGGGCTACCAGATTCAGTAATATTACATTAATGGGACTGAATGTTTTTAGGAATGTGGGGTGGGGAGGGGACTAAAATAGGACGATGAATGGCACAGTGTGACAAAGCCCTTCTTAGATTGAAGAGAAAATGAGAACATTTCCACTCAAAGAAACATTGGGACTGTTCCTTTTAGAGACCCTTGGTTAAATACAAGTGTTGAAAAAGAAATTAGCAGGTAATTACAGCTGACTAAGTAGGTAGGAATGTGACAATTACAGCTGACTTTCTTTAAAAACACCATCCAACTAACTACATTACAGTTGAAAACGGACTGAGCTCAGCACCACAACTGCACAGGACTTCTTTGCACATCTTTTCAACTTCACGTTTATGATATCAGGTATACACCCTCTGTTAATTAAGGCAATAGTTTGTTTTGAATTACATTTTCTCAAATACCAACTGGTCATGGTTCTACTCACACGGGCAGTTTTAATCAAATTTAGCAAAGAACCTGGGAAATAGTTTTGACATACTGCTGTTACAGCAATTAAATTCATTTTATAGCCTGCACAAACTCCGACTGACCCCATCCCTTAATGCTAAGGTGCCACCATTTTAATGGTGTTAATGTAGGCACTGGGTACACTCTTGTACAACTGTAAAATGTATTCAGGTATTCTTTAATGCACAGAAGAAATAGATTTTTAATAAAATAATCTAATGTGATTCATTCAAAACAGGCCTCTGTTTTTTTACTTGGTATTGCAGAACCTCACCATATCTGTCAATAGCTTATCGACTAAGATGAATATGAACCTTTTATGTTAGACAAAGGCAGTAAGTCACATGTTTTCAGAAAGCGAAACAAAACAGCATTCATAAGAGCAGAACTATACTTGTAGCACCGCACACTGTTTCCCTCCACCCATTTAACAAATAGTTACAGCCTCTCCCAAGCAATGAAGATTGACTTCTGTTGTTTGTCTGCAGCTTAGAGAGAAAATAGGCAATTTCTATTGTATACTCTAAACAGTGCAACACAACTGCCCCAAACACTTTATTCTTTATGTGCAGTATTTGCTGTGACTATAAGCTTCAATACTTTAGATTTTTATGGCGACAGACTTTTGTGCACCTAATGCAATTTAATGAAGTACAAAACCATCACAATAATAAGCTTCAAAACTGAAAACTGAGCTAAAGCAGCACCTTTCTGGCATGATGTTAACAATAATGGAGCATGTTTTATTTGGTGTTTGCTGAGCTGGTGTAAAAGGCTCTGCTCTTTAAACAGGAGGTTGAGATGTTAAAGAACTGTGGCAGTAAACGTGCATAAAAGTATTGCAATAACAGTGAGAAGGATGAGCCTATAATGGCCCCAGCAGGACTATGATTGGCCGTTATTAGTCAGCTGATTAAGACAGTGGTTGCAAGACATTAATGAAACAGCAGATGCCAATTAGTTCAAGTCTCTGGCTGGACTAATGCTCAGCTCCTCCTGAGCAGTGTTTTGTTTATCACTTGAAAACTGAATTAGATTGCAAGACCAACATTTTTACTGTAGAGACTAAGTCTGAGATAAATACTGACTTTTATATTTGTTACGCTAAAAGGTGTAATACGTACAAGAGAAAAAAATACTAGAAAATTTATCTCTTGTAACTCTTACGAGGGTGTCAAATTGAAGTGGCTGCTGTCAGACACACCGGATAGCGTATGTGTTGGTGGGAAAAACGACACACACTAAATGTCTTGGGCCCAGGTACAGTGTATAAACACAAAAGATTTGGCAGACATGGGCACATTCTGCTCCAGTACCTAAACTAATGGGAAACAAGAAATTTTTCAAACCTATTCCACCTTGCTAATTTATGAACACTTTGGACCATCCACAACTACACAAGCCTTTCATCATTAAAACAGTCAGTAAACACTGTAAGAAAGCATACAGTCACACAACACTGTTTACATATTCAAAACCTGTTAATCCTCTCCAATTGTATTTTGAAGCAGCTTAGAGGACTTTTATCAATAAGTAGAGCAGAGCTGAGTTTGTAAGCCACTCACCGGGTTCACATCCCTCACAGACACAAAGGGTAGAGGCTGACATGGGGAGTGTGAATTGCACAAAAATGCAAATTGAGGATATGGTGAGAGCTGAAATCATGAAAACAAACTATGAATAATTTTTCTGTCCAATTTAAGGCGGGTTCTGGAAAATTTAGACAATTTCCTTGGCACAGATAAAAAAATAATTGTATGAACGTTCCCAATATGTATGGTGGTTATACATGCACCATAAAACTGGAATAAAAATGAGGTCTGTCGTAGTTTCTGAAAGGCTAATGCTATTATAATTCTAACCAAATAAATGTATTTTAAAGTGACTGAGAGGGGATACACAGAAGATGTGTTGCATGCATTTAAAGTGAGATTGTTTCTGCTATTCTTTATAGCAGAAGTTTGACATTTTGCAAAATGCTTGTTAATCGATGACTGTTGGAGATAGCCAAATTAGCTGAGAACTCCTTCCTGACTCAAGCTCAGTACAAACAGGAAGAGTTAGGAGTTAGTTGGCAAAATCTACATCTTTTTAAAAAAAAAATTACATTTAATACGATGATAGCAACAGACAGTTAGCATAGCTTGGCGCAAAGACTTGAAATACAATGAAACTGCTAACCAGGCCCTGTTTTTAAGTTACACCTGGTGTATTTAATTTGTACAAAACTTGCATCTTGTGGATTTAGAGGGGTTACTTTCCACAATATTTCTTGTCTGGGAGCAGGACTGTGACTTTGGCCAGCCTGCTTTTAATGCTACTCGTTTTTACGCTTCTGCATTGTATGGATTAGACAAACGGAAGTGTTAACTAGTAAACTTTCCACTTTCCACTGATAAGTAGATTTTGTTGAGATGTAACCAAACTAGCTGTTTCCTTCTGTTACCTGTCTTTGTGCTAAACTAAAGTAACATTCTGCTTCATATTTAATGGACGGTGATCTTCTCATCTAACTTTTGGTGAGAAAGTGAATGAGCTCACATCCCACAATGTTACACTGGTCCTTTAAAATACTGAAAACAATACCAAGATAATACTACAGGTGTTCTTTCTGCAAATTCAGCTGCAGTTCCAAATTTTCACACTATTCTCTATTCTTATTATGAATTGACCAGGAGCTCAGGGTGGCTGTAAAAGGAACAGTTACCAAAATATCTTAAGAAACTCAGATCCATACTACACAAGGAACTTTGGCACTTTTCTTTACCAGCTGTACCAAATTAGGAAATAGCAACTTGCTAATGGATATTCAGACTGAGTTTGTATTTTTGGAAATTGTATCAAAGTCTGTGTCAAAATCAGATGAACTTCCTGGTCTTGGTGAGTCCAAAACAACCTAGGAAAGTCTGAAAGTTCTCATCATCAGAAGCACACAAAATCATGTTTCCTTTAAAACATTAAATCTTGAAAGAATGTAAGAAAACGACTCTCCGCAGAACTCCTTTTACATTCATTGTGATCTGGGCCTTATGGAAATAATAACATTGCAATGAAAATGGCTGAAGTCATTAAAAAAGGAACAAAAAAAACTAAGCAAAAATGGATAGCATATAATACCTGTGATTATGTCTCTATAATAACATCATACAGACCATAATGATTTTGTAAGGATGCCCTGAAATGTTCATCATTCTGCTCTGTTTTGCGTAGCATATTTATCTTCTTTACATGTTTCAGTTTCTTATCACACCTATTGTACACAGCTTTATGCTCACACATGTACATGACCCACTCAGACTAACCCAGGCTTCCATTGAAGAGGCTACATTTGCTGAACAACCACATCACCATGAACCTTTACCCAGTGGACAGATGAAGATTTCTCTTGACTGGGTTCTTTTAAGTTCTCTAGTATGTGGTTGCACTATAAATATGTATGTAACAAATAGACAAATTTTCAATTAGCTTTTAAATGTGGACTTGTTTCAGAGAATTGATAAGCCTGAATTCATGGAAGTAGGTCACGTACCTATAGAGAAATATAAAATGGACATTATATGTTGAGACCTTGAACTGTATGTTGTGCTTCCTGTACTCCAACATAAAACATTTATCATAAACCTTTGAATAGAGCTTCTTTAACATTTACAAGTTATACAGTTACCAAATTGGTTTACTTCTTATGCTTCCATCAGCTTTGATACTTCAGCAATGCAAAGGGAGACAACAAGAAGAGAAAGGAAGTTAAGTCATCTTCAACAGAAAAAATAAGAAACAAGACACAAGTCCTCAAAACATTTGTCATAACCAACAATGAACGGAATTTTTCATTTTCTTATTTTCTCTTTTTTACAATACATTTTTTAAAAACCCCGCTGGTTAAGGTTATGGTCTCAGGTAGATCTTCCACAGTCAATCTTCACAGTTTGTGTAAAAGCAGAGAAACATTCTCGCTAGAGTAATAAAATATCATGACTATTATTATGGTCATTATCATCTTTTATTCTCATATAGTTCCATATAAATGGTGGAGGACAGGGGTGAGGCCAATCACCCTAATGAAGAGCCAGCAGTCCCAAGGTTTCTACTCTCCTCCCTGTACAATGCAATGTTTTATTCAGCAGTCATCCTTCTCTTTTGTTAAAAAAATGCTCGTCCACAGGGAAAGAGAATCATGGGAAGAGAGAGAAGGGTATTCATCTGACGAAGTGTCTCAATCGTCCTATACGATCATAAATTGTCTTTCTGCAAAAACTGATCCAAAGCCTCACTTTTCCTGTTCCCGCTGTTTTTATCCAAATTATTTGCAAACCTGTGCTCGGTGTCTTCCAGCACTGCCTGATCGGCTGCCCTCTCATTGAACTACGCATAGGCATAGGCTTAGGCGCATGCACACACACATACACGCACACTAACACGCGTACAAACACACACACACTCACACAGGCAACTGTCCAATCAGGAGTAAAATCCGGGTGTTGCACAACCCCCATACTCCCGCTCAACAAGCATGCCCACCCATCAGCACTTGTGGGGCAAAAGAAACATGTAGAAAATAGCCCATCAGAGGAAACATGAACAGAGACGTGTTCGATGTTGATTAACACCCAGGCTCACGATTCGGTTTGTAATCTGAAGGCACTTTGTTTCATGGCAGAAAGTAAAGTGGCTTCTGTTCCACAGACGGACCGCTGACTGAATATTCAAGTCAGGCCTCACTGATTGGACCTTTCTCTACTCTCTGCCTGTTCCTCCCCTTCCTCCACTCTTCCTCCCGTTCATTCCACTCTCTGCACTCTCTCTGGCTTTTCCTCTCACTTCAACTCTTAAACTTGAACTTCTTTCTGCCCAGATCAGCTGTCTACACCTCTGTGGATTTTTCTGCATTTATTGTTCTGCCACCATACTGTCGGTTGGCCACTTGGACTCGTGAGCACAGTGTTAAAAGATACATAGGCAGCTACAGGGGAGTAAGCAGACAGAACTGAATGTTGCCAGAGTCCTTCTTTTTCTACAGTACAGCACCAAGCAGATAAGGAAATGCCAGGGTGTAACGTGATGCTGGGCTAGAGTGAAAAACAAGTGTTGGTGAATGGCATCTGGTGCAAGAAAATGAAGATAAAGATACACAGGGAAAGGTCTGATTCCATGTATTTGTAAGCAGGGAAATGTTATTTCCTCTTCAAAAAGTCAGCAGTGTCGCAATTTTGCCGCCTTCCAAAGATATTTTCATAATTTCACGAAATTGTTCTTGTGCTTTACAAATTGTCCCCCCTCAATGCTTGTGAACTCCAAAGTCCAGGCTCACTCATCGGCCACCTGTCTTTGTGCTCGTAAAGACGTCCAGAGTCCTGCACCGAGGAGTATTTTCTGTAAAAGAAGTGTCTTTAAAAAATATTAGCGCATCATCTTTATTACTTTTTGTGTTACTTTTTTATCACAATTTTTTCTCGCCTATATTGATGTTGGTCCCTCTGCCGTCCATCAGGGGACCCCTGCTGCTTTCAGGATGCATGAATCTTTGGTGATTGGATGCCGAGGGTATAGCTCACAGACGGTGGGTCTGAATATTTGCCTCTGAGATGACAGAGAGAAGGGTCACCTCTGACCTTCTAGCAGGGTCATCACCAAGGTGATGCATAGCAGCCATATATGTGAGGATATGGACGAAACCTTGGAGTTGGTATCTAAATAGGCATAAGAAACAGAACACAATGGTAAATGTTGTTATTACTTACTCCAGAGAGAAAAACAAAAAAATGCCTTTTGGCTCAAAAACATAATAAATGTATCAACAAAACATGTCACAAGGTCATGTCACATTGGAAAGAATTGTCCCCCATTTTGCAGGATCATGTCTTGGCCTGGTACAGTTATTTTCTGGTCTTCATGTGAGTCTATGCACATTGTCATGAACAACAAAGCTTGATTTTCGCTAGAATTGTGATAGTTTCCCCCTTCTGAATTACAAGTAAAGGATTATCTTATCTTCCACACTTTACATTTAACAGATGACCATGGGAGCAGCACTGATCTTACCAAAAAGCTCTGAGCAGGAACATGAACAATCAGCATTAATTACAACCAACCTGTATGACCAGATATTGAAATGGTAACATCAGTCAGAAGTCGTGTCAGATCAGGCCTCATAGCTACTTCTTAAATTTTCCTTCTTACATCACATCACCAACTCATGTAAGATTCATTATGTGAAATTGAATTGTATAATTTATAACATTACTCTGTCCTCAGCCTTGTTGACCACTCTCAAGCTCAGAATGAATTAATGCTGTCTTTTGAATTCAAATGAAAGGTAAATTCAATGCAAATCTTGCATTAAGAAGACCAAGATCACTGACTTTGATTCTCTTTTAGATGCTTGGTTATTTTGATGAAATGAAAAATTTAAATTGCTTGCTTTCATTTATCCATGGTATGTCAAAGGTATGTAGGAGTTTAAGAGGCCTCCAAAATAATGCTCCTCCTCATAAATAAGACGAATTCTATCAAAAGGAAAGGTGTTTGTCTGCCTACCAATTGCAGCAGACCGTTTTTCTGTGTCCTGCTTTCTGTTTTTACCTGCTGTTTATTCCTACAGTGCAATTACAGTGCTCCACTCAGCCAGCATGGCCATCATTCATGTGACTACAACACTGTTGCTATGACAACTGTGTTCTCCCCGTGAGATGGTAGTCCAATGCTGACAACTGTCTAAGATTAGATCCACTCTTGTAAATCTCAACCTAGTCCAGTGTGGAGGAGCGAGAGCTTGGAGTTTGGGTAAAAGTGTCAAAAGAGGGGCAGCAGGAGGGGGACACATGGTGCTACTCACTGTCCGGCAGACCTTGACATTCCCCTTCCTCAAGCGTGACATCATCGATGGCGATGTCTCCCTCGATGCCGGGTCCCCGAATACCTTCCAGTACCACCTAGAGAGAGAAATACAAGGTTTTTTTTTTTTTTTTTTAAACTGTGCAGCCTTGATAGACCACAAAAAAAAAAGAAAATTAGCACCCCTGCATGATACAGTCTAAAAAAGTACACAGTGCATTTTAGCTAAACAGCCCCATATAAAAAATAGCACAATGTGGCAAGTGTTTGTGTCAGTTTTTAATGTCGCATAATTTAAAAGTAAGAATGCTTGTTGTTCTGGGACAGTTAGAAATGAGAGTGGGAACAAAGAAAAGGCACAGAAACTGAAAGCAGCCGAAACCATAATTACTTTCCACAACTGCAACCGTAAAAATCATGGAGAATATTGAAGTTCTATATTACAAAGATTAGGCTTCCTGATGGCAAACCGTGAGTGATATTGCTTTCTCGATAGCAAACAATGTCTGTGGCTTTCTGTTTAATATTGAGGATTTTGAAGTACTACATCAATATGCTGTCCCTAAGGAAACTAATACTTCACCATACAAACACAGGTGTCGAAAAAAATAAAGGGCAACAAGGGGAATGCTGCTAGGTATTGGCCTGGTTAAGATTTTTGGTCTCACCTGGAAGGATGCTGTTGGATGGATGCTTACTACGGCCTGCCTCCAACGGTCACCTTGGTTACCACTTAGTGACCACACCGGACCCTCGGAAGAAGTTTGGCCCTTCTGCTTCAGGAAAGCGTTCAGTGTCCCTAAATGAGAGGAGACACATACAGATTGGTGCAAACACAAACACACACACTAACACACTGTTTCAAATAACTCACTCTAACTCAGACCTGTGCTGATTCATGGATCATTTGCTGCTGAACACAGAGCTTAATAATAAAAACTGTCATTTTGTTAACTGTTTTTGTGGTATTAACTTAAAATTGGTGAGCTTGTTCCTTCCTGCTGCATTATCAACTTACACAACTATTTAACTGAAGTAGGTCAACGGTTCTCAAGGTAACCAGTCTGTTGGCACTACCTCTCAATGCTCTTTTGTATGTGGAGATGAGCGAGACAGACTTGCATGGAAGGCAATTTTCCAAGACACACTTCAAATCATTTTTTTTTCTGATAGTATTCAGTTCATATTCTTCCAGACTTATTACTCTGGTCGTTATCTTAACTGTTCACTTACTCTATAACTAACAGCAAAAGGCATGTAATTCCCTGGACCAGACCTTTTTGTGTGCTACAATGTTACTTGTAATAGTTCATTGAACCAGTTAAAACTTTTTCCTCCATGGTTAACACTTACTAATTCAACAGATAATTCGACTGTTAACTCCAGGGTGAAACTGCAAGTGAGATTGGATCCAGACATTTAATTTTAATATTCACCTCCGTCTCCCATTTCAGATTTATGTATTCTTCTGCATTCAGAGCAGAGCCAACCAGTAGCAAAGGTTAAACTTAGGTCTCATGAATTGATACATTTATTAAACTGTGGTTCTGTAAGTCATGATAAATCATTCTCTATTTCATAATAATCCGGATTAATTATCACTAATAGGGAATGTGTGATGTGAATTTTGTGGAGTGTAAATACTTTCCTGATAGTTTCAAACTATTTCTGCCCAGGCCAACTTCCTGTTTTTAATCTTACCTGCATTTCCATTAAAGCTGCACAGGAGGAACTACTGTACAGGATGTCACAGCTGAAATCAGCTCTACATTTCAAAATGAAATACGACAATCCCATTTCAACTGAATTCATACATAAAGCCTTACAGTAACACAGAAATCCAGCTTCTTATTGAGACAGAATAGTCGATATACCAAGTATGTGGTGAAGACTCTCCTCTTGTCTGGCCGCAGGCTTTGATATAAAACTGTCAGATGATGACACAGAGTGCAACCACTTTACCCTCCTCTCCAAACCCACCGATTGTGTTAGTTTGCGATTGAGAGAGCAGGGTCCTCCAGGAGTGGGCCAGAAAGGAGAGGCAAGACCTGACACCACGGCGAAACGCAATAGGACCACAGCTCTGAAGTCAAGTGAATTTCACAAGTATGTAAGGCAGCACCTTCCCACTGACACAGCTGGTGAGCAGAAACAGCAGTGTCTCGGCCTGCAACCTTGCTTTTGATGCATTCTTGCCTCAGTGAGGTGCCTCATTACTGTAGAGCTCCCTTCAAAAAACAAGTCGGTGCTGAAATGAGGGAAAGCCATAGTGTATGTCCCTGTTCATATTCTCTCATCAGCACAGTATACATTTTCCCCAACGACAGCACAATCTCCAGTGAGAGATGAGCTCTTGTACAGAACATGACCTGCGGTTTCATCTACCTCTGAAGTGTTTAGGATGTAGGAGGATTCTTGCTGAGCTAGCTGGCTTACATTTTCTTTGAACTCATTGCGATGTAGGTGGTTATGTCAGTGTCATCACATCCTGAGCAAAGGCATATGCTGTATATCCTTTGGAGTACATTTCTTGAAAAGAAATACCTGTGGCAGACACTTGTGAAATTTGAAAAGATCTGAGAGGAGAAAGACATCTCTGGTGAAGTGAGAAATAGCTACTGGAAATTTTCAATTATGTAGTGAGGACGAGAGCAAAGGGGATCCAGCTGCAGTACCACCCTCCTTGCTAATGAAAGGATGACTCCTTTGCAGAAGGCCAAGCTCAAAACAGACTTGCTTGGTGTGCTTTGCTGGAGACTTAATCCCATAAACAAATGTGACATGGGCTCCAAAGGCAAACTTTGATGTGTGCTTCAGTAATTAAGTGTGATCTTGTCTCAGGTATCCCCCCGCTAGCTAACTACAGAGGAGTTTCTTTGAGCCTCTGCCACTGTTTTCATCAGCATGTAGGTGAACTCCCTTATTGACTCAATCTGGCCTTTAGTACTGCTGTGCCACAACTTGACTGTGACCCACCTTAACAGCACAGTCCCAGAGTGCAACAAACTCCCAGCATCTCACGATGGAGCCGTGCCATGTTTGATGACTTTGTGACTCAAATCTAAATATGAAAAGGCCTTCAACTACTTAAAACAGCAAAGTTGTCAGTGATGAAAAAAAGTAATACAGTACATGTGAACATATATTATTTGGACAATGTGTCATACGAATTCATTCTCTGGGTAGAAAATATCACAAACCAACATTCCTCAGCTCAGGGGCAAATTTCTTTCATGGCTGGAGAGGCAGAATACTAAATGGAGCATGGCTATAGACGATCTGAGCTGGGTTTCAAGTCCTTGACATTTAGCCCATTCATCATAACACGCCACAGTCTGGGCATGGGCTTCACCACAGACGGGGAGGGAAGAGAAGAGAGGGTCTGGCTGGCGATCAATTTGAGCAAATTGGAAATGTCATGGCCTACTCAACCTCGGCAGGGAGCCGGAGGAGCTCTCATCTCCCTGCTGAGCAGCCCTCCAATGGCTCTATCCTTACATTCTCTCCACCTCTCCAGATGTTTGGTCCGTCCCCCCGAACCTGGACACTTCCACCCTGCCTTTCCATTGTGGACAGCTAATGAGTAGTCTGGCTAAATTTCAGCCCTTGTTGTGTCCTGCTGTCATCTTGGTGTTAAATGTTCGGATCACCCGTGATAGAAAAGCACATTTTTTCCATTTCCCCTGCTGTTTGGTAGGAAAACAAGCGTAGGTTTTTTAAGATATATATATGTTCTAACCCTGCTTTCCGATTGAAGATATGAAATGTTATGCTCTAGGCTGCAATTGATATCCAAATGAGAAAAATTCTTTATTGCACAATGCAGTGACCTGTAAGCCTATTTGTATTCTTAATATAAATTGATCAAACTTCAAAGGGAATATGAAAATAATAATTTCTTGCTGTGAAAAGACATAAGATACAGAAAAGAAAATATAACTAACTTAAAAACATATTAGCCAGTGCACTAAAAACAAGAGGAAATAAAGAAGAGAGAAAGCTGAATGGGTTGAGTTGGAGCAGCAGGTCCAGCAGAGGCTCAGAGTGTAGCAGGTGGAGGGTGGAGACAGCACTGATGCCACCGATGTCTCACCAGAATACTGAGGTAAATGCAGTCAAATGTTCACTGTAAACATCTTTTTAGAAGCGAGCTGCCAGCCTGTGGTGATTTCACAGTTTACTGAATGTCAATTTCAAGTTCAGTGCATACAGAAGTACAACTACTTGGCCCCTCTTTGTGTTTACTTTTATGATCAGGCCTATCAAATTTACTGTCTTTTTGAATATATCTTTTTATTTTTGTATTCATTTTTGTCTATAAACATATCTTTGATACGGATTGAATAAAACAGGATAAGCTTTGTTTTTAAAAAATCTAGACTTAGTTCCTTCCTATTACTGAAACACTTTCTACAGTGCTTTGAGTGCACAAAAGTAGGCTATTGTCGAACAAACTACTCTCATACCTTAACAATATCCTGGCCCCAAGATACCAAGATGACCTTGCATCCCCAGCCAGAGAAGCCCTGTCACATACCCACTGGACCTATGCAGTAGATAATGATAACAGGGTGCAGCAGAGGGTGCAGACAAATCACCACTAGTGACCCTCAACAGTGCTGTTTTTTGTGCTGGAGATCCAATCTTGCTCACCACTCCCAAATTCACAAACACACACACCACCAACACAAACAACATGCACTCAGAGGAGGAGTGCTTGTGGTCGGCTGATTGTGTCCCTGGCGAAGGAAGCCAAAAAGTGAGATGGAAGCCTAAGAGTGCTCCTTCGGTCTCCCGACCATCTTCAAATGGACCTTACAAGTTTGTTATCTAGATTCACAGAGGATTGCGAGAGCTAATGCACAAGACTTTCATACACACCTTTGTGGGGATTTGTTGCAAAAATGAGATATCTTTTGCTTGAAACATCTGACAGTTGCATCAAGAAAATTTCAGTATTAAAGTGCAAAGCTCTCCACTACCACAGGGGCCAACTCTCTGGTAACAACTGAAACTATGCTGCTTACTGGAAAAAGTGCTGCTGGTTTGATGCTTTGTAATTTTTTTAACCACCATGTGGCTCCTGTGTTTTCTTTCTGTTCTTTTATGCACAAGCAAAAAAAGAGAAAACCCCACTGGGAAACATGTAGGTGGTGCACAGCAAATTTAAGAATCTCATCTCTCAGTTTCTATTAGAAAGTCAGCGGGATGTCCCACAGATGCTTGATGATGGAATTTTTCTTTTTGGTAAATAAAATTTGTGGTGGTTCCTCGCTGACTTTTTAGTTCTGCACCGATAGGAACGCGTCCCCTTCATTTAGCAAAGGATTTCCAAAGCAACCGAAGGACAGAACAGGGACATATTCTTTAAAGACTGAAAATATTCGCCATCTAAATCCATGAACTACTGAGCAATGAATTTAATTAAAGGGATCTTTTCAACAGACTAATTCGAAGAGTAACACTCTTGTTAAATAAACTGAGGCCAATGAGGCATATGAGTGAATCTTACCTATGTGTTTTCCATACATGTGGTAGAAGAAGCCGAAGCAGTAGGCAGGAGGGTTGGTGATACCATAGGGGTTTTTTGATGCTACGTTGAAAAAGGGACTTACAAGCCGTGCCTGGTCTCCTTCTTTCCGCGGTCTTGACGTTTCAATGTACATATAGAAACCTGGAGACAGACAATAATAGGTGTATATGCAGGAAGCTACTGTAAACAGTGTGACTACCGTTTTAAATTATCTTCACAGAAGACCCCAGATACCTGAAATGTGACAAACTAAGAGAAAAAATTTAAGCAATAATCTGGGTATATTTCTACTGCAAACACTTATGTATGTGTATAATTGTGAATACGGCTCTCAGATATCTTTTACGACGTTGGTCAAAATCATTATCACAAATGGAAGACAAACCCTGAAAAATGGATTGCTGTGCTCAGAGGACCATGACTGCTTTCTCACTGGCTTCACTCTAAACATTGGGTTAAAGCGGGGCATTCTTGGTCATGCTCAGCTGCTTTTTCAGCCAGCCTGTGATAGCATGATGGAAATGAAACCCTCCGTATCAGAGATAAGGAGCAGGTCTTTCAAGGAAGGACATTTTTCCTTTTACTAATAGGAATAGCAGGAACAAATCAAAATGATAACAATGGTTGTTACATTTATGCTCCCTTGGTCTGACAGTCGTGGACAGTGGAGGTGATGGAAGAGAGTCAATCAGTCCCCTCATTGTGCCTGAGCCACATACTCTGGAGAAAATCTCTGCCCAGCCACCGGCACAGGGAAGGCAGCGGCTGGAAGCGAGTGGCTCCACGCCCCTCCAGCCAAAATCAAATGGAATATCTCCCTCCGTTGAATCTCATATCAGCTAATTATACGCAAAGAGGAATGGGGCTGGTAATGAAATGCTGGACATTTTGAACACATTAAGTAATTAAAGCCAATGCATTATTTACTGGATCAGCTGCTGCTGGTACCACAGCAGTATAATAGACACTTCTCTTCCACCAAAGATAACTTCCATCAGAGGATTTCATATGGATCCTCGGATTGATTCCTACAAATCCAATTTGTTAATTGGCTATTTAAGTTGTTGAATATGAAATACCTGCAGGTAGCATACTGAATACTAAACACTTACAGAGTCCTCTAGTTTAGGGACAGACAGAAACAGTGACCATTTACAGGATAAATTTGGAAGCGAATGGTCAAACCTGCTTTTTGTGAGATTGCGCTGCATCAAGCCGCTGTTGACGTGTGCAACTGAAATCTTCTACAGTATTATCCACATGGGAACATGCCAATCTTTGCAACTTATTTCATCACATCACACTGACACTTTCAGTGCCATGTTAAGAAAATAAAGTCACAACATAATCAACATCCAGTGTGACTAATTTTATGTCTTGCCACATCATTTAGCAATAACATTATAATTAGACTGTCAGGGCACTCTTGGAAATCCTGCATTTATGCATGGATTACATACGAAGTAACACAGTGGTGTCCATTTAAATGTGGGCATTCAAACAATTTCTTTCTGGAGCAGGTGCAGTGTCGTTTCAGAGCCACAATGACAGATGGCAAAAATAATCACTTACACTGATACCAAATGTGTTTTTTTCCTTTTTGTGCTTAACGATACAATAAGATGGCTGACTTTTAAACATAAATAGCCATAGGAGGAACATAATTGGGCAACATGGTTCATGAATATTGCATCTAGTTTGCTATATTATGCACCAGTATGTTACATATATCTACTGCGTATGTGAAAATCAGTGACAAATGTATCACAAACACAATCATATTTACAAATTTATTACAGATAATTTAGAGTTGAGTTTCCAATTGAGTTCTCTTTTCTCTTTACCGATTACAGTATAAGGCCAACAATAGCTGCCCAGCCTTGGAAGTGGTGCTTTTTTAAGACTACATCAGCTCTAAGACTGGTCAATCACTCATCAAGGCAGGGGTTTAGGTCAATTACACCTTAAGGAAGACTTACCCTGCTTAGAACCACTGCGGTCAACACCTGGCCCCGTGTTGGGTGTATATTTGGTGTCACGGGTAGCAGCACTGTGCCGCGTCCAATCAAAATCATCATTCTTGTCCTGGGTGAACATGCAGATTGGCTCCTCCTCAAAGCTGCAGTGGAACTCTCCTAGTGAGCACAAGAGCAGAACTGGGCTCTAACATTCACAAAATCACAAGAATAAAATTACACACAGTCTAGTAGCTATAGCACAGTATGTAAGCAGTCTGACACCTTCTGTAGATTTATGATATTTCTGTGGGGGGAGTGTAAGTAATTTCTCGGAGGGATATATAACAGCCCTGTCCTAATTGCACCATACAATCTGGTGTGCAACTTCTAAATCAAGATGTGATTTCTCACTGACTGTAGTGCAGACGTCAGTGTTTGGTCTTTCGTGCACCACAGACAGTTTAGTTTAGTTTAGTTCATAAAGAAAGTCTTTGCTGCACTCTGGAAACACCCAACAGCGGTGTGTGTTTGTGTGCGAGTATCAAAAGTGGTTATTAGAAGGCAGACCATGACAGGCCACGACTGTAACATGATGGATAGCATTCAATAAACGCACACTCACACACACACAGCCTCTGTAAATAATATTGAATTAAATACAAATCTCATGTGAAAGAGGTTTGAAACGGTTAATCATGATTTTTCAAAGGTACTAATGGATTTTCAAGATGTTGCTTGACATGATGGAAGTTGTATTGCCTTCATGAAAAGTGAATCTGTTAAACTGTGTTGCTAATTATTTTTGAATAAAACTTTTTCACAGTTGAAAGTAAAAAATGTCCTCAGCTGTTTCATAGTGTCTTTACTTAATCAGTTTTTAAAATTGACTCCACCCTCCTGCTTCTCCATCACTCTCCATCTTGTTTGTAGTGGGTGCGCAGATAGAAATATTGAGTGCCCCCCCCCCGCCTTCTCTCCGCTTCACCCTCCCATCTCCTCCATTCCTTCCACGCCCCTTTGACAGCAATTCTTAAACTACTGGAGTGTGCAAAGAGGGAATGAAAGTGTGGGTTTTTCACCCTTGAAGAAAAAAAAAAAGAGCAACTGTTACTCTAGCTCGAGGTTATGATGGGTCGCATGCAGGGGAATGTTAACAGGTAAGAATAAGAAATTGCATGTGTGGGGAACAGCCCGCTCACTTTAATTAAGGAGTAGAGGGAGGATCAACAGTGTCAAAAACTTTATTTAATTCATGTAACAAACAAAGCAGAACACCTAACCAGAGGACATGAGGCTGCTGAGCGGTGTCCTCAAAGAGATAGTAAAAAGGAACATTTAGATTCAAGATGCCGGTATGTGTTCTGATAAATATTCATTGATTTATTAAAACGTAGCTGGGAGCAGTTTGGAGTGGTGACCTTGAGAGGAGCCGAATCTGCAGCTTTTATGCAGGTAATGGAGGTAACATACTGTAGACAAAGGTAGTGAGTGGGTGGATGGGCCCAGGGATGGAAGAGGGCAGTGGTGGTATGAGGCAGAGAGGGGGAGAGAAAGAGATATATAGAGTGAGAGCAGGAGAGGAAAGAAGTGGTGCTGTGGGAGAGGAGAAGAAGGTGCCAGGTTGCAGGCACTCTTGACTCTTCTCCTCATAGGCATGCAGATTTAAATGGAGGTCTAGCTCCTGGCACCAGACACTGAGCTCAACTAAATGTTTTTGCCTTATGCACATGGGAGGGATGGAATGATTTGGAGAATAGGCAGAGGAAGAAGCGAGCAAGAGGAGGTGTGCAGATAAGATAGTTTCCTTCAGGGATTTAGATAATGATGTTGGTGATTATGTTGTCAATGTTTTTACGAACACCCAGCAAAATATATATTGATAGAAATAAATAAATGACCCGCAATACACAACAGGATACTGCTAAACAGCAAACAGTAAATAAGTGTGGATTCTCAAGATGTGAAAAATGTGAATCTGTGAAGTTTCAACAGAATGCTTCATAAGTGGTGCTAAATATTAAAGAATATCAACACATACGGCACAGATGCATGCATAAGTAATGCTCACAAAACAGAGAGTGAGCGAATGCACTCAGGCATAAACTAAACTACATATCTCACGCAAACACAGTGTCCATAATGCACAAAGTCCGGCAGAGATTTCAGACTCAACATGTCAAACTGCCTAACACAGGTTTACTCTCAGTTCCTACAGCGATGTCTTATTGATCATGCTTAATTTAAGATTGCTTAGACAATCCTCCAATGCAGTTTGACATGTTGACAGTCAGATCAAGTTTCCCCACTGTCCTCACAGACTGTGCTACGACAGACAGAGTGTGCTCTGTGACAAGAAATGCAAAGTGAACTTCACATTACTTACTCAGATGAGGGTTGATGGGAGCTGTGAAAGAGAAAGGTCAGACAGGGTCATTAATATAAAATATCTTAGCTGTTCAGCTGTTGAAAGAAAACATGCACAGAGACACATACAGCTGTACAGGCACTTAAACGTTCATCCTGTAAAACACAGTGTGGCTGTTTTGTGAGCTCTGCTACACTCTATACAGGATACAACTCAAGCATATACACAGTAGCTGTCCTGCTGTCATCTGCTGTTTGCTGTAGAGCTAATAAAAGTCTGCATATACAAAACTTTGCTTAGCGTTGCACTAAAGCGAAAACAAAATGAAAGAGGCGCATGAGATGACTAGAAATATTCCCCTGTGATATTAAAAGATGACAAACACATTAGAGAGTGCTCTGCCAAGACGGTGTGCAAGCAAATAGAAAATACATATGTAAACGGGAAGCGATCCACTGGCAAACAAAATACAGTGATTATTAAGCAGAAAGAAGGAGATGATTGAGATTTTGAAGTGGAAAAGGTGACAGCAGTCATTTTCTGGCTGTTATCAAATGTAAATGACAGAGGGATTAGGAAGACCAGCCTGACCACATTAATAAGCTTATAATGGAACTGCTTATCTTTATTGCCATTTACCGGCATTGCTGATGTTCTTGACCAAGGTGACTTCCACTTAGAGTGCTAAGCTGATTTTATACTTCCATTTAGAAGCCAATAAATCATAAAAAATAGTAATAATCACAAGTGTGTCAGCTAATAACTTTCCTGTAACATCCTCGATTCTTTTTTGTTTCTACAGAAACTTTCATATCAAACACTGATAAGTTTAGGTGACTGAAATCAGGCGGGGCTTCATTTGCATTCTGTCCATTGAACCATGGTTCAATGCTCGCCTCATTGATAATTTGAGGGGTTACTGCTGCAGCAAACACAGAAAGGTCAAGGGTATCACACAGAGTTGCAACAAGCCAGTTAGTCTGCACTTCACTTTTTGCAGAGTAAATACCATTTAACCTGTCAAGAAGATTCATGAGCATTTTCATGATCAATTGCTGACCGGCTGAATAGATGCGATACATCAGATTTACTACAAAACTATGTTGCTCTGTGATTTATGAAACCTTGCGGCTCGTGGGGGGAATTGATTTTAATCCAGCCAATTAAAGTGAGTAATAACAGATCAGTTCTACAAAGGAAAGCGTGTAGTGAAGTGAGGGAGAGTACATAGGACTGGTGGAATTGCTCTTTTTAAAAGCAAAGACTCAAGTAGTGATTTCTTTATGTTGTTGTGGGGCTCATGGAAATGTATGTCCACTTCTTTGCTTGTACTGTCGAGAAGAAAACACAAACACGCGCGGCGGGAAACAGAGTGAGAACAAACTATTGCATTTCCATTGTATAAAACATTCGGTGAAGTGCACCGCTGCAGCTGAATCCTCCCTGTGAGAGGCAGGAGAATCGAAAGAATCGGCAATACACCCTCAAATGTACATAAACTTTAATAATCTTTTATGTTACTGATTGCAAAAGTAGGGAAGTCTCAGCATTCAATGCTTCCTTGTCTATCCACAAAGGACTGCACAGAGCATCCCTGCTGCAACAACAGAGTCTGTGGAGAGAGACAAAATCATCTGGGCTGTGGCAGAGAACATTTTTTAGATGACAACTAACAGCCTCGGGCCTGTGAAATGGATGCTGAGTTTTCCAACAAAACTCTGTTTTTTCAGTCCCCACTCCCCCACTGCTGGCTAACTCTTTCCCTCTCCAACACACATTTATTGCAACGCTCCTCGCTTCTGCCCACAATCCTGACTACTCCTCACTCCTCCTTTCTTCCGAAACTGTGGTTATGAAAATATGTCTCGTTGTCTTTTTTTTTTTTTTTTTTTTTTTACCTGCAGCTTGCACAAGCTGATTCTCTGTGCCTTAGTCCAGATGAATGTGTCTGCTCAAGCAGTGTGTCTACCCCTACTGAGGAAATCAGGCTGAGCACAGAGCAGGCCCAGAGGCTACGACTGCTGTGCATGCACACCCATTCTTTAAAACACACACGCGCACACAAACTTGCACACATACACGCTAACAGATGATTTGAATGACTGTGCTGTGTGTGGGTAAACAAACAAGGAATAAAATATATTGAGACTGACCTCTATTATTTATCTAACCAGTTTCAAATACATCAATCTTTTCAAATTTTGGGGTATTTGCTTTTGTAGCCCGTAAAAACATTAGTATGCCTTTTCAAATACATTTTCTCAAAATGCATTGTTGTTAAAGCACAAGCATGAAGAGCCCACAGGCAAGCTGCAAAAGCTTTAAAAATATATTTATTATTTCTATCTTAATGCTGCAGCACACTGCTTTACCCTTCAGCTGAAAGGGCCTCAAATAATGATCAAGGATGAAATATAATTTTGATAGCTCTCAAGGTAAACAGTCCCAGCAATCTCTGAGTGAAGTGGGCTCTTTGAAAACTTCAGTTACGACAGGTGATGTACTCAACCCCCACATGTGAGACGTGTCTGACTCCTGCTTTCTACTTTTCCAACTGAGAGGACAAAACAAACTGCTGCTTGATGCATGAGTGTTTCCGATCCAAATTGCCTAATTCTGATTGAAATAGAAAGTGAGCTTACTGACCGTCAAAGGACAGCTGTCTGCAGAGGCTGTTCCAGATACAAACACTGACTTGCAGCAGAAAATTCCATGGCTGCAGCCAAGTGTCCTAATAGACAACTGTGGTCCAGCTTCTTCTTCTTCCTTTTTTTTTTCTATTTTTTTTTACTGACTTCATATAATCCACACTCTCTGAAATTCTCATCCATCATGTTTAGGGGGTCTGGCTAGGTGCCATGACAGTCTGAGAAAGCCCTGTGATTGCTTTTGACCACAAGTTGGAATAATAACAGTGTGGGTAAATGTAATTCGGCATTCTTCCCCTCATGTCTCCCTGATAAAAATTATACAGCCAACATCACACTTTTGTGTCCTTCAATCAAATTCTGGGAGGATATATAGCCCTGCATAGGTCCCGCAGTAACACACACAGACACACACACAAGGACAAACCCAAACACAGCCAAGCCATGCACAATCCTTTTTATCCTATTCCTACATCAACCAGCATGTCATGCAAGGAAAACCACTGAAAACTTGGACATCCAAAAGGATGATCTTTACTGTTGTTGAAAAGTTCAGCAGAGAAGTGAGACAAAAAAAAAAAAATGTGGGGAAAAAGAAAAAAGTTTTTGATGAGGGTGAGATGGGGAGAAAAAGAAGACAGTGCTAATGCAAACATAACCAATGGAATCCATGAGGGGTGTGGCATAGAATATCATATGTGTGTTTTCATATCATGGCCTTAATGTTACTGTGATGTTAATGTGATTAAGTATTTATGTCATTATTACATAAACAAAGAGCAAAAAAAAGAAGAAACATTTCTTTTAGTGATGAATTGGTTCAGTACAAAAGGTAACATCTGCTATGTTAAAAAGAGAAGGAAACAGAAAAGACTTATTTTAACATGCCAAGCAAAAAAAGCCATTTGAATGTCAGGTAGTCCACGAATCACACAAAGAATGCAGCTGCTGTAAACAGATACACAAAGCATATTCGCTCAGCTGAACCAAATTGTTGGTACGTTGTATTCCATTGACAGACTGTACATTGAAAAGACTGTAATGTGTTTATTTGTGTGTATAAAAGGAATAGATATGAAAAGCAAGAATTCTAATTCCCTTCTCGACTACGGACATGTTTCTATCACAATGTCATACATTTTCTTAGGCCAACAAGAAATTTAAGGAGTATTTCAGCATTTTTGGAAATATATTTACTCGCTTTCTTGCAGATTCCTCTTCCTGCAGAGTCAGATGTGAAGATCGGTACCAATCAACAAATTCTCTATGCACTTGATGCATATCTGGAGCCAGCAGCTGGTTACTGTAGCTTAGCATGGCTTAAGAATAGGGAAAGGGGTACGCAGGAAAGGGAAAACATCAGGAGCAGAAGACTGTAATTAATGTGAGATTTAGTGGGATTTGACTCTGTGAGGCATCTCATTGTACATATTACTGAGAGATGAATAAAAATTGAATAAAAATTGATTATTAAGAAATAGCAGTGGTGTTTTACTGTGATGTTTGACAGCAGGCTTCAATATCAAATCCCCGTTGGAGAGAGTGAAAGTGTTATGAACACAAAACAGATGCTGGGTTTGTCATTTCAGCAAAATTTAAACCTGTCTTTGCAGCTCGGTGACACAACCATCCTTCATCTTACAGCTGGGGACAGTGTAACTGCTCTGGTGTTTTCTTGCCAACTCAGAAAAGCTCCCTACTGTTGGTTTTATGTGCATCAAGATGATCTCTCAGTCCACTGGGCAATGACGAGAAAATTCACTTGTACTTCTCAGGCACAATGGGACAGTAACATTTAACTTTACAGCTAAAAAAAAATAATCAGAATTATTTTTGCTTCTATATTGCCTTTTTGTTTTTATGCACACATATTCACATTTAGGGTCATGGGAACTACAGTTTTATATGCTCTGTTAGGAGGCAGGAAGGACCTTGGTTACCATTGCAGGGGCGACAAAAAACAAATAAAACAAAACAAAAAAAAAAACCATTCACATTTAATTTGGAGACTGCCAGTGTGCGTATTTTTTCAATAAGGCAAATGCTGTTGTGATGCAACAGTGTGCAAACTGTCAATGAAAATGGAGTGGTACAGACTGAGACGTGAATAAAGATTTAAAGCTTGATTTCTCCCAAATATATATATATGTGCATGCAGCACAAGGCTGCCTTACAAAGGCTCGTGTGCAAGAAAACACCAAATAGAAAATAAAATTTATGAATAAGTATAATATAAAAAAGTCAAAGAAAGAAAAATCTAATCATCTGTGACATAACTAATTGTTTTTATTAGGCAGAGCTGGTGATTTTCAAATGTGAAGGTAGGTGCATATTTAAATTGCATGTTTGCAAAAAATGTTGTACAAAAGATATAGCCCGCTGTGTTACTCTGGGTAAACTGGGTTATTGTCTCACATTATTGTGTGTACACCTGCGATCACTGCTGCCTGCCTGCTAGCTGCACAGATATGCCTTTGACTTGGGTGACCAAGCATTAAGTCAGATACGACTTAAATGACCAGCACAGCAGAGGATTTTCTCCTACATTACATGCACTCACTTGCTTATCCATAAGGGTTATGGGGGTGCTGAAGCCAATCCCAGCCAACTGTCACGGCGAGGGCGGGGTACACCCTGGACAGATTGCCAATCCATCGTAGGGCCAC
This sequence comes from Remorina albescens, assembly GCA_034769265.1. NCBI lineage: Eukaryota > Metazoa > Chordata > Actinopteri > Carangiformes > Echeneidae > Remorina > Remorina albescens. The sequence goes on from CM068483.1 coordinate 9,545,826, forward strand.
ATTACATACATACTAACTATATACTGTGCAGGCTAATTATCCAAGGACATAGTGACTTCTTTTAGAGTACAAAATATCTATGAGTAGCTCCTGTCTTCCTTTGTGCACTGCATTGTGGGAGAATTCAACAGCATACTGAATAATCAGGATTAAGTGTGCCTACCAAAAAGCATGAATATACTGCAAATTCTATTTAGATTTAGTATGTTGTGTGGACTCATGCAAGGAGACCTGAAGTGCTGAAGTTGGCCAGCAGGTTGGTATTAGCTTCTTTAGATACACTTTATGAATCATATTCCACTATAACTACCTGTTATCTTTAATCTGCTCAGTGCTTAGCAGCCCTGACAAACCTCCTCTTTATGAATTGTTGATTTAACTAGGATTTAATGTTCATATTGTGTATGTGTTATTTAAGAGTCCTCTCTGCCCAGTCTGTGCTGTTGCTTTATCCTTTGAGATTTTCCTCAACCAGCATCCATTGTCAATCAAATCTAACCATATAATCATTTTCTTGAAAGGGTCAAGTCCCTGATGTAAGTGCATCTGACTCAGAACCTTTGTTCATAATGTAAGGGCTAAATACAGTTATTTTAGAAAGATTCATTTCAGTTCACCGTGAATTTGAAGAACCATGAAGCCATTGTGCTATGATTTGCATCCAATTAATGAAAGGGAAGTGATAATGGAGATGATCCTGAACTGCATTTCACACATCAGTCTTAACGGGACATGCTCTCTGAGCAGAGTGGATTCGGCTGTGTTCTGTTAGCCTGCTGCAGTGACACTAGCTGTGGGGGGGAGAACAGAGCAGCCCTAGAGTGATAATTAGTCCAGTCTCTAGTTGGGCAGCTGATTCACACTGGTTTTCTCTTTTTCTTTTTTTTCTTTACTTTGTTCCTCTGTATCTCCCTTCTCCCATCAGTACCAACTTGGCTTCCTCCATTTCTCCTTCTGTGCCTCTTTCTGTCTTAATTAGCCTCAATTGTCTTTATTTCTCTTGGATTGGTTATAGTTTGATTCAGTTGAGCTCAATTCATGGTTTAACATGGGCCACCCAAAATCGCAACCTTCTACAAAAATACCAGCAGAGAAACTTTATATCTGTTTCTTTTCCTCTCTTTACTAATTCTATTTTCATCAATCATGATGAGCTGCAGTGAAACTGAATTATTCACAAATGCAGCAGCACCACTCAGAAAGAGCTCAGCAGTCAGTGATAGATGGAAAACAGTCAGCCAGTTTGTTCCTCAAAATGCACATCTCAAGTACCTGTAAATCTGTCCATTGGCACTGCTGGGACATCTGCAGATACTACTGTAGCTTTTGTATTTCAGCCAGTAAAACATCCCACAGGCTGAGCATTCTGTGTCTATTCTCAAGCTGCTGTTTCATTCTGCAGAGGAATGTCGTGTGTTTTGATGTATTCTCACTTGTCTGAGCAGTGTCCAGTCTGCCCACGATGTCATTCTGGCTGCTTTACTATAACTATAGTGCTCATTTCCAACTGCATCAACCAAGTTGAACCATATATCATTATTTATTCTTATTATTGCATTCTTATCTAGCACAGTGGAGTCACATGGCAGAAAAATATGTTTGAGTCTACTGTTACATTTTTCAGTCACATAATTTCATTTATGTCTTAATAAGCTAATCACAGAAATCTGCCTTTGCCCCTTTCCATGACGGTCCTGATTCGGGTAATAAAGGTCACAAGGAAGAGATGATTTGTCTATTGATCAACATTCATTTTGCTCAAACAAGCAAAGAAGCACAGCTGGCTGATTTCAAGCTGTTTGCTGATGACTGCATGAGCTAGATCCAATTCAAATCATTCTAATGAGTTCACTTTTTACTGGTGCAGCCTCACAGATGTCATACATAATACATCATCACCAGGATTATCTTAATGATTGCTGAAACCGGAGTGAACTTTTGATAACCATCAGTGTTGATGAACATGTACCATAATGCATCAGCATAAACCCGAGCTGGTTTGGTTTCTTAGTTAGCTGAAGGATAATATGACCAGCTGGAGCTATAATTTTTCCACCTGTGCAATCCCATGTGTAAGAGAAAGTGAATGTTGCTCTCCTGTGTCTATCCAACAGCTCCTCTCTGTATTGTCCAAATTACAGAATGATTACACTAATGACACAAATAAGGCCCCCCTAGATTTAATATAGTTTCCAGCACTTACCGCTGTAGGTGACAATACGAATGGTGGAATCACCTTCTCCAAAGCGTGTAATGGGGGTGAGCCGCACCTCATAAGATTCAGGCTTTATCAGCTCAGTCAAGTTGTGAGTCATGAGCTCTCCTTTGTTGATTGCTCCATCCACTGGGATCTCTTGTTCCCACCAGCGCTGTAACCCCATCTGGATGAAAAGAAGAACCACACGAGATTTGGATAATTCAAAATCGCTCAAAAAGAACTCCTAAACATAGACATTTGAAATCAACATAATAATTAACAGAACAGAATCTCCTCCTTAAGAAGCCATCTGGAGCAGATTTTTAGTTTTCAGAAATTGAATGATTTGATCACTTTTTACCCAAAGGTTTCAGAAAGAGTTCTGCGAAATACCATCACCTGCACTTGAATGATTATATATTATGTGGGGCTCCACAGGGAAGGGTTTTGATACCTCTTGAACTTTTTTTTCATATGTAAATTACTTATTGGTGTCACATAAGGATGCAGACACACTAAAGACATTGAGCAAGATGGTAGTTTAATTTTTTTGGGATTAAATCCTGGGTAATCAAGTTTGGCCATTATTGTCCTCCGTGGACATTTTTATAAAACCTGGAAAAATAAACCTAGATAACTCCAGACGAACTCATCCGAGATAACTGAGGTTTAAATGTTAATTCATATTTGGTTCCCATTGGTAGACACAGCCATTTTTTTGGTTTGCCCAAAGTGGACATGGCAGAGATCCTGTAATATCGTTTAAATTTTCATGTGTTGCAGCACTGATGGTCAACTGTGTAAAATACCTGCTGGTCTCTAAAGCTAAAAATAGACATTGATCAATTGTATGCATCAATTAGATACCTAAGTGGAAGTGATATTAGAACAGCTTTCTTCTATTAAGGATCTGACATAAGACATCGAGCTGTTGGCATTCATCATTTAATCTAATCATTAAGATCAATAGTGACATACACACATATACAGAGTATAAGGTTCTCTGTGCATGATGTGCGATAAGAGTGAGGTGCTTGAGCATACTGAGATAGGATTACTCAGGATTCTACATAGTCAGGGCAATATGTCATTTTCACTTATTTGTAAATAGTTTGAACATTATCATTAGTGATAAGTGACTTTAGATATATTGCCTCACTTTAAAGCAATAACCCAAATACTTCTGCCGGGAAGCCGGGGATGCACAAAGATGAAGATGCCCAGGCAGGGTTCAGTAATATGCAGAAGAAACCTGCTGCATGAAATTCTATGAGACTAGACAGATCTGCCACTTCTTTCATCGATAAGTTTGTTTTTGTGTGGTCCATTGTCAGTAAACAGATGAATTTTGCAGTGAGATGGTTTGTGGGTGGGGGGCAGATGGTAGATGGGGCAATCTGGTTTCCTTATAGTAAAAATCACTCGATGCTGCTGCTCTACAATTTGCATATCTCACATTACCAAAAAAGAAGAAAAACGGACATTCTTCTGAAGACTATGTTCCGGGAAACATACTGGGTGTATGACCACAAAAAATATGTATTCACTTGGCCATCAGTGTAGGATGTTCTCTCTCATCTGCCAATTAACCTTGTCTATAGGCATTTGTATGATCCACCAACATTAAATGCGACACAACAAAAAATTTTTTTCTCTCTAAGCTGTTGACAGCTAGCTACTCATTAGCCACATTTACTTTCAAAGCAGCTCCCAGCCTCTGAATCCTCTGAATTCAAAGGCTGTTATTAGCGTGCAGCAGAGATGATCTTATATTTGCAGAGAAAAATCTTGATTCATTTTACCTATTTAAGATACGCTTCACTCTTCACTTGATACAGGCATTTGCAAATACAGTAAGGGCACTATTTTTGTGCACTGTACGTGATTGCCTCTTTCCTTTCAAGTTTTTCTTAATCATGTTTTGCTATCCGTTTATGCACAGACCTTGAAATGACAGGAATTTCATGTCGTCTTTGAACAAAGCAGAATTGTCTTTGGTAAAGTAAGATCAGGTATCACACGGAAATTAGCTCATGCTTTTCATGTCTTGTGATGCAATACAGCCCCTCTGACATCCAAAGAAACAAAATGAGGGTATGCTGCTGCATTCGCTGGGGGGCGAAGAGAAGAGAAATAGGGTACATCTTATCCTTGAGAGTCGGTTTAAGGGGAAGAGCTGCACAAAGACAAGTTACAGCTTCTGCATCACAATTAGTGAATACACATGCCCTTCTCAGGCAAAGGAAAAGAGAAAGTATGCTACTTTCAGAGAGAGACAGGGTTAGAGTGAATGAAGGTGTGATAGTAATAAGACAGTATGTGTGTGTGTGAGAGAGAGAACAATACCAATTAAGTAATTACGTAAAGCCTGGATGAACCACAATTATAGGGTGCAAGTTTGTCATCACCATTAGTTTGCAGGTAAATAGAGTGTTTAGTCTGTCACTAGTAATTGCATATGGTTTACTTCCCCTTCACATTCTTTGCAAATTTAAGCTTTTCTCTGAAGTAGAAAAGGTGCAAGTAAATTGCCATAAATTATAGTCTTGGCCTCCAAACGTGTGTGTGTGTTCAAACAAATAGAAAAAGTATAATTTTCAGCATATTTGCTACTTATCGATGACACTGAAAACAACCTTTCTATTCAAATGGTCAAAAAGTACATTTGTATTTCACAGTCTGCACACATCTGCAGTCGGATGGTGAAGGATTTATAATGTCTGCAGTGGCAGGCAGTTCAGAAGTCATTCATACACTGATATTTATCCAAATACAATATAAACAGTGGTATAAAAAAACCCAAATGAGACAGATAAAAAACAGTACGTCTGTGAGTAGTCCACTAGTGGCTCTGCAATCTAATTAATGTCTATTAAAGTTTTAATATGCAGGTTTTTCTCCCTAAAATATCAAAACAAACCAATGTTATATATTTATATATATTATACATATTTTATATCAGAGACACAGAAGGAAATATATTTGGTTTTCTGTCAATGACGTAATGCCCTCGCACCCAATTTTCAGTCATGTTTTTTACTACTCATTTTTTAAGTATGTTTCACTCCATTGAAGGATTTTAGTCATTGAATGACTGGATCCTGAATTAGAGGTGATAGCTCAGCTCCCATCTGTTCAAATAGGTCTTATGTCTGCAAAAAAAAAAACCAAAACATTGGTGAATCATCTGGTTTTCAAAGGAAAAAAAATTTTTTTTTTGAACATTTCTACAGATTTTTAATCCAATGATCCATCAGTAGAGGAGGACACTTCTGTCGGCATATCAGCTGTCAGGTAAAACATCCTAAATGTCTGGTTCATAAATTATCAAAGAAAAAATTGAAACAAAAGTTAGCAGCAGCCATTTCTCCCAATCCTCCCTGACATCTTCTGTTCATTGTAAAGTGTCGCTGAAACACTGACTTTAAATGTGCAATGGTATTACCTATAAATCACTTTAGTTGAGACCCTGCGCAGCATAAATTATATACCTCTAATATATAGTGCTCAAAAAAATAAAGGGAACACTTAAACAACACAATGTAACTCCAAGTCACTCACACTTCTGTGAAATCAAACTGTCCACTTAGGAAGCAACACTGATTGACAATCAATTTCACATGCTGTTGTGCAAATGGAATAGACAACAGGTGGAAATTATAGGCAATTAGCAAGACACCCCCAATAAAGGAGTGGTTCTGCAGGTGGTGACCACAGACCACTTCTCAGTTCCTAAGCTTTCTGGCTGATGTTTTGGTCACTTTTGAATGCTGGCGGTGCTTTCACTCTAGTGGTAGCATGAGACGGAGTCTACAACCCACACAAGTGGCTCAGGTAGTGCAGCTCATCCAGGATGGCACATCAATGCGAGCTGTGGCAAGAAGGTTTGCTGTGTCTGTCAGCGTAGTGTCCAGAGCATGGAGGTGCTACCAGGAGACAGGCCAGTACATCAGGAGACGTGGAGGAGGCCGTAAGAGGGCAACAACCCAGCAGCAGGAACGCTACCTCCGCCTTTGTGCAAGGAGGAACAGGAGGAGCACTGCCAGAGCCGTGCAAAATGACCTCCAGCAGGCCACAAATGTGCATGTGTCTGCTCAAACGGTCAGAAACAGACTCCATGAGGGTAGTATGAGGGCCCGACGTCCACAGGTGGGGGTTGTGCTTACAGCCCAACACCGTGCAGGACGTTTGGCATTTGTCAGAGAACACCAAGATTGGCAAATTCGCCACTGGTGCCTTGTGCTCTTCACAGATGAAAGCAGGTTCACACTGAGCACATGTGACAGACGTGACAGAGTCTGGAGATGCCGTGGAGAACGCTGTCTGCAACATCCTCCAGCATGACCGGTTTGGCAGTGGGTCAGTAATGGTGTGGGGTGGCATTTCTTTGAGGGGCCGCACAGCCCTCCATGTGCTCGCCAGAGGTAGCCTGACTGCCGTTAGGTACCGAGATGAGATCCTCAGACCCATTGTGAGACCATATGCTGGTGCGGTTGGCCCTGGGTTCCTCCTAATGCAAGACAATGCTAGACCTCATGTGGCTGGAGTGTGTCAGCAGTTCCTGCAAGACGAAGGCATTGATGCTATGGACTGGCCCGCCCGTTCCTCAGACCTGAATCCAATTGAGCACATCTGGGACATCATGTCTCGCTCCATCCACCTACGCCATGTTGCACCACAGACTGTCCAGGAGTTGGCAGATGCTTTAGTCCAGGTCTGGGAGGAGATCCCTCAGGAGACCATCCGCCACCTCATCAGGAGCATGCCCAGGTGTTGTAGGGAGGTCATACGGGCACGTGGAGGCCACACACACTACTGAGCCTCATTTTGACTTGTTTTAAGGACATTACATCAAAGTTGGATCAGCCTGTAGTGTGTTTTTCCACTTTAATTTTGAGTGTGACTCCAAATCCAGACCTCCATGGGTTAATAAATTTGATTTCCATTGATAATTTTTGTGTGATTTTGTTGTCAGCACATTCAACTATGTAAAGAACAAAGTATTTAATAAGAATATTTCATTCATTCAGATCTAGGATGTGTTATTTTAGTATTCCCTTTATTTTTTTGAGCAGTGTACTATTAGAGGCGGGAGAGGAGCAGAGATGATCATGCAACTTTTAATGGCCGAAGAACAACACTGTTTCTGGGTTTAGGACTATTTTAGTGATGTTAATGGTTGTTGTAAGTAAAGAAACAAGATGTTTTCAACGTATACAGGAATACTTAACCTAAAAAAATCCTAAATCATGGATACAAGGATTTAACTGGTCAGAAAATCCTTCCCTTGTATCAAGTATCTCATAAAGTAACTCATCTTACCTACATGGAGGATATTTAGTCTAATGCTGTGTATATATTTATATTGTGTATGTACTAAAATAATTTTTTTTACTTGAAAGATACAATGTTTACATTTGTGTGAGTTTCAGCCAAAAATTTGGTTTGAAATATAAAACCCCAGACTGTATAGACATTTTCCATAAATGATCAATTCTTAGAAGTGTCTAAAGCTAAAGCGATCCTGAACTATATAAAAATGCTGATGTGGAATGGTTTATAACATTGAAAATCTGGAGGGCGCAGCATGATTGAGACCAACATGAAATATGGATCCAATATTTGTCAGTGGCTGTGTCAGTCAATTCTGATGAAACAAGCATGTTTCTGAGTGTTCATACTTCTTGAAGATCATAAAATGTATTGCTTTAGTGTAATAGGAGACAATGCAAAGGCGTCAGAAAGTGGATTGTAATGGGAGCACAATGCCAATTTACTTCAGGAGGTGGTCTTAGAGGGTTGTATCTTATCTCATTAGATTTCACCAATACCCCTCTACATTGTTCTATTTGCTTATGTTCATGTATTTACGTAATCCTGTGGGCATAAATAACAATATTAATGACAAAGGTTGCCTCCCTGCTCTCACGCCTGGCTCATGTCCCACCGCCCCCTCGCAAAATCTCCACGTTCCCCCCTTTCAGACCTGTCATTCCTCATGTACCCACCAGATGTCCCTGGGCTTTCTCCTGTTCACTGTTTCAGTGGCTCACCTGTATCACATTTCAAATCAACCTGAGGTTCCCACAACCTGAAACCCAGCTCCCTCATCACCCAAGCCCCCACTCAAACCTGCCGCTACCACCAGCTCTTTGTCGGATCATCTGTTTGCCTCTGTTTCTCCTACCAGCGTGTGTTGTCTTGTTGCTTGCTTGCCTTCCTGTTTGTAAGCCTGTTTTTATCAAAATCTGTATGCTTTTGGGTCCTCCTTGTCTGTGCTGTTTCCAACCCTGACAGTTAATATAAATATGTGAGTATCTGTATACCCGTTCTGGAGACTGGTGTCAGATTTATATGTAAAAACCCTCAAAACATTTAATTGGGCAACCGGTTAGTGTTATGTGTGTGTGTGTGTGTGTGTGTGTGTGTGTATTTCCCAAAGCTCTAGGCAGATGGAAGCCTTAAATGCTAATCTTTCCAGAAAAGAATTGTGCTTAAATCTGTAAATCAAATCAAACTTGAAGTGTTGACTGAGAAAACATTTAACTTTTCAGATGTTTGGAATCACACAGATACTTTCTGGATTATAGATTTTGCACCTTTGTTTTGATTCCCATTAATGTTCACAGTGTCTGTGCTCGATTAAGTTTTCTTTTTACATCCCATTACCTTTCATTCTGCAGATTGTCCCCACAGAGGCAGAGCACCATATTGATTTTCATTTGATTTCATTTGATTGCAGCAGCAATTCACTGGGTTTTTTATGGCAACTTTAAAAAACAGCAGGTCTGCTCAAAGGAATAACTGGAGCCAAAAGAAACAGGAGTAATCAAAGCGACAGTGTAATGTTAGATGATCACTGATCTACTGTGGATTACTAGCATGTGATTAGCATGGTGTCCTGTTGTTCTACTTGCACATTTTGACATGACAGATCAATAAAAAAAAAAAATACAAAGGTGCCAAAGCGGAAAGAGTCGAAGGAAATTGCTCTAGGCGTGGGTTGAAAAAGTTATTTTGCTAGAGACGGAAACCAACCAATCAAGGTTCCGAACAGCAGAGGAGGTTTTGAAGTAGCATTCTACAGTATCAAAAGAAGAGCGGATGTCACACCTTTCGGTGATTTGTGCTTTGTGATTCTTGTCTGTGAATGGCTTTCAGCTGCAGCTTCGTTCCTGTCTCCCCTTCAGCTAGACTGTCTGTCATCAGGGCACTGGACGATAACACAAAGCAATCCATTACAGTAGCAGAAGGTCTAGCAGTATCAATTAAAAAGTAGTGAGAGAAAATGATAATCATTCTCAGGGTACGGGAGAGGAGTTGCTCCTGGATCTATAAATAGACCGAAGTGGCGTAGTCCACGCGAAAGAGCTTTCCTTACTGCACCACTATTTCACAGTCAGTTTCAGGGTATATGCATTCATTTATTTACAGGAGCGTCTCCTCCTACTCATTTCGCTTTTCTCTCTCATTTCTTCTTGGCTGTTGCCTTGACTCTTTTTTTCTTATTTCTGGTTCCAACTCTTCTTCACCAAAAGACATTACAAAGGATGATGTTATCCCTCTAAATCAATACTAATAGCTGAGACTCAATCAATGACAAAGAGTACACTGTATAGTAAATATTGCCAAAAAGTCATACAGCATACAGCAATGTATCTCTTTTATCAAAGACAATAGAAGATTGGTTCTTATGCCTGGAAGGAATGAAATAATGGTCACATGATGTGTGGGATTTTAAAGCAATAAGGTGGAAGGAAATTCATTTGCTCAAACACTGATTCTCTACTAAAGCAGACTGTGGTACTGATGTTCTTTTTCCAAATAAACCAATGCAGTAAAAAAAAGCATATTAGTGTCATTTCTGAATTATTTCGGCTCTGTTGATGCACATAAGGTTAAAAAAAAAGTTTAGAGGAGTAGCTGAAAATAGGATAGGCAAATTTATAGGCCTGGCAAGTTTTCTCATAAATGCCTGGCAAGTGCAAACATGGTCTTTGCAATCATAACGTCATTTATTAATAAACAGACCAACTGAAATAGTTGACAGAAAAATCATTGCACTACACAAACATAACTGTTTTAGATCGTGCTTTCAAGATTCAATTCCTTGAGGGCGTAGTGTGAAACAAACATAAAATTCTATTATTCATTGCAAACGCAACTATCAGGCTACGCTCACTAATTCTGAGCTGAGGAGAGGTTGATTTAGCGTTGCAATGTTTTTAAATTCCTTTGCTATATGCTTTTAAAAAGGGGAATGCAGTGCTGCAATCCAAAGGCAACCTGTAAACATGCAGTGTTAATGTAGCTTGTTTACCGTTTCAAACTTTAACTAAAGGTAGCACCGCAGCTGGTGCAGTGAATAAAACACTACATAGCCAAAATGCAATCCACAACGCCATGAGGAGGGAGAGGGAGGAAAGTATACATGGACTAGCAAAGGCAGAAAATATAACCATGTCATCAATCAATTCTGTCTGCCTGTCATCTGTGGAGTTTACTTGAGACCCGGGGAAAACAGGAGCTATGCTTGTTCTTTGTCTCTGTGGGGTTCCATTCCCCTCCTGCGACTGAGCATCTGATGGAGAGCAAAAACATAGACAGCTCATGGAAACCACAGAACTCGCTCAACTGACTGCCCCTGACAGGCTCTTAGTGATTCTGTTTGGCCCACAGTGGCTTATTCACATCCTCAAAAAACTGCACAATAAAACAGACAATGAGTCAAGGTGTGAGATTTGGTGCTGTAAAACGGGACACATCAAGCAAGTGCAAACTGTGCAGACACTTCTATCCCCTGCTTAATCTGGCAATAAGAAAGGTTTCCACTGCCCTGTGGCACAATTCATCTGTGAAGGGTCAAGAAGCGGCCGGTGATATCACTGGGTCAATGATTACTGCACCAGAGCCAATATTTAAAACATATGCTTTGGCTACGGGCGACAGGGCGGCATAGTGGTTAACGCCATTGCCTCACAACAACAAGTTCGATTGGCCTGGGACCTTTCTCTGCAATTTACATGTTCTCCTCGTGCTTGCGTGGGTTTCCTCTAGGTACTCCAGTTTCCTCAGGCATGTTAGTGCACATGAACACTAACACAGCTGCAGAGTAAATTTTGTGCAGAGTTTGCATGTTCTCCCTGTGCCTGCGTGGGTTTTATTCTGGGTACTCTGGTTTCCTCCCAACCCCCAAAGATATGCATGTATGAGTTAACTGGTGACTCTAAATTGTCCGCAGGTCTGAATGTGAGTGTGAGTGGTTGTTGGTCTCTGTCTGTCTCTGTGTGTTGGCCCTGTGATGGACTGGTGACCTGTCCAGGGCGACCCCGCCGTCACCCAGAGTGAGCTTGGATTGGCTCCAGCACCCACAACAACCCGGAAACAGATAACTGGTAAAAGATGAATGAATGAATATTTTGGTTATAACAAGAGCTCTCAAATAATTGAGTTCAGCAGGAATGAATACAGCATGAGTGATGCATCTACAGCTGAGAAGACTAATAGGCGGACCACATTCCAGATCCAGATGTTTCTCCTCTCTGAACCTATAAATTATTGAGAATTATAAAAATTTTACACTGCACTTCTATTTTAACTATGGCACAGCTTTTCTAACCATTATGGCAGTGGTCATATGATGCTACTCAGCCAATCATTGTGAGGACACATTATTGGACAAGAAAAAGTGACAGTCAGAGAGAGGTGTGGAAAGTGGGAGAGTGGGATATACTGTTGGATACACAGAAGGAGAAAATAGGCGTTAAAGCTGTTCAGTTGTTCATATGTGCTGATATTGTTTATCTTAACAATCGTACTCCTTGCAATGACAATAAAGCTTCTTCTTCTTAAGAGCTTACTGGCACAGTTATGATGTACCATGTCATAACAATAAGAAAAAGGAAAGGTTTTATAAGGTTTTCTAAATTAAGCCCTTAGTTTGAAAAGAGATGTAATTTTCTCTGTGGAAAACTTTACATGAGTGTAAAACGGTGGAAAGGTGAACAAATCAACAGGCAGAACTGCCCTCAGCCATTCTACCTGTCTGATGCCCAGTCTGTAGGCGACAATGCGGTCCACAGCGTTGGGGTTCATCTGGGTCCACTGCAGTTTGAAGCCATAGACTCTTGGTCTGTTCTGCCACAGCGGGCTGTAAGTGTCATAGTAAAACTCTGGGGGGTAGGCCTTTCCTGAAGAGATAAAGCACATCGATGATGACATTAAATTACTTTCACATTCAGTCTAGACGAAAAATAAAATCCGATAACCACACAGTGGATGTTAAGGATTGCCTCAATACATCTTTCAAGCTTTACATCAACTTTGTATCTGTTGAAAAGTATGTGGTCTCAGGACTGACACAAAGAAAACCCAGATGGCATATGGAATGTATTATAGGATGAGTGGGTCTGTGTCCCTTTGCGCCCTTGAATACCGATGAACAACATTATGACTATTATTAGGTTTATAACTTGAACTCCATTACAGCAATGCTCATGTTTAATGTAATAAGATTTCTTATCACTATGTTTTTCGTTAATGTGCACATGAACACTAACACAGCTGCAGAGTAAATTTTGTGTGGAGTTTGCATGATCTCCCTGTGCCTGCGTGGGTTTCCTCCCACCATCCAAAGACATCATGTTTGGGTTAATTTGTGGCTCTAAATTGTCCGTAGGTCTGAGTGTGAGTGTGAGTGGTTGTTGGTCTCTGTCTGTCTCTGTGTGTTGGCCCTGTGATGGACTGCTGACCTGTCCAAGGTGAATGAATGAATGAAAAATGGCAGAAGTTAAAAAAAATAATAATAATAATAAAAATGTAAATCACTATAATCAAGTCTATATTGTCATCCTGCGAGACTGATATAAATTGATATTTTAATATCAAAATGCTACTAGGTTATGAAATTAATAAATTTTGCTCACAATAGAGCCATTCCCCTCCACATAAATGTAAATTGAAGAATGTGTAAATGTAAATGTTTCATTTGTTAACATGGGAAAAGTTCTTTTAAGCCATTATGAAAGCTGAATTATCATGACAAAGATGTAGAGTACCTCTTATCCTCACTACGTGGTGTTTCTTCTATTTTTATACCCTTTATATGGTATTCCTTGTAGCTGCTATGACCCAGTTTTCCCTGAAGGATCATTAAAGTTTCATTTTGTTATGTGACAGAGAACATACATGCCACGGAGGAAAGCATGCAGCAGACTGTGGATGTCCCAACACTCAACTCAGCTTGCTCCCCAGAAACATATAATGTCATACAGCTGGATCTCAACCAACATGCAGATCTCAAACATTTCCTTTCAATAAAATGTTCTGGTTTGTTGGAATCTGTGAGGATTTATTGTCGACAGGATTGAGGCTTGAATTGAATAACTCTTTTGAATGAAGTTTTCAGGTTTCCTGTCCAGTCTGTGAACTGATTTCTGACAGCTGAAGGAGCTGGCAGAACATTGTACTTTAATAACTATCTATAAACAAGCGTACAGGATGACCTTCTAGGCAAAGAATAGCAATTCCCCTCAATGACATGTTGTTGCATTTGTCGCTCTGCTATTTAGTTGTGTTGTGAAAGGATGACAATACCCAAGGTAGAAGATTGTTAACAGCCATGAAAGAGACAGTAGAGCAGCCACTGTAGCAAACAAAAGTAGCACTGGGATTTGATACGCCCACACTGAGATGCAACATGTAGTTGATGTATGTCAGGTTAGTTTATGTCACAGATGAATTGTAATGGCATTATTTTTGGTAAGAGTTTTAGCAGTCTCCTGGGCCATGCTGCTTTGAAAAGGTCCTTGAACCGTAGGTTTCCTCTGACTGAAGGTCATAAGTTCAAACACACATAATTCTGATTTAAACATGCTGGTAGTGCTCAATCCTGAGCTGGAACTGAACCAGCCAACAGCTACTGTTATTTTTCTTATTGTCAACAAACCCCATGGAAAGAACAAATTAGTTGTACATTAAAAAAGCGTCTATTGTGTCCCATTTTCAGGAGTTCTCAGGAGGAACGAATGAGCTTTTCAGCCACTGATGGGGTTGAAAGAATGGAAAGTATTGAGAGATGGATTCAAATTTGTTGACATTAAAATGAATACACAGGTAACACCATCCTTATCCCTTAGAGGAGAATTCATATTTAGAAACAACAATCACTGCGTTGGTGGAATCTGTGCTATATAATCATGCAGCACTGGCTGTAACAGATGTGAAACGCCACAAGTACGCATTGTCTTGAGATGAATTTACCACAAGGAGAACAATATGGGGCAAACACTGCTGAATAGTTAATTACAAAGGAGAAAACACAATCCATAATACACTGAAAAACACAATTATTTCTTTGCAGCACAGTCAAGGGGTAAACACATGTATTTCTGATATGATCATTCCAACTTACATGAATCAAAAGCAGCGAAGTACCTTTGTAGGAGGAAAAAAATTGCCTTCTGACTTGTTTAATCAATTCTAATAATCGTCCATGATAATGAGTCAAAGTCAACACAGACCATTTTGTTCTGCCTTTTAGACAATAAATCAGGTTAATGGTGCTTTGGGCAGCCAACTGCAGATCACTTGGCCTTTACATGGATAAAGCTATTTAAAATACAATATTCTGATCAGGGGGAGAGACACACCCATTCATCAACCAGATACAATCAGTCACACAGAAAATAATAAGTGAGGGCAAGAGAAATGCCGTTAATAACTAAACAATGCAATTTAGTCTAAACTTTTTTTTTTTTTTATAAAGAAATGCATCTGAAAAGCAGGTGAGCAGTCTACTGTGAGTTAAAATTGTCTGCTGTAACTGAAGATGCTGTATTGTAAACTGCTTACATACCTTGTTGAAATGCTAATGCAACCAGAAAACATTTTCCAGCAAAAAAAACCCAAAAAAACAAGTGCAAGGATAATTACTGTCTGTACTTCAGTTGGCACTATTGCGCTGTGTTCAACCAGCTGTGTTTACAGTACATGATATTGTAAAGCAAATGTTACATAAGCCAGTAGCTAGCAGATAATGTAAGTTTTGCTCATGCATTTTATAAAGTACAGTAAAACTGATAAGGATATGAGGTGGCTGGAAGTTGCAGCACAGCAAAGACACAAAAGGTTATTTAAACTGACTGCTATCACTGTATACTTTCACAATATTAGCATAATGTTTTCAACATGGGGCCTTTCTGTGCCGAGTTTGTATGTTCTCCCCGTGTCTGCGTGGGTTTCCTCCTTCATACTCCAGTTTCCTCCCACTGTCCAAACACTTGCATAATTAGGTTAACTGGTGACTCTAAATTGTCCTTAGGTTTGAGTGTGAGTGTGAGTGGTTGTCTGTCTCTGTGTGTTGGCCCTGTGATGGACTGGCAACCTGTCCAGGGTGTACCCCGCCCTTGTCCAGTGTGACATGGGATTGGCTCCAGCAGCCCCCAACAACCCGGAAACAGATAAGTGGTTGAAGTTGAATGAATGAATGAATGATTTCAGCACAGACTGGTGTAATGACACAAACACACAGCCTTTAAAAATCTAAACACTATATTCATGAAGTGTTTTAGTGTTATTTTAGCCAATGTATGAGAAAAAAAAATTGGATTGTTATCTGTTCAAATATCCAATGTGATTAAACAAGATGGTCCTAACTCTTATGTGTGGTGAAGCACATTACCTAACTCACTTCCACTGCTTGAAACGGATTACCCTGGGTGGGAGACATCAAATATAAAGTACATAAGACTTAATTGATTTTTTTAAATAAATCCCGTTTATAACTGCAGAACCAATGCAATGATTCATACCAGCTCAGTGAAAACCCCTTCAGGCAAGAGGATGACCTTGTTTGCAGACTTTTCATTTATAAGGGTTTATGAACATGTTTTCTTCTTCAGGAAAACACTTTGTCACACCATATGCTGGGAGTGGATATATGGTGCTGGGCCGATTTGTGATCTAGGCTTATGTGACAGAAATGCTGCTTACAGATGGATGCACAGCTGGCCAAGATAAACTCAACACATCACATGAATGGTTAACTGACTATAGGGAAAAGACACTAGACGCTTGAAGACTTGATGTTAATTGCCCAGTTTTGTCCTTCTGGACATAAAAAAGAAAAATTAAACCCCTCTATGTCACCTGCACCTTCATAATTCAGTAAATTCTCCCTCTGCCTATTTCCTCTTGATCCATTTGAACAGAAAAAAAAAAAACCCAAAACATTTCAAATTGATCATGTTAACTGGGATTCAGTTTTGTTTGTCTTGACCCTGTCTGACTTAACCAGATTTTATCCTCATTGGTAAATAGAGGTCCATTCTTGAATAACTTATCTTATGATGTTGTATTGATACAAAAGGAGCAGGCCATGTAATGTCAGTCACTACTACCTACAGGATACATCAATGTCAGCATGACTCTTTGAGCTCCGGAATAATATTCAACATCATTTTCCATTTTCTGGGGTGAAAATCAGCCCAGGTGAACTTGGTACACACTATAAAGGCAGACACCCAACTTAAAACCATGTGTGCAACTCAAAGCTGAGTCACAAATGTTCGTTGCAGACAAAAGCGGATAAAGTTTATAAACCCCTGAGACAGAGAAGATAGCTGGTTTGAAGGTAAAATCTATTAAGTTTGTATTTAGTATTTGAAGATATAAAAACAAAAATAACACACAAAACATCAGATTGTACGAGCTCAAAAGAGGCCTCAGAGGGTTATTTTAAACGCACCTCAAAGGGAGAAACAAACAAAAATAATC
This sequence comes from Remorina albescens, assembly GCA_034769265.1. Taxonomy (NCBI): domain Eukaryota; kingdom Metazoa; phylum Chordata; class Actinopteri; order Carangiformes; family Echeneidae; genus Remorina; species Remorina albescens. Next base: position 9,562,798 of record CM068483.1, read on the forward strand.
ATGATAAATAATAAATGGAATGACAAGATTGTTACTCAAAACAGATGATGGATTAATAATAATATGCTAAAATACGTTAAGCATACATATTGAGATAAAAAAAGCCAGAGACACACTAAAGGAAACACAATGCCCTCCTTAGATTCAGATATCTGATTGCAGTCAACTTTGGGCACCATGTTCCACAATGTTACTTTTGCATCATTAGGAACAATTGGCTACAGTAAAAAGGGAAAGTGGAACCATGCAAGAACATCACCATTTAGAATTCATTTTATGAGCAAACTTGCAAAATACAGACAATGAACATCTTAGTATTGTCCCTGAGTATTTTCTTGTTCTTTTCCTCTAATTGATGACAGACTGCCAAGAAGAGGGATTAAGTGGGAGAGAAATGAGAAACGTTGCTCTCCCTCCATTTGTGAATGACAAACAAAAACTATATTTTTCAGGAGACTGGCCAACAAACGATGAGGTGGAGGAAAACAGCTGAAGAAATTGTTTATTAGAAACTTTAGTTTTGTAGTTATTAGAAAAAAATCTGTCTTCTGAGCCATATTTATGAAATTGCATCACTAAATTGCTGGATTAGCTCTTTACATTTCATACCTGTTTGTCCTTGTACATGTGTTTCACCCAATCAGTGCACATTTACAGCTGGAGGAGGAGATGTGCAGTAAAAGCACAGTAATAGTTGACTCACAATCAGAGATGCTGGTGCAGATCCTAAGATGGTCATTTATTTTTTCTCACTCTTCAGAGATACATTATTTCAGCATTTACTAAAAAAACAACTATGGTTTCAGTGACAGAGAGCCTTATCCAAACTCCATGGTACACATTATACCCCTATGAGGTGTATCTCCTGAGCCACAAAGTAATGACCAAACTGGCTCAGTCACTATTTCCACAGATGTACCTATGGTTTGGCACATGGGCATCCACACACATGCACACACACCGAATGCTGCTGGCACAATATACTTTCTGAGGCAACAACATCTGTATAGTCCAGAGAATGACCCACTGCCTGACTTGGATTTGTGTATTTACAGTGTGTCTGTTAGCATGGTAACACACAGGTTTTGTTTGAAGTGTTGAGTGCATCCATGAGTTTTATCAAGACACCTTGGCCTCAGGCACAAACTCTTGACTGAAACATTTGTCACTCATCTACAATAGCCTAAGAAGATGTCAAGTATACCCGCTGAGGTGTCAACCTGTCTTCACTCTGTAAGGTGAGAAAACCACAATCACCTAAGTGCATGAGCCATAACAAATATTTCATGAGCTTCATCTTCAAGAGGGGTCATAAGTCAGAGAAGAGCTGATACCCACGTTTTCTCCGGCAGATTATATATTTCAGCCAAACTACAATTTATTGTAGCTCTCATATGTGGCTATTGAGTTTCAGGGTAAAATAATAATAATAAAAAAATCTTATAGAAGAGGAGCTGGAGTTAAAGGAACGGGGCATTTCACATTTCAGAGATGACGAGAGGAACCAAAGCAGATTTTCTGCACCACACTCCTGCACTCAGGGAGTTGCTGAAAGGGCTTCCATACCTTTGGCAACCACTGAGTCCAGATGGTGGGAATCTGGAGCACTGGGCGGGAGGAATGAAGGGATGGTGGGAGTGAACGGGAAGGAGGGATAGAAGATAAAAGAGAAGGAAGGGAAGCGGAGTTAGAATGAGGGAGGGTGAAAATTATGAGGCGAAACTCCAGCCCTGTTGAGAAAAACAAATGGCTGGAGGGTACTATCTGCTTCTGTCTCTCTGCTCTACCCATTTCCACCAGGGAGGACTGATTTATGACACACAGGGATGGGTAGGATGGGGTTGGCTGGGCGTGCCCATGGTGACCATCCCTTTCTCCAGGCAAGCTAAAGAAAGGGAGGATTGTGGATGTTTAAAATGAGAATGATGAAGAATGAGGGAAAGAAAAGGCAGACAAAAAAGGGGATAGAAAATCTAGCCTAGAAAAGGTGTGATTTGAGGACACCAATAGCTAGTGAGAAATAGACACTATCAAAGAGGAGAGCAACATAAGTGGCAGCAGATCAAAGTGACAAATACTCCTTCTGTGACCCTGCAGCTCCTGTCTCTAATGGGAGGTCTAGAAGATTGAAACCTTGGCCAGAGTTGCAGCGGTCACTCAGCGTGGCCAGACTAATTTGGTCCTGTCATAGCATCCAAGTAGGAGATGGACATTTGGTCTTTATGATGAAAAAAAAAAAAGAAAGGAAAAAACATAGACAATCCACGAAAAGCAGGAAAGGGTGTAAATGTGTATCATGAGAGAAAAGTTTAATAGATGAGGCATAGAAAAAGTTGACATGATTGACGTTTCTCATTCAGATTGACAATCTATGACATGTTATTCTTTCCATACTCCATAATTTTCAACATCCACACCCATAAAAGACAACCTGACAGGGCCAGCTATTTTAATTTTGAGCAGCCAATTTCAGTTTATGGTAATATTTGATGTTAACTACTCCGCACTGCTGGAAATTACTCTGGCCAATCTTAGTTTTACAGTCACAACACATACTAGTTTTACTACTTTACAAACTAGTCTTGCTCATCCAATTAAACCATATAAGCAGATATAAAAGGTTATATTAAAATAAAATGCTATTCTGATTTATTCTTGTGTTCCACGTTTAGCTGTATCCTTTGATTATAATATCTTGTCCTAAATCCTGGATCCTATAGTATCCAATCAAATTCACTTTTAGGATTCTCTTTTTTTTTTTTTTTTACAACTTTAAACATGAAAATATAGCTGGTTACAGCATTTTTAACCATTTTTTGGCGAAGTCAAATTATTTAGGTTATTTAGGTAACTATATTTGACAGTGACAACACTGGTCTTTAACACAGAAGAGTGCTGTTTGTTTTAAAACAAGCATTCATTCAATTTTTTTAATAATAACCAAGATCCTTCTAGTCTGAGACCACATTTATAATGGTAACTATGACAACAAATATCCTTGACTGTATTGTTTACATTGTAGGACCTGCTGCTTTAACTCAGCGACAGTCATATCTTCAGCCACCAAAATTGATGATTACCCGCTGAGTCTGAAACTGAGCCAGTGTTTCCAAAACTGTATTTAAAAAAAATCTCCAAAGCTCTTTACCTGTAACTTGGAAGGTGCATTTGCCTGCTCCAGCTTCGTTGATGACATTACAGGTGTACTCCCCCCAGCCGTCTCTATTCAGACTGCGGATTGTATATTCTGTCTCGTCTCTTTGAGTGTCAAAGGCTCCAGCATGGAGGAGCCGATTTGATAGAAGCCACTCGAATCGCAACACACGAGAGGGGTGAGCTCGTAGCACCCTGCAGGTCATCACCACGGGCCTCCCCAAGCCCTGACGCATCTCCATGTAAACTGGTTCTACTGTCGGGGGATCTGAGTGGGAGACAGAAAGGTTCAGATGAGTTCAGCAGCCATTAGACAGGGACAATGCAGGCTGCCGACACAACAGAAATATTTAATATGGAGAAAAAACTTTAAAAGAAGCCAAAGAAGAAAAAAAAGTGAGTATGAAGAGGTTGCCCTGACATCCGTAAAAGACAGACACTGAAGTTCAGACAAACCTCTGCGGTCAGACAAAAGTCTGACCACAAGGGTCCTTTTCTGTTCAGAGGTATTAACTGAGAGTAAATATCTGGAAGAAAGAAAATACACTCAGAATACACAATTGTGAGGAGTTTGCTATGAGATGAATAAATAAGTATATTCAGAAGCCTAAACAAGGACAAATTATGAGAGCAAAAACACGAAGAAAATAGCTCTGAGCAATGAACTTAATGTTCACCAAAGGCCTAAAAAGAATATAACTGCAGAGAAAATTTCAGCTTTTTCAGATACACAACATCCAAATTAGACTTACAAGGAGAGAATTTTAGCTGTCATTTCCATCTCCATCTAACAATATAATATGGATGAGAGTATTCAGCAGAAAAAAAAGGTGAAATTTAATCATATTGTAAGTTTAAACTTTAAACAATCTTTAAACAATCTGCTCTACAGAGCCAGTTGAAATGACAGTTGAAAACAATTGAGGGGAGACTCGCAATTTCTGCAAGAAGATAAATTTTGTAGGGAAACTAGAGCAATGGTCAAAACAAAATCAGTCATGCTTCACAGAAAACTTGTAACTTGTAGATGATGAAGTGCACTTCAAGCTTTCAAACGGAAAATTAACATCTTTGGGTATTTGATGGGCTTCCCCTCTTCCCACCAAGACAACCTGGAGAAAATTGTCCCAGAGTCAAGTCAGCAGTTTAACACCACCTCAGTCTAACTAAAAACACAACATTAAAAATCTATCTCACTTAACGGTTTGCCATATGTAAAATATTTGCTAGATTAATGTGCATTCAGATTCAGTATCTCAATGGGTTTTTCGTGAGGACAAAATGTGTGTAAATGGTTGTGTGCGACAGCTCTGAAACCCTTATGAATAATTTCCCCATCTTAAGCATCTTTGCTTTTGATATGCTCATGCAGATGCCTTCCAAAAGTCACGGCAAAGCTTGAAAGACAACGGTGGATGTTGAAGAGACGGAGCGTCGTGGAGCCCCTAATTGCTTGATATTTGCATAATTCCATTCAGAGTAAAGGCGAGGCGGTTAGTTATAACTGGGGCTGGAACTGTTACTTTCAAAATGTAATCTGTTACAGATCACTGATTACCTGATTGAAACTGTAATCTGCAACATAATCTCCTACATTATTCACACTAGATAATATAATTACTGAACATTCCAAACGTGATAGGATATGCATTTAAATGAACAGTTTATTAAAATTTACACTATATAATTTGATAACACTATTTATGTCATTAACTACAACCTTAATCCTATTTTTTCTTTTAAGATGTGGAAAATGCTAACATCTCACCAACTAAATCTCTTTAAGCAATTAGGGTGTGAATGTTGAGTGCGCTAGCTGTGTTTTTTTTTTGTTGTTGTTGCTACAGACAACTTTAATTTTTGTTTTTCTGTAGCACATAATTGAGTTAGCATCAGCGCAGGCTCTAGAGCTGTGCAGGTCTTTCAGGCCAGAGACATGAACAGGGTGAGATCATTGTGTATGCAAAACAATCACCAACATAACAGTGGGACTTTACTTAGTTGCACCCTATGCTAATTATCAACCTTCCTTCAATTCACACAGCAGTTGCCATGATTAATGATACACCATTAGATCAGATAATGACTGCGTGAAATGTGGAAAATATTCAACCTCATAGGCTACAACACGCCGGGCCACTGGGTAAACACAAATGTTCCAAGAGGTTTGGACTGAAATGAAATAAAAAAGTGTGCCTACTTCACCTGATGCTGTTCACAGGATGGAGAATAAAGTGGCCTCCATTTCTGCTAAATGAAACAGCAATCAGTTCTTGCTTCAAATGAGCCTTTCCTGGGCTTTTACCCAGACCCAACTAGGCTAACGTCTGACTCCAAAAGGACGATCTGAATCTCTACTTATCACATTAAAATTTAAGTTTGAGTGTGTTGGTGAATTACAGCCCAGCACAGTCTCCCTGAGTGGCACTATAACAAATTGCAGTAAGTGCATTTGCATTGATACAGAAAGACAAATGAAGAGGTCTGCAGCACATAAAAAAAGGAAAAAAAAAAAACCTTACATAACCAAAACATACTTTAAACAAGGGCACATGCCTCATGCCCCCCCCAGTGAAACAGCTGCCCAGAACACATGAGGAGAAAGGAGCAGAAGGTCTTCTGTGATACTCCCTGAGCAGCACTTGCTGTGGTTAACATAATGGTGAGGATGACAGGGGCTCATAGTTGTTGTAAGTCACCAGCTGAAGGAAAACCTCGACCACTGGATGAGATGTAATCCATCATCAGTCACCGTTGGATATCTTGACAGTAATGTGGAGACAAAACAATATTTAGGGGCACGGAGGGCTTTTCCCTATGGTCCATGTGGACTGCCATCTACAGGGAGGAGGACAGGACAAAGACGTGGCTGTACATGGGGGAAATATGTGTGTGTGTGTCGTTTTGTGCATGCGAGAAGCTGAGGTGAATTTGTCTGCATGCGTGCACCTGCATTTCTGAATTACTGCTTGGCTGGTTTACAATAAACCTCGACTGCAGTCAGAACAGGTTTAGGTTTTTCTTTGTGTGTTTGGGTGAACGCGTCGAGAGGAGACAGTGCAACTCCTGTGGGCAAACCTGCAAAAGTAATTTGCACTGCACAGTATGTGAATGTGCACACGATGCAAGTGTGCGTCTGCTTCTGTTCTGTTTGAGGTTCAATGGAACAACATGAAAATACTCCACTACAAGTAAAAGGCCTGCATTCAAAATCCTATCTGGGTAAAACTGCAGCAGTTAATGCAGTGCTGAATAATGTCATCTGTTATATTATATACTGTAAATGCGCATGGAAGAAACGGCAGTCTCAAATATTAGTTGGAGCTGTGGTCAGCACTAATAAAGTCCACTTGCTAATGGGAGAATGAAACACTGAGTGGATGAAATTATCTCTCACAGCACTAACTACACCAATTCAGCACTCACTGTACTCACCCCGTGTTGCTCTCAGCTTCTCTGTTTTATTACAGCTTTTGTAGTCTAATTAATTCCAAACCTTTCTTTGTTGTACTCCACATCAATGTTAAGTTACTGTCAACAAAACCACATTAAAGAGCAACCTATAAAAGCAAGGCTGCAAAACCTTTCAGGTGGAATCGCTGGAAATATAGTGTGTGTAGACATTATACTAATCGACTCATCAGGGCTGTGCTTTCTGTAGAACTAAAAAATACGGAGAATCACTGGTTTTTACTTTTGACAATTTAACTCGTGATGAAATTAAAGCGACAATTTAAGTTATTTAATGTGAGGTTGTGTGAGGTACTCATTTGTAGTCAGTCAGTTACCTCCAATAGATTCAGATCAATGTGGTTCCAGTTTAGAGCCGTGGCCATTAGCTCTGCACTGAAGCTGAGTAATGTGCTGCTGTGGATGTGACCATTCGCAAAATTGTGTTTCCACCACTTAAAAGAAATACCCACAGGAAAAAGGTAATGCCTGTTTGAAAAAACAGTATACGCTGAATATGCTGTTTGAGTTGGACCGAGCTGAGTGCGGATACACTAGAATGTAGGAATAAGGTGGTTCAAAAAAATAAGAGTTTGCATGTTCTCCCCGTCCCTGCATGGGTTTCCTCCGGTACTCCGGTTTCCTCCCACCGTCCAAAGACATCATGTTTAGATTAACTGGTGACTCTAAATTGTCCGTAAATCTGAGTGTGAGTGTGAGTGGTTGTTGGTCTCTGTCTGTCTCTGTGTGCTGGCCCTGTGATGGACTGGCAACCTGTCCAGGGTGTACCCCGCCCTCACCCAGAGTGAGCTGGGATTGGCTCCAGCACCCCCTGTGACCCGGAAACAGATAAGAGGTAGAAGATGATAAAAAAAAAAAAAAAAAAAAAGAAGAAGAAAATATTCCAAATATAGCGAAAAGTCCATTTCATTCTTTTCTGCTTTCACTTTCCACAGTAGGACATCACACTTCTCCAAACTGGCAGCATGCTGATCTGGATATACTGCTGGTAATACACTAACTATAGATAGGTGCCTCACACAACCCCGCGTGAACTCCAGCCAGTCTTTTAAAATAAAATCTGAGAAGTTACCACAGATAAATGTCAGATAAATGTAGAGGAGAACAAGGTAGAATGTTCCCCTCTAAAATATAGTGGAGTTGAAGTGCAAAAGTAAAATAGGTCTGTACTATTTGAATAAATCTAGTCAGTTACTGGTGGAACATCAGCGCTCCTTGTTATCCACTTATTTACTCTCATTTGACACATGTTGGATCAGCATGCGACCTAACAGTGCTATATATATAACAAACAAACAAACAAACAACAACAACAACAACAAAAACCCCCACAAACACAAGAAACAAGACTTGTTTTTGGATGGAAGCCATTTCATCATTGTGAGAGAATAACCTTTGTAACATAACATGCTCCACCATCAAGTCTTGATGGAGGAAATAATATTCATTAGGAAGTCAAACAGTTAGACACAGAATATGATAACCCTGATTCAACTGATTTATAATGAGTCCCTGTGTTGAATAATGTAGGGAAACGCTGCTCCGCATCCACGCACCCTCCTTCCCTCCAGCTGCAACTGCTGCAATCAAACAATGAACTTAAGCACCATCTACATTACCATATTGTCATTAAAAGCGAGTGATAATTTATGAACTTAAATATAAAATTAATGATAATCAATGTCGACTCTTCGGTGCAAGTAGTGGCCTGGTGATCCTGTAAAACAGTGATCCGCACTATTTTTTTCACAAGAGCCACATTGGCAGAGCAAAGTCAAGGGGAGAGCCACACGGTTTTTACTCGGAACACCTGACGTTTGCCTGCTCGTCCCCTCTCCGGCGTCTTCATGTTGATTTTCGTTTGCTGCTTCCTCAGACTTTTTATCCTCACTCTTCGTTACAACGCTGTGTGTCTGTCCGCCCGGTTTTTGCCCTTTTTTTTAAAATTAGAAGTCGATCCATTTTGCGCCTGCATCTCACGCTGGTTAGCGGAGCTACAGTGACGGCTTTGTAAACAATGCCGTGAGCGCGCTGCGTTGCCAGGTTTGACAGTGAAAGGAGAAGTATAATGCAGATGTTTGTAGTGCAGTGTTCACGGTATATTTATATAGCACATTTGAAAAAAAATGTATTGGCTGTATTACCATATTGTTATAAGCTACCACGTGAGCAACCAATTAAAGCTTGACGAGCCGCGCAATGAGTATCTCTGCTCTTAAAGGTTTTAGCTCAGTCATTGACCAAATTATGAATTATTCTGTCTAAGCCATATGCAGCCTTGTGTTTACAACCTACATATTCGCTGACCTTTTCTGCTGCGGATTTGATGCGGCGGATCAATTCAACATTGTTCCATAAAAAATAAAAAAAAATAAAAAAAATAGGTTATTAAAATTTCATCCCCAAATGTGGTGTGTGAGCTCTGCTGTAAAGCAAAAGATTAATTTGCTGATGTTAGGTTGGCGTTAGGTAATGTGGATCGCTCTAATATGATTCACATTAGAGTAAGCCTCAGGGGCTAGCATTGCAGGTCTCCTTGATGCAGAAAGGAAAATTAATTAAAAACAATAATAGTGTAATTCTGCTCATTACTTTTGCTTAGAAAGTAGCGCTTTATCTTGGTGTGTCTTTTTGATGTTCGTCAGATAGCGAGGTGCTGGCTCAGGGGGACAATCCCGAGGTTGCATCAGGCAGGTGTCATGGAAGATGCGAGGGAGAACAGAAGGGGAGCCTGGATAAAAGATTCCTGTGCATCTGTGCTGAAGTAGAGCTTGATAACACTTACTCTGACAGACAGTGGTATCTAGGACAGGACACCACTCTACACCTCCTTCTTCTTTCCATTTCTCTCTGTTTCTTCACTCCCTCTCTCAAGCCCCTGGACCATGCCAAGTCAGTTTGACTAAGAACATTAGGGTGTCACAGCTTGGGATTTGGTGTTTGCAATTCTATTAGAGCGATGATTCTAAAGGCAAACGTCTTCCATTCCCTCTACCTCTCCTCCTGGCGTTGCCTCTGCCAGCCAACAGATGCAGGTTTTTACATATCAAAGCTGTTGACTTGCCAGAGTCGTTCCTTCATGCCTCTAATGCTCTTTCCTTCAGAGGACTGTACCTCGGTCCCTTGATCAAGTTACTAAACGCGGCTTTGCACATGGCTCACCACCAACGGCGGGTGGCTCATGCTGGGGCCTGGAAATTGAGGCGAGAAAAGTGTCTCAGAGGGATTGGCTTGTGCTTATGCACCATGAGACAGGCCAAGAGAAGGAAGGGAGGGGGCATACCGACAGGCGTACGGAACAAACAACAAAAGCAGGGCCGGGTTGTATTAATAAAGTAAATTCTCAAGCAGAGAAAGATGAGCAAAGGGTTTACGTATTTGGCAAACACAAGAGAGTCAACAGTGCATTCATGTGTGAGCACGGTGGACACATTTCTTCACTACCCTCAAATTGTGTCAAAGCACTCCAACAGTTCAAGAGCGGATTGTTTACGCTGCTTAAACCTGGAATTAGATGCCAGATATTAATTAGAAGCAGGACACTGATGCACAGAACTGGCTGTGAAGTGAGAACATGGCAGAATGATTGATTTATCAATACCAAAGCTTTAATAAGTCTCTTCATTAAGTGGTCTGCTTTGAAGATGATGAACAGATGAAAGTGCTGCATGATATCAAGAACCATAGGACAACACTTTATCAAAATAATGCTACATAATAGGAAATAATTGCATTCTGAAAATACTTTCCGCTGAAAGGAAGAGACAGAATGATAGGGAGTGAACTGATTTGCTTCACTATGTATCTTGTACTGTGTCTTTCATCATGTGACACAACTAGTGTGACAGCAAATATCTCTGAGAAAAGGAATCAATTAATAATATCTTGTGTTTTTCACTGATGCCTGGGAGTCTCATTTTTCCCCCTTTCTCCCCTCCCAAGGCATGTTTTCTCCAGCCAAGTGTAACTAACGACAGTCTCTCTCTGTAAGTGACCCTTGTCCACTGTCAGCGACACTGGAGTACAGGGTGCAGTAGGGTGTGATAGGAGTTGACCTTTTCTGGTTGGATGTCAGAGGAGACAAATCTTGCCTGAACGTGCCCAGCGTGTTGACCTCCAATGTGAGATGAGATCATTCAAAGGTTGTGGACTTTCATATTAATTATACCTTTGCTGTTTGAGAATGCAGGTTTTTCAGCTCTTACTATTCTACAGCATACTGGATTTACTGGAGAAAGTATATCATTACTACAGCGGTATGATAGTTATGTGAGGCTGCAGTAAATGCGCGCGCGCACACACACACACACACACACACAGATACATGGCCATGCTACATAGCACTGAAATGTATCATCAAGGAATAATGTTGTGCATTGACAATAGATGCAGGCTTCTTCAATGATGCATGCTGTTGTTGCTGGAATAGGCCGAGCGCATCAAGATAATCAAGCACACAAAAGGCTCTTTTTTCACAGAGAGCATTTCAGCTGCCCTTTTCTGAACATTGTTTTTCTGTGTTTTATAATGTGCAAAATGATAATGTGCTTGAGTGCTTCCAAAATGTGGAACTGTGACCTGCAACAACACTGTACCTGAAATCAACCTGAGCAGATACAGACAGCGCTGATGTTGAATTTTTGCGTAGACACGGTGTAAGTTGCTGATAGAATGACATCAGATATCTCAGCCTCCATGTACTGCTGGAGGACATTTGCCATAAACTCTTACGTTATGTTTGGGGGGGTGAATAATCAACCAACAATATATGTTTTTCACACCTACAATAATACATTCTATCAAATTTTGATTGAAATTCTTGAATACTTTGATTTGCGCTATGAGATGTGATATTTTTGTCATGTGAAAAATACTTTTTCATCAAGGTTTGTGAATTTTTTTACCTTTAATGTTGCTGTCATAATAAAAAGTAAAAAAAGTAAGTGATTTTGGAAAGAACTTTTTTTTTTTTGGAAACTCTACCATGAAATGTTTCTGCAAATGAAAAAAAAGTAATTTTCATAAATGCTACAGAATGGATGCTGCTGACAAAGAAGCTTGTGGACAGACAGGACTTACTTGGTTTTTCCGTGCCCTGATTGTGCTGCTCTAAAGACAAATAGTACACAGAAAGCAGCACATGTCCCTGCTGCTCTCAAAACGGCAGCAGCATCACTGTGACCTATTGCTGCTTGTGGCATTAAACTGCTCTCGGCTGAGCAGGAGCAAAGAGGGAAAGCAGCATCATCCATTTGTTTTAAATAACTGAGGCAATGTTAATATTTCAGGAGGAATTTCAATGTAATGTTTAAAATTAGAGCATGGAGACATTTCAACACCAGCATTGCTGTGTGACTACACAGCAGTATCTTATTCTTTACAAAAGGATTTTAGCAACAATCTTATTCTTTAATTTTTTTCATTCAAAAATTTGTTTCTATCCCACCACATCCTCCTTGCATGAGGTGGTTGATTCAGTGTTGCAAATTGATGAAGGGCATCTCAGGGTCTAAATCCTTTGTTTACTTTTCAGTGGCAGCATTGGTGCATAGCAAAGCCTAACCTTTGATATGGGCTGTCATCACTGCATAATCATAATCAATTGAGCCAAAAATTCAACACGGTCTTCTTCAAAGCACATCAAAATTTCATTAATTCTTTTAGCACAGCACAGTGGGTAACAGCTAAGCTGAAACGTGAATGCCACGTTGAAAAAATTAGGACAGAATTATATGCTAATCCTTGTCGGCCGGAACAGAACGGGTGGTGGTCTTGTTCCTCTTCAATCAAAATATTGGGAGTGGGAGTGTCAAATTCGTTTTGAATGAAAACCCTGTTTGAGCTGTGGCCATTATTCTGTTTTATTACACACTTTCAAAGTTGTTGGATATTTTTCTGCAGTCTTATGTTTGGCATGTGCAGTGCTGAGGACACTTAAACATGGCAGTCAGCATGCAGCATGTTAACTACCATTTCACAGTAGTTTATGAATGACATGCTGCTACCTAAATTCTTTCCAGGTTGTGGTAAACTGAAATGGAAGAATGCATGGATTAACTAAATTGGCCATGAGAAAAAAAACAAAACACTGAAACTGTGGCTATGATGCTCAGTTTTTCTATTTCTTTTAATCACTTGCCAGAGAATGGTAAGCACCCTACATGGATTGCTTTCATTTCCTTCTTATCCGTCTTCCGCTCTTTTCTCAGCAGAGGGAACCATCCCCAGCCCATAAATGAATGACACAGCTTTGAATCTCTGACGTTCATTTGAAATAATCTATTCAAATCTCCATTAATGAATACAAAATGAATACTAGCGGGAATAAATTAGCCACTCACTAATTAGCTGTTAGGCCATTTGTGAATGTCACATCTTAAAGGAGGGGAAGGGGTTTCACTGAATGGCAGTGGCAGGGGGTTTGAGGCCTGGGAATATGGCCCATAGTCCTCGGGACTCCTCTGATGTGACTATGTGTGCACAAACAGAAACACACAAACACATACACGCATGCACACGCAGGCACACGCACACACACACACACACACACACACACAAACAGCCATGCATACTAACATACTAACAAGTGTGGATATCAGTATGTAGAGCTTTGTGCCTTTGTTAATATTAGTTCTACTCAGTTCACACTCAGCAGATAAAGTCCTCCCCTCACTGTATGAGGGGGAGTCAGAGCTGTTTCCATTCAGACCTGACTGAGGGCAGCAGGGGACAGGACTAATTTTACAGCCTTCAGAAGAAAATTGGTTGGGCGTGGAAGGGAACAAAAGGGAGAACATTCAGTGTCAGTCACACTGGCCTGGAACACTTAAAGATCAATTACACTGCATCGAAGAAAATACACCTTATACAACTGCTACATCTTAAAGCATAACATGCATACACAAAAATATATACTGTTTACTTACATTGGACTATCAGCTCCACCACGGCCTCCCGGGGCTTCACATTGAACCCGTTGTACTGGCTGGTCTGGCAGCGGTACGAGCCTGTCATCTCCCTGGACACATTAACAATGCGCAGCACACCGTCGTAGCTCTCCATTTGCATGTTGCCATCCGGCATGGGTGCCTCCTTATCTGCTCGCGACCACAGGATGATGGGCTTGGGCTTCCCTGAAACAAGGCACTCCAGCTCCACTGTGTCACCCTCGCGTGCCACCAGAGGGGACTTGCCCCGGGGGACTGTCAGGTTGGGGGGAACTAAGAAAGAGAAAAACAGAGGAGGGACTGATATGGGGCTCTAGAAAGTCAGCAGGCAGGGTAAGAGGAAATGGTCAACTGGGGGGAAAAGTGGCGTGGGAAATATGGGGCAAGGGGAGCGAATGTGTATCCAAGTTGCAATGGCAATGAAGCGAAGTCTCAGTCACACACAGTGTTGTATGTAAAGACCATGCAGATATTAGCAGCAGCAATGGCTAAAAGCTGGGACTGGATAATCTGAGCATGTACTTTAACACCAACATGGAGGGCAGCAATGAGGAAGTTTAATGTTGTCAAGCAATGGCATACAATGAGCAATGCAACGAGGGCCAGACAAAGCAATCCAACCATACTGGTCAAAGAAAAAAATAATAGTCGTTTTCAACCAAAATAGGTCCAGGAGCAACCACAGGACCTAAACTCAGGAAACTAACTGCATTTCTTTTTGTTTCCAATGCATCTGAAAAAGAGTTTAAAAACATTATTTAAGATAGTCTAATGTTAGAGGTATTGTACTGTATAGTCTACATGTGTTCATAGGTTGTGTTTTTTCAGCCTTAGTAAGCAGCTGTGATGATTAAAGGAGTAGTACTAGTAATTTCTTAAATATGCTTGGTTGCTTTACTGCTCTTGATTTAAGCAACACATACCTATGAACAACACTGGGAACAAGATGCCTGATTCTGACTTAAAGTTTAAAAATGCACCTGCTGCCACTACTAAATCTCATTAATTCACATGTAATGATGTTAGTTTAGCCTGTACAAAAAGTTTGTTGCTTCAGGCTATGCACCAGACTATTGCTTGGGCAGGCACAGTGACTTTCCACAGTCTCAGCAGGTTGCCTAGGGATCTCACCTCAGATACTATACAAGGTGTTAATTAGAGAGCTTTAGAAATGCTGGTGGGTGGATTTTAATACCTCTGGACAGGGCCAGGTTAACTATTTTACCCCCGTTTTCAGTCTTTGTGCTAACATAGCACAAAAACTGAAAGTTGTTTGCACTCACTGTCTTTATGCTGCTGATAAGAGAAAGCACCACACTCTTACATTTATTCAACAATAACATTAAAGACATTTCCAAACCTTACACTTTTAGTGTTGAAAGGTGCACCCAGTACTTGCTGGACACAAGTTCAGGTAGCCTTAAAATGTATTTTTGTCCACACTCGACCCCAGTGGTTTTTGGGCAATCAAAAAGCACAAAACCCAGAGGAGGTTTTTGGGACATTTTTAGTTTCGTTAGCCACAGTGACAGAGGAGAGTCAGAGGCTGATATTCAACAAGGCAACAGATCTGACTTTTACCCGGGCCACTGCGGTTCACATAAAGCCTTAATGATATGTGCTTCACCAGCTGAACCACTGGGGCACCCTGTTTATGGGGCTTTTTTGCCACCAGGAACAATGGCAAATTGATTAAGTCTCTTGAAATAGTTCCTGGGCCCAAGGGACAGGAATAGCAGTTCAAATGAGTAAAAAAAAAAAAAAGAAAAAAGAAAGAAAAAACATCCATTCAGCAATCATAATATAAACAAACTCTACATCCTCCAAAGCAACAACAATGCATTGCCACTTTAAGAAACCATGAACTTTATCATTGTCAATGCCGCAAGTATCATCGGCATTGTCATATTTTCACCACCAACATTATTCCGACATTCATAATTCTTATCACCATCACCTGCATCATTGCCATCACTCTGCAGATTTTCACTTCCCTGCCCTCCTCCTTTCAGAGCTACTCAATCTCACCCACAGCTATTCAGAGCATTCACAACAAAACCCTCCCAAAGGTGATATAGCTTTATTGTTGGCCGTGTAACAAAATATGACCCAATAAATATTTTCCCTTTGTTTATTGGACATTTTATAGCCTGGCTGAAAGTTAGCAATGAATAATAAAAGGAGTGCAGAATGCCAAATATCTGGACATTGTTGCAGGCTTCTTTGAGTGTGTGTGTGTGCGCTCTAAGTTTAGGAAGCAGGAGAACTAGCAGGTTGGATCAGGCAGTCTGGTTGCTCATCAAGCATGCTGGCCAAGTAAATTTGTTTAATTAGTGAACCTGGCAAATTGTACCAGCTCCTAGAGTGCTGTGTGTGTGTGTATGTGTGTATTTGTGTGTCCATGTATTTTAGTACAAGCCCAAACCATAAGCAGACTCCAAGACTGTTCTGTAGTCCTGCTTCCAAAAATAGTTTACAGCCAGCGATTCAAGGAGTGAAAATGTTCTCGGCAATGATAAAACCGTGTCATGCTTCCCTGAAGATGTGTGAATCACTGTCATTCTGCCCAAACAATGGTGAAGCTGGAATAGAGTCAAGTCACAGTGAAGTTTCATTGTGATGAAATCACTTGCAATCTCCAGAAAACGAGAGTCCGGCTATATTTCTTTTGACCCCATTTTTGTCTGGGTGAGAAGTAACAATCCTGATGTCATCTCAAAGATCCAAATGCCCATATATCTTCAGTCCATAAAGTCTAAATGTACAAACCAATCTCAAACCGCCAAAAAAAAACCCTATGTAAACCTCCACTTGAGACACAGATGAATCAAACTTTCAGAAGCAGAGACAAAACGTGCATTCAAAATGTTCCGGGATGTCAAAGAATCTTCTTTGTTCTAACATTGAAACTTCATTAGCAAACCTGCAGATTTTGGGACAGCTGGAGGCAACAGAAACAAGCTGTAAGACATCACTGACATATCACCTTTTAAGTTAATATTGCAAATTTGTTTGCCAAGATTTGTTTATTTACACATCCAGCAGGCACAGAACAATGCTAGCATTCATTAGGAGTTCTAGCAAACCTTGAATGTGATTTCTAATATTCAACCTTATTTTAATTCATGTTTTCTTTTTTGGTTCAGTTTTTCATGCCACTAATTACTCATAAAAGAAAAAACTAAACAAAACAAAACATGCTATAAGTTCAACTATGTTCACAAGCTGGTTGCCTGCTTTTGTTCTGTCATAGTTATAGGGTAAAAACAACATCGATAAAATCCTCTGTAGAGCCAAGATGAACTGGACTAGTCTTTTTGACACAATTTCCCATACAGTACAAGTAGTCATTTTATTCATAGTTAAATATAGATCAATATAAAAGAGATCACAACAACTTTAAACCAATTCTATTGTGGAAAATAGGGATGTGATTAATCATTGTTTACAACAAATGAGAAATCGCCTTTTCAGTGATTGTTACCCATGTTTGGCTGCCGTTCAGTCAGTTTAGCCTTTATCTAGACCTTTTCAGTTATGTAATGCACAAACATGCAAGGGGTAATGAAGACTGGTCATTCACAGATAAATCTTGGCAATGCTATTTGGCACCAGTGGAATACCAAAAATGATCTTTCACAGAGACAATGATGGCAGACACTCATTTCATTCTCATACATTTGACGATTTATATTCACACAATGTCCCGACTGAGCCAGCCAGGTGTCAAGTGCCGACATACTTCTTTTCCACAGCATATTTTGTCCACTTTTCTGAACAATTCCTTGGGCCCAAACAGTGAAATGGGGAATTGTCAGCAGTAGGATAGGAGGAGAGCACCGAGCATCCATTAGCAAGTGGAGGAGAGGTATATTCACTGAGTTGCCATCATTACACCTGGCCTCTCCACAGCCCAGATTATGCAAGCAATTACAGTTGTTGGCCTATTAGGTTTGGCAGCACAAATAATGGCTATCAGCTGCCATTCGCTCTCTCTCCCCAGCATCATGGAAACAAAAACAGGCATACATGCACCACGCAGACATTCATCCATCTCTTTCTTGCTTATTCTGTATCTCATTTTTGCTCCTGCTTTCTCTTTCAAAGTGAACACCCTGTCTCAGTGTGTGAGACTGACCACAGAGATGCTCAGGGTGGCAGAGAGCCTGCTACTGGTCCTCACTGTGCTCTCATTATGCCAAAGCCATCCAAATGCCAGTGATGCCTGCAGGGCATGCTTGCCGTTTGCGTATGCTTGTGTGGTGTGTGCTTATGTGGTTTTATGTTTCTGTATGTGTATTTGTGTATAGCTGAGTGTTTCTCTTCTCGCCCACGGGTGACACCATGCTGTGATCCTGCCTCTGTTCCTCAATGGGAAGCTTTTCGCTGTTACTGGCTGAAAACATTGTGTCTATTTGAGTGTGCGTGTCCTTGGATAATTTGTGGGCCAAAATTGGGACAAGACCTCCTCGTTTGGCCTCTGTAGCCCCACACATCTCCAGGACCTTAGCTGGATTGATCTGCCAAGTGTATAGGTTGATTGCTGGAGCCTGTCAGCAGGATCCATCAGCGCTACAACACACAGTGAAATGTGAGCTGACTGCAAAACTTGGAAATATCTGGCACTTTGCATTTTTTTTACAGTGATGAGAGCTGGAGCCGTGTGCACGGCTGTCTTTGAGAATAAACAACATTCCCGTTGCCCTCTTTTCTGTTTAAGTGCTGTGACATCATTTCCCATCACCATGGAAACACAGCACTTTCTACTACTGCAACTCCTGCAGAGTGTGCCTGTGGTTGAGTGTCAGAGTGTGTTTAGACAGCTTGAGGACAATGATTTGGTCACAATGTGACAGGACACTCTGGTCCTCTGAGTCCTGGACCTCTGGGGAACAGAAAGAGGAGTCCCGTAGGTCCACTGACCTGTGGGCATGTTTGTGAATCTGTGTGTGTTTGTGTGTGGGGGAAACAAGCTTCTATACAAGTTGCTGAGGTGTAATGAATGTCTATGGATGTGTTAAAATTGGCTTAGTGCAGTGATGGACTGCAGGGACACACTGCTGATGTATGTTTTTGAACCTCATGCTCTTCAGACAGATTTTATATGCTGTCTTACGATCAGTCATAGTAAACCCCTCACGTATATTTGTATGACATTGTCCAGCAGCAAGTTTCTACAGTACTACCAATATTCTTATGGGCTGCAGCCTGATTTGTGTTCAAATACACATCTCTAGTATGCCTGCTTGTTCTGCTGCTAAACAGTGAGCAGGAGTCTGGAAGGCCCACAGTTTATTCACATCGCTCAAAGGGCCTCGACAGTTGTTAATGAGGGAGGGAAAGTGTTTCTTATTCATGTTTGCCTTCCAGATTTTCCCAGCTGGACAGGGAAGTGATTTCCCAGATGGCCACCTCCATAAAGCATGACTTCTGGTGGTGCAGTTAAGGCTAGATGCTGGTACACTGTGCATAATATGTTATCTAGTCTTATTAACATATATTATGGACTTAGCACATAGTGAACACTGGTCACAATATACCAACAACTGAAAAGACCACTGGGCCCCTGCTTGTTACTCTTTGATTTCCCTAAACTACTATAAATGTGAATATTTGTGTTTACTGAGTACTTTTCTTCTGACATATTGGACATCTATAACCCTCTAAAAAATAATAAAATAATAAAAATCACAGATGCTGCACTGACGTACTCTGGCAGGTGGTTATATGCCCATCAGTCTACAAGTGGCATGATGGTGGCGTCTACTGTTTGCCACACAGCAGATATCTCAGGACGGCAGCCCAGCTGTGGGGCAGCTGTTGGGCCCCCCTCACTCCAGTTCACAGACTACTGGGACTGTCTCAGGACCTATATTAGCCTGTTACTGCAATACTGTATCTACTGCTGTTAGTTCAGTTTGAAATTAAGTTTGCTATTCCTAGGGATCAGACACTTTCAATTTGAAGCTTTTAGGACAGGAGTAAAAAGGATAGTGCTCTGATTCAAGCCAGCTGTCCTTCTTGCTACTGTCACTGTATTGAAAAAATATTTTTGTCACAACTGTCAGATTATATGGTCTCCATCTGTTCATTTTAGGCTTCACAGGAAAGGGATTCATAGCACTTGTTCGAAAGTCTTTTTGCTCAAACATTGATGAGGTAAATAATAAATGATAAGAATAATAATTAATCATAAATAAATACTTTTTATGTACTTTTTAAATTTACTAATTTTATTTGTGGTTTCTTGAGTGGCAGAGGTTCCTCTTGAAGAGAAAGATCACCACTGCCCCAACCTTTCAAACTGTTCTTTGGGCACATGTGGTACAACTGTCAAGGACATTTAGTTCCTTCAGCAGAATATCAGGTATGTAGCCATCAAGTAAATATTTCCGACTGGGTAACAGCTTGAACTAATCTCTCTCTGAAAGAATCTCTGATTAAACGGCAATCTCACTACAGCTACCATGGTCTGTCGGCAACAGTTGACTTGTCTGCAATTACTTTCTGAGGCTGGTTTTTTTGAACCTTGCTTCATTGTTTTAAAAATAACAAGACTTTCGAAAACACTTCTCACAAAGCAAAAACCAAATGCTCTGTATTTTAACGTTCAGTGTGCATCTAGTTCTTGAAACAGGGAGTGTCGATCTGCCACTATATAAATAAAACATAAAGAAAACAATGAAAGACAATGAACATGAGCCAACATCAATAGAGAACCACATTCAGTGAAAGCTCCACAATTTCAAACCTGAGAGAATACAGCAGCAAACAACCTGTTTTCTCCCACAGCGCCCAAACATCAGTTGAACTATTGCACCCTGTAGGTGAGTTAGCATGCAGGCCAGGTTCCTCCTTACTGGGGTCAATGAATTTGTTGCTGAAACAAGCACATCAGTGTGGTCAACAGCCAGCGGGCAAGCCGCCCATATTGGACTCTCATGTGGCATGGTCACTTGAATGATGGCAGCAAATGACGTATCAGAGTCAACCAGGCAACAGGGAGGTTGAAAAAATGATAGAGAGAGATGAGTAGTCCTGCTGTGAGCTTCAGATGACTCAAAATCACTGCAGAAAAAAGGGCTGTACATTGTCTTCATTAAACCAGCTAATCTTTTAATCAACTGAGCACTTAATTGATTTGCTTAATTCATTAACTGCAGTCATTCTTGAGAGTGACAGAAACACTGGGTGCTAATTGAGGGACTCATAGGGATTTATCCGTCTCACAAGAAGACAGAGGTGACTTTCAACCCTAACACTTTGTGATCGGCACTCAAACTGGGGATGAGCTACTGTCATGTGCTAAAATGCTTGCTGGAGCAAGAATAGTTTGTTTATTCAAAGTTGTAACCTTGTTTATACAGAGTTGTAATGTTGTGTTTTTTTTCTAAGCCAAGATGGTCGAATCCAACGTTCATAATAATTATAACGAGTGCAATGAGCGGTTATCAGCTTTGTGAATCACTGACGAAAACTGGCTTTAAATATCAAGAATCCAGCTATAATAACTCTACATGCTATTAAAATTTTATCTGAAAGATGGTCCCAATTGCAGTTCCAATCTGAAGTCAGAAAAACTTTTCAGTGCTGCAGCCATAGACTGGCAATAATCATATCTTACAGCAACCTAGCAAGCTCACCCACTAAACACACATTTAACATAGAGGCTAATGAGAGGATTAATTGGCTACTTTCTGTTCGAAGTTTATGGGAGGATTTATATTTTACATTAATACTCATAACTCTTTTGAGCTGTTTCTGTGTCTTGTGGTTCTTGATCCTGACGGTTACTGAAAAGGGAGGTCAATGTCCTCGTTTCTCGACCATGCTCATAAATAAGCATTAGCCTGGCCATCTCTGGAAGCCCCGACGAGAAAAGAAGTTGCTTATTTAATGAGCATGTCATGATAGTAAATATTAGTTCTATTTTGCAAAATGGAGAAATCATTAGAGTTGCTGAAATCTGTGTTCATCAAAAGTTGAAAGAATGGGATATAGGAAATATTCTCTTTTATAAATACATGCTGCGGGCTGGGGCTAAGCCCAGGATTGGAATTGGGAACTGGAGCCAATGCTGGAACCGCCACCGAGTACCAAAGTGTTCAGACTCAAGACACTTTAGGCTCAGTCGCTTTCCAACCACTTCCCCAGCATGAAACCCTGGCAGACCTGCGGTGTAATCTTCTCTAAATGCTTTTATTAAGACTTCTAATTGCAGCTTGGGCTTTCTCCCTTCAGGAGAACAGGCAGAGGAACAAAAATGGGGCTTATTCATCCCAAAACAGGCTGCAGGCATATGGCAAAACAGTGACACAAGACTCTTTAATACACAGCAGCTCTAACGCTCTACTTCGCAGATATACGCCTCTGATTCATGGCATCAATTTGACTGAAAAAAGCCACACACAGGAAGGCATTCTCCAGGAAAACAGCCTAGTCACATCCAGGTAAAGCAGCAGCAATTGTAATCGGCAGAAGCAAAATTCAGTATATTATTTCCTATGACAGCAACAGCTCTATGGAAACGCAACACTTTCATAATATTTCATACCCACACATCTGACTAGAGCAATTAAAGTTTAAGAAGCAATCACATCTAAGCCTTAAGGAAACCTTTCATTGCATGCAATCACAATGGAGTCAGTCATTTCCTCGCTTATTTCCTCAGTCAAACATTTGAATTTTTTTTTTTAACACATTAAAGGGTCTGCGTTAATGCATTGGCATCACCCAGGCACTCCAAAAGAAGACACTCCACTTCTTAAAAGATAATGAGGAAACAATCTTGGCAGGTGAGATTGAGCCTACTGTTTTATAGTACGGGGATTATCAAAGGATTATCTAACAATAATTATGCACCCAAGGTCGAGACACAGCTTTCATGTTCATGTTGTGAGTGGCAGTGAGGTGTCTGTGTGCGTGATAGGGAACACAAGACGGTGAGAAAAAGATGAAGGTGTGTGAGTGTGTTAATGTGCCTGTGCCATGTGTGTGCATGCAGTGTGAGCATAAAAAGGGGAATAAAGCTCGCAACAGCAAGTCGTGAAACTTCACACAACCCAGAACTCACTTTATCAGCAGCGAACATATATAAAGCAAAAACAGATAGCTACTGCACCAGAGGCAACACCAAACCCATGGGAGACCCCAACATGGAAATTCTGGAAATCTGGGATCAGCGAGCGGCAGGCAGGACAGTCCCGATTGTGGAGTCTCTGAGGTGTCAAGTAAATCGGGGTCACATCCTCCGGTGGAGCCGAAGAATGATGGAGTAATGTGTGGTGACACCGCACCGTTACCTAACTCGCTCTTCATTGATTGACCTCACACTACAGATTACGACCATTCTTGTCCCATTATATGTGCTATCACTTTGTCTCTCCAACCACTGCACTTCCCCATTATTTTTGAGCCTTTAAAAAATGTGTTAAAGCCAAGCTCTCCTTTGTTGCTTCTGAAACTGTTCCAGGCTTTTTCTTCTAAAATCTGACATGGAAAGCAGCTGGCTGATGATAAAACAGTGGATAGAATAGATGTTTGACAGCTAAATTTATGCTTTGATTATTCTCCTTATGACAAAATACCCATTTTTATTATGCACCTACATCTTGCCTTCTTTTGAAACAAGTGATGCACACTAGAGAAGCAGAGAATCTAAAAGCACAATGACAGGCTACTGCAACGCTGCTCTGTTTCTAAGTCACTGCTCAACATGCCATGATTGAATCTATGGTGATACAACTCAGCAGACAAGGTGGACTGATGTGTTGCGTTATTAACATGCTACATGTGTACAAATGTTAGTTTGGAAGGTGGTGGAAACATCCAATTAGATGGAGGGGCGATGGATGTTGAGTCTCTGATTAGTTACAACGATAGAGTCAGCTTTGGTAAACAGGAATCCGTTGAACACAGTGGTTGTTGGTGGTGTAATAGAGCAGTGTGTGCAGTAACTGGAAATTAAAATGAAAGACAGAAGTTTTGAAAGTTTTTCAGTCCAGGAGGGAAGATTGGAATTGAAATGTTAGCCATGTGGAGACCACCCAGGAAAAGGGGTTTAAAGGCTCTTAAATCTCACTCACTGACTCTCTGTTACGCATAGTTTTGGTTTTATCTCCACAGGTGTTGATACACTCCCAGAAACATCTCAGTTTTAAAGAGCTCACCGTAAGTCAACATGTGGGACTGCTTTCTAACTAATTGAAAAATCATTAAAATTGTAAACAAAAAGCAGTTTTAAACGCCGTCAAACCATGGAGGAATTCCCTGCCTTCTCCGCTGTGCTGCGGTGCATAATTTGTTGCAGATTCCTCAAAACTTTGAAAAAGCTGATAAAACTAAAACTGATCTAGACTGCCACAAAACACTAGAGGTAAATGGAAAAATATCTTGTTCAGAATTTGGGTAAAATTGCCCGTTAAAATAAAATTTTAAGCGTTTCATTATTGCTACCATAACTGCCCTTTGTATGTGAGCTGAACTACAGTGTTTGTATTCCACTTAGCTAGAGGCTAACACTGAGGAGAACACAAGGTCATTTTAAAATCTGTCAGGTGTAAACACTCATTAGATCCTGGATAATAATTTCCTGGTGCAACTCTGATCCACTGTACTTAAAGATTTACGCACACAGAGTTTATTATGCAGGGGGCGATTATGACTTATGATTATGGCTAACAGAGTGTGTGATTCTTCGTTTTTCTTCCAAGCAAATATTTAATTTAACCTGTCTGGATGTGATTATAGTAAGTAGTGTGGATTGTAGAGAGATAAGAAAACGGATAAGATTGATGGCAAATATAGAAAAAAAAAAAAAAAAAAAAAGACAGACTGTGTGACATATTAGGAATTTTCTAAAATAAATCTAAGAAAGACTACCGCAGTTTCTTCTTATTCTTTCTCAATGTGTGTGTTTATGGGAGGGGGTGTGGAAATGCGAAATTGACACAAAGGGGTGTGAGGCTCACCAGTTGTTGATGAGATGTTGACATCAATGCTGATCTCGGGGATGCCTCCTCCCTTCAGCGCCGCCACGCAGGTGTATGTGCCAAAGTCGGTGAACTTGAGATCAATGATGTCCAGGTTGGTGGTCCCGGGGGAGATGTCAGGGTCCGTCTGGGTGATGACCATACGCTCCGAGCTCCGCAGGGCACGCCCGTTCTTCAGCCAACTAAACGTCAGCTCCTCTGGTGGGGTCGCCTCCACCTGGGAGATTCAGTGCATTTTATGTAATGTCTTGCACTAAAGAATGACTGACTTAAACTTGTTTACTCTGCTAGTGTTTTCTTAATTATACCTGACAGGATATCTTGACTTCACGTCCAATCTGGATGTTGTCGTCATTGTGGTAGGGGTCAGGAGTGATCCAGAATCGGCCCTTCTTTAAAGCTGTAGAGGAAAAAATCCCTTTGATCAAAACCAGATTTCTATTTGTACAAGAAACTTGCTTTTTCCATAACTCTGCCTCCTGCTGCAAAAACAAAGCCTGAGACATTCACTGTAGGCTATGGCTCGTCTTCTTCTATCAATGTCATTTCTGAGATGCAATCCTTAAGAAAGCATTTTATGGATTTTTTAAATACATTTTTTGAGAGAATTTACTTTGCCTTTTGTCCACACTAGAGCTCCAAATTTCCTGGACTGCACTGCAAATCTGCCTGATAGCCATACCTGCTCAGCCTTTCTACATCTCATACGCTGTTCAAAGGCACAGAAAGAGCTGATCATGTCACAGCTACCTCAAATAATGGATCTACATAAAATATGGTTTGTACCCATCTGGTTGTGTTACTTCAGAGCCATAGTTGTGAAAAACTAAAAGGGGTTTGAACCAGAAGTGTAAGAGTATCCAATGCTATGACAGATATAGTTGTGTTTTTAGAACAACAACTGCAACATAAGCTTTTGATGCAGCAGATGGGTCAGAGAACTTAATAGGGAATGAATCATTGTGTTTGTTTTAAACACTAAAGCTTTGAAGCAATAACATAAATGATTGCTACTGACTCACAAATGCTCCAGCATTCGAGCAGGTTCGCACATACATACTGACACAAAACCCACACGCAAACACACATACTGTGAAATTGGAGAAATACCTAAATAAATATCCACCATTTCTAATCCAATTTGGTTTGCAAACTCCATTTTCAAAGCACAGCTTCTCTGAATGGAAAAAAGAAGATGATTTCATTATAATGCATGCTGTATTGGTTCCAAACCCTGCGCCTACTGTTCAATTCATCTCCTCAGCAAAAAAAAAAAAAAAAAAAAAAGATGACGGCACTATGGAAATCTTTTCATCTAGCAATTCCCAAGTGACATTATCGTATTCAGTTTGGTAAAGGGAAAACGAAAACAAAACCTGTGTGTCAAATTTAAACACAGGAAATTGAAAGTGCAAAACATTGATGCCTGCCGAGCTGCACGTTGAAGAGTGAAACGAGTGACACATGCCTCCCTGACATGATCTCCCTCCTCACATTTGAAATCAACACAGACAGGCAGAGAATCCTATTTCTGAAGCATGTCAAGATACAAATATTGCAATAATGTCAACTAACCCCAAATTTTCATTTGTGTGCTTTACTCATGTTCTCCATACTGCTGCTTATCATGCATGTTGCGTGTAATTTAGGAGTACTGGCATAAAAGCTGTTGCAATTAACATAATATGTCATGCAGCATATCTGTGACCTTTATGGATGTGTAGATTATACAAGTGTTCACCAACAGCCCACATTTATTTTCCAATTGGGCTCAGCTCTATATCAATGTTCACTTCTACTACAGATGCCAAGATTCAATTTCCTCAAAGCTGGCATACACAGAGTAAGGTTAATGAAACAATACTTAGTCCGTGGTGGAAGCCTTTAAGTGAGCACAGACTCTTCTTCAATCATACATTTGAGGCAGATGGAGACAAAGCTTAAGTTATATCTTGACAGTTTGAAAAGGTTTTTGTGTCGCAGCAACATCTGCAGCAGAGTTGGAGGCTGCTTCTTAAGAAAGAATTATCTCACCCACTCCACATACATATGCATTTTCACACATCTGCATGAGTCATTGTGCTGTCACAGGTGACAGTGGATAAACATGTGGATTAACTACTTTCCTCCTTTGCAGTTCCTCTGGTCCAAGCATATTCTTCTCTCAAGTTAAATTGTAACACAACCAGCCATTTAACACTCACAGATCCAGCTTGCTTTACAGAAAAGCCCAGCTTAATCTTGTTCATTAAGTACTCTGTCAGACAAATGACAGTTGTTATTTCTTTCCAAATGCTGCAAATGGCAACACAAATAATTGTGAGTACTCTGAAATAAAAATGTAGGTGGTGTTCGGCTGAATAATTAGTTCTGCTTCTCCACAAAATTGGACCTTTTGGCCAAATTAAATTCTGGCGCTGTGCAGATACATTTTACTGACCGCAGGATGTGATGACTTGAACTCTGAAGTGGCCTATTTTCCCCGCTTAGTAACGATGGGGCATAAACAGCAGTTTAGATTTTTTTTATGTAATGTTCGGGGCATGAGGAACTGCACATCAATCATAGATTAAGGCTATAATCATATCAAATAAATGTTCACTGTGTGCAAGTGAAGGCTACAGCAAGAGAGAAAACAAAACAAAACTTAACACACTTCTATAGTTTTTAGTTTAGTTAGTTTGGTTTTAGTTTAAAACATATAGTAATGACTTTAAAACCTTTGAATCTAACTGATAATTGACTTGTCAGATTGGTATCTCAAAGCACTTGGACACCAAACCAGAACACAATTTCTGGCTTCTGTTGCTGCTGCCACAGTATGTTAAAACTAGGGGAGTGTTAAGTTTTACAATTTTACAGTTCTACAGGCTCTCTGTTACTCTTTAACTGCTCATATTTATGAAGAACGTATTATTTAACCATAAGTAACTTAAGTGGCAGGATCATGTATCCATACATACTGATACTTAATAATTCACTGGGTGGCTTCACTGATGTAGACCCAGAATAAATACATTACTGAGACATAAAAGTTAACACACTGAGGCCAAGGAGGAAATAAAAATACAGTTTCTCTATTCAAAGTTCAGCCATTGAAGGTGGAGCAAAAACATCAAGAGAACATTTGGAGGATACTGCTGTAGTTCAGAAGTGAAGACTCACATCCGCAGCTCCATGCTCTCCCCACTTGTCAATTATATATAATCTTCACCATCTGCTTGTATATTTATGATGAACAGTCTGAATACTGACATCAGGAGAGACAGATTATAATCTCACTGACCTGTGTGCTCATGTTCCACATTTTAATATCTATGGTAATGACAGCACAAAAGGATAACAATATCACATATCAAAAAGTATCAAGAAGATTACAAATATTACACTGCTCTGAAAAAGTGAGAGATTTTCCAGTATTTTCTTATTCAGGTAATGTCTGCCAAACAGACTTTCACATTTCATTTTACTATTCGAAAAACAACCCAGGTCATGGTACGAAACCTATGCCAGGGGTAAGCAGAGATAAAAAAGCCAGGTCATAGTCATAACAAACAGCCAGCACTTCTGTGTGACCCTGGGTGGAAATTTGCCCCTTTCTAGAGGACAGATCCAGGAAGATTTTGAGTTGCATTACTGGTAAACTTGTACTGCTTATGGCTCTGCTTAAGACATCCGATTCTCACAAACTCTCTTCCAGCTGATCAAAAGATGTCCATCAAAGTCACCATCAAGCATTAAAACAAACATCAATTTTATTTGAATTTATTCCAAAATAAAGCACCACACTTATGTTTAATGTTGTGAAAAATCTAATTTAGGCTCTAATTTAGAGAAAATTAAAGAAATCTCAGACTTCCTGCAGGACTTACTATACATCAACTTTGTTACATTATAAAGTCGAGTATGGTTGAAGGTACATTTCAACCAAGTTAAAAAGGTTCATTTTAATTAGAAAATCTCAAGTAGTTGTTAAACTGGGAGCACAGATGTCTGACTATCCTGATGGTCGCTTTTCTGTCCTCTACTTTTCCATGACTTTTCCTCACGGTGACTAAGCTTCGCTGCACAGAGGTGTAGAGAACGTCAAAATAGTCAGTGCTGCGTATGTGCACTCATGCATATTTCAGGACTGGTTCCTTCCTTGCTTCCTCTCCATTTAAGCCTTCTTTGCTACCATTTTATCTGAACATAAATATTGAATTGCAAGTAGGTATTCCTATAAATTTACTACATTTGTGTACAAGAGTGATAAGTGGGCATTACTTCCCTGGTTGTAGTAAATTTTGCTGGACAGCTGCAGTGACTAAAATGGTGGCTGTTCCTTTATGCATGGGAGAGAATCTAAAACTGGAGCTATTTTCAAAGGCAGTGGTGAGGTGAGAAGTGAGAGTTGGGGGACTTGATCAAGGCTTCGTTCATTTCTGATAATCAATTCCTGACCTAAGTCAAATAAATCTTTTACAAAGGGCTCTGCTTGGAGACACAAGTTTCCCACTTTGCTGTAGAGATGAACTCTGTCTCCAACTATTGTTAGACAATATCCTGAACATCATCAATATTTTATGTGTGTAAACTTGTGTGTGTGTGTATGTGGATGTGGATATAATGATTTAAGCACTGCATTTTAGGAAGACACTTCACATTTTAATGATATAACTTTATAATTAACATTAATGTGCCTTTGTAATGTATGAGAAAGCAATCTTAACCCAAGGTCCACTTACTAGCTTTTTATCAGAGCTTTTAGTGTGCCATGGAGGCTTCATTAATGGGCTGAGATTTCTCTGTTGTCATGGAGATGGATCATGGATGGATGGAACATGATGGATGGAAGATGGAACATGGGAGTTTAAATCCATCTCCATGATGACTGAGCAGGTTTTTGTTTTTAATCTCTCACTCCCTCTCACTTGATGTAGATACAGTCCATAATCCATTAGCTGCTAACTAGAGCTGAACTCAAATCAGTATTTTACAATATATGTCAACTGTCAGATTTTTGGGACAAAACTCAGGTGTCAGTGACATGACGGTCATCTGTGATCTGTAAGCAGAGTTAAAAAGGCATTTCTCTTGTTAATATTTCAGCAATCGTATCCAAGCACTGCATGACGGCTCCCTCCTGTCTCTGGCTCTTGGAAAGTCTATCAGTCAAAGCAGATGCTGTGCTGGACAACAATAGAAGAGGTTGGGTTGCTTTAAACAATTACTGTACGTCCAAGATCAGCAAGAAGCCTTCATCTTTCATGAACTTAGATCTACAGTTCAATTTTTGTTGATTGAAATCTAAACTGATTTTTATAAGGTTGTATAACAGATCTTGTTTCAATATAGCTTAAAGATAGCTTAAAGATGAATTGAGGCCTCTCTGTCAAAGTGAACCATATAAGCCCTATAGAGACTGAGTTTACTATTTATATTGAATGTTAAATAATGAGGGATCACAGAAAGCTCAATTTATAACATAGCACAGCTTGTTAGCGTGGTCTGTGTGACATCTGCTGTGTTAGGTGCCAAATAAAGCATGTTATGATGAGCAACGATTATGCACACTTCTCAGGCACCACTGAAAGAAATCTAGCACTATTTTTAAAAGCATTGATAGTACCACAAGCACTGGGGCACAAAACACAAGTCAACATTTGCACAAACAAATTTTGCATGCATTATTGATGAATTTTGGAAGCTGGTTCCCTTTTATCATCATCAGAGCTTCCCATCACTGAACCTTGACTGCGGCAAAATGCCAAGGAGTAAAACACCCAGGATAGGGGCATTTAGAGGAGCTACTTTCTTCAGGGTAACACCATGAGGAGAAATTGAAGTTCTCTTTGTTTTTATATCTGTATATATGTACCCTATTGCTTGATAGGATGCTTACTTGCTGGAGATCGAACACAGTACAATTGTGGTGAAGTCATTCAATGCATTCTTTTGGATCACTATTGTACATAATGCATTGTTTCTATATTCATTTTTTTCATGAAGCACTGAAGTGCTTTTGCCTGCAGTGAGCCTGTATGATTCTCCATAGCTTTAATAGCCTCAGGGAATAATGGGTGGCCTGTACATGAAAAGCGCAGATAATCACACAAAGAGAAAAGCCCTGGTTGAGTCCTTCTTATAAAGAGAGCTCATGTCACAGTGCAGGATTACAATACCTCCTCAGGGGAGCTTCTTAGCAGGGCAAAAGTACACACAGCCCATACTGACATACTGACTATGACATGGATGCATGTACGCACATAAAGACAAAAACACAATGTGAGCACACACACAACAACACTACAAGAAAAAGGATGCGAGTGTGTCTCGCTCCTGCTTTCTTTCTGCCTTTGTCTGAAGGAGAAGAAAGACATGTCTCAGTCCACTGTCCCTCTGAATCATTATCCCCCTGTTTACCCACCAGTCCATTTAATTTTTCAGTCAGTTCCGTTTGTCAATCCCTCAGCAGGCACCATACTGTGCTCTCCTTTCATTCTTGCAGAGAATATCAGCATGTGAAGCTGAAGTCATCTCTCAGAGCCAGATGGATGTCTCTGCCACTCTCCCCTGCCTCATCTGCTCTACTCAAGGTTAAACACAAAAAAGGACAATGGGCATCAGAACGGTTCAAAACACAAGACATTCACATGTGATCGCATACATGTGTTTGCTATCCAAACACCTTTCATTTCCCTGTTATTGTTCCATGCATCTTTGCATTAGCACTCACACATTCCACATGCATCAGCACCTACAATACTACGGTTCACACATGTCCACTCCCTCGGCGGGGGGAAAAAAAAGTCGTAAATGCTGTTGACAACCTTCAGGTTGACCTCTGGCTTTAAGTTATGCTGAACAAGATCGCATGCACACACAGGCACTGAATGCACAAACAATCGCACATGTACAATCACACTTGTACACATACAAATACACTCGCACACAGACGGTCCTTAGGGCTGCAGCCCAAGAGACTGGCCCTCCTTGTGCCAGTTCTGGTCATCCAGCCATTAAATTTGGCATTCATGAATGGAAATATATTCAGCTTTCAACCAGAATTTATTCCAAAGCAAATTTGATAAGGGTCATTCACATGTTGATTCACATGCTGACAGCCAGGTTTTTACAAAGCATGTCATGATTGTTTTCGCTGCACCCGACAGTCGAAAAATAAACAGTGGGGAGCTAACACTGAAAGAGATTGCATTTTCTCCTTGTCTACATATAACAGCAAGCTTCCAGTCAGGGTTACAAAGTGTGGAGGGTCGCTAGAGTGTTTGACTTTAGATATATGCTTGAATTTGTATGTGTGTGGAATTACATGCGTCTACATTAGCAGGTTAGAATGATGGATTTCTTTGGTGTAAAAGCCTCAAACCTGTATTTGTCAGGAATTCCCGGAGGAAATGTTGAGAAAATCCGACAATAACTGAAATGTTTTTGAGTTTGTACCTTTGATAGCTACAGGAATGCTCATTTCTCTACATCACACGTAGGGAAAACATCCTGCTTTACTAAAAGAAGTGAAACCCATGCCCAGAGTCGGTTTTATGCGTGTACTCAAGCACAGGGAGATATGATAACAAAATGCCAGGCCAGCTGCTTATTTCAACAACACCGTTCACAGGACAGCCCTGTCTGAATTCACCATCTCTCCATTTCAGCATTTTCAGAGGTGCCTACGCCTTTTTCATACTCAAAGCAAAAAAGGATGAAACAACCATCACAGAGTAACTTCGCGTTGCTGTAGCTGATGTATCACAGACTGGTGTCTTTGTTGTGGACAGAGTGGACTGAAGTGGTTGGGGAAAGCAGGGTAATGACCTGCATTTGAAGACGTGTTGCGGACCCTTAACCCATAAAAAGGATCTTGTCAGCAGGATAATGTGATGCCAGTAGCCTGCTGGGCTGGTTGTGGAGATGGCCCAGCCCTGGAAGACAGTCTGGCTGGTGGGACAGTATGGCCAGTGAAACTACCATCTGCTGGGGAGAGATGTGTGTTTTCACACACATAGCCCCCTTTGGCAACAGCAGTTTAAGAGGGCTTCTCAAGGACTAGAGTGGAGGGGGAATGAGCTGAGGCAGGAAACGAGGCCACAGGGTGACCCTGCAAAACATGCAAAATAAACCCTTAACCTAGCTGAGCCCAATATTTAGGTATTTCATGTACATGTGCATTGTGTGCACATGAATGTCAATTAAAAAAAACATTTCTGCACAAGTGTTTATGATTGTGCATTGCCACAGTATTTCAGCCTTGAGGGTGAAGCACACACATCTACACACAACTGTATTATTTTTTTTTTGAACCATTAAAGACTGAAAAGTATGTCTAAAAAGCAAATGTATCAAAAATATATTCTGACTTTCAATGCCTCTCTTTCAAGTGTGTGTCTGAACATACACATACATACACACCCACACACAAACACGCACGCACGCACACACAAACAACTAAAGGTTTGCCTGTGCACTAGCCTCGAGCCCGGCTTATCCTCTTTCAGTTTTTCTTTTCTCCCAACTTCAAAGGATAACATCAGTAAAAAGTAGCCAGTGAAGCAACTGCACAGTATGTTTATGTCAAGCACAATTAATACATTATATTCTTCGCAAGTGAATGTGGCTTTCATTTTCATTAACAATCTTGCTAACTAGAGAAGGAACAACATGTACAATTTAGTCACCATGGAACAGCAGGAGGTTCAGTACAATCAGTTCAAGTGCCATGGCTGTTCTGTTGATGCAGTCCTAATTATTCCCAAGTATCCGCTATACAATTTGACTGCTTTGATGAATGATTCACTTATGGACTTCATGTCCAACTGTGATTTCACTTCAAGGGTTTAATATTTTTAGGGCCATATGGTGAGTCACACAAATCTGACACTGAGTGAAACTAAAATCAAAGCAGAAAAACTCTGCTTCTAAATATTAACAGCTAAAAGTATCTATGGTGGGAGTTTCCTACTAAAGGTGGATCCCAAACTAACTTTTTAGCCTCTTTTAATATGAAAAGATACTGTTTTAATGCAGCATGATCAAGTGTCACACACAAAGCAACAGCATGAACAAACAAGACTTGTCATGCTGATGTACTGTACACCTCAGAATGAAACTGTGAGCGGAAGTGTGGTTGAGAACATCATTACATGACACAAAATGGAGAAGGTCACAGAATGTCCTGCCGTGTGCTTTGAGTGACAACTAAAATCCATTACCTAGTGTACTATCATTACAGTATATATTTTGATCCATGCCATGCCTGTTGATGATTTTCTACCATTGTACAGTTACACCAGCCACCCTTGGCATCTGCTGCATGCTGATCCCAAAATTGCATTTGCGTCAGCGACAGCTCCTCAGACTCGGGAGAGTGCTTTGGAGATGTGTGATAACATGCTGAACTCATCCCCTGTCAATTAGTGATGTCAGACAGACCCCTCCCTTTTTCCTACTGACTGTTTCTCCCAGCTCATCAGTCTGTGATATAAATAAAATTACAGCCATACTTCTGCCTTTTATCGCATCTAGCATTCTTGTGATGGTTTGAGGGATTGTGTCTTTCATTTAATGCTGATGCCATTTATTGGTTTTCCTTTCTAACTGGCTTGCTTTGATAGTCAATACTTCTCCAAATCAGAAGTGTCATTTGAAAATTTTAACAGTTTGAAGTTTGGTTTGTCAGGTCCATCAGGCTGAAGGGTTTTTGTTGTCTAAGCGACTTCATCCTGTTTTTAAGTGTCTGTCTATAACTATTGATTTAACATCTTGACTGACAAGAGTCAGTGTTCTTTGTCTCATGGTAATGTATGCCATTTAGTTTCTGTTTTTATTGAACTTAGATTTGCTTTTCCATATACTGATTAATTATGTCATTTAACCATCTCCTCATTTAGCTTCATTCTGCCTGGATGTTTTGTTTTCATCCATGGTATTCACATTAAAATATGTGATGACTCATTGGCTTGATTTACTCGGAACAGTGTTTCTTCTTGTTAATCTCCCATCTGAATGCCTTTTGTTAGGATATCTTCAGTAAATTGTTGAATCAACTTTCAGCATTTAAAACAATATACAAGGAAACAAATCAATGTTCATTTATAATGAGGAAATCATTATCAGTCTTTAACTCCAGAAGGCGACGCAGCAATGAATGTATCTCCACAATATGTATAAAATTTTAAGAGCCAACAGTGAGCTGAGAACGAAGGGGGCAGGGTAAGGAAACAAATCAGATCCAGCTTAAACAAAGTGAAAGCTTGTTTTTCCATAAAGCCCTGAACTACATAATCAATGACTGTGTGCCCTGCGGGACATTTACTCAAGCTGGCTAATGCATGACTGTCCTGTTTAACTTACAAATACCAGAAATGACGCTTTGCAGGCCGAAATGTAACACACAAAGTGAATGTGCATTAAAGCATAACATATAGAAAACATCGCTGGTGGATTTCTTTGTGATTTCACTGTGATGAGAACTACTGTGAGCCCCAGACATATCAATGAGAATGTGAGCCTTACTGCAGCATTCACCTGCAGTAAGCTCTGACTTGTTTGTTCCCACATGACACCTGACATCTTCCCTTTGATGTAAGCTTCTCACTTCTTAAGTCCTCAACTATATGGGCACTTTCATAATACAGAGAAGGGGTTTATCTGTCACGGGGGCCATCAGAAATGATTTGTTGATGATTTGATTTTCATGCCAGGGAGTATATGGCTGTTTAAACAGATGCTTCCAAAGAAGCTAAGCACAGAGGCGACCTGATGATGGAGCTGTGGCATAATCTCTGAGATAAAAGGAGCAAACTCTGTAAAAATGTCACATTTCCAATCTGATAAACTCTGATTCTAGTTCTTCCTATTTCCAAGTGTATGGTGTTATTTGAAAGGGTAAATGTAAACACGACAAGCTTTTTGAATTTGGATGATCCTACGAATGCAGTTTTTTTTTTTTTGTAAGACTTCCACTAATTAATGCGTGTTCTTATTCACCTGCAGGAGGTTCCTGCAGCTTCACATTCAGGGCGTAGGAATTCTCTGTTATGTCACAGATGAAAGCCAAGTCACACACCACCCTTAATCCACAAGCTTAGTAAGCAGTCGTTTTAAGAGTATGAAAGTCAATTTCCTTATGCATCATTTCACATCTGTGAAGGTCTTATAATAAAACAGCTTTTCTTTACAGATGGTGAAATTGCCTGTCTCAGGTATTAACCTTCAAAGTTTTTGTCCCATTTCACTGTACGTATCACCTTCTCCAACATCTGCCTACCATTTTTGTATTACTTTGTATACAAATTATATATATATATAAATAAAAATATGAACAGTAATACAGTGATTGGCCTAATGAGTTACAAGATCAGATAATCTTCTGCATCCTGCACCGCTCAGGTGAAGAGCAGCTTGGAAAAAAATGTTTAATTAATAATGGCCAAAGAGGAGGCAAAGGCCCTTGTCCTACTGCGTTTGTTAAATTGGTGTTAACCTCTCTTTGAATCTGTGTATTTTAATTAATTGTTTCGTATACTTACCTCCAGCATTACCCTTGACTCTTTTCAACTATCGTGAGCAGTAATAACAAAGTTGGGATCTGATACTCTCAAACTGTAAAACTTCCATATGAGGGACACTCAGAAATAAATTATAATGTGATTATAATAATTCTAATATAAAATTTAAATATTAACAACAGGCATTTCAATACGCCAGGAAATAAAATCTGATAAAATCTGTTCAGTTGTGCAAAATGTTTTGTCATCATGTCCGCACAACAAAATTTCACAAATTTGAGTTCCATATTATATAGATTTGTCTTCTTTTACTTCATGTAAAGGTTCTTTGGTGACATAATTTGAAAAAAGGAAAATTTAAAGTTTATTTTTAATGAAATAAAATTGGCCTCCAATGTTTTTCTAAAACGATCATCAAGACAAGAAATATTTCTTATTAAGTTATAGATATTTATTATTATCTATATCTATTAAATTTTACTGGTATATGCTCAGATGAGCATCAGCTTTATAACGTTGAACACTTTGGGGCTCTGTACACCTGGCCATGCAGTCATGCTTTCTCACCTCGCACCACAATGGTGGTGGACTTCTTGGCTGGGTTTCCAACATTGTTGCTGGCCACGCAGCTGTAGACTCCCGCCTCATCTGACGTAATGGCTGGCAGGGTGAGCGTGCCCCCCTTCACCACGCTCCTCTGCGGCAGACTGTCATTACTGCTGACCCAGGTGAGTATGGGGGGAGGCTCCCCACCTGTGGTGATGCACACCAACGATACCGTCTGGCCAGGATTCACCACAATTGGATCTTCCACTAGTAGCTTGATGGATGGGGAGGCTGTGGAGGAGGAGAGTTTGGAGTTAAGAAAGAAAGACAGATTGGCAGAAGATGGACAACTTTGGGAGTCATGACAGTTAAAGAAAAACTCTGAGAAAAAGCAGAGGAAGTGCACATCACTTCGTTTGACAGTTTAAGTCTGTTCTACATTTGTTAAGGCACCTTTGTGGATTTTCATATTGCAAAATAGTAACACAAATTGATTTCAATTTGGGGGATATTGTATTCTCTGCAGCCTAAGAGCCTGTCTTACCAGTTTTATTGGTGAGTCTGAAGATAACACTGCGGTCAGGGATCCCACACACATTTCGGACAGAGGCGATGCAGCTGTAGTTTGCGTAGTCTTGAGGACGCAGGTTCTTCAGCTTCAAAATCTTTGTTTCCCCCTGCAGCTCAGACCAAACCAACACTGGTATGCAAATGTGTGCAAAACTATCAACATAATCAAGTAAAAAAATGCAAGAAACTAGGTAGTGGGAAAGAGATGGCAAAGGCCAAGCCGCTCCAAGGAAAGGTCAAAGAGATGAATATGTATACATTTTTAATGAAGCAAGAAGGGAAAAGAAGTGCCAACCGAGTTCAAGAATATTACTGTAAAATCACTAGAAGAGATGGTGCTGGTATTCTGCAAGAAAATGAATATGTCAACTTGGTCAATACTGGCCTGTGGATTACCATGCAGTCGTCGGCCTTTCAGTGTTTCCGCCATTCAGAAACAGAAATGTGGATGAGCTCAGTGGGGGATATCTCCTCAAAAACGGCTATCACAATGAGAATGTTTGTTTGATTCCAGCCACGCCTGTCAGCAGTGGGCCCCACCCAGAGGGTTATGATGAGACTGCGAAACCTTGATGTGGCTGACTCCCAAAAGTAGGTTACAGGATGGGAGGGGGCACGACAGATTAAAACATGAGTCAGCCACATGCCGAGTCAGTCCACACCACATGGCAGTCACTCACATATTTTAAAACCCTTTCATATCCAATGATGATCACGGATAAGTTAATGGCATGGCATTAGCCATGCAAAAAACACTCCACTTCCTTCCTTTCTTCTGTCCCCTACTCTGCATCGGAGCAGAAATCAGGACATGAGGTCTATAGAATTCAGTGCGCAAGCTTTACTCACAGCAGGGGGTCGGGTGTGGGAGGGTGAGGGTGGGTGATTGGAACGAAAATCTATGTGGAAAACGCAAGGGGTAGAGAAAGCAATGAAAGGACAAACACATTACACTGAGTTGGAAGGCAGGGTTTGATGGACATATTGATGGAAAGATTGAACAGTAACATACACATGAGCTTCAGGAGCGGGATACACAGCTGCTGGTACAAAGGGCAAAGAAATAACAGAGGAGTGGATTGTTGCCGTCAGGTAGAAATTTTCTAATTCTGGCTTCTTTTTTTTAAATTCTAACTTCATTTTAAGTCATTAAATGCTCATCTGCTCACTGGAAACAAAGAGGAAGAACATAATTAAAACCAGCAAAACAGAACTAAAACGGATGAAAGAAAATGAGTCAAACATCGAAACATATTGATTTCCGTAAAAATATCTTTGATAATTGTGCTATTTTGATGTACATTTGGAGAAAATGATGATGTCAGAGGTGGAGGAGAAAGTAACAGACAGCAGAAAGGACAGGGTCCCTGCAACAAGCACAGCTTGGGGTCTCAGTTAATTATGAACCAGCTCTACACAAAGAGTTTCAAATGCCACCTCTGCATTTCTACAGTTACAGTGGTAATATGAAACATTTGTGAGGCTGAAAAGGTACACTGGTTTGAAGCTGGAATAAGGAATAAAGTGTGGAGGAAGGTATAAAAATGAATTTAACACATAAATCCCAGGCTGACTGGACTCAAGCGATATGACCCTGTAGGGTTGATTTGGGCCAGTTACACGTTTATTAATTGTCTTTTGATATTTTAGGTCAGTTCAAGTGTATTGTAAAAAACGAATGTTATTAGATAATTATAATGGCCATTTACAGGGAGTTTAGTCAGGATTTATTTAGGGTTGGACTCACACAAAGCTAATCTCCAGGTTTGGGTTGCGCTCAAGTTTTCAGACCCAATTAATATTTTAATAAAGGGCAGGATGGAAGAGCGAGGGAAAGAGCAAAGAGGTATGAAGAGCAGGATTGAGACACAAGGAGTGTCTGATGAGGCTCAGTTGTGCAGCTCTAGGCCTCTTCACCCTCTCCATTAGTTTCCAGCCATCTTTCTTCATTTTGACAAACATCAATTTCAATTCCTTTTTTTCTCTACCCCCTCTCTGTTTCTTAAGCCTCTTTTCCCCTCGTGTATGTCTTTTTCTCTCGTAGATTTCCATTCTCTCTGACGCCCAATTCCACATACAAACCACATTCAGTTCATTCTATTCAAAAACTATAATTCCCTTACTAGTGACAGAACAATCTCAGTCAGTTTCTTTGTTGACTGCATAAGGTCCATTTTAGAACAAAGCCTCTCAGCTTGCAGATTGTGAAGAAAATCCACTCATTCAATTGAAGGACCTGATTGTAATTAGAACCCAGTCTATTTGCATTTGCAAATTTGTAAAACTGGGCTGGTGAAACTAACTAACTATGGCTATTCATAGGAGTTAATGAGTACTAATACCATTCCATAGCATAGTAATGCTTATGCTTTACATAAAAGAAAACCCACCAAACTCTTATTCCAAAAACATGAAGAGTAGCATCATTATTTTAGCATTCAAACTGTATCACCTTCACAACAAGGTGCATTCATTCATCAACTCATCACTGCTGTGAAATGCAAGAAAAGTGTGTGTAGTGTGACAATGTTAATGCAATCTAAAGGCCATCATTTACATATTTCAATGCCCTACTGTCACTTCTGTGTCACAGAAATGTGCAAACACATTAATTCTAACAGTTTAGTTTTGTGTTAAGACATCAAAACATTGTTGAGTTTCTTTCACATCCTCTCACTTCAGTATTGACCTATTTTTTCTTTCTCTTTAGCTTGGAGTCTCAGGGCCAGAGGTACCCTGTTTTTCTGGTAGACAAGCATGAAACACCATTAAAGACTTCATATGCTATTTTCAGCTGTGTTGCGTCTGTCTTACCTGTGTGAAAAACGGCTCGTAGATCTCCACACCCTTGTCCGAGCCTTGCGTCAGGACCTCTCTCCCACGGTGCCAGCTGTAGCGGACAGGCGGGTTTGAATTTGCCACGCAGCGCAGGAACACTGTCCTCTCGTAGTAGAACTGTTCCTTAGCTTCTCCTATGCTCTGGTGCACCGTCACCACCGGGTCATCGAGGTCTGACAGAGGAGCATTCACACACAGGGGGAAACTATTAATAAACACATTTCCATCCGTTCAACTGATGAACAAGTCAATAATTTTTTTATGATCAATCAATCACTCTGACCACATTTCAGACATGAATATATATTTGCTCATTCAATTTATCAGTAAATCCAATCACCCTCACACTGGGCTTCTTGATTGTGGTGAAAGGTCTGACTGGATCAGATTTCTCATTGCATTAGGTGAGCCAGTTATTGGCATGTGCACAGGGGTCGATGTGTGAAAGGAGGTGAGAGGCCCACTACTTATACTACTTAAATCAGTAGGATCCAACCCAAGGGCACATTGTATTCCTCATCAATGAGCGAGCTGCTCTGTGTTACAAGTTGCACTCTATTGTGAGCTTCAAAAATGAGTGAGGATGACAAATACTGTGCACAAAATTATGTTTGATGTCCATCACTTCAAAAGAATAATGTTTGGCTGGCCTCCACTCTGATTTTGGCTCTGTGATTCGACACATCTGCTGCTCTGCCCATTTCCCAACAGATCTGAGGCAAGTTTTACCCCAACACTAGACAGTTGGTTATTTGAGGAAGCGCTTGTGGTTGATTAAATGGATTCAAAGTTAATCATCTTACCCGGCTATCCCATTAAGCCTTGGCAAATGGTGTTCATCATAGCTGTGGTGTCTTTTAGCATGCTAATACTCGCCTTTTAGATTATGTCCATTTGCACGCTCAAAGAACGATGGGAGCTAGCTGTTTTCCTTTCATCTCCGTGCGAGATGCAATCAGTTTTTAACACGAGCAAAAAGGCAATTTAAGGGAGAGGATGAGGGAAGCTAATGCAAGTTATCCCTCATGCTAAAATTCTAACTGATAAAGCCTGACCTTTTGCATATGAAGGAAAAAGTGATTGAACGTATTAATGAGTGACTTAGTCTATCAGTCAGTGAGCAACACAACAGATGATTGAGTGATTGAGAGAGCTGCTGAGGGGGTCTGTGAGTGAGAGAATGCAAACAGGTTACACTAAATGAATATCCAAATCTAAAACGATTATAAGCCTCCAGAGGAAAACAACACGTGCCTGAGGTAATATTAATGGATGAATTCATCACTTTTAATTCAGTACCTGCCCACCCCAGGATTTGCTGAGGATCAGGCCCTATTCAAGGTGCCTCTGGGCCACAGCGCACAGCACCCAGCCTTGACGCACCAGCCATAGAATGCTGATTCCTCAGTTTCATTAAAGACATGTTCTGCCCTACAGCCCCTTAATCAAAATCTAGCAGCGGTCAATACTTCATCCAGGATCCATTACAGTGTCTTGGGTAAGAGCAATTACCTTTTGGATGTGTGTGGGGGGGGGGGAATGGCAAAAATAGGGAAGGGGGTGACAACGCTCCAGAGAAGACGGAGTGATTGCAGGGCCATTTTAGAGGAGCAGTAAGTAAATACACTGATTCATTATAGAGAAGAGGAGGAGAGTATGAATCCTACATCTTATCTCTGGTTCTTCCTATCTCCTCTCTCATCTGTTTCCTGCATCAAGCAGTCAGTTTACTAAGTGTGGCAGGAATGGAGTGATTCATTGACAGTGCTATCTACCTTGGGATACACCTGTCTTTGCTGGACCTGATAGGAGCTTTTCGCTTGTTTTTCTTGCGGTGACAAGAGTGTGAATGTGTGTTTCTGCATGTTTGTGTATTAAGAACGAAGTGGTTGGAGCTATTAATAGGGCCAAAATGATATGCAGAGGGGAAGTGTGTGCTAGGAGTGCAAAGAGATAAATATGGAAATGTACGCACTGGATTAAAATTTGATGAATTTCAAACAAAATTCCACCTCCACCATCAGTCCCTCTCCTGTAAAGATGTTGTGCATGTGTGTGTGTCACTTTTGTGCAATTAGCTTCTGAAGTCATGCTTCACTGATTGTGAAGCTTAAATCCCCGAGCCCAGAGGAAAACAGTGTTGTACAGGCTGCCTGTGCCAGAGTTGTTAGGGTTTGTAATTGCAGGTTTATGGCTTCACAGGCCGGTAAATCTGCCCATGTACAGCTAAACGCTCCAGTGAGCTAACCTTAGCATCACTCCAGCTCACTCTCACCATCCATGACAAGTCTCAAGGTGCTGGGTTTCTCTGATATTAAGACACGGGGGCAGGGCACCATGACACACACATGTGGGGACGCTTCATGCGTGGCTGTGAGTCAGAGGAAGTCTTGCAAGACAAGCAGAAAAAAGGCACAATATTCATTTTATCATCATTCTTTTTGTTTATTCTCTCAAGCAAGAAAGCCAAACAAAACCTGATGATAAGGATATTTCCGTTCGATTAGCAGAGGGCAGATTTCTACATCATAGGTGTACCAAAGTATTAGTTGGACAAATAGGCACTAGTGCGTGATTTGGATAAAAGAGAAGATAGACTAAAGAAGGAGCTTCATTATCACATCAAACCTTGTCTCCTCTCTTTTATGCCTCCAAAAAACAGATACCTGCACTAAATCTCACTATTATCATCTCACTCCACCTACCTACACCCAGCCACACACACACACACACACACACAGGCTTCCTTGTAAAGATCTAACCACACCTTTTTGTGGGGCCATCTCTGGGGTGTTCAGCTAATGTGGGTTTTTTAGCTATTCTCTGATGTCTTTCACTCTCCCTTTACCTGATCTGCTTAAGTCACCTTGGGAAGAGAGCACCTACCCAGCTCCCATGCTGTCAGTCATAAGCGACAGAGGGCTGCGATTTGTGTCATCCAATCACTGTCCCAGCTTGATCAGCAGCGGGAGTCACTGATTTGCATGACACTTGTGTGATGTGTTCCATGAATAAACAGCCCTGTGATGTTAAAGATATGCAATTTGCTTATATCTTATGCCAAGAGAAGGGGGGTGGGGAGGGGTTACAGCAAAACAGAGACAAAACAAGGAAAAGGACAGCCGACAGCATGTACAATCTTCCAAATTGCTGCTCTCCAGCTGCAGGGTTAATGAGGTGATGATCCTGTATAGCAGCTGTCTCCTACACTCCTTCCATAGATACAGTAGGTGTATTGTTCTCTTTGTCTGGCTTTTTTTGTAGTAATATGGGCATGAGGCAATGGCGATTAAAGAAGTTATTACCTAGCAGACTGCCCTGTGAGGAACATCACCTTCAAACCTCTTTTTCAGAAACTGGAGTCTAAAAGCAAACAGCAAAAAAGTGGCCCCTTCAGACTGACGGAAAGCAGAAGGAGGTGAATCCATACGTTTTTTCAGGCTTTACCTGGCCGCTGAAATTTTGTCTCCAACCCGATTAAATACCCATCAAAGGCTGTCTGTGGTGTCTGAGTGATTTAAGAATAACAACAATTTTGTTACAGTCAGAAGAAAGATAATGTATAGGAAGGAGCAAATATGAGATTCAGCGTCTGACATATTTCACCTGTGATGCATAATGCGTGGGACCGAGGTGCTAGAAAACATCAATAAACCCACTACATGTAAACACATTGCAATAACAAATAAAATGTGGTCAAATACAAAACATGTTTTTTTTATGGTGCATGATTTCAATTTTTATGAATATTCATTTATGTGGATCAAAAAGTTAATAATCCATATTTGTAATATAACATCTATCTCATGCAGACGCCTCTCATGGAATATGTGCATGCAGCATGTAATTTACTGTCAGTACATTTGCTTTCTCGCCATCTCTCAACCCCTTGGCAACAGTGACCTCTATCTCATGGCTACACTCCACAATAACTAGCTCCTGCTGGTTGTATCTATTTGGTGTCAGCTGCTTTATTCTTAAGTGGGATTGTGGTGGTGGATGGATGTGTTTGGAGGGTGGGCGAGGGTATGATGTATCTCTCAATGCAATAATTCCACTCTGACGATGGTGCCTGTGTAACAGAGATATCTCAGGAAGCTGAATATCGTTCACTGAGACATGAGATATGAGAGTGAGCAGCATTGTGTACCCCACCGCTCTCACTGCTGTTGTGGGGATAAAAGGAGGGAAAGGAAAAAATCCAGAGAGCACATTCAGTTGGTGTGTTATGTCTTACTGTGAGACTGTAACACACATTTATGGAATAAAAAAAACAAAACATTGACTGGTCACATCACTCAATAAGATGGCTAAGTACATCTCACCACATAATTAAAAAGGTAATGTAGACACCAGCTCTGATGGCTATCTTCATTCATACTGTACATTCATACATTCATCCATCTTCTACCGATTATCTGTTTCCGGGTCGTTGGGGGTGCTGGAGCCAATCCCAGCTCACATTGGGCAAAGGCAGGGTACACCCTGGACAGGTCAGCAGTCCATCACAGGGCCAACATACAGAGACAGACAGATACCAACAACCACTCACACTCACACTCAGACCTACAGACAATTTAGAGCCACTTATTAAACTAAACATGATGTCTTTGGATGGAAGAAACCCACACAGGCCCGGGGAGAACATGCAAACTCCACCACTCTAACCACTTATAACTCTGATTTTATGACAGGTTCTAACTTCTGTTTTAACATTAGACTACGGTGACAACCTGGCAGAT
Source organism: Remorina albescens (assembly GCA_034769265.1). Taxonomy (NCBI): domain Eukaryota; kingdom Metazoa; phylum Chordata; class Actinopteri; order Carangiformes; family Echeneidae; genus Remorina; species Remorina albescens. Next base: position 9,607,563 of record CM068483.1, read on the forward strand.
GAAAATGACACTAACCAGATCATTGTGAATAACCAGATTAAGGTATTATTTTAAAGCTATCTTACTATTTTAAAGCAATATAGATATCATTTATTTTCTCCTACTACTTGTCACTGCTTGTGTGGAGGAATGTTAAGGTTGCCCAAGTTAAAAGTTTAGCTAACTGAACACTTGTAAGGGTTTGTTAGATTAACTATTACATCAGAGTTAAGATTTTTCAATTTTCTACTTACTGGGCATAACTCAGTATTTTAAGTGGATATTTTTCTTTTTCTGCAGAAAAATAAGAAGCTTCTCACTAATCAGGGACTGTGTCTTAACCCACACAGTCATTTTTAGAAAAAGATATACTGTGTTAATTTATGAGTTTTAAAAGTGCTTGTGAGTTAATTGTGTTACCTGGTATTGGTATTGGCAATAAAGTGAACAATTCTGTTTCCCTAATTTTTAAACTATTCATTTAATTTAGGTGAGAAAGTACAGATAGTAGCACTAGTCATAATATTAATAACTGTGAATAATTATTTAGGCTCCTCTGCTAAAATGTTTACCTCATTTAATCATAGTAAACTACATTTCGGCGCATTTCAAGACAAAACAAAGTAAATAAAGTTCATCCTTATGTTTGTATTAAAATAAAATATAAATCTGTCTCAGTGATGTTTACTTTTGTGATTTGGCCAAAGCCACTCAAATATGAAAAAGTGCATAGCAGGTGATTATAGGTAATAGGTCTATTGTTTTTGCCTTTTTTTTTTTTTTGCATTGAAACTGAAGTTATGCACCGATGATTACTGTAATATTCCAAAAAGAGTGAACAATTTTCAAATGCCTTTGAAAAAAGACACCTAATGAGCTGCTCCTGTGATTAAATAAAATTCTCTGTCATTTGCAATTTCCATATAAAAGGGTTTTTGTTCTGGTTGCATCAGTTACAGCAATATTAAATATCCAAATACTTTTGGGATAACCTCTAATAAAATAATGCAGGTTTATTAAACTAGGTGACTTGATACATGTATATGTTTTAGGCACAATTAATTAACACAGATTCCCATCCAGGCTCCCATATTTTGAAACTGGAATTGAAATTTAATCGGTGGGTCAGTTGCCAGGGGTCAAAACAACTGTTTTAATACTCTTTAAAAGGGTAGCCCTTTGAGATCAGGACTTTATAAAGACTAGTCTTCTGTCTCTGCCAGGAACACGGGGGGTGGGGGGGTTTGAGAAGTTAGGTTAAGGTTTGTAAAGGGCACACACCACCACTGCCATAGCTGCTGCTTGGCATGCCTCTGTGCTACTTTGTAACAGGTCCTGAATTATTCATTAGGCATTTCCACATTCCTGTGTTAACTTCCACTTAAATTTCTACGGGGGGGAAGAACACTGCCTACATCTTTTTCTCGATAAAATCTCCCTTACTTGACTTCTTCAGCACCTTACACACAGTCTGTCGAGTTCGGTATCTGCATTAAGGTAACGGTAACTAACGCCTTCTCAGAGGCCACGGTCATCAGGCCTGGTTTAATGTAATTACCAGCAATTGAAGTAGCAATGCAGAATGGAGTCAATGGAGCGATAGTGAACAATACAGCATGTTACACTGTTGGTTGCATATAGCTTAGAGGACAATGGTCTTGTTATTAACGCAAGATGATACTCCAATGTACAGTAAAGCGGGCTTGTCCCTCTAAGCTGTTGGCTTCTAATGAGCAAAAAAGTGATTTAGATAATATGTAGTATGGGTGTAAAAAAAGGAAATTATTTGTCTTACACAAACTTTTAGAGATAAATCTAGACTTGTGATATCACCTTTTCCCTCAAAGTTACAGTTAGATGAAGACATCCTGCCCTTTCTGTTCTCTGTGTTTCTGAGCTGGAGCCATGTTTAGGAAGCCGTAGCTCACTTTAGGCTGTTGCACCTCCATCTCCCCCGGTGACAGTGCTTATCCAATTAACTGTCTTTGGAGGAACGCTGTTTTTCTGTAGATGCATACGGAAAACCAATAAGTGTATGTGTGTGTACACATGGACGGTATGCATGATAAATGGAGAGGCAGACGTCAGCAGCTTCATAGAACAGCCTGTAACCCCCCACTGACTCCTGGTGATGGAGATGAAGAAATAATGAGGCCTAGTTTTTCTCTCTGTGTGTTTGTGTTTGTGTGCGTGTGTGTGTGTGTATGTTAAGGGATGAGTAGTAACGAATCTCTTCTTCATTCTCTCCTGCAGACAGCAGCGTCTGCCTTAGCCCATCTCCTCTCTAATTCATCTCCCTAGAAAACAAGCAGGCCACAGACCAGTGATCTAAACACCACCACCAGCAGGACTGAGGAATCAGCCATTACAGTAGGAGGCAAAGCACAAGTGACATGATGGAGTTCTTTTCTGGCTTGAGCCTAACGACCCTCACTACTCTGCTTTGTTCGGTCTGGACAGAACCAAGGGTGAGGGTTCTTCCCTGAGTGATGATTTAAAAGAATTTCTTTTCATTGAAAAGGTGACCAAATATGTTTCTGCTGATGCCATGTTGCTTGTTTTTCACATTTGACACCAGTGATAACAGCTTTAATTGCTTACTCACTTACTCAATTGTATCTTCGACACTAGAGAGAGTCATGTTGTTGGTAAATGTTGTACATGTGTTGGTCATTATTATTCCTAGCCCCCGCCTTTTCACAAAATGTGACCAGACCTTTGCTTTGTGGAAGTGCCAGTGATCCCATGCAGGCAAATTCAGTGGTTTCTTTTAAATGTCTTCTACAGACTCAATTTTATCATATGGCATTTTTATGTACTTTGTTTAATTGGCAAGTGCTATTTTGCTATAAGGTTTTTTAATATTCTGTTGTTTTTTTGTTGATGGGTGATTTGATCTTATTTTATTTGGAGGATGTTGTTTTATTATTATTTGTTCTCACTGTACAGTATCTTGTAACTTGGTTTTGACAGTCACTTTATAAATAAAGTTGGATAAAGATGAATTATACATGATTGCAATAAGTGATCAGACAGTAACAAAAGGAACTGTAGCTGTTGTGTTGGCCTGACAGCAGGCTGGCCTTCTTTTGGCTGAAGCTTGTTTGACCGTTGGCATAATGACTGACGCTTTATTTCTTTAAAGGTACCACAAAACTGTCATTTAACATCCATATGAATACTGTACGAATAACAGCACTGTGGAGGTGGGCGTGGTTTGGGCTCTGACTGTAGGATGGGGAGACAGGGGAGGGCTGGCTCTGCAGGACCAGCGCCAGGTGAAAGTGATTAAGTCCAGCTGTACTGAGAGTACTAATGGTCTCTTTCTACCTGCAGTAGTGGCTGGACAAGGAGGACAGGGAGGACACTCACCGGAGGGAGTGGAAAAGAAAACGGCAAACACATGTATATGAAGGCGTGTGTGCACAAACGAATAAATAAAAGGTCTTGCAGACGATCACTGTTGGTGTGTCATTGCTGGGGGAGAATCTCGGTGGCTTGCGGCCACAAGCACATATTTAAAAACCCTCTGGCTTTTTTATTAAATGAAATTCTTCTTTTCTTCAACAGATATGACATAGGTTCACACTTTCTTACAGCAGTATGTCCTGGTACAAAATTCTGTTCCAGCAGGAGTTAAATGGAGTAGTAAGCACATTTCCTGTCATCTTTAATGCATGCTGTGATCAGCATGATGTTGTATTTCATAAATCACAAAATTTTCTCTTTTCCATGTCCATCAACTGATATCACTGCCTAAAAAAAAAGAAAAAGAAAAAGAAAAAAATATTTTATTTCTTGTTTTCTTGGTCTTCTTTTGTGTTACCACAGAAACCAAAGCTCTGCATATATTGACTTTTGCCTTAGAAAATTCATGAGGACTTTTATCCTAGCGAGACTTCTGCACACATCTTATCGTTCACTGTCATTAAAAGCTGTTTTTCTTTCAAACAAATTTGGATAAAAGGGCGAGTTTGAGATCAATACCCTTATTATCTATCCTGAGTCCTACTGTATATTCAAATCTTATAATTGGATGTTGTTGTCCATATTGAAAATGTTGGCTAAAATATTAAGTAGCTGTTACTACATCATCTGCATACTACATCACCTTTTCTCACCCACGGAGAAGATGCTTAAAAACAAAACAGAGATAAGAATGAAATTCTACACTGGTTAATCACATTAGCATGCACAACACAAACGCGCTGTTGTATGTTTTGAGCTCCTGATGGAGAGAAAAGCAGAGACAGAAGATGAGGTTGACTCCACTATTCTGATTAAGGGCCCCTCCCCAGAGCACATCCTTGAAAGAGTAATGGGCAGTCGTGAACTGGCTTTACCTCCATTAACCACACCAGCAAACATTTACATAATGTACACATAATGTGCTGATTCATTCTATCCTGATTCAAACAAGGCTCAGATAACTCACTGTGGCTGTATCGCACCATTCATCACAGCAGGTCATTTCCATCCCAAAGCACTTAAGAGCCGCTGTAAATATATCTTTGTCTACATATATTATGGGATCTTTTCAAAAGATTGTATAATACATCACCTTGTATCATAGGGTCACATCACAGTGACATACCAAGATGGAATTTCTCAGCTACTTCTGGCGCATGCCTGTTTTTAGTCAGAAGACTGAGAATGAATATGTCATGAAAACTTTTTGTCATGCTTGAGTTAAAATTTAAAGAGCATGAAATGTGCCTGAAAAGATGGGATATAAATATATGACACACTTCGCATCCATTTAGTTTTACAGTCTCTCCTGGCATCAGTGTCACATATCCAAAAACATGTTGACTTCATTAAATCCCTCCCCCTGAACATCAGTCGTCCAACGGGCCATGGCTTAGCAGCCTTAACTCAGCTCAACACACCTGTCAAACTTAGGAATTCTCCAGGTCTTGACTCAATGTGCACTGCGCTGCAGTTAGAGTGATTTTTAGCTATAGATATATAAGAACCAGAACAAAAGTGGGAAGAATGGATTAAACAGAGTGTAACATTAACTAAATTGTTAGCATGCCCAGCTAATTAGCACTCCTAAAAGTAGTAGCAAAGTCATTTCAATACAACATCTTTCAATCGAATAAGTCATATCTACCTATCTGACCTACTTCACCCATATAAACTCACTAATCAATAGGCTCCCTGAGGATCACCAGCCTACTCACTGCCTTCTGTATGCAACCAAACATATCACCTATCTACAGTATTGAGTAAAGAGCCCCTCCAAGGTATACAAGTACATGCAGAGAATTCAAAGTAATGAGTTGATGCAGGAGTTAATAGGAGCTTTCCAAATGTCAGTCAATACTCAATTTTTCTCACTTCGGTCAGTGACTCAGTGTTTTCCTCACAACTGTCTTCCCTCTGTTGTTCCGCACTACACACACATTTACTCAGGCACCTTGAAGCAGGGTGGCATGAATTGTACACCTGATGAGATAAGAAGCGCCAGTTATACTGACCGACTGGATAAAGCGAAGCCTGCACGGCCACTAAACAAACACCATCAGCTGCTGTTTGGTCTCCGAGCTCCTTCATGAACTCTATCGATGAAAGGCAAACATAAAGCAGACACACTTCCCCAAGTCATCCTTACACCACACGCTGCTGCACAGCTGAAGACACGTATGCCAAGATGATTTAAGCCTTTGACATGTGTGTGTGAGTCAGGACCTCACTGGTGGAGAGTGTATTCATGCATAAGCATGTGGTCGAACCCAGTGGGCAGCCTCTATTTTTGTTTCTTCTAGCATGCATGAGCACACAAAAAATGGACACACACATTCACACGTCTCAAATCTAGATGAATGCCACTGTTGCCAAAAAATGATTTCAGACTCCCGTCCATGTACTGACAAACACACAGCATCCTCATTAAAATACTCTGGCTTGTGCACCAGTGGTGTGGACTAAGGGCTGTCTAAGTCCTTCCAAAGATAGCACAGAGAATGCAGACTATTGTCTTATTCTAATCCTTCTTTTACACAAACATAGTGAGAAATATCAGGGAAGAGTGAAGATGTGTGCAAAAGCCTCTATCTACAGTCCAGTGGGTTGTTTATCACAATATGCGCGTCACCTCATTCTCACTATTTCACAGCCACTGACAAACTGGCACTGGCTGACTAGGCAGACAACATTCATATCATCTGTCCAACATTAGCATATGGACAAATGGTACAAACAGCTTTTTCTTTCCTGTTTACTCTGTAAGACTTGGTTGCGTGTTTTTTTCCCCCCTCTCACGCTGTATCTCTGCGCTCTCAATTTATTCAGAGTTGCCAAGTTTGTTCAGCTCATTTTAAAGCAAGTCTTAAAATGGTCCTTTATCACAACCTGTACAGTAAATGCTGACCTGAACGGTGCAGGTTTTAAGGCTTAGTCTTTTTTTCCCCATTTTTCCACTGGTTGAAATCATTTTGTTTCACTGAGAGTAAATTTGACAACCTGGGTGTTTGGGAACCAGTATCTGTCATGCATTGTGTTGTATACAAAGGAGTCCATTGACTTATTATTAACTAGTTAATTAATTAAAATCAATCAGTTGACAAATACAATTATTTGAATAAATTGAAAAATACGTTTAGCGCAGGTTCCTCATGACTGAATTGATGTCTTCAAACTGATTGTTTGTTTCTGACCAACAATCAAAAATTTAAGGAAAGAGATAAATTACAAATCCAAAAAATCGTGAAGATTAACACAGCAAATGTTAGATATATTGCTAGCTTTAGAACTTTCTTTTGTCAAATTTGTTGTTGAATGATTTTAATTTGGTTAATTAATTAATCATAGAACCACCGATTAACCTCAACACAATGTGCTTTAATCTGTTAGTAATTCAATGAAAATAGGAATTTTCCATTCCTTAAAAAATGTTTTTAGTTTGTCACAAGGGTGGACATTTTTCCCTTCTCACAATGAATCTTTTCTGATATATTGTACTGTGATGGTCAGTTAACTTTCAGAACCTGATATAAGCTGCCCCTGCAGGACTCTTAAGCTCTCCTCCATCAGTCACTCAATGAAACATTAGATGCTACAGCAAAATTAAGCCAGGCAAAATTAAATGAAAACACTGAAAAGACTCCCCTGCAGGAAAAAGAAGTGAGCATCTTAAGCTTAGAATCGATCAATGTAGGAGTTAGCCAAGGTTCTTCATTAACTTTGAAGAGGACTTTCCCCAAAGACCTAACCGCAGACAAACATAACTGAGGTGTCAGCAGGTATATTATGTGCTTAGATGGACTTCTGAGCTTTGTAAATATGTTAGCTTTGAGCTGGCTGTATAGCTAATATCAGCTCCTCAGGGCTGCAGAGGTCAGTCATTACCATTAATTATCCTTCCTGTTATCATCTGCAGTTCACAGAGAACTCAGATATAAGGAAACGTTTGCTCTGTCAGTCTGTTGGTCTGTCTATCTATCCACCTATATTTATTCTTTCTTATTTGTTCAATCTAACTGTCGGGCAGATGCTGTCTGTCTGGATGATTTTTCTTTTCCAGTACACACAATTTCAGCTAAATCATGTTGCATATATGAATAAGATCTCTGCTATTTATTTTTCAAATTGAAAATGAAATCCTTGGTTTGAAGAATAAGATGCAAATAAATGGTCTAAAAAGAAAACCAAAGGGGGAGACTGGAGAAGGATCATGCAAGGTTTAAGCTTCTTAATATAAAAAATGCTGGCTGGTCAAGTTATGTAAAGGATATTTCCTTTGTTGTAATGGTGTAGTCCAATATAACTGCCAACACTATTGCTTTGAGGTAAACAGACCGAAGCCAGATACATCTGGACGAGACAACAGACATGACTGGAGCTTCTGTTGTTGGGAGGTCCAGCTCCAAAACACCAGTTTCAGTGCTAATTAAAAATCGGAGCTGCAAACCACTGAAAATAGCACCTACTGCAGAGGCCCATCAATTCTATTCCGACTCAGGGGACAGTTATAGCATTGCACAGGAGGAATGAAGTGTTTTTTTTTCTCTGCCAAATAATGAAGTACATACATACAATTTTAAAAGGCCAGATACAAGGACAGTATCTGGATTCTAAATGATAATTCAAATTATTATTTACATTACATTACATTCTTTTCCATTTCCATTTAGATATTTTATTATTCTACAATTTTACCCTGTACGTACTATCATACATAGTGTATTTTTTAAAGAAACTTTAGTTTAAAAAATATATATATATATATTCTCACAAAATTGAGTAAATACACTATTGCAATGCATACAGTACTGTATGCTACATATTTTTTTCATTTATTAATTTTATTTAATTCATTCAAATTGTTTTATGTGTGTTTTCTTAATGCTTAGCAAGTCTCTGTGAAGTTCTAACATATACAGTACATATATATTTTAGTGGAATTTATTCACGTATGACGTAATCTTAACCTTATGTTAAACAGCCTGAAAACATTGACCTCAAAATGCCAGATGATGCTCATTGAGGAACCAAACACTCTCCTCAGGTTCTTTCTCCAGCGTGTTATCTGGTTTCATTTCTGAATCTGTTCCTCTAACTCTTTAGTGAAGTCAAGGTGAAATGGTGCACACAGGGAACAAGGCACTGACTGTCAGCTGCTGAGATGCTGTTCAGCCCCTGCTGTGATGCTCCGCTAAGGCCTTCCGCAAGCTTTGTAAACAAGTTTCAATTCCACAACCTCTGCCCATGCCAGTCCAAATAAACAGGTACAAGGCAAAAATAAGACAGTCAGAGGAGAGGAGAGGAGCAGAGATATTCATAAATGCTTTAAATAAATGCAGGTTTTTACTGGAAGGGTATCATGGACTGGAAGCAGCTCAAGTGCATCTTGTTTAGTTTAGAAATGTTCTGCTCCACAACCTCCTTCTTTCCTCTGTGACTGTAAATTGGGTGTTTGGCAACAAATTAAGGGCAGAGGGGCCATCAATTTTCAATTTTCATAGTTTGCAGCCTGGCATGAAAAAGAAAGCAGAAATTGAGAGAGTGCTATTGAAGGAGCAAAGTCTGAAGCAGCAGTGAAAAATTAAGGAGGCAGCTTAGAGATCTTTTCAAAGGCACCAAACACATGATTTTATATCTCGGGAGACTGAAACAGAAACTAGACATAAATAAACTCTGCCCTTAATATGGATGATTATGATATGCCTACACAACAAAATTTGGCTGCATACTCAAACAACCATAGAGAGAGCACAAAGCTTTTAGAGAGTTGGGCTGTGTTGAAAGGGCAGAAACTCCTATGTCTTGCCGCTCCCAAGCTGAAATAGGACAATCAATTCTAAATCAATAAAAACAATAACACTAAATCACCTTTTTCTTTGAGGAATGCCAATAAACCTTCCCCCTCTGTCGTACAGATACTTAAAAAATAGAAACATTGCACTTACACTGGATGGCAATGTTACGATAATAAAAGTGTGTTAGCTTAATTAACATTCTCAGGAGAACAAGGGGTCTCTTTGGATGCACTATCTCTGAATACTACATTTCCTTTAGGGCAAGAATAAAAAATATTGCTGTATTAGGCTGTACACATTTATGATGTTAAATTGTCTGCATTGCAGCTGTCCGTCTTCAGGATCCTGTAGCCCAAAATTTAGATATAAAACATTCTGGACAAATATGTTAAATAATATTTCTAGACTTTGATTTGGCATAATATATTTTTTGCAGGGAGTTTGAAATAACTTCTGCTTTATAAAATTCTTTCAAGTCAAGCTGTGCTTCCAACTTCACCACACTTAATTACACTGCTGAGACTGAATTTGCTGCATAGCCAGAACTGTAAGTAGAAACCTTTTCAGGGTCAAGGCTTTCTGGAATCTGTCCGAACAGAGTTAAGATGAAGAAAATAGTAACCACTGCCAATCCTTAGCAGGGTATCAAACTGAGCAATGTACCATTTCATTCACTCATTAATTCATTCATTCATCTTCTACCGCTTATCTGTTTCCAGTTTGCGGGGGGTGCTGGAGCCAATCCCAGCTCACACTGGGTGAGGGTGGGGTACACCCTGGACAGGTCGCCAGTCCAAAACAGGACCAACACACAGAGACAGACAGAGACCAACAACCACTCAATTTCGAGCCACCAATTAACTCAAACATGATTTCTTTGGACGGTGGGAGGAAACCGGAGTACCTGGAGGAAACCCACACAGACACGGGGAGAACATGTAAACTCAACACAGAAAGGACCCAGCCCGGGAATTGAACCTGTGACGTTCTTCTTGTGAGGCAACAGTGCTAACCACTATGTCGCCGTGCTGTCTTGTCCCACTTTCAGCCTAAACTAAATGTCTTTGTAAAGCAGGAAGAGACTAATAATGAGGAAATCCAAAACCTTCACAAAATTATCAAAAAAAAAGCTTTAGTGTGACCCAAAAGTGAAGAGAACTCACAGTAAACGTCCACTCTGATGGACTTAATGGCAGGCGAGCCAAGGCCGTTCTCTGCCTTGCAGTAGTAGCGACCTCCCTGGGTCCTCAGTATCTTTGTGATGTGTAGTGTTTCATTGAACACACTGGAGTCCTGGAAGCGGTCCGACACACTGCCAGCTGTCTTGGTCCATCGGATCTGGGAAGAACAAAAGGAAAAAATATGATAAATTGCTTCCTGCTCTTGTTCACATTCTGTTACTGTATGGTGGAAATGGACTGAGACACCAGATGCAGTTGCAAATGGGAAGTAGGTACAGAATAAATCAACATGATGGTGCAAATTCTTAATTAAAAGATGGTATTCTAATAACAGTTAGAGAGAGACAGCCTAAATACAAGCTGACTGCTAATAACAGCCTAGTGAAAAATATTGAGGGAGAATGAAATTATATCTAATAAATCAAATGGTTAATTTTTTAGTAGAATGTACATTTCTGTAGCACTAATTACACCATTACTCATCTTTTCAACTGTTAAGTTTTCCATCCACAATAATTCCTAATTAATCTGACTTATGTTTCAATAGCTATAGCTAAGATACCACTGGCGCAACTTCACTTTGAATGCACATTTTTCAAATTAAAAGCCTGCCAAACTGGTGAGAGATTATTTCCTTTTCTACCAGGCCTTTAAAGTGAAAAACAGGGTGAGCTGCAAAGCTAATCAATGTGAAAATTGCAGAAAATGTTGGTGTCAGTCATAGTAGCCCTGCACAGACAAAAATGCAAAGGGAATTACTTTCGACAAAAGAGAATAGGGAGGAATGAAGGAAGTGCAGAATATTAATACTACCCTAATATATATATATGTTGTAATATAATATGCCGCTACAGTCAACAGCTGTTAAGTTTGGCATAAAATCTGAAATTATTGGCTCTTTCCTCGGGTAAAAAAACCTTCGTATCAGCACTTTTGAAACAAACCTCAAAAAGTCAAGAAATTACTTTCTACGGGATTTTATTGTTGTTACATTGTTGGGCCACTATTGTTTGTATGGATTAAAAACATGAAAGATATTCAGTGTTAATTGCTGACATTCATATATGTTGGTGGTGGGTGGATTTGGTTATGTTTGGAGAGAGCCAGTCATGCCATTTTCCCCATTTCCAGTCTTTATTTTTAACTGTTGTTTGCAGCATTATGTTTAGTGTCATCAATGTTGTGATCCAAGTCATTTACAACTAAATGAATTTCCTAAAACTGGAGCAGGAATAACAAACAGGGAATTTATGAAAGGACTCTACTAAAGCCTGTTTTAATGATTGGCCTTTGTTGTTGGCAAGATTACGTTTTTACGTAACAACCAAGTAATTGAAGCACATTGTCTGTTTCTGGAACTTTTATGACGTTCCTTTGTGAAATGTCACAGTACAATGGAGAGCGTGACAGCTAAAAATCTTCCTCTAACATTTGTCTTTCCCGTGTTCCCCACAAGACTGACCTCAGCATGGCCTTCTCAGCATGAGCGCTGCTCAGTAACTGATGAGGCCTGGTTAGCCTGTGGCATTGAGGTGTAATGAAAGGTGAAATACTGTTACTCTCCAACACGAAGTTGTAATTGACCCTTCATCATCTCCCTCTCCTGTCCTCATTAAAGCATACAGCATGAATAGGTACTATGGCAACTCTGGCCTGGGGGCCACGCAGCCCAAATCACGGAGCATAAAGCTTGGTTCAATTCCTCATCCTAAGTAAGCCGCAGATGGACTGGCTTTGCCTGCAGAGCCTCACATATCTCTGTCTAGGCAGGGGTGGCTGTGAATTAGAATCCAATATCTCCACACTGTATGGTGATAGCATCATCTTGGATACTGATACCATCCCATTTTACAGCGATAGCATCAGATGGAACAGGGATATCATTGCATGCAGGGATGGGGATTGGGTCCTATCTTGGGAGATTGCTGCTGTGCAGCTCTAGCTGTGGGGTTTTTACCGCAATGTTTCCAGCCTGAGGTTACGGTAGCTTGAAGTTTGGTCAATTTCCAAACAGACAGGAAAAAGGAAAATAAGAAGGTGGGTGCCCCCAAATCCGATAATGGTGCCCTATTCCAGAGGCTTTTTGTGGAGCTTGGGGCTAGAGGATGACAAGAGGAGGAATTCACACGCAGCAAAGTTGAAGTTTATCACAAGAGTTTTAGAAATTTCTGTCTTGCTTGGGGTGTTACTGTTCAGAGAGGAAGAGATAAATTAGCTTACTCTGAAACTGAAAGACTGTGTGCTGTATTTTCTTCCCCTCATCAACCACTCTCTCTAAAAAAAAAAAAGGGGGCAGTCTCTGGCTAGACTATGCTTCTGCCCAGCCCTTAATACAAGCATTAGGTGGATATATTAGCAATAAAAATAAATGCTTTTAAATGAATACAGTGTAAAGAACATGTTTCCCTTGGTCTGTTTAAAACACATTAAGAAACACTGGGACAAAATGAAAAAGCTCAAACTCAGCAACTGATCGATGCTGGAATCTCACTTAAAGTCTAAGTCCCTATTATAACAGTTAGCCACATCATCAGTAAAACAGCAAAACAATCCCTGAAGTTAAATTAGTTATGAGTATAAATTAACAGAGCAAAGTTTTTGAATACTGTGTCATTCTCCTGCACTGCTCTGGATCCCGTCATGCAAATACAAAGCAAGCTGGCTTATGGTGACCTCAGCAGAATTCAATATTCCTCCGGCTTATACCCTCACTCATTTCCTTTGCTTTTGTGTAAAGAGCTTTGAGTTTTAGGAAAGTGCAGTATCAATAAATGCATTGTTATAGTGACACTAAGAACTGGGTATTTATATATCTTCTCATTTTCAAGAGGAAAGGGCTCCTGTTTGTTTCACAGGGGCAGCAGACCACATTATTGATGAGAGCTTTCAACTCTCCCAGTATGCTGGAGCTATTTTCACTCTTTCGACTTTTTTTTTTTTTTTTTAAACATCAGAGCACCACAACCCACTGGGAGAGTCCACAAGTATGCCTGGTGAGAACAGTTTGACCCTCTTCACTTTCCTTAGTGCAAACCAAATACTCTTGATCTGAGAGGACCTGGCAGATTTGAGCAATATGATAATTACGACTCCTTGTCCACTGCAGGCCCAGCTGAGTTCATTGGCTATTTTTGATGCTTCTTTCTCATTCTTCATAAGGTGCCTGCAAATATACACTGGGGAGTAACTCCGATTGCCAAGATCTACAAGCCAGGTGCTTTTTTATGGCAGAAAATACATTATTCCTCTGTGTGCCTTGCAACTGCATGCATATATTATAACCATAAAACTTAAATGGGTTCTGGTTTTCACATTTCACCTCACACAGTTTTGATAAAAGGAGTGTGTGCAACCACATTTTGCATATACTATTTTTAAAAAGCATCAAAAACATGTCATCAGTTAGTTCCTACGGGAAAAGCAAAGTCAACACAATAATAATAATAATAACAGCATTCCAGCATTAAATCAGACATCCCGATAGCAGGACATTTGCTTATAAGGAAGGAAAAAGCTCATCTAGATCAGTATCTGACTGAAAATCCTACCAGCTTTTGAGATAGCACATGCGATGTCACAGCAAAAGCTAATTAAAATGCACCCAGTGTCTGTTGTTATGTGGGGATCATATGCTAGAGCACGCGTCATCTGTGAATATACCATAATACTCGCCGTGACGTTTCCACTGGCTAAGTACAGACTGGTTTCTAATTGCTTGCCATCTTTTTCTTTCTTCTTTTAGGCACTGATGATGGTCTGTGGCCCTCTCAGTGGTGCAGCCAAGTGTGGCTGAGCATGACAATCAAGTCATCAGAAGAAGCTACAGGGGGTCCAAATCACAAATTGTGAGTGCACAGACTCTACAAGTCCATATTAGAAAATACGAGCCTTCATAAAAACTGGATGACCATCACACTCCACAGTGAAGGCTTTGCTATTGAAATTCAAAAACAGAAAGAGTTGAAAACCCACACTAACAGATATTAAATGAAAGGTCATGGTGGCATTTGGTCCATCCTTGAGTCAATGTTTATGTTCAAAGGAATGGGATGGATTTCCATATGTATGGACAAGGAGCCTGAAAACATATGCCTCCAACCCATGACTGCTGCTAGTGCAGTGGCATGAAAAGCACCATCTGCTAGGGACACCAGCACTGTAGGCTAACTGTCACGGGAGCATCCAAACCAGATCACATACTCCAATTGGTCTTTATAAAGCAAAATGTCCCAAGGCCTGAGGTCAGCTTATTTGTACTTGCTGACCCATGGCGCAGTAGGTTCAATGGTGATGGCCAATAACTGAAACAAAAAAAGGTGTTTGCAATGTGGTGTTGCTGGCTATTGGAGCCTTGTACTCAAACAAAGTAATGTGGACATAATGGATGGAAGCCAGAGAGGGTAGATGGGGGCAGATGGCTTCATCATCAGGGACCCTTTGATGTCTGTTCATAGAATCAAAGACAATGAGAAAAGCTGGAGAACAGTGAACATGAACGTATAAATAGATAAGACTATATGTAGACAAAGGGAATAGGTTCACAAGTCTTTATCTAATGGAGGTGAAGATAGATTTAATTCAAGTATCAAGGAATGTATGCACTCATGCTCTTCAGTGCTCATCACAAAAAATGCCACGCCCTGATATTCACTTTACACTGACAAAAAACAGAGGAAAGCAGTACAACCTAAGATGAGAAGCTCTCACCAGCTGATGTCGGGCAATTTACTTGATAAATGACTCTGCTATTGATTGATAGGTTGATTAATTGACTCGCTGTTTAAGTACGAGACTGAAGAAACCGATAAAGGAAGAGAGATGGAGAGAAAGAGTGAGAATAGCCATGTTTGTCTTTTACAAAGACATGGGGAGCAGGGAGAGGCACCAGCATCACTACTGTTTGAGACACTGTGTGCATTATCCTTTTTGACAGAGAGAAATTTAAAGAAACAGACCAGTAAGAGAAACCCCTGGAACTGGAGATAAGACATTCCACTTTCCACAGAAAATAAAATTCAATTTATCACTTGAGGCAAGAAGTACTCAGATTAAAGTAGTTATTAAGCCAGCAAAAATATTTGTGAGTAAACATCTTGCTGTATTACATTTTTAAAAGATGGAAGAGGAAAAACTTTTAACATGGTGATAATTATAATAACTATTCAACTATGGGACACCATGTAGCAACGTGAACCTACGTATATTAAATTCACTTTCTTTAAACCCTCATTGCAGATCGCTAAACGAAATAAAATGTCTAATAGTGCAGTACTTATACTGCAGAGGCATTATTTGGTTCCAAATATGAGTTATCTGTCTCTTTGATGGAAGCAGAGCGGTATAGTGGTTAGTGCTGTTGCCCCACAACAAGAAGGTCACGGGTTCGGTTCCCGACTCTGGGGCCACTTTTTGTGGAGTTTGCATGTTCTCCCCATGCCTGCATGGGCTTCCTCCCACCGTCCAAAGACATCATGTTTGAGTTAATTGGTGTTAACTGAGTGTGAGTGTGAGTGGTTGTTTGGTCTCTGTCTGTCTCTGTGTGTTGGCCCTGTGATGGACTGGTGACCTGTCCCGGATGTACCCTGCCCTCTCCCAATGTGAGCTGGGATTGGCTCCAGCACCCCTGCAACCCAGAGACAGATAAGCGGTAGAAGATGAATGAATTAATGAATGTCTCTTTGAATTTTAATAACCAAGTTCACCCCTGGAAAAAGCATACTGGTTGATTCCTACTTCCCAGCTGGAAGGATATGAAAATGCTGGTATTTAACACAGAGGTGGAAGGCAGAGAGCAGGGTAAAGCACAGACTGCAGTACGATTTCTGGCCCACACGTTCTTCTGGTGACCTCTGAACTATGCATCTATGAGAATTTGACATTGCTGGCCCTCAAGCCTGCCAGACACTAAGTGCCTGAGTCTTCCTGCACAGTCCATAGTAACACCTTGAAATGCCAAGCCCACAAGGCAGCAGTGGAAAAGGCCCATATTATATGGTGTGTGAGTGACTGACAAGAACATATTTTTATTTGACAATTAAATGGGAACGCAGACAAGTATTGATGCTGCCAAGTGAGTGTGTGTTTTTGTGAGGGAATGTGTGTTTGTTTCTGTTGGTTGGATGCCTTTATGATTTTATTATTCGAAAGCCACTGTTTTTCCTGTGAGGTGGGTGGGCAGATGTGCACTTTGCTGACAGAGTGGCCCACTGTGACAAAGTTGCTGCCTGGCTGGACGTAATCCAGAGACTCCATCAGTAGAAAGGCCCGAGGGGCGTCTATGTAATTTAGGGACCGTGCATATTGATGGACATGTGAAGAATTAAATGATGGTGGAATTGCCAACCGTGGCCTGTTTTACTCTGTGGTTGGTCCTTTGTGGTGCTGATGTTGTATTTGGCACAACACCCCTTGGCTTATGTATTATCATGGGAACTAGCAGAATCTGAAAGTCAGGGAAAGAGACTGAAGTCTTGACAGTAATGATGAAAAAAGCAATCTTGTGATTTGCTAATGCAGAACTAATTGAAGCCGTTTACAGTAATCGAGTAGTGAGACTTACCCCCCGTGATATTGCCCTCCAGATGGTGAGTGTGGTTTAAGTTACTGCTGTTATGGAAGTTGTTCAAGGGAACATAATTTAGAATGACTCCATAATTGGGAGGAGCCACTTTCTCCTTAATGTAAGTGTAGATTTGGCTATGGACTTAAGGACAAGTCTTGACCAGTTTTATAGAAATTTTCCTACTGATGCTTTTAGTATCAATAGTCTCATACAAGTTTTCTATTGAAACTGGCTAGAGTGTCACTAGGCAAGGATTACTGAGTTGACTCGCCAGTGTTTTTGTCCTGAAAATGGTGCGTATTTTAATAAAAAGTGAAAGAGCAATAAATGGGGACATCTGACCTAGTGATCTGTCAACCCTGGGGCTGGAATGTGTACTGGCAGCTATCTGCAGCAAGGCCTTGGCAGTGGTCCCTGTGAGATGACTGAACAGTGGCTGGTATTTATAGTTAGGCAATACAAAAATCATTGGATTAAAAATGACATATTTGCTAGGTTTAACTAACATCAGTCAGTTCATTTTAAAGCTTCAAAGAGATGCATTAGTTCATTTTGACATGTGGGTAAAAAATGGCAAAAGCAAGCTGTGGAGGATGCAAGACACTGTCATGCCTTTACTTAAATGAATACTCTGTCATTTTAATATAATAAGATATGAAAACAAATATATTCTTTGTCATCTATAAATTGTCAAGGATCGTTATTTAAGAATTGCTGAGTATAAATAGTTTGCAAACCTGAGCTGCCAGTCTGGAGAAGACCATCCCATCTTCTCTTATTCACAGGTGTGAATTACTGTTTTGTTTTTTTTTTTATTGTATGTTATTATAAAATTGACTTCAAGTAAATGAAAACTTTGTCACAGATCCAGCTGATCTGTTCTGTGTGAATGGCATGCACCATTTCATCAGGTGTCAGCCTTATCAGCGAGTGTTAGCAGTTAATGTGGAGATAGAAAGCAGGGCTCTCTGGTGTCATTAAGAAATGGCTGCACAGTAAGGTTGCTGCACGGTTTAAGAAACATTGTCAAAGACACACCATTTTCTTAACTACAATAAGAATTGTGTAATCTAAATCAAAAGACAGGAATGTAGACACATGAAAGAGATACTAGATTTATAGCAGCCAGTCTGCTGAGTAGAATAATGCCTCTGGTTATAATTATTTTTAAGATAGAAAACAACATGGAGCACAAACACAAACATAAACAATTGCTCTATTTGTTGACTGACAGATAATGGTCGCCATCAAAAAGAAAAAAAAAAAAAAACCAAATATCAACCTGCTAATTAAGGCAGGGCTCACTAAAAGTGCATTGCAACCTTTGCAAAGAGTACTGATTAATTTTTGCCCACATATGCTCTTAAAAGATGAGGAAACTCAACTCAATTAAAATGTGGAACTTTGGGCTGAAGAAATACTCTGAACATGTTCTGAGGATATTTAATTCTAATGAAAAGATGAGCTGTTATTTCTGTATTAATTTTCCAGTCTGTTTCCGATGAGGTCGTATAACTTTGTGTTTTTCCATGAACATCACAAAACCAGCCTTCGTCTACTGCCATCCGAGATAACCTCCTCAGCTTCCGAAACCTCTCAGAATGAGTGTGCACTGCCCCCCGGTCCCATGTGACTACCAGAGACACAGCCGAGGCCCGCTATGCCAGGGGATCTGCATGAGTCTCATAATGACTATTTCAAAGGAGATCCTGCCTCTCCTGCCACAGCCATGAAGGGCTTTTGATCTCCCGCTTTGCTCTCCTCTGTTCGGCTGTTTTTTACAAATTCTTACTAAGAAGAAAGACAGAGATGATGAGTGTGAAGTTGTCCCCCCTGACGATGGAAAGAGAGGAACAGTGTTTCTGAAGCTCCTGTGAGTAGACGAGGCCACACCTTTTCAAGAGAAGTATAAAAATCAATATGTTCATTTAGCATCCAGAGGGGAAGTGTACAAACTAATGGTCCTGTCTATTGATTGAAGGGGGAATTATATTAATTCATGTAAATGAGCTTAGTCTTATGCTGAGATAGTGCTGAATTCCATGTAACTTGTTACCAAGCAAATTGGAAACAACATTCAATAAACCTTGGAAAGGTTAATGCATGTACAAATCTTGCCAACATTAATATGACAACAAAATGTGATGGTCAGGTAATTTATGGCAGACCTGACATTTATACCTGCACAGATCACATTAATTTGTATTTTGTCTCTTTTTGTCAGCTATTTTCTTTCTTATATTAACATACTTTTTGTACATGTGCTTTTATAACTTGAATGAGATGAGCAACAAGGGAGAGGTAGAGAAAGAACAAAATAAAAGCCAGTCTAAATAAAAGATTTGGAGAAAAACCTTTTGGGGGATGCTGAGGGCTCATATGTATTCACATGACCCTGAGTCTCTGCTATGGCCTCTTCTTCACTCATGACATTTTGTTTTGACAGAGGTTTTCTCCTGTTTTGTTTCTGCAGCCTCATTACAATGGGAAGCTTTCATTATCAACCCCAAGGTGCCCAATACTACCTAAACCATCAATAATTAAAGGATGAAAATTTTAATCAGCTGCCAATCAATTAAACTCATACTGACTTTTTTAAAAGCAATGCTGATAGAGAGAAAATTAGCATGTTATCTCATGATTCTGTGGTGTGGCTTTTTTTGTCCACGTTGTTGGTGAAGGCCAGACAAATGGAGTGGGCACAGTGTCTCTTACCTGTGGCCGAGGATGCCCTGTCACCAGACAGGTGAGCTCCAGGGTCTCTCCCTCCTTGATGGTGTAGACTCTCTCTGTGTGCCTCTCTTCCTCAACATTACAGGCGTGCCCTGAGTGTATGATGCGGACAGTTGGAGGGGCTGAAAAGGGAGAAGCACAGTGTGTTTTAACATTCTGGTCATTTCTGAGTGAGTAGTTTAGCACAGCAGATGGTTTATTGATTAAGGGGTTGTCTCACTTAAAACAAGCCTGCTCCAAAGATTCACGGCCACATTTGTACTGCGGAGAGCACAGCACACAGCTAATATATAAAAAAAACAAACTGAACCGACACGTGTTTTCATTTCATAGAGATCAGCTGGGAAAATGATTCAATTAGAAGTAAATTGGAAGCACTGCTCTGTCATAGATGTGGCATTGGTATGGCTCGTGTGTTGTGTGTTTTTCAAGGCGTATTTAAACCTAATAGGTAAAATGGGTTTGATTTCTTTCACTTGGCAGTGTAGGCACATAGGATCAAAAAACACTTTTTTTGCTTTTCATTTCCTTTCCTTTCATGATGTTGCACTAATACTCCACCACATACAATTCAAAACACAATAAACAAAGCAAACCTATCATATGCTTATAGAGTCACAATACAGGTGAGTTTAATACATTTATATTAGTAAAATGGATTAATATTTTCAATCATACTTCAATCTATGATCTATCAGAGTGTGACAGTAATGACAGATTGGGCCTTGGAAGCTATTTTTAGGTTGACTTACAGTCTCCTCAGGAGTATTGTCATCATGAAAGGTGTCAAGTGGTCACACAATTTCTTTATTGATTTGTTTTGCATTTTGACTCAATATTTGACACAATCGGCTGATCTAGTGACCCTCTACAACACCTGCAGACCCACTCTGATGCAGAATGACAGACAATGATGATCTAATCTTCGCAAAAAATACAGAAAATAGATTGCAGTAATCAATAAATATCACTCCAGCTTGAATCAAAGTGACCATCAGTTTGCATGACCATACACATTAGCAAGTCGACGTATGCAGCAAAAGTTTAAACCCAGTGTCATAATCTGGCCGATTGAAAAAACTAAACTCATATCAAGTGTTTTCTCTCAGCATCTAAAATCTCTTCCATGCTTTGAGAAAACACAACAACTTTGGTTAATAACATGCCAGAAGCATTTAATTACAAGATCTTATGCAAATTCAAACACGAATCAAAGAATCCAATTACTCTAAAAGCAAATGTCTTAAATGAACAGTGTGTAGGATCTAGTGACATCTAGCTGTAAATTTGCTGACTGCAACCAATTAAATAGCTCTCTCCCTTTTCCCCGTTTTCAAGCACATTGGAGAGCCGACAGAGGTTTCAAGGTAAAGTAGAACATATGAGACCTGCGTTTGCTTTGTACATCCAGAGATACTGGGAAATACGATTTTGCAACAGGGTCAGCTCTGCGGAAAAGGCCTCGCTCCCTACGTAGATGTGAAGAAGTCACTCTAAACCAACAAAAACATAACAGTTCTTAGTTTCAGCGAGGGTACACCAACTTCATTATGAATACTATATTCCATTTCTGTCAATGGATTCCATTAACTCCGACATACCGATCCTTTAAGGTGAGCTTCTAACACTAAAACTCATCTGCCATCTGGCCATATGGGGAGAGGGTGTCCATATTTAAATTGGATATCTCATTTTGGAACAGAACTCATCATTTAGCGCATTCATTGTAGCATAAGTTCTTAATGTAATGCAATTAAGGATATGAAAATGCCAGAAATTGCAATGTGGGTTAATTGTATTCACTACTTTGCAGCTCAGGCATACTGCAGAACAAGTTCTGAGCTTTAAACTACACACAGCTGTCTGTCCACAGTTTTAATCATTGCACTGGTATTTCTCTGCACCACTTAGTTGACCCTTGTGGGACAGTAAGGACATTAAAGTCTGCCTACACTTGCAGCAGCACAGGCTGAACTAAAGGGAGGACTAAGTGCTCTTAGGTGAAACGCCCAAAACGCTCAGTTCCACTGAGCTGTGAAAGTGCAGTGGCATGTAACCGACCCCTGACAATACTAGCATCTGTTAAGCATTTCTTCCTCTCCAACTTACATGATTACATAAGAGGTTTGGGATAAGATGATTTAGAGAGCAGATACGGGATATGATTAGGAAGAGGAGTACAAATTGATGAAAAAAAGAAAAAGAATTACCAGGCAGAAAACACTGGGACCGTGGCATGCCTTTTATGTTTGAGGAGTTGCTTCCTGTGTGGGCTTCTCTTCGCAGAGTCAGCCCCAGCAGCAGACTCGGTTTTACCACTGTCCAAGCTGTGATGCTAATGAAAGCATGGCGACACTCCTCCCTACCACTGCATTGGGAGTCTCAGCCATAGTGGGTCCTTAGGCGAGCACTAACCTCTTGTCCTTTCCTGTTTCCAACTGTGGTGTTTGCTTCATTCATAACACCACCATCCTGATTCTCCTGCCTCTCAACATCCAAAACCGACTGATGAATGCCTGATACAGATGATAACCCGCTCCTCATAAGGCAATGGTTGACTGTTGTAGCTCTTATCCTTCATCATCTTCCTCTTTCCATTTAGAGATGAATACACTGGTGGTGAAATCAATAGGGGAGGATAAGGGCTTGAGAAATAGGCTCAGTGTATGGGAGTGTCATGCAAGGCTGCCACTAAAAAACAGAAAAGGCTTCGAAACAAGACCCCAGGGCACTAGCCAAACAAAGTCCTAATGCCATATACTCCAACGAGCCACTATCTCTGCAGCATACTATCAGTCCTGGAGGAAAGCAGAGAAACATCCGTAATTAATGATCTTCAGCTGCTATGGCTGCAACTGGTACAAACACACATAAACATACACTTGTACTTTGCACAGACAACACTTGGCTTACAGCAACAAAAGCAAATAACCCTCTCTCAAATTTACATAATGAGTATAGTAATGTTCTCATATTCGCACATATCCTTGAAAAGCTAAGATCTGCACTTTCACTTGGCCCAAAGCACAAACCAAAACACCCATCATTACCACATAATTTCCTATTTGTTTAATTTTCACGAAGCCACTTGATACTGACAGTAACTACTCATAGTGTATTCAGAAAAGGCATCTAAGAATGGCTAATGTTACATTAATGCTGTGGGATTTGGGGTTGTATAAGGTGGGATGCCACCGCACTGACAAGTCTGAGATAAAAGATGTCCTGGCAGAGGCCTTATTGGGTGGTAGGCAAAGATATGAATACATCAAAGGGGGATAGACACAGATGTTTATACACTTTAACATCTTAAATGTATCCTATAAAAGTTCTTCATGCAGTAGGATTTTCAAATACTTATAGAATTATTATGAAAATGTCAGCTTTTCACTCACTTAGTCAAGGCCATTCTTGGATCAATAAACAACAGTGGGGTAAATGTGTTGTTTTTTTTATGGTTTGCTTTGAATTCATGTTATGTCCAATGGTGAAGTAGGTAATGATGTATAAAATTGTTCTACAAAGACTTAGCTCTCACAGCTTATAATAATTTAATCTACCTCTAATTCTGAAACACACCGACAGGACAATCACTGTCGCTGTTTGTGCCTTGTGAATTTCCTGAATGTCTTAGTCGACATACTGTTCAACCCTATATGCATGATTTGAAACCGGTCTACAGTGGAGGGGGATATACTGAAATCAGTAGCACAAGTAAAAGTAGCAATACTACAGTGTGGAAAATGCTCTGCTACAAGCTAAAGTCCTACATTTATAATAATGCTTAATGGTGCCCAGTGGAGTTTTCTTGTAAACAAGAAGCTATGTTTATGTTGAGTGTTTCCAAATGAAATGCATTCTTATCCTTGAGGTATTTCCTTACTCATTAAACCAGCCATTTCAAAAATCATTTTAACTGTGCATCGTTTACGTCATTGTTTGCTTGCTAGCGGTGTTCCTCGCAACTGCCGTTGCTCCATTTGCTTTAGTTTCAACAGTTGTCAATCAATTCAATGGAACAACTTAAAAATTATGATTGAAATGGAACCCTCCCACTAAGTGCACATGAACAAATGCATCCTTCTAGGCGCACACACTAATTTGGCATGTGCTTGTCGGAATGTTGCTCCATGACCTCACAAGTGGTTGAAAAGGACAGAAGAATTATCAACTAAATACAGTTAAAATATCAATATATGATGAAAAAATTGTTCCATTCAGAGCATCAACCAGTAAGTCATTGGTAAATAATATGGCTGGAATATCAATTCCAATGCAGTAGCTTTTTGGTTCTGTAATTGGTTGAAATGGAGGCAGTTCCAACTATTTACATATTATTGAGTGGTCTAATCGATAAGCAGAGAAAATGGGAAATACTCATTTACAAATAACTGCTATTAAGTACACCTCTTTAGTAAATGTAATTTCAGTTACCTTTCACTGCCAGTCCTTAATAAAGAAGGCCCCTCTGCAATATACATTTTAATAAATATGGGAGGATGCTGGTAAATGAAGCCCCAGCAGTCCCATAAAACATCTGTGTATATTACCTGAGTCTTACAACAACATTCTTAAGAATTCTATTAAAAAGTTATGTTGGCATGTTTAAGGTCATTTAATCAATAATCCAAGTTTGCTCGGGCAGCCTCTTGTGTGCTGTCTGTCATTACAAGGTTACAACCCTCCAGAGCAAACTTACACAATGTTAAATGAGTGAGTGGTCATGTAGGTTGAGCAGCAGAGCAGAGGTCATTTGGGAGCAATGACCTGAAAAAAAAACCAAAACAACTATTCTGCTGGTGGCACATTTGTATTTTAATTAGGAGCTTTTTCCGATCTCTTTTTTTTTTTTTTTTCAGCCAGTTGGGGATGAGCAATGGCAACAGAACCACATCTGCCACTCACACTGATGTGAAAAGTCCATCAAAACAGTGAAGGCAAAAATCAATGCTTAACATCGAGAGGTTCTCTACCGTCAAACTAATGCAGAGTTATTCTGAAAACACTTGTTTATTTGCTCTACAGGCACTTGTGATTAAATGGCATTGTTGCAAATGTTGAGCAAATGTTGTCATGAACCTGTGGGTTAAGATATGAAATTTGCATAAATGTGCATCTTTGACTGTAGTATCGTTCCCCAACACTTCCCCACCCATCCAACCATCTGCAGGCAAATGCAGGCAAATGCACCCAAACACACATACACACACACAGCCCCCTGCAAGCTAAAAGTAAAAAAAAAAAAAAAAAGGTCCTCATGCTCAGAGCATGAATCTCAGATGTGCCTCTGTTTTTTTTTTTTTTTGTTGTTGTTTTTTTTCATTTCATTATTTCATTTCCATAACAGTGACATCATGTTCCCCTGTGCAGAATTGCACAATAGGGAGAGAAAAGGTAGGAGAGGGGAGGAGATAGAAAATCTCTCATTACACTATTAGTTTAGAGCTCTCTCTTCTTTTATTCCATACATGTGCATGTGCATGTGTGTGGTAATTATGCCCTTGTGTTGAATGAGCAGCTCTAGTGGAGCTGCCTGGCCTTCCTTGGCCTTAGTTGGGGGATATGGAGACAGCTTTATCTACTACCACCAATGGAGATTAAATTGGATTTGGCTAAAAGCAGCCTTGTCACCACAGTTCAGGAGTGCCTGAGTGGCAGAGTGGGTTCTTGGCAACGCTTGAGACTCTAAATTTGACAAACAAATGAATGTGGACAAAAAAAGACTGCAACAGCTGGGGCTCATTGTCGCTGTGGGGCTAATGTCCTCAGACCAATCCCTGAGGACCACTAACCATATCCTGCTAGTTTTCTGGCTCCATAATCACATACTCAGAATGGGCCAGCCGGACAGACAGAAGCAGGAGACTGCAAGAAGCAGAGGGAGAAAAAACATCTGCAATATGCATATGGCAACAATTTTAAAAAATAATTGTTTTTTGTTATCACACCAAGCTTATTATCGATTCCGCGCAAGGACCACAGGAAATAAACGTCTACTTGGTTATAAAGGGACTTTGGGGGAAAAGGCAATTTCAGCTGTGTGATAAAACTACACAATGTCAACTTAAAAAAGGCAAGTGATAACAAGGAAATAAGTTCAGCAATATTAAGATTTCCAAACTCAGCAATGTCCTATGTGATGTTTTCCTTATGCTGTCATGAGTTTTGTCAAAACTTGTCAAGTGCTCTACTTCCCACACTTACTTTTTAATTACAGCTATTTTTAATCCCCAGATTTCATGAACGCAAATTAAACCTATGTTTGACCTATGGTAAAGTGTTCATCTACTGTGCTTTGGTGTTAATCAATACAGTTTAGCTTTAGTATTTGGCATTTCTGATATATTTAAGGCCGTGTTAAAGTAGCACACACACACACACACACACACACACACACACACACACACACACACAAACACATCAAAATCAGATAGAGAATCTGACTCAGTAAACTTTCACAACAATAAACTGCAGCTGTTTTTGTTTATGTTTTGAATGATTGCGTCCGTGTTATTCAAATATTAATGCAACACCATTAACCTTTTCTGTTATGTTTAAATATCTCAGCACTAAATGTTCTTTATTCATTAATTCTGGTTACCTGGGGGCAGCAGAGACTTGCCTGATGACACGTCCAGCAAACACAAAGCAGCAAGAGCATTTAATTACAATTGTGTTTGTCACCACCCTGCAAATCTTGTTTCAGATATGCCTGCTCCTTCTACCAGTCTTGGTTTCCACTTACTTGCTATTGGAATAAAAAACAATTACTGTGCTGTACTAATGAAAGCACAAATTTATTTTCAGGCTAGCTGCTTAGTTTGTTGGATAAATTTACCAGAGTTTATATCGTGAAGACATTCGCCTGCTGTCACTGAAATTCAAGGTTGACAGGAACTGAGAATTCAAAACTCTTTGTGAGGCTGAGCGTACCTGCAAAGCGCAGTACTTTGATCAATAGTCAATATAAAATACTGGTTAGTGCAGAGGAGAAAGAAGATGACCCCTCATTATATACAATAGATTTAGTAGAATCCTATAATAATTCTACAGTGGCTATATGGTGGTTGTAGATTAATATTAATTTGCCCAATTCTGAAAAAAGGGTGTTGAATTATGTTGGAACTTCATAATAAATAGGTACGTGAGTGATGTTATAGTTAAACCGTATTTGCTCCGCCTTCTCCCATACAGAGTATTGATATTCGTCATACAGGACTGGATTCAATGGATTTCAACTTTGAAAACAGGTAAAGATAATCCATTTCCAGAAGCAGCATGGACTGACTTCTGTATGCTTTCCTCCATCTCCATTCCTGCCACTTTAGAAAATGTGAGCTCACACTACACTCGGTTGCTGTAGTATAATTGAGAAACAACTTATCCATGAGGTCATCCATGTGTGTAAAGCCTTGAAATGGTTTGCCAGCAGCACATGCATATTATTACATCAGGGGTTGCCAGAGCGTATTGATTACACACTGTAATGCGCTTGCATGCACTCCTCAGCCTACACTGTTATTGTAAATGAGACTCTGTATAGATCTGACGTTGCACTATCAGCACAGATCATCTATCACACAGTGTGCTCTGGTGAGCTCAAAAACAGAGTCTTTAGAAGCACACACTGCAGCAGCATGACAAACACAGCAACATGTTTGTGAAGCTCAGCAGAAAGAGAAAACAGTCATTATTAAAATCAAGAGAGAAATGTCAGGTGGTCTTTTTGTGGCCAAAGAGGACAAACTGAGGCTTACTCTTGTAAATTGAGTACTTGAGTGGAGCTCGCCTATTAATACAGCACAGGAGCGCATTTGTCCAATCATCCAATATACATGTAATGCCATAAGAGCACCAAACAGCCAACCACAGCTGTGGCTCTCAGATGCTATTTGTAGTTGGGCAATGCAGCCCCCCCCCCCCCCCCCCACACACACACACACACTCACACAAATGCAAAACACACAGAATTATACAAACTCATACCCATACACTTACACAAACATGCGCACACACACACACACACACACACACACACACACACACCTTCTTACTCTAAAATTAGGCCAGTGTGAACTTGCCAAAGCCCTGTTGAGATGGATAGAGGCAAGAGAGACTTGACTGTGGAGGGTGAAGGTGGGAAGATTTAGAAGACAAATTCCTCTCTACTCCCACATCACACCGCTCCACAGCAGGGGTTACAGAGCTCGACTGCATACAGCTGCTTCCATTATATTAATGCAAGCTTAATGTCATGCGAACCATCCTCAGGAAGTGACAGAAACGATCTTGTGTGGTCTAATCTGATGTACTAACTAAAGCTAATCAGTAGATTCTTGGTGTTTTCCTCTCCAAATCAAATGTTTGTGGTCAACGCTGTGAGGCGCCTTCAGGTGTTTGGCTTGTAGGAGTATTGGATGGTGCTGTCTCTGTCCATGGTGCTGAAATGTACTCTAACCAGCAACGCTGGGAAGGACTGCTGCAGAATCACAGCTATGCTCACTACACTAAGCAGACAGGTTTGATATTACCAAACGATGTTCAGCACAAGTAAAACTAGATGCATTCAGACATTATTACCAAGATGCCGGATGGCCGCCTCAGTGTTTCTCTCTGCTCTACGGACAATCTTTTTCGCTTTTTTTTACCCTTTTCTCGTCACTCATCATGGCTCACTTCAGCAGAGATTAACTCTTAAACATGAGAGACACATCTCCGCCAACACAACACCTGGCTGACCAGGTAATAGACGTGGAGAACAAACATACAGACTCCCTGTTCTGGGGGATTTTAACAGAGCGAACCTCAGCCAAGAACTCCCCAAGTACAGGCAGCACATTAAGTGTCCCACCAGGGACGCTAACACTTTGGACCACTGCTACACTGCTCTGAAGGACCCCTACCACTCTGTTCCACGTGCTGCCATGGGGCTCTCCGATCACTGCATGGTCCATCTCATCCCAACCTACAGGCAGAAGTTAAAATCTGCAAAGCCTGCAGTGAGGACAGTGAAGAGGTGGAGTGCTGAGTCAAAGCTGGAGTTACAGGCCTGCTTTGACTGTACTGATTGGAGTGTCTTTGAAGCTGCAGCAATGGATCTCAATGAACTGACTGACACTGTGACATCATACGTCAGTTTCTGTGAGGACTCGTGTGCAGACCAAAACCTGCGGAAACTGTGCCCGGCCAAGGAGGAGTTCTACAGAAGGGGGGACCATGTCCTGTACAAGCAGGCCAGGAACACACTGACAAGGGAAATCGGAGCAGCTAAGAGGACCTTCTCTGAGAAGTTGGTTTGGATCGGCCACCAAGCAGGACAGGAACAGACTCCAATGGACTATAAGGTCTGCAGAGAAGATCACTGGGGGCGGCCTGCCCTCCATCCAGGACCTTTACAGGTCAAGAGTCAGGAACTGGGCTGGTACCATCGCTGCAGAGCCCTCACACCCCGGACACAAACTGTTCAGACTGCTGCCCTCTGGTAGGTGCTACAGAGCTCTGTTCGCCAAAACCACTAGACTTAAAGACAGTTTCTTCCCCCAGGCTGTCTCCCAGATCTCCCCATAAGCCACCTGACAATCTCATGAACATTTGCACATTACTGCACCATTGCACAATTGTATCATATCCCACTTCAAATATTTCTAATGTATGTAATGTATGTTTCAATGTGTGTATATATATATATATATTTTTTTTTTTTCTATTTCTTTTTGTCTTTCCCTTGTCCAAGATAGAAACACCAGAGTCAAATTCCTAGTATGTTTTTCCACATACCTGGCAATAAAACTATTTCTGACTCTGATTCACTCCTCCATTTTGAATTCAATGCCCCACTACACTATCACTCATGGCATTTGACATTGGTAACGTTCCTGACATTTTCTGTTTTCATAGTAGCACTCTAACAATTTATCAATTAGTTAACTGACAAAACATAAAAGACCAACGTTTTGATAATGAATTAATATTCTTTTAAAGCAGCATATTACACAGTTAGCTTTTTCACATTTTTTGAAATGTAAAGACAATAAGATGGCAGAATTTTGAATGGTCAAAGCAACAATGTGAATTAGTTATTAGTGACGACTGTGTAGCAAGTGTCCCAATAAGGCCTGTTGGTGAGCAGACATGCACAAGGCCACAGATCTGCAAGTAGGTCCTCTTAATTGTCTGAAGTCATTATTGGTGTTAACTGCAATTGTTTTTTGCTGCTATGACACAAAATGTCCTCTGTGAATAAGGTGAAAAGTAGTCCACCAAGTGAAACTTAACTTCATTCCATATGTATTAATTCCCCAAACTCTCGTGATTAAAAGGTGCTTTCAGTCACTTTTGATATAATGTAATAAAGTCCTGCGATAGACTGCCGACCTACTCAGGACGTACTTCGCCCCTCACCCAATGTCAGCTAGGATTGGCTCCAGCTCTTTGTGACCCTCAAAGGGCAAGCAGCACGGCTAATGGAAGGGACTTATATAATCAAATTTCATGATAGAAAATGGGGTGTACAGCTGCACAGACCTACAGAAAAGCATTTACCTTTGCCAAGTAATGTAGAAACAAAGAAAGGGATGGAGTGTAAAGTCTAGATGAAGTGAAATTTGTGGTCCTTGCATGTGCTCCTGTGTCAGAAGTAAACGCGTTTGGTATTACAATATAAAACAAGCACAATCACACACACAATACTACTTGGGATATTTTAGTGGACCCAGAAAGC